>BSBM01000123.1:0-1200000 GCA_027924585.1 Larix kaempferi
ACCATCCCATAACCCCCACCCACTTTTGTCACAAGGAATCACTACTGGAGATTCTAATATTTATGCAATAAATAGATTTTCATGAGGAATTATGTAAGACTAACCATTTTTTCCTTCTTTAATTGCCTCCATTGAAACGAAGGAGAATTGATCAAAAAATCTCCTTGCCTCCAACTTGTGACCAAAGATCATAAGGGTATCGCGCTCCATGTTATACGAATTCACACTATCTTTACCTTCAATATTTTTCTTTGAACTTAGAACTAGTAGATAAGTGTCGCTTTACATGTTCAAACAAAGTGCATTCCTTTGATAACTTTCTCCCTTCACTCCGCCCATCAACAATACCTTCATCATGAAATGGGACCTTTATACGTGGTGGGATGAAATCCCCTTTCTTTGACTTTTTTAACCTCGAAACTCAAGACTTCAATCTCTTAACACAACCATATTTTAAATGCCCATATAATAACAATAAGAACACCTAGAAGGAATACGTGTGTAGTTATGAAATTGGTGATAACTCCATCTTTGGTTGATAATTCTAGAATATTAAGGAGGCCACTCACCAAATCCATATCCACACAAACTCTAGCCACAATGATCATTATTCCCTTACCACTTCTAGTGTTAATGGATAATTGTATATATCAAATTAATATCCAATTTGACAACTTAAACCAATATATCTCAAGTAATCATTACACCATAACATAAGTACAAAATGAATGTTAGGATGTAACCACTATGTTTATCATGTACTATGTTCACTCCATTATAAGTCAAGTGGTTCTTTCATATTTCAGTGTGTTTTTAGTTATCTTTATTGTGGATCCAAATGTCTCAAATGTTTGAATCCACAATATATGTATTAATTTATATATAGATAATATTTTAAATGATTTAAATTATGAATTAAATTTCCTATCAATTAAAGACAATATTCAAGATCTTTGTCATAATTTTAGGACAACCCTTTCTACTTCCATTAATAGGTTCTAAGATTGAGGTGCTATGTAAAAAGGAAAATAGATTTGTCAACCTTTGGTATGATAAAGAGTGTAATAATGCTATTAAAATCTACTAGGGATGCTTATAACGAGTCCTTGACATCTAATAAGATAAATAGGTACGAAGTCCTAAGTAAACAAAATAATGTAATATATAAATAGAAATAAAGAGAAGCTTTTGCACATCTCTAAGTTAGATCCCAAGAAATTATGGAAGCAAATTCTAATTCATAAGACTAAAGAAAACAATATGATTCCTTTTAGGGACTAGAATTCCTACTTGAAAAAGATTTATGACTCCCCTCATGTTGTGGACAACATTCAAACCCTTTCTATAGAGGATGATGTTTTTCATTAGAAGATATAGAGTTTCATGTTAAGCGGCCCACAAAAGGGAAAGATAAGGGCATCAAAGGCCACCAAGCATAAATCTTAAAAATTGGAAGGTCTATCATCATCCCTCATATTCAAAATTTATTCAATTTAAAGTATGGTTTCCTCAAACCCTAGATTCGAAGCCTCATGGTTCCTATTTTTAGAAGTGGGCATAAAAACAACCCCCTAATTGTAGGATCATTATGATTAGACCCATTTTATCCAAGTTTATTTTCCTTGAAAAAAAATGTATTTTTATTATAGGTTGAATATAAAATACATTCATCATGTCAAACATGCTTAGAGAGAGCTAAATTCCGCTTCTTTTCACAATTGCAGATAAGGAGATACATGATCCCAAGGATCAACAAGTTTATAAGTCAAAGAAGGAAGAACCAATAGATAAGGTTGCAATAAGTGTATTTTTTAAGGATTCATATAGTATACTTAAGTATAGTATTCCAAGCAATTATTTTGGATTGAAAAAATCATAGATAAAGATAGCTAGGCCAATATTAAATAATAAACACACAATTTACAACTAAAACTTGTAAATTTTGATGAATATTATAAAAAACATATTTTACATAAATATAAGCAATTTTTTTAGAGTAAAGTGGCTAAGTAGAGAATTTATTTTTTGAATAAAAGATGGAACAAATAACCATTTAGTGAAATTTTACCCCTAAAAAATACCCTAATTGCAATCTATTGGCAACCACACCACCCTGAGATTAAACAACAATCATCAAGGTGAGGTTGAGAGCCTCAACGAACATGGAACCAAGTGGCAACCATTATGGAGGAACATGGAAGACTAAAAGAAATGCATAGAGATATCAGATTAGCACAACAACAACATGGAACCAGAGGAGGAACCAAAATCAAGATCGAGGTGGCAAGGAAGCAGTTGGATCCTATGTCCACATTTCACTAGGATGGATGAATACTCGTGCTTGGTACTAGTCGACTACATGGATTAGCATATCATATTATATGGATTTCTCCCATGTTTTGAAGACAAAAAATGTGAAGGAGAGTGGAATGCTAGATACTTAGGGAGGATAATATAGGGTAACTAGGGAGGTAGCAAAGGGGATAATGTTTTCACTGTAGCCATAATCTTGGAATAGGCTTACTTGGTAGTTGGTGGGCAATAAATAGCCTTATTGGGTAGTTAGAGGACATAATATAATAATAAGAGATAATTGACATATGAATTTTATAAATACTTGTGAAAAAGTATAAATATACATGAGTATCATTGTATGAGATATGTTGGACGTATTGTAGCAACCATGACTTGTGGAGTGATTCATTCCTTAAAAAGTATTTGATAATGTTACCCTACCTTAAGGGTTCTTCTCTACACTCTTGTGTTCTTTATGGTGTGAATATCTCTTGTTATTTATGAAGGGTGTGACCTAAACTCTAGACAATTTGCACCCAAAATCTGGCAAGTTTTTTGGTCAAAATCCAGCTAAAATTGTTGAAATGACAGTTTTCGGTTGCTGAACTTGCATAATCGGATTGCCCCAAGGGTAATCGAGGATGTTGAATCTATTCATGCAATCAAAATTGCAATCCCAACAACCGAAATTGCAATTCCAACAATTTCTCTATTGTCGGATTCCAATGAAAACCGCTAGAAAAAATGCAAATCATCTCAAGATTAGCTTACTCATTTATAAAATATAAAAGTTATATATAATTATTGTGATTCATTTTTTATGTTAAGGATCACTACAACTTCAGTTGTATTAAAAATATACAATACACTTTATTTTTTTATTAAAAATATACAATAAACTTTATTTTTGTATTACAATACTAACCAATACAATTACAAGTTTTTTTAAATACAAATATCATTATTATGTACAAAATAAAAATATATTAGGTTGAATATAATAATTGCATTCTAAAAATAAGTACTTACAATTCCAATATCGAAACTTGTTATCCTTATATATATCAAATGCTTTACAATGAATTTAAAATTTAATGATCAATATCAAAAATCAAAATTTATTAATATAATATTATATCAAACTTTAGTAAAATAATGAAGTGATATTTGGAAAATGTGGTAATTATTATTAGAATAATTATTATATTAGAATTTGTTAGAATGGTCAAGTTGACAATGTCTAGAGACGTTTCATTTAATCATATTTATTGTCAGCATAATTTTGTAGCTGATAATTTATCCAAACTTGTTATGGTTAGAGAAGAAGATTTCATTTTGTGGGAGGAATTCCAAGATGGGTGCAGAGTTATAGAAGAATTTTTTTGTAATATGTAACTGAAAAATGATATTAATCTTATTCATATAAAACAAATAAAAAATTTATTACAAAATTTGAATTAATTTTTTAATTAAAAAAATACTCAATAATCAAATTTCCAATAACAACAATAAATTGATGTAATCCTTTAAACTAAAAAAATGATATATATAAAATATATTAACATATAAAAACATGTGTTCTTATCTCCAAACTCCTTTGATATTTTATGCCTTGTAATAAATTAAGCTTATATTAATTTACAAAGTTCCGTCATACATGGAAAAAGAAAAATTGATGATGTGAAATTCAAGCCATGTCGGTTCTTTCTTTTTATGTTTAGGCTTGTGGTAATTGTTGGTAGTCAAATCGTTCCTGTTGGTGATGGAAAATTTTTAGGTTAGGTATAGTTTCATTTTTCTCGTTATTTTTTGGAATTTTGATATTTGAGTCGTCTTAAAATGGGTCAAAACAACTTAGTGTCACAATTTCATGGCATAGTTCCCTAGTAAATAAAGTAGAACTACAATTTTGCAAGTTTTTATAACTCGATTTAGGGAACAAATCACCAGAAAAGCGAGCCATTTGAGTGCGAGTTGTAGAAGGCTATATAAATATTTACGAACTCTAAGTGTTTTTTGTTTATCTTTTTTTAGATCCTTCCTCTAACTTTTATGATGTATGTTTTGGACTTTTTGGATATATTGTCCATTATATTTTCCCAACTCCATATACTATTTGATTCTATTTGAATATCAATAATATAACTTTTTTCTACCGAAATTTTTTTTGTAATATATAACTAAAAAATTATATTAATCTTATTCATATAAAACAAATAAAAAATTTATTACAAAATTGGAATTAATTTTTTAATTAAAAAAATGCTCAATAATCAAATTTCCAATAACAACAATAAATTGATGTAATCCTTTAAACTAAAAAATGATATATATAAAATATATTAACACATAAAAACATGTGTTCTTATCTCCAAACTCCTTTGATATTTTATGCCTTGTAATAAATTAAGCTTATATTAATTTACAAAGTTCCGCCATACCTGGAAAAAGAAAAATTGATGATGTGAAATTCAAGCCATGTCGGTTCTTTCTGGTAATTGTTGGCAGTCAAATCGTTCTTGTTGGTGATGGAAAATTTTTAGGCAAGGTATAGTTTCATTTTTTGGAATTTTGACATCTGGATTATTTTAAAATGGGTCAAAACACTCTAGTGTCACAATTTCATAGTATAGTTTTCCAAAACTACAATTTTGCAGGTTTTTATAACTCTATTTAAGGAACAAATCACCAGAAAAGCAGGTCATTTGAGTGCCAGTTATCCCCCGGGCCCTGCCTTGAGTGCCAGTTATCCCCCGGGCCCTGCCTTATTTTTATATTAGGGTGTACGAAACGACATTACTATTCATTAATATATGTTTTGAAGAGTCAACGCTCTAATTCCCAAAACACCAATCCGTGTATGTATCATTCAAGCTTTGAGCGCGCGCAGTCACCAAACCGGGCCATCAATGGTTAAGGTTCAAATCTCATCCCCAATTTGGATTCGCTGCACTTTTCTGAGCATTGCTTGGTGTGTCAATTCGTTTCAGCAAGCTCAAGCAGCAGCCGTGACGGAGCCAAATGAAGGTACCACTGAATATATTAAAAAAAAAAATACATGCAAGCTGCAAGAATTCTTATGTCCTCTGTTTTTATCAACATGTTTTTGTGTTTATCAATCCATTTCCTTTGCCTTGGTGACAGTTATTGTGTTAAAGTCACTTGCTCAGAAGTGGAGTACCGGTATAGATTCTAATACATGGAAAAGTCCATGGAACCTTACTGGAGACCCATGCACTGGACGAGCCATCGATAGTACGCAAATTTCCGACCCTTCTATGAATCCTGCCTTCAAGTGTGATTGCACCTTCAACAACCAAACCACTTGCCATATTGTGCAAATGTAAAAACTTCTCTTAAATCTGCCCGTTTATTTTTTACAGTTCTTAAATTATCTGTTTAAATTGTGCAAATGTAAAAGCTTCTCTTAAATATGCCAGGTTGTTTTTTACGGTTCCTAAATTATATGCTTAAATGGGATGCCATGTACTGTTATATTTCCAGTGAGCATGAAGTGGCCTTATTGTTTTGAAGTGGCCTCTAACATAATTGCAAAACTCAAGTATCCAGCTAACACATTACTGCCTTCTTGTTTGCAGGAAAGCCTATGCAATTGACATAACAGGCCAAATTCCGGCAGAACTGGCTAGCCTGACTTACCTTTGGGATCTGTAAGAATGTTTCTGATTTTCCAGTAAAATTGAATACTATTCTTTCTAGTGGCTGCAGGGAATTGTCTTTGAGGAAAACGGGTGCAAAATAAGTAACATATCATGGCTCAAGTTTCCAAAATCCTGTATTATGTTCTTACAACTTGAAGTGAACAGATATTATGATATGAATCTTGTACAGTCCATGTCACTTGAAAATAACCCTTAAGGTTTACTTATTCTGTCTATATAAAATGAGATCTTGACAGAGCGATCTGTGGAATTTTCATGGCAGGAACTTGGCACAAAACTATTTAACAGGACCAATACCTGCCTTCTTGGGTAACCTCACACAGATGCAGTATTTGTGAGATTCTTCCCCTTTTGTTCTATGTTCTTTAAAATAACCAAGATAATCTGCAGAATTACTCTTTCTTCTTGGGTTAGCTAAGTAGATTTTGTTGATCTGCATCTTTCATACAACTCGTATTACTTAAAATCAACCTTGGTATTTAATTGCATTCATGGATTCAGGTCCGTTGGAACAAATAACTTATCAGGCCCTGTCCCAAAGGAGCTTGGAAAACTTACAAAATTGATTTCATTGTAAGATCTCTTCCTCTCTCTAGCTGCACAGATGCATGCTTATCACTTAAGGGGAACACAAGTATCAAATTGAACAAATCGATATCTTAAATACTAGTGACTTCCCTATTGTATGGAATGCATATATGCTATATCCCTGTGAGTGTGAAAAGATATAACAGGTCATCAGCTCAATTCCTTGCATTTCAACTTCATGCAATCTGTGGGTGTTTACATCTCTATAAAGAAACAACGAGTTTCCATGATTACTGAAAGCAACAAGAAAATAAAAAAACCAGTGGTTTAATATTCATTATTTTTTACTTGGTTTTATTTGCAGGAGCTTTGCTTCAAACAGTCTTCATGGGAAACTTCCGGAAGAGCTTGGGAACCTGACAGTATTGAAAGAACTGTAAGTCCAATTAGATATTGTTATTATTATTTTTTTTATATATATTTCTTATCTAGCACGCTCTTTGTAAGTTGATCGTGAAAATTTGCCATTTTTTCGACCATGTGAGTTTAGCAATGTTTTCAAAATGTAATGGTACTTCTTTTTATCAAAATACGTGCACCTAAAGTAGTTAAAATAAATTAAATTATATATTCAAAATTTATAAAACTGTATGCATATAAAATAAAATAACCAAGGCATGACTCTAAAATTACAAAGCTGAGAGGATTATTATTTTCCCTTTTTAGAGCAGAAATAAAGTTTACAATAGTTAGGGCTACTTGTTTAGCTTATTGTGATATACAATTTTAAGATTTGATGTGTAGTTAAAGAATTTTATATGTAAATAGAATTTAGAATTTGATCATTTCTAGGTTTTATGTTGTTAATCTGTTTCCTTACGTTTAAGGAGATGAGATTTTAAAGCTAATTAGAGGTAGTTTAAGTTATATTCTAGTATCAAAAGGTAGTTTGAGCTAGTTACTAGTATCCATTAGATACCTAGTCACCCATTGATCATCACTAAGATTGCAAGTAAACAGTCATGTGATATCCAAAAGCACCTAGTCTTTAAGTCATATATAAAGTTTGGATACTAGAACTTATTGTAGTTTGACACCAGCTTAGATCCAAATTCTAGGCTCTATCAAGTGCTGAGAGGGATCAAAAGATCAAATCTTTTGAGGTGCAAACCTCTCATTGATTAGCTCCTTGAGTGCAATACCCGAGCCACCTAATCATAAACTCTAAAGTCTCTAGTTTAAATCTCATATTTACTTTTTACTTTTTACTATTCTTTTTTGTTTATGGTCGACATAATAGTTATTACTTTTTACTTTGTATTATTCTTTTTTGTTTACTTTGTATTATTTTGTTACTCGACAAACTCTAGAAACACTCTAAAGTTTCATATTTACTTTTTACTTTGTATTAAAAGTAAAAAGTAAAGTCTCTAGTTTAAGTCTCATATTTACTTTTTACTTTGTATTATTCTTTTTTGTTTATGGCCGACATAATATTTACCACCTAATCCTAAGCTCTAAAGACTCTAGTTTAAGTCTCATATTTACTTTTTACACACTCGACTCACAAGATCTCTCTTATACTGGGCTGTAGAGCGCCTACATGCCCAAGAGGATGTTACAACTAATAGATCATTTTTTATCTATTTTTAGGTTATAAAAATGCATAAAGTACGAAACTAATTTTTTAATGAAAATGTTATATTATTTTTTATTATTGCATTTTATTATGTTATTTTTTAGTTTAATAGAATTCCAATTTCAATTTTAATAAAAATATATCCCTAAAAAAATGTTATTCGTTGTTATGCTAATAAATTATTTTTGTATTTTATTGTATTTATTTATTGTTATTTTCCATATGTGATAAAAATAGGAAAAATTAATTAGAATTCTTCATTATAGTTTTATTTGGTTGTTCTGTTGTTTTAACCAAAAGGCTAACAAGAAGGACATATGATTCTTTTTTCTTCTAGAAAGGATACCTTGTAATAGCAAGTAGGTTAGTTCCATGAAGGTGGTTGTACTAATGGTGACTACAAGTTGTCGAAGCTTTGTGTTGTTGTGACTCTCACTTTGTTTTAGCAAGGAGTTTTTACTTTTGTTTTGAAACTTGTTTTTTTGTTTGACAAGACCCAATCATAAAATCTCATTCCTCTTGTGCGTTATCTCATCTTGGTTGTGAGGGATAGTTATTGATTGGATTTAAATACCAAGATACCGTGATTCTTATGCCAACGGGGGTAGCCACAAGAAAGTGGTATCTCCTTGGAAACTTGGAAATGTTTATACAACTATAAAAGGCTCCTAATATAACTTTGGAAATGTTTATTGGTTCCTATCTTGTTATATTCTACAATGTGTTCTACTCTCTTAATTTAATTGAGAGAAGCAAAGGTCTTGATGTTAGTCACCATATATACAATTTATCATTATAATTATTTTATTTTTTATTCACCACATGAATGTTTTCAAATAAGACATGATGTATTAACCTATTCTTGAAAAGTTATAACATTTTTTTTGTAAGCTAGTACCCACGGAGTTCCGAATCGGTGACCTAACATAAAGAGTGCTTTAACAATAAAGAGTGCTTTAACAGTACACTCATTCACCGTCTATTCTATGCCCCGTGGGCAAAGTTATAACAAAACTTATTTACTCTTCCTTTAAAAAAAATTAATGATAATTATTGCTTTTTGTCAATTAATTAAAAAGATACTATTACTCTTCCCATGCACACTTTGAATGTCGGATCATGCAATTTTGTCAACAGTGGAAGATAAGTTTCAATTATTGGAAAAAATTAATAGAATGAAGAATACTAAGTCACTTGGTTTGAGTTCATGTTCAAATTTGGTGACTTTGAAGTTAGACAAAAAAATTGACAATGAAAAAATTCGTGATAAAATTTGACATCAAGTTTGAGAGACTATATTAATATATATTATATATACAATTCTAGGCACTCATTAAATATATATGACAAAATGAAAATTGCATGCCAAGATTAACAAATTATATTCCAAAAAGTTCGAATTTTCCTTGAAGTTCAACTTTGAAATTTGGCTTGAAGTTTGAATTTCAAGGATGAAATTCTCAAAATGGGGTGACTACGGTAAAAAATAAGTTTTGTTTTGAAGTTTGAATTTCAAGGATGAAATTCCCAAAATGAGGTGACTAAGGTCAAAAATAAGTTTCGTTTATTGAAAAAATTTAACCTCTTTAATAATCAAGAGATTTAAGAAGTTGATAATTAAAAAAATTCATTTTCTATTTTTTTTAAAGTTTTATTTCAATTTTTTTACTCTTTTACTTTTATTTTGATTTATTTATTTTTTAAATTTTAACGATTTAATTTAATTTGAATGAATTAAAAATTTTATTGTGAAAATTTCATGATAATTTTTTTTATTAATAAAATTAAATCATAATTTTCCATAAAATAATTAAATTTATTTAATTATTAACTTATAATTTATTTTATAACTTATTTTGTTGAATACCTAACCAATAACCATACATAGAAAATCATGTATGTGTAATGGTGTCATTTAAGTAAATCACACATCTTAATGTCAATACTAAACCATTCCACATTATTCCACATTATTTAACATGAAATACATTTTACTATGAAAGTTTGAATTTTTGTTTCCAAAAAAAAAAGCACATTAAATTCTTTAGAATCAAGATACTAAGATAAGTTACATTGAATCCATATATATTCAACAAAATAAAAATACCTTGGAAAAAACACTTTATAGTTCTAGATACATAAACCACCTCTTATAACACTTACAACTGATAACAAAATAAACACTATCATCAATTGATTGAGCCAATAGAGACAACAAGATAATTTTGAACCGGAATGTAGGACTTAAGAAATCCAGTACTTTTATTTTTTGCAAATCCATGAGAAATCGATATACAATTCTACTTGTATATTCTCAATGTTGGAAGAAAATTGTACTATTGATAGATTGCAAATAAGGTAACAATAGTTAAACAGACACAGACATAAACTATCCTTGCGTTAGGAAAAATGTAAAATTTCTTTGATTCATATATGAATAATAAGGAATTATTTTTTCTTCCTAAACAACTAAAAACAAGCTAATTTCGAAAGGGAACACAAGAGCTTTTCAGAATAACTTACGTAAATGGAAGTGTGGACTTACGTAATTGGAAAGGAAAGCATATGATTTTAGCCATTCGTTCATATAATGGCAAATTGCAAAATACATATCCATCAAATAATTGAAGTATGGTTTATTTGATTAAAGTGATGCACATTTAGTAAATTGATTAGGGTATTAGGATTCCAAAATTATAAAGTTTAAAAGATGTTTTTTACCCCTCTTTTTTAAAGCATAGAAAGTCTACAATACTAAGGGTTATTTGTTTAACTTTTGTTGACATAATTTCAAAATTTGATGTGGAACAACATTATTATACATGTAAATTAAATTTAGCTACTTGAAATACTTCATTTTGTTTATAGGGGTACAGGTAGCTCCACTCTTGCCAATGCTTTTAAGTTTTAGGTTGTTAACTTGTTTTTTTATGTCTAACGAAGATGAAATCTTAGTCAACTAGAAACAACTTTAGATCATACTCCAAAACCAAAAGGAAGTTTGAAAGGAAGTTTGAGTAAGTCACTAGTATCCACTAGATACCATATGGTCTCTCATTTGATTAGTGCTAAGGCTACTAGAAAAGAGTAATGTGGTATCCATAAGCACTTAGTCTTTAACCTCATATATGAAGGTTGGATAATAGAATTTGGTTGAAATTCGATGTCATGCCCAAGGGGATGTTATGACAAATAAAACATTTTTCTTTTTAACTTACAATAACGTATAAGAAGAAACAAAGTATTTTTGTAAGAAAGTGTTGTCTTATAAATATCATTTTTGGGATTATCTACGTAAAGTAAGTCACTAATCTATGAGCCATACACATGAGTAATAGTTGCAATTGACCATTTTCTCATGATTTTGAATAGTCCATGTAGCACTCATTGCATCGGGTGATGCTCACAAGGGTGAAGAAGTGGGATTGAAACCAACAAAATGAATAGTTCATAGGGCACGATACTTGCTAAGGTTTTGCAAATGGGGTAGCAAGCTAACTGGGCTTAATTGTGGGAAAAAATCCATAGTTAAGTGTGCATGAACTAGATGAATCTTAAAATGAGTGACCTCTGTTGAATATTGTAACTTCTAAGAATATTATATTTGTACTTTATTATTCTGGAGATGTTTCATTCCTCCGTGAAGATCTTATTGTATATTCGGAGATGTTTATTTTTCCGTCGGATTGTGGTAACTTGGGTTATTAGACTTCCCTAGTGGGGGGTCGGCCCTGTATGTGTTATGTGGGTCAAAGGGTTATTAGACCACCCTAGAGGGGTCGGCCCAGTCAGTTGTAATGGGGTGTTTAGCCCAGTAATTAAGTTGGGGCCGACCTAGCTTGTGTAAAAGTCAGTCGGGGAACAAGTATAAGTAGAGGAGGATGTTCCTCCCTTATCTCACTCATTCATTCACTTGTGAGTGGCGCACTTGTGTGTGAGAGGTTTGCTATGGAGGAGGAGGAGCTCATGTCTAGGGTTTGCATCTTTGTATTTGTTGGTCATCTATATTGAGGAAGCTTTGCTGGGTTTTCTACCCCATGAGGGTTTCCCAGGATAAATCTGTGTCTCTTGTATTTATGTTGTGCTTGTTGTTTCTTCAGTGATCCTGTATTTTCTATTATTGTGAGATGAAATGTAATGCTAATATTTTCTGTCTTAGCATATTGAGTCTTAACATGGTATCAGAGCTAACCTGAAGGAAGGCAATGTATGGCACTTACGACACTTGCTTCACTTGCGATAATTTGAAGGTTAGGGTTTTATATAACAAAAACCAGTCATCGTGGAAATTTCGCTATAAATCCATTTTTGCGAAGGTTCAGGATCTGAAAAGTTTACAGGGCGTAGATAACATCCCTATGTACCTTGTGTCCAAAGGACACCCTCAGATTTGTTGTACTTTGCAAGTTATGATCGGTACAAGTTAGGGTTTTTGCCTCTTCCAGATCTCAGTCATAATAAGGTGACCTAGGAAAAAAGGTCATAACTTGGGCTAGGAAGCTCCAAATGAAATTTCGTAAAAAGTGATAGGTAGTACACAGAATGTACTATCTCAGGAAACTTTTTCAGAGGCCGAAGTTGAACCAGTGACACGTGGAACGCCGTACAAGTTCACTCTCCTGTTTTATCCCATAAACAAGTCACGTTGCGACACTTGGCATAACTCTCTCTCAGAAAATCCAATTGAGGTCAGACCTGTCGGGATGGAAAAATGACAGGTCAGGATACCACTGAAAAAGTTTTCAGACCCCGTGGATCGAAAAGTTTGGAGTTACAACAGAAACAATCAAGGACATATTTATGTCAAAACATAATTATTTTTGGAGCACCTTCATTCATGGCTTCCAGAATTTAGGGTTTTGGAGAAAGTTAGAATTTTTGGAATCAGAGTCCACGGATGAATGCTACTCAGAAAAATCGAAATTTAGAGACCAAGATCGAATTTTTTGGTTGGGTAGAAGACCGGGCTTGATCAAACCCAAGTTCGGGATTTTGATCGGAAATATTGAAAATTAGGGCTTCAGCAAAAGTTGGAATTTTTGAAGTCTGTGACCACGGCTGGAAGCTCCTCAGAAAAATAAGAGTTTAGAGCCTTGGATCAAACCTTTTGATTAGGCATAAGGGTGGGATCCATCAAACCCTAGTTCAGGATCCTGTCCAGAAGATCCAGAAGTTTCAAAGGAAATTTTTGAAGGGTCAAATCTTGGAGATTTCAAAATTGAAGTATGCAAGTTTGATCAGCTCAGCAAAACACATCCTTCCATCCATTTAGAAGTGTGAAAGTCAAAGATTGAATTTTTTAACAAATCCTAATCGAGCTCCAGATCCAGTTTCAGGGGGAGTTGAGGCTAAGGCCTTACATAAGAAGACTACAAGAAGTCTCGACAGGTATGACTTAAGGAGATACAGGTATGTCTTGAAATTTGATTCTTAATTAAGTTCATAATATGTTTGTTTTCATATTATTTAGATTAGTACAATCTTGATTAATGTTAGAATTGTCTTATCACCCTGATAAACGTATGAATGCATGTGAATGATAGAAGACATTCATTGATTAGGGTTATATGATTGTACTAATGCACTGTGGTGTTGTATGAGGTTGATGTTGTCCGCTAACAAGATACACGTACATCAAGAAAGACAAATCAAGTTCTATGACCATGATGACATGAAGAAAAAGACTCATCCATAATCCTTGATCATATGGAAGTTCTACTTACGAGGTATGTATGACTTTGTTCTACTATGCTTAACCTATGAGATATGCAGATTCTAGCACAAGATCTCTAAATCATTGAAGAGAACAAAAGAAGATATTGTCTGGGTATGTTAGACATAACTAAGCAGGTATACTAATTCAGGTATGTTTTCCTATGTCAAGTTAGAATCCTACTTTGTGCTAGGATCTTAGTATACCCATGTATTGAATGATCATGACCATACATATTCAAGATTATTTAGAATTATAATGGTTTGATAATATTGAGATTATACTAATGAATGTATGTTTGTGTATGAGATCATGAGGATGACACTAGTGCACACTTGAGCATGCACAGTGGTACAGAATGAATAGATGTTCAAAAGACATATAGAAGTTCAAGCGGGAGGCACCCACACTAACATAAAAGATAAGTATTTGAATTGTTATTTGAAAAAGTAAATGATATTACTTGTAATAGTTGTATGCATATTTGTATTCCTAAAATATATCATGCTGAGTGTAAACATTCATATAGCATTGAACAGTATACTACTAATATGCATATGATTGGTAAGTTGGACAAACATTCCATTATTGCTTGTCTAGAATGAAACCTCTTTGCTGACATGTTGAGAGCTGTGCACACTCTCGATAGTATGTTCTGGTAGAGATGGAAGGCATCTAGATAGCCACTGTATGCATACAAAATATGGAAAAGTGTTGTGCCAAAGTATTGGTCAAGATAGTAGCATAACTATGTAAATCATATCTATATGGATAATAGGTTATCATGTCAACATGATTTGATAATTATGAAGTATTACTAATCATGTACTTAATTTTTATTTGTAGGAAAGATCATGAAGAATGATGAACACCGAACAAGTGATGGATGTTCAACAAAAAGATTTACAAAGCAAAACATAATATAGATGGCTCGTGGCTAGAAGATTCTCTTAGAAAGAGGAAGAAACCATGATGAGATGTTTGCTCCAAGTGGTTAGATAAGACCAATATCTTAATGATGTAATTGAAGAAGAAGTGCGAATCAAGGATTCAATTGAAGAAAGCTCTGTTCGGGTACCCAGGATCGATAGTAAATTGATGAGCTTAATGATCACCATGGGTGATGTGGATCTCAACCTTTGCTACAAGGTTGAATATGGTTTCTATACACAGATGACATGGATGCAAGAAGGAACTCACCATAGAGTTCGAATGATATTGAGGCTCATATCAGTAGACCCATCTGACGAGAGATGGCACAAATAGATATGCAGAAGATCACTCAAATGCAGAGTGTGAATGATGTTCAGTCACAAAGGGAGAATTGACAGTTTCTTGATAAGCTTGGCCTTTACCAAAAGTAAAGCTGATCCGTTACGAATGATGAACCTGTCATACTATTACTGTATGTGGATGATCTATTTTTACAAACAGATCATGAAAAGAAAGAAGAAGATGGCCGTAGAAATGAAAATGAAAGATCTCAGATTGATGCATTACTTCCTAGGTCTGGAAGTATGGCAAGGCTCATAAGGAATCTTTCTCATCCCGGAAAAGTATGCTGCGGAAATCTTGAGAAGAATTGATATGTTGGAATGTGAAGCCATGGCCACTCTCATGGGTTCCGACTTGAAGTTGTTAGTTGATGACTCCTCAGAGTTAGTTGATATGACTCTGTACAGACATATTATTGGGTCGTTGATGTATCTGACGAATACCAGGCCAGATATATGCCTTGCTGTGAACACCTTGAGTCAGTATCTAGTGAAAACTAGATGTGTTCACCTGATAGTTGCAAAGCATGTGATGAGGTATCTAAAGGGTACGATATACTTTGATCTATGTTATCTTGGAGATCATGACTTCAGATGGCTACACAGATGTTGATTGGCTAGGAAGTGTATCAAATAGGAAGAGCACATCGAGAGGATGTTATTGTCTGGGATCGGCCATGTTCTTGTGGTTTAGCAGGAAGCAGTCTAGTGTGGCTCTTAGCACAAGCAGAATATATGGCTGCTTGCTCTGCTAGTTGTGAAGCAGTATGGCTTCAGGATTGTTTGACTTAGAGATAGACTCAACTGTGATCCTATGTGACAAACAGAGTTGTATCAAGATGGCAGAGAATCCAGTGTTCCATGATAAGTCAAAGCACATAGAGATCTAACATTTCTATATACAAGATATGGTGCAGAAAGGAACTATAAAGTTCGAATTTGTAACAAGTTGCTGATGTACTAACCAAACCTCTACCTCAAGTGAATATGTTACCGATGTACTAACCAAACCTCTACCTCAAGTGAAGTTTGAGTATTTTCGAGACAAGCTTGGTAGGACCCTCCTCGAAAGGGGGAGTAATGTAGACACTGATGATGAGATTGCCCGCATCGACAATGAAGTCGATGATGAGGATACCTGTATTACTTGTATTGATGATATGTATACATGTATTGATGAGGGTACCTATATTGGTGATGCCGACAGAGAGGTTGGTGGATGGTCGTTAGACAAGGTCTAAGTTGACAAGGGGATTGCATCATCCTTGAACACATGTTCTAAAAGGATCCGTAGACATATGTCTCTGAGAAAGAAGAGGGATTGAATCATCCTTGAACACATGTTCTAAAAGGATCCGTAGACAGTTGTCTTCAAAAATGAAGTCCTTGGTGGACAGGTGGGGATTGTATCGTCCCCGGACTTCGATCCCTTGAATTGATCCGTAGACATATGTCTTTGAGAATGAAGTCCTTGGTGGACAGGTGGGGATTGTATCATCCTTGGACTTCGGTCCCTTGAATTGATCCGTAGACAGATGTCTCCGAGAATAAAGTCCCTAGTGGACAGGAGGGGATTGTATCATCTCCGGACTTCGGTCCCTTGAATTGATTCGTAGACATATGTCTTCGAGAATGAAGTCCTTGGTGGAAAAATGGGGATTGGATCGTCCCCGGACTTCGGTCCCTTGAATTGAGCCGTAGACAGATTTCTCCGAGAATGAAGTCCTTAGTGGACAAGTGGGGATTGGATCGTCCCTGAACTTCGGTCCCTTGAATTGAGCCGTAGACAGATGTCTCCGAGAATGAAGTCCTTAGTGGACAAGTGGGGATTGGATCGTCCCCGGACTTCGGTCCCTTGAATTGAGCCGTAGACAAGATGTCTTCGAGAATGGGGATTGGATTGTCCCTGGACTTTGGTCCCTTGAATTGAGCCATAGACAGATGTCTCCGAGAATGAAGTCCTTAGTGGACAAGTGGGGATTGGATCGTCCTCGGACTTCGGTCCCTTGAATTGAGCCGTAGACAGAGGTCTCCGAGAATTGAATGATAGGACTGGATTGTCCCTGGACCTTGGTTCAAAAGGTACATGATAGGACTGGATCGTCCCTGGACCTCGGTTCAAAAGGTACATGATAGGATTGGATCATCCCTGGACCTCGGTTCAAAGGGTACATTATAGGACTGGATCATCCCTGGACCTCGGTTCAAAAGGTACATGATAGGATTGGATCGTCCCTGGACCTCGGTTCAAAAGGTACATGATAGGATTGTATCATCCATGGACCTATGTCCTAAAGAGAGCGGGATTGATCATCCTATAATATGATCGTGTGTATTGTAGAGTATACGATGTTGATGATCGTGTGATGACGATGATGATGACGATGATCGTGTGATGACGATGCTGATGATCGTGTGATGACGATGATGATGACGATGCTGATGATCATGTGATGACGACGATGATGATGATGTTGATGATCGTGTGATGACGATGTTGATGATCGTGTGATGACGATGATGATGACGATGCTGATGATCATGTGATGACGATGCTGATGATCGTGTGATGACAATGATGATGACGATGCTGATGATCATGTGATGACGATGATGATGATGATGCTGATGATTGTGTGATGACGATGCTGATGATCATGTGATGACGATGCTGATGATCATGTGATGACGACGCTGACGATCGTGTGATGACAATGCTGATGATCGTACGATGACGATGTTGTTGATCGTGAGGATTTAGATATTCCAGTAACTATTTGAGTTACTGATGATGATGTATTGAAGAAAGCTTCCGGTGATTTATAGATGTATCATGTATGATGTAGTCGATGACTCCTTGCTCCTACAGATGTTGTTATAATATCCTTCTCGTTAAGGGGGAGTGTTGAATATTGTAACTTCTAAGAATATTATATTTGTACTTTATTATTTCGGAGATGTTTCATTCCTCCGTGAAGATCTTATTGTATATCCGGAGATGTTTATTCCTCCGTCGGATTGTGGTAACTTGGGTTATTAGACTTCCCTAGTGGGGGGTCGGCCCTGTATGTGTTATGTGGGTCAAATGGTTATTAGACCACCCTAGAGGGGTCGGCCTAGTTAGTTGTAATGGGGTGTTTAGCCCAGTAATTAAGTTGGAGCCGATCTAGCTTGTGTAAAAGTCAGTCGGGGAACAAGTATAAGTAGAGGAGGATGTTCCTCACTTATCTCACTCATTCATTCACTTGTGAGTGGCGCACTTGTGTGTGAGAGGTCTGCTATGGAGGAGGAGGAGCTCATGTCTAGGGTTTGCATCTTTGTATTTGCTGGTCATTTATATTGAGGAAGCTTTGCTGGGTTTTCTACCCCATGAGGGTTTCCTAGGATAAATATGTGTCTCTTGTATTTATGCTGTGCTTGTTGTTTCTTCAGTGATCCTGTATATGCTATTATTGTGAAATGAAATGTAATGCTGATATTTTCTGTCTTAGCATATTGAATCTTAACAACCTCCGGGGAAGTCTTAGTTACCAAGTGCAAGCATTGATGGTGATGTTTGATGCTAAGCGATTCATTTCCTTGGTTTCAATCCCACTTCTTCACCCTTGTGAGCATCACCTAATACAATGGGAGCCAAGTAGACTATTCAAAATCATAAAAAATTGGTTAGTTGTGACTAATACTTATGAATATGGGTCATAGATTAATGGCTTTCTCTACAAAAATAATCTCAAAAATGATAAATCATATATTGAACTACAAAAATGTATCAATACTTAAACTACTTAAATACTATCTTATTTTTATTATTAAATTTTATTAATTCAAAATTTATTTTATCCTTTAATATGTAGTTTAGTACTTGAGGTGGTGCCACCACATTAAAATTTCATATTTAAATTTTACTAAAAATAATTCCCTATAAATTAAATTATTTATCATTATGTTAATAAATTTCTTCCACATTTTATTGTATTTATTTGCTGTTTTTTTCCTAAGGTAAAAGATTTAAAAAGCTTTTTATTATAGTTTTATTTGGTTGTTTTCTTGTTTTAACCAAGAGACTACTAAGGACATATCAAACAAGAAAAGATATGATTCTTTTCTTGTTCTAGCATAGCAAGGATGTTTAACACATACATAGATATATATTTTGAAATAAGATATGTAATGAATATAGGTAGAAGATTTAAAAAGTTTTTCATTATAGTTTTATGTGGTGGTTCTCTTGTTTTAGATTATTAAATATATATGAAACAAGAAAACATATGACTCTTTTTGTTCGAACATAACAAGGATGTTTAACACATACATAGATATACATATTTTGAAATAAGACATGATGTACTAGCATATTTTCCAAAAGTTATAACAAAATTTACTTACTTCTCTTCTGTTCAAATTAATTTTAAATTATTTTTACTTATTTTTTAATTATAATAACATAAACCATATTTAGGTTTTGGTTATTTTAAATTTTATATTAAAAGGTTTTGGGATTTGTTGTTGAATTGTTCATGAGTAGTAAAGAAATGTTGATATAAATATGCAAAGGCATTATTAGTAATGATATGAAGTAAATAAAAATTTTAAATGTGAAAATGGAAATTGCAAAAATGTTCAATTTTTAAGAGAATTTAATATATAGTTATTTATTTTATCAAAATTGAATTTTTAATGATTCCTTAGTTCCTACTTTATGTAATACTTTAATATTTTTGTGTTACTTTATTACATCTTTACAAAGCAACCATTACAAATATAAAAGCCCTTACACCCGTGAAGGGGTATGGTGAAAGGTATTAAATGTGAATTGAGTAATGATGGGAGAGAAGGAATCTTATGGCAAAGTTTTCAAGGGGAAGGTATTGGGTGCTAAAATTGGATGCCTACACATAGAGGTGGGAATCTCAACAAGGATTGAGGATGGTGATGAGGAAGTTGGGAATCTCAACAAGGATCGAGGATCGTCATGAGGAAGTTGGGAAGGAGGGAAACCCAAGTCTTGTTTTGGCATAGGAGATAGACTTGCACATGGAACTGAAGCAACCATGCCGCTTGATGCTCCATTTCTAATGTCATGCAGTGCAAGGCCTGCACATAATGATTTGTGAATTGATGAGATGTTGATACCTGTATGAAAACACAACTCAATTTCTAGATGCTAGGATAATGAAGGGAACATGATCAAGGTGTAGATTCTATTGACGTCTATTGGGAAGGCCATTTGTGTAGATGACAAGGTGATTGATGGTGTCGGGTTGCATTTCTATTGATTACTGCTACGAGTTAGTAATTGTTTTCCCCCCTCTACTTACATAATAGTTCAGGGTTAATATGTATATATCCGTAGTCAATATCAAAATCAATCAAATGATTTCAATGCCCATTGATTAAAATGAACATAAATCAATTATCTTAATGAATAAATGCTTCCCATTCTAGACTTATTTGCAAGGAGCAAGGTTGGGTGTGAGAATCTTCATGTCAAAGAGAGGCATGCCATCAATATCGTTGTCGAGCAACTCTATAGGCAAAAAATGGCCCATGACAAATTATTGTTGTCCATTATGTTGTTTAAGAAAGTTAACGAAGTTGTTGAATTGGTTGTAGAAATAGAAAAGGAAGAAGAAGATTCACATCTTGATATGAAGTGTTCTTCAAGAAATCAATA
Organism: Larix kaempferi; assembly: GCA_027924585.1. NCBI lineage: Eukaryota > Viridiplantae > Streptophyta > Pinopsida > Pinales > Pinaceae > Larix > Larix kaempferi. Next base: position 20,807 of record BSBM01000123.1, read on the forward strand.
ACAATATTGAATTTCTATCACAAACTTTTGTATCAATGAAAGAGGTGTTTAATATATCTAGGATTAAGATCAATATATGTTAATGTAGTCATTTGCATTGTAATCTTGTAAAAGTTTGATAGCAAGTATGAAGACAGTTATGTAGTTAATTATGTTATGGTTTAGTACGAGATTGGTGGGAGTATGAAGGTAGTTATGTATTGAGTTAGACTATAGTTTAATAATAGCAATGACATCAAACAACATTACACTAAATTTGTATGAATGCACAAGCTATTTGTGTGTTAAACAAATGATGACCAAACTAAACATTTGAATAATTTCAAGCATAGAACTATGGAAAATAAACTGGCTAGGCATGGCAATTAATGATCAACCATCATTTCATTTTGGTAAGTTGTTATTCATAAAGAATGCAAGGGGATCTAATTAATAGATGAATATTGTTAGACATATTAATGCTAGCAATTTGTAGAAACATCATTAAAGAGAAGATCTTTTTTATAAACATGGCATCTCCATGTGCATCCCTGTTATGACCATTTTTATGGCCGTTTATCGAGGCTTGCAATGTGCTCTTTTTATTCATTTGATGTGGTGAACTTGCCCCTTCAATTTCTATTCCACATTTTGTCGTTGCATATTTTTTGCTACCTGCAATTATCCAAAATTCTTAGGAAATACAAGAACAAATGTCAAATCTATGGCTCCCCACACTAACCACTACCACAAAACCATATCATTGTCCATGTCATTGATTAGTTTGTAAGTCAACTATGAAAACCTTGGTTTCCTTTGTTGCATTTGTTTCTCTCCTTTAAGCCACTTTATGGATTAATGTCAAGTGCCTTGTTCTCTCATTGGCATATGCATGCTATGGTATGCAAACAATAATATTATGAGCACCCATGTAGTTGGATGATGGGAGGAATGAACTCCATGATGCTTTAGAGACACATTTATAAAGGGTGGTGCTTTGTAAAGAAAATGATCCAATTGTCAAGGATTGTTAAGTGTTTGTTTGTTTTTGCAAATTGGTGGTTTTTGCCTATTAGTATTAAAGTGACGACCTTGTGAATATGTTGGTATTACATGTGGACTTTGGTCATAAAAATCTCTAGCGTTATTGCCACCTAGCAATGTAGATTGTATTGTGCTTGCCCTTGTCAATAATACCGTTGGTGTTATCCTCTTCGTAGTTTTTTCTCCTCAAAGACATTTATCCTCTATCCAAAAGAATATGTTAAGTCTTCTACTAAAAATAATTACACCGATAGGTGTTTTTATTTTAGAATTTGGGGTGGATTAGCACCTATGCTTATCGGTGTTTTTATTTTAGAATTTAGGGTGGATTAGCACCTATGCTTTTCTTAGATTGCATGAGGATGAGACAAGTGTACTATCCAAATAGATTCTATGGCAGTCGTTCCAAATTCAAAATGAACAATTATAAAAAAAAGAATATAAAAAATAACTGGTAGCTAGTGCATGGATAACTCTTAGTTGATGCATGGATAACGTACACTTCATGGTAGAGTTTAACTAGAAAAATGAGAGAACAAGTAACAATTCATGGTATTTATCTTGTGGCATATAGGTGTTCACTAGCGACAAGTTAAGTGGATGTGCTAGTAGTATGTTGCAAGCATCTATTACTCTTGTAACTCATATACATTGCAACATTCCTATAAAACCTCTTATATATATATCTATATATCTATATATCTATATCTATATCTATATGTATATCTATATCTGTATATATATATGTATATGTATATGTATATGTATATATGTATATATATATATATAGCCCCAGCGCTGGGACCCTCTGCTATGAGGTCGCGGGTTCAATCCGCCCGCATCCGTTGGGGTCAGACCAATAAAAAATAAAAAATAAAAATATTACCCCTTGAGCAGTGTGCCTGTAAAAACAATAAAAAAATATTAAACATCCTACACATCCACCCTACATTATATATACCATATGGTGTCCAACCAATGCTTTGTATCCATCATGTCTTCTCATTTTATGTTTTAACCTTTCTAATCCAACAAGTTATTCAACATCCATCAGCTTCTTTGAAGATGCTTCGTCGATGCAAAACTGGACCAACCTAACGAACATCTCATATCAACTTGACCAGTGGCCAATCTCAACACATAATATCTAGTATCCTTTTTAGGACAATTTACCATCTAGTATTCTTTTTAGGACAATTTACCAGGGCGAATTCACACTTGACTACTTACCAACCAAACTTATCATGTTGTGGATTCTCGCTACCAGGGTGAGAATGTCCCTCGAATTAAATAATGAGAATCACTGCACTCAATTTCCATGGCTTCTTTCCGCTATTGCCACATGTTTAGGTGTGTTCGGTTCTTCTCCATGATCGCAACAGGGGTCAAATTTCCTGAACTGATAACCCCTCCGTGAGATAACGGGTACTTATGCTATATAGGAAAGAGATTTCACTTTTCTAGCGCTTAACTAATACACCAGGCGTTTAACAGTTGCTTGCTCAAGGGCCGCCATAAAACGAGCAGAGTTGCCACAACACTGCTCTTCAATAGCTTGTTTGAAGGCTTTGCAGCCCAACAACACAGCAAGCATACAATAGTTTCTTGCTCAAGACTCCTTAAAACGAACAGAGCTGCCACAATACGTGTCTTGAACATATAGTTTGAGGGTTTTGCAGTCCAATAAATCTTGAATTTTACCGAGGCTGTTTGTGGAGCCACCTATTGACGGGTTAACCCGCGAATAACGGTTGTTACTTACTATTAAGATACGTCATAAATATTAGATTCACGCATTCTGGCCCTTAGATAGAGTTCGACATCAATTCCTCTTCTGGCAAAACATCAATGCCCGCTCTGGTAAAACATCAAGTTCCAGAATCGTTCTTATTGTGTAAGAGATGAACCAAATTTGACACTGGAGAGACAATGCTCCTGTCGTTGATTAAGCATGTGACGCGCTAACCACCATAATTCTCTCCTCTCCTTGTATTTTCTCTTGCGCTTGCGATTCATTATGAAAGGTTGAGATATAACATTTTGAAAAAACAGGATATAGTCCAAATAAGAAACAGTCCTATGACTTTAGATGACTTTAGACTTTCTGAATGATGTGTCTAGCAACTTGAGGGTGCTGAGAAGTGCCCCACAGCTCAGCCCTGTCTCGTAATGGCTCTCACCTCAACCTCTAACCCACAGGAATTGAAATGGTGAACTATGGAGACTTAACCACCACTTTTCATCAACCCACCTACAACTGTGGGAAGGTTTTATCGGGAAGCCTCTTTGCTTATCTGATCTCTTTGGAGTTATTGAACATAGAGATACGGAGTTGCTTGGCAACAATTCAGGTGAGTATGATCGGGATTTTGGGAGGAGCCAGGCTATCAGGGCGGCGGCTCAGAAAAAACGAAAAAAAGTGTATCAAAAAGAAGCCAAGGCCTATTATCTTGTGCTCGGTGAAGATGTTACACTGAATGAGGTGATTATGACTAGTGAAATGACTCTGGTAGGTCATTTCGCCGGTTGTAGAGTTGGTGAATTTGGGCCAAAGGAATGGGTATCGAAGGAATGGGGATCCAAACTAGGATATGTTCTTTGTTCCTTCATTTTGTCGAGGGGATGGACGGCATTTTGCTTTAATTATGCACAAGACGCTTCAAAATTTTTCAATGAAGCTTGGCGATGGGACTCTTGTGCCCTCTTTCCAAAGAGATGGACACCTCTCTTTGATGCATCGATGAAGAGGAATGATTTAGTTCCAGTCTGGGTAAAAATGCCGAATCTCTCATTCAAATACCGGTCGCCAGATATCTTCAAAGAAATATGAAATGCGTTGGGGGATTTTGTGGAGATCAATTCATCTTACTTGAATACTGGTTGGATGAGCTTGGCCAGGGTCATGGTGATTTTGGACTTGAGGGAGGGGCTTGCAGAGAGCATTGTTCTCCAAAAAGGGGACAGGATACATATCCAGGCCCTGGATTGTCAAGGTATCCCTTTTAAATGTAACAGATGCCATGTATATGGTCATCTTGCAGAAGAGTGTTCAGTGACGTTCAAAAGGAAAATATGGACTGAGAAGACTGTTGTACAGGTTAAGAATAAATTTTCCCGGGACTTAGCCTTGCAGGTGGGTAATGAGAAGGCAGATTCGCATGAACAGGAGTGTCAAATCCAGGAGGCGGTGGATTTTTCTCGAACTCCAGAGAAGGTTGCTCCTCCAAAAATGCCAATAAAGGTAATTGAAGCAACTCGGCTCAAGTCTTTAAGTAATCAAGTTGGGGAGGATGATTTGGACACAGAAGGCTTTCTTCAAGAGGACATTACGGGTAAGTCTCTAGCAGAGTTGATCCCATTGCGCTTTGAGACATCCTCTAATCTAAGGTTTGGGCAGATAAATAATCTGTCTTCTTGTGTAGCTGGTTTGGTGAGAGATTATGTGTTGGGGGCTGAGGGTAATAATTTTGGTATTCCTTGTTTAAAAGACGGGTCAGGGCAGGATATTCTGCAGAGAAAAGGCTCTCTGTATGGTGCCTTTAGTGCCACTGTAAGTAAATGATTAGCTACTCTTAAGGACTTGGCAGAAGAAGACTATAAGAACAAGCTTTGTTCAAGGAAAGGGGAGCATGAGAACTTAGGGTTAGGGTTGAACCTTGGTTGGAAATTCATTGGTTGTAGAGGGAAGAAGTCATTATTCCATAAGGCACAGAAGAAAGCTTCATGGGATATGGCAGCAGGAATGCAAAAATACGTCGATTGGGCGCTTAGAGTAGTAGTTACCTCGATTGTGGGTTCTTAATGATTATTTGCTCATTAAACTGTAGAGGGCTGGCTAGCCCCTCAAAGAATCTAGTGGTTCGACGTTTGGTGGAATCTATAAATCCTGACATTTTATTCCTTCAGGAAATTATGGGTGATGGAGAACAAATTGTAATGGAGTGAGCAAAGTTTATTGGAGGATGCGAATTCGGTTTTATTGATGCAAAAGGTCGTTTTGGGGCTTGATCTTGGGATGGTGTAGACAGAGTATGCAGTACTCCTCCTCATGGGAAGTGGAATTTGGGTTAGGATGTATTGTTGATGTATATCTAACTTCGGAATGTATTTCATATATGTATATTGTACTCCTATAAAGATGGTATTATTCCTCTATACGGAAGTGTTTGTATTCCTATAGAGATGTTATTATTCCTCTATATGGAAGTGTCGTCATTTATATTGTAAGTGTCGGAACTTATACTTGATGGGTTATTAGACCACCTTGTTGGGGTTGGCCCTGTATAAGTCACGTGGGTCGAAGGGTTATTAGACCACCCTATTGGGTGTCGGCCCAGTCAGCATTATGTTATGTGGTTAAGTTAAGGCCGACCTAGTAAAGGTTATTAGGCAAGTCAAGTCAAGTATAAATAGAGTGCGGGAGGTACTCTATTTTATCATTCTATTCTCTCTCACACTCTCGGGAGAGTGGCGCACTTATGGAGGAGGAGAAGCTGCTGCTAGGAGATGTCTATCTCTTATGCTTGGGTTGTATCATTGCTCTATCTATCTTTGAGGAAGTTATTGGGGTTTTTCACCTTTATGGTTTTCCCCAAGTAAACTCTGTGTCTCTTGTGTGCTTGCATTATTCTGTTCATGATTGATATGCTGTAGATATGCTGTACATGATGTTCTCTCAGTTAAGATCCTAGATCAGATTGAAGTAAATTCTGAAAAACTAACATGGTATCAGAGCTAGCTTGAAAGAAGGCATGGTATGGAATGTATGACACTTGTTGCAATTGCGAAGATAGGGCTTGATATAACAAAAACCAGTCATCATAGCACTTTCGCTATAAATAAATTTCGGCGAGGTTTCAGGGTCTGAAAATCGTATAGGGCGAAGCTAAGATCCCCATGTACCTTGTGTCCAAAGGACAACCTCTAATTCGTTGTACTTTGTGATTTATGATCTGTACAATATAGGGTTTCTGCCTCTTCCAGATCTCAGTCATAAACAGGTGACCTTGGCAAAAAAGTCATAACTTGGGCTAGGAAGCTCCAAATGAAATTTCGTAAAAAGTGACAGGTAGTGCACAGACTGTACTTTCTCAGGTAACTTTTTCAGAGGTCGAAACTGAACCAGTGACATGTGGCACGCTGTACAAGTTCGCTCTCCTGTTTTATCCCATAAACAGGTCACGTTGTGACACTTGGCATAACTCTCTCTCAGAGAATCCATTTGAGGTCAGACCTGTGGGGTTGGAAAGATGACAGGTCGGGCTATCACAGGAAAATTTTTCAGACCCTGTGGATCGAAAAGTTCGGAGTTACACCAGAAACAATCAGGTACATATTTCTATCAAAATAGAATTATTTTTAAGCACCTTCATTCATGGCTTCCGAAATTTAGGGTTTCGGAGAAAGTTGGAATTTTTGTAATCGGAGACTACGGCTGAATGCTCCTCATCAAAATTGAAATTTAGAGACCAAGATCATAATTTTTGGTTGGGCTTGATTAGACCCTAGTTTGGGACTTTGATCGGAAAAGTGGAAAATTAGGGCTTCTGCAAAAATGGAAATTTTAGAAATTTGTGACCACGACTAGAAGCTCCTCAGAAAATTAGAAGCTTAGAGCTTTGGATCGAACCTTTTGATTGGGCAAAAGGGTGGGCTTTATCAAACCCTAGTTCGGGGTCATGTCCAGTGAATCTGAAAGTTTCAAAGGCAAATTTGAGGGGTGAAATTTTGCAGTTTTCAAATTATGAGTATACCAGCTTGATCAGCTCATCAAGGCGCATATTTATATCCTTTCGGAAGTTTGAAATTCAAAGTTCAAATTTTTAGGGTTTCTTTGACAAACCCTAATCTAGCTCCAGATCCTGTTCCTGCAAATCAAGTGGATTGGGTTAATCCTAGAAGAGAATGGATTGGTCACCTGCATAAGTGAAGAAGTTCCTGTTTCAGAGGGAGATGAGGCTAAGGTTTTACATAAGACGATTACAAGCAATTTCGACTGGTATGAATCATCCAGGTATGTTTCGATATTTGTTCATGATTAAGTTTATGGTATGTTTGTCTTCATGTTATTACGGTTTGTACAATCTTGATTAAATTTAGACTTGTCGTATCACCTTTATAAAATTATGAATGCATGATAGAAGATATTCATGGATTAGGGTGTTGACACTTATGATTGTACTAATGCATTATGGTGTTGTATGAGGTTTATGTTGTCCGCTAACATGAAAGGTACACCAAGAAAGACAAATCATGTTCTAGTTCAACAACATATGATCATGATGACATGAGGACAAAGATTCATCCATTGTCATGAATCACTTAGAAGATCTATTTGCGAGGTATGTATAACTTGGTTCTATAATGGTTAACCTATGAGATATGTAGGTTACTAGCATAGGTCATTGAAGAGAACAAGAAGACATCATGTGGGTATGTTAGACATAACTAGCTAACATACCAATCCAGGTATGTTTTTCCCATATCAAGTTAGAATCCTACCTTGTGTTAGGATCCCTTATATAAGTATTGTTATCACATATATAGTAGCCGGGCTACCATACATTATTTTTCTCATTCCAGTACACTATTCAGCCAGTTCCCTTGCATTTGAGATGCCGAGATGAGCATCTATATTGGATCACTATCAGATTGTGGACAGCAGTTGTATTCCCCATGCCATGACTGAGTTTCAGGACACTCAGAGAGATGACCGATGTAGCCATTATATCATTGGTACAGAGCAGACAGTAGTGCCCAGAGTTACAGCAGCAGTCTCAGAGGACAGAGGATGGTACAGGTTGATGTGCATTCAGGTATATGACTCAGCAGGTATATCATAGTGTTATGGTTAGATTGCTTTTATACTTATTCTCATAGCATGTCTTAGCACTTAGTGTCATGATCTGGTGATCATATAGATATATGGACCTGGTTGATCTATTATATATATTATATTGTCCCTACTCAGACTTAGAAGTTCACTATTCATACTCATTGGTACATACCCTCCTTAGGGAGAATAGAGGTGATCATTACACCATACTTTGGCTTGCTAGTGTTGGCTCCATCATTTCATTGTCTTCATCCATCCATGGCCTACCTTTTAGATTATCACCCTGACTTACTACTTGACTAGTGGCATGGAGGACTTTTCCCCACTGTGGCCTCTGTATTGGATGAGCTTCCCTGTTTATTGTGTCTCGGCTCTGAGTTGGTGACAAAACTTACCTATGGTGAGTTGGAGTTCCTTGTGAATTCCCCCTAGTCACTAAAGTTGTGTTGGCTAAACCTGAAACTTTTAGTGCTGCTATCTGGAAAAATGAAATGCTATATCTTGTATGAAAAGCCCATTCATGCAATGTGTTTCTAAACACACATGAATGAGAGGCATGCCAAATGAACATGGCAATGAAAATGAAATGTTATATCTTGTGGAAAATAAATACCTAGGTAAACAAGCTGTCCATGACACACCTAGAAGTGCTCAGGTAAACAAGTGCCTTAAAAACACACCTGCAGCAGAAAGCCTAAAAGAAAAATGTAAATCTATGCAATGTGTTTGTAAACACACATAGATCAAGGCTATGGAAACTTCAGGCCCAAAAAGCAATGGAACTCAAATGCTATATCTAAACAATTGCTGGCCTTATTTGTATTGTGGATTGTGCGCATCTGTGAAGGTGAATAAACCCTCTTTAAACAACTCATCCATTTGTGAGACACCGCCATTCCCTGTGTTATTTGCTCATTCAGTATATACTATGGTGTATTCCCTTTCCCTTGCCAAAGTGTCACAAAGTCAAGACAGCTAAGTCATCCCTTGGCCTAACCAGTTAATTTAAGCCTTCACCCTTCACTAGCAAATTGATCACAACTATGAAGTGAGTATGATCCTGAAAGTCTAGTCTGAGTAATAATAATAATTAACGACACTATATATTTGGATTTAGATCGCCAGTCATGATTACTCTGTGTTATATTTGCTATTTGAATAAATTGTAAAGCATGTATTAACCTTGATACTTTTCAGCAGCCTTGGATGATGGACTGAGTTATATTTGGTCTTGGTTGGACCTAGTTTGACCATGGAGGACCATGGGACATGAGATGTTAGACCTTATGATGATATGGATAGATGATATATGGTCCATGTACACATACAGGATGATTCTATGCAGCAGCTACAGGGTTATGATGATGATTCTGGGGTTTCAGCAGTATTTGTATATGTACAGCACATTATTATTGGCCCTGTTCCGGTATATTGGATATTTATTTTGATCATGCAGAGACTCATATGGTGTATGAGTACACATCTTGGATAGATTTGGACCTTCTGAGTCCAATGGGACAGTTTGTTTTCAGTTCCGGGCACTTACAGTGATGATTGAGCCTCAGTAGGCTGTCCCAGTGCAGTTTTGGTCTGTTGGAGGCCCTGTCGGAGCAGAGATGACTTTTATCCGGTTGACCTAGGGCGCTGATGATGGAGGGGGTGGTCCAGCCACTTGTTTTTACCATATTACCCCCCTTCCGGACACATTGGTGCCCTCACCTTGACAGCGCCAGCACTCCAGGAGGCTGTTTGGGGCAGTTTCACGCTTCCCGAGGCATTTCAGGATTGGTAGAAATGGCTATTGAAGAAATCGATTTGGGCTACTGAGGCAAAGTTATGGCATGGGATGATCAGTGATGATAGATCGGGACCTTCCACACCTTCTCCAGCAGTTTCAGCTTCATCGGGGCCCGCATCCATCACTTATGGCACTTTCTGTGGATTTTTTGAGGTCTTTTGAGGACCACGACTTCACTGTGGAGGCACGATTTGGTACTTTCATGATTATTTATTGGTTATTGTGCCATGGGGATTGACCAAGGAGGGATAAAATTACCCCTTGGACCCACCATGAGCCTCTTATGATATTTTGTCATCATGATTTGGTGGGATTCCCCTCTTATAGGGCGACTTTGTCCACTTATGTTATATTTTATTAGTGATCCATGTATTTCATTGTTGAGCTCATCTCAACCATTGATTAGACATTTGTATCTTTTAATCTTAGCCACTCATTCAAAAAGTGGTTAGGGTTTTGGTGCCTCTCCTTCCTATTTAAAGGAGAGAGCCTCTCATTGTAAAGGGACTTTTGGCTCTGGATTATTGGAATAGAAAATTATTATTGCATCTATCTCCAATGTTGTGGTGAATGTTTTTTGGTGTTCGTTCGTTGGTTCTTCCTTTGCACTGAGTTATTGGAGATCTTGTTTGCCATATCTTTTGTACCACGATTTTGCATCTACAGGTGGAGGCCGATTTGCTTGGAGGAGGAGGTATTGGTAGGGGAAGACTCTCCCTACTTCTTCTTTGGAGCTCTTCGTTGGTAACAGGGAGTATTACTGTCCCAGGACCTTCTATTTCATGTTACTATTTGCATTTCTCTTGTATTTCTTCCATACTTGATCTTACTGATTGAATCTTCATTCTTTGGTTTGACAGGTAGAGGAAGGCGCACTTGTGGACTAGGGCATCAAATTGGCAAACAAATCAACAATCTCTCATTTGATCTCTGCGGGAATCTTCCTCAACATCAAGGCATCTCATCCACATCATTCAGGTATGATCTCAAGGTAAGTTCTATCTCCATGATCTATCCAATTGTCAAAAATATCTAAAAACCCTAAATATTTCAAAACCCCCATTTTACATTTTCTCAGATCTACTTAGATCTATTGGGTTGTTGGGCGTAATATTAAGAACCCACCTCTATAGCATCCACGGCATCCCGGATCTATAGTTTGGTGAGGATTGGCTTCCATTTGACCCCCTTCCTAGGCCAACTTAGCCTCTCCCAAGCAAGGCGCACTTCCTAGTTTGAGCAGGTTGACCTAGATCTAAGCGATGGGTGTTTGAGATTCCACTTGATTCGTCATCTACACATCAAATAACATACACCCAGGTTGTTACTTTTCTGAAATTCACCTTGTGGGCCCCATTCCACATTTTAAGGGATTTAATCCCCATTTTGGACCACTTGGAACACTTAAACTCAGATCTACTAAGATCTAACCGGTGGATTGCCACGAAATTATAGATCCATACTCCTACCTGACCGATCTACCCGGATCTAAAGTTTGGATGCTATCCGACTTGTTTTGACCCACCTAACCCCACTTTTAAGCCTCCTTGGGCAAAGTCGCACCACCTTGGAGAAGTGAGTTGACTCACTCCCAGGAACTGGGTACTTGAGATTTTTGGAGATCTGAAACCGGAATAATTCAAAACCTAGGTCTAGACTATCACTTTGTCAAATCTTGCCTTGGGGATTGCATTCCTTGTTTTAAGGGATTGTGGTCCACTTAGGTCAAACCTAGATCTAGATACCTTCATCCATCAAGACCTCTATTGCCCACTTGTCCCAAGCACTAGGAGTCCTAAACCACAAGTCAAACCTACTTTGACTCCACTTCCCAATTCCCAAGGCACTGGTTTCTCTCCAAGTTAATTCAACTTTCCTAGATTGTTGGATTGACTTGTGGATTGACCTATGCATGGTGAACTAAACCCTTGAAGCTGTCATGTATCATGGTCAAGCTTGTCGTCTGTACTAGTTAGCCCCAATACAATCCTTAACTACCCTGCATTGGACAACAGTTCCCAAGGCAGTGGACTTTCCAACATTGAACTAGTACACTAGCCCTAGATCTCACTACAAACATTATAAGTCACTCTTACATCAACTATGAACCAAAGCTATACCTATTGAACCCCTCACTTGGCTTGTGACTTCACCCTTAGGTCTAGGATAAACCATACACCTAACTTCACTTAGAAATACCCTGATTTGGTGTCTTGGTTTTGATCTCTCCTGTCGGGAGTAGATCGGGTCTCCCCCTTTGTTGTCTGGGCTAGATAACATAAAGCGAAGGTTGCCTCGACTGGCGTGACAACCATATATTGGAGGTCGAGGTGATCGTGGTTGCACCTTTTGAGTTGCCCTTCCCTATTGCCATCCATGACTGGATCCATCCATAGGGGTAACTACAGTTTAGGTGATAACAAGTATACTTGGTATGGTTGGTTATGTTTATTCATAAAGTTAGAAATGTAAGTAATCAAGGGTTTATTCATTTTATGTCTCTTATCTTGATTGATGATTTAACTAACCAGAAGAGTCCTATGATCAAATAAGAATATGCATGAGTAAAAGAAGACTTCTCTGAAACCTTGAATACTAATGTTTATTATCTGTGTTTGAAATGATCATGACTATACATGTTTAAGATTATTGTGTTTTGATAGTATTAAGATTATACTAATGAATGTGTGATTATGTATGATACCTCGAGGATAACACAATGATGATACTAATAAGCATGCATAGTGATGGATATAAGTTCAAGGACAAGTAATCTAGGAAGCAAAGATCAAGAGGGAGCACACTCCAGTTGTTCCTGCAAGGAAGCAGAGATCAAGAGGGAGCACACTCCAGTTGTTCCTGCAAGGAAGCAAAGATCAAGAAGGAGCACACTTCGATAGTTTCTGCAAGGATGCAGATATTCAGAGGGAGTTGACCACTTCTCACAATCCACATCAGAATGGAGTTGCATAAAAGAAGCAAAGACTGAGAGGGAGTCAACCCAACAAACAAACAAAGATAAGTATTTGAATTATCATTCCTTGCATATTTTATTGTTTAAATAATACTGTTCAATAATGTATATACTCATGTTCTTAGAATTAGGTTGTGTATTATGCATATTAGAATAGTTGCATTGAGGAACAATATACTACTAATATACATGGGTAAGTGGCCTATGGCATTGTACAACATTCCATTGCTACTTATCTAGAATGAAACCTCTTTGCTGACATGTTGGGAGTTGTGCACACTCTTAACAATGTTCTGGTAGAGATTGGAAGACATCTAGAAAGTTACAGGATATGGATAAATGTTGTATTGAAGCATTGGCTAAGATAATTGCATGACTGTATGACATATTTCTTTATGTGTAAGAATTTGTTTTGAAAACTATGAGATGTTTTCTAATCATGCAATTTAACTTGTTGTGTAGGAAAGATCCTATACCATCACCTACAAAAGAAGGACTACAACATTTGTTCAGCAACAAAGTTATCTATTGAAAATATTGAAGATATTGAAGATATTGAAGTTCCCAAGATCTGGGAAGAATGCCATGATCAAGGAGTACCAGTCGATTATGAAGATGTTTGGGATGCAGTCCCAAGACCTGAAAGAGAGTCTGTAGTGACTTCCAAGAGGATCTACAAGATCAAGCATGCTGCAGGTGGTAGCATAAAGACTTTTGCTCCTGTAGCCAGATACACTTCCATTAGATCCGTACTTGCTCTGGCTGCAGTGATGAAATGGAAGATACACTAGATGGATTTCAAGGCAGCTTTCTTGAATGGTGTAGTTGAAGAAGAAGTGTATGTGAAGCAGCCACTTGGTTCTGAGACACATGACAGGGAGTCATATATGTGCAGAACTTGGTATGGTAGGATAGACAGCTTTCTATCCAGTTTGGGCTTTACCAAGAGTAAAGCGGATTCCAACCTTTACTACAAGGTTGAGGAAGGCAATCCAGTGATACTACTTTTGTATATGGATGACCTGTTTATTACAGGTGAAGATAACTTGATTGCCGACACGCAGCAGAAGCTTGCTGCCGAGTTCGAGATGAAGAACTATGGATGATGCACTATTTTCTAGGTATGGAGGTGTGGTAGAGTGCAGATGGAATCTTCCTTGGACAAGGGAAGTATGCAGTAGAGATCCTGAACAGGTTCGGGATGATGGACTGCAAGGCCATGGCCACATCTATGGCATCAAACCTGAAGCTTCTGTGTGATGCTTCATCTGAGCCGGTTGATATCACTATGTATCGTCAGATGATTGGGTCCTTGATGTACCTGACGAACATGAGACTAGATATTTGCTTTGCGGTTAACACATTGAGCCAGTTCCTGACGGATCCGAGGAGTGTTCACCTGGTTGTTGTAAAGCATATTCTGAGGTACCTGAAGGGTACAGTTGATTATGGGCTCAAGTATGATGCGAATCAAAAGTTTAACCTACAGGGTTATGTTGATTCAGATTGGGTAGGAAGTGCTGCAGATAGGAAGTGCACTTTTGGGTGCTGCTTCAGTATGGGATCAGGTGTGATCTCTTGGTTTAGTAGGAAGCAGTCCTGCGTAGCACTGAGTATAGCCGAAGCAGAGTATGTTGCGATGGATGAGAAGGTTGCAGTTGTATTGACCAAGCTGTTGGCCAGAGTGCAGTTTGAGTACTTCAGAGAGAGGCTTGGTGCACTTCAGATCGAGGTTCCTTCCAAAGGGAAGTGATGAGTCCGGAAGATGCAGATGCACATGAGCTTTTCTGACATGGTTGATGTGTTCTCCCATGGTCGTGATGTAATTGCTGAGCCATTCTCACATGGTGGTAGATGTGTTCTCCCATGGTGTAGATGTAAGGGTTGAAGCCATTTTTCACATGGTGGTAGATGTGTTCTCCCATGGTGAAAAAGTAAGGGTTGGAGCCTTCCCCGAATGGCGGTAGATGTGTTCTTCCATGTCGATGGTGTAAGTGCTGGATGATGTGCATCTGGGCTGTGCTTCGTGGACGATGAGATGATCTGAAGAGGACGATGCTATGATGATCAAGAGGATCATGGATGATGAGCATCAAGACGATGCTCTAGTTACTGCTCTGTATATGTATATGCATCATATTGGATGCTTGTTATGATCAGTTGGATCATTTATGTATGTATGCATCATGTTGGATGTTGGATATGATCAGTTGGATCATTTCTATGTATTTGTATATGCATCATGTTGGATGCTTGGACCATGTATCTGTGTATGTATCAGGTGGATACGTTGTATGATCAGGTAGATCATGCATGATGATATGTATCAGGTAGATACTTGGTATGCATCAGGTAGATGCATTGTATGATCAGGATGATCATGGATGACAAGCTTCAGGATGTTGCTCTAGATGACATGCATGAGGACGATGCAGTGATGATGATCAGGATGATCATGTGTACATCAGGATGATGTATGGTGAGTATTAGGATGATACTCTGTGGCCGTGGAACAGGTTGTGCAGATGAGCATGTCTGGGAGATCCTATAGGTCGGAGTTGTGTACCCATAACAGCCTGGGATGCTCTTTCGAGATATCGCTCTGGGAGGACATATAATTTGTGCCTTGGGAGATCCTTCAGGTTGGAGTTGTGTACCCGTAACATCTTGGGATGCTCTTTCGAGGTTTTGTCCTATGGCATATAATAACACCCTGGGAGATCGTTCAGGTCGGAGTTGTGTACCCGTAACATCCTGGGATGCTCTTTCAAGGTTTTTCCATGACCACATGTAATTTGTGCCCTAGGAGATCCTACAGGTCGGGGTTGTGTACCCGTAACATCCTGGGATGCTCTTTCGAGGTTTTGTGGTGGGGTCACATGTAATAGCGCCTTGGGAGATCCTACAGGTCGTAGTTGTGTACCCGTAACATCTTGGGATGCTCTTTCGAGGTTTTGTGACGCACGTAATAAGTCCTGAGGATTCCATAGTATGGCCAGTGATGATGAAGACCTGCAGGTGGTGGGCCTACATCCAGTATGAAAAAGGACTGGCTCTGTAGAACTTCCTATGACGAGTAGATTCAGAGATTGATTGAGATAGCAGCAGCAGTGACGATGACGATGACTCGATGACGATTATCCAGTGACGATGATCCAGAGAAGAAGACTTGTGCTAGAAGACCTGTGTTGAGAAATACCTTCCTAGTTAAGAGGGAGTGTTGATGTATATGTAACTTCGGAATGTATTTCATATATGTATATTGTACTCCTATAGAGATGGTATTATTCCTCTATACGGAAGTGTTTGTATTCCTATAGAGATGTTATTATTCCTCTATACGGAAGTGTCGTCATTTATATTGTAAGTGTCGTAACTTATACTTGATGGGTTATTAGACCACCTTGTTGGGGTCGGCCCTGTATAAGTCATGTGGGTCGAAGGGTTATTAGACCACCCTATTGGGTGTCGGCCTAGTCAGCATTATGTTATGTGGTTAAGTTAAGGCCGACCTAGTAAAGGTTATTAGGCAAGTCAAGTCAAGTATAAATAGAGTGCGGGAGGCACTCTATTTTATCATTTTATGCTAGGAGATGTCTATCTCTTATGCTTGGGTTGTATCATTGCTCTATCTATCTCTGAGGAAGTTATTGGGGTTTTTCACCTTTATGGTTTTCCCCAAGTAAACTCTGTGTCTCTTGTGTGCTTGCATTATTGTGTTCATGATTGATATGCTGTAGATATGCTATACATGTTGTTCTCTCAGTTAAGATCCTAGATCAGATTGAAGTAAATTCTGAAAAACTAACATGTGTATTGTATTCTCAAGAGTTGGTTAGGAAACTCCTATTCATTAACATCTATGGTTCATACTCGGATAGAGTATTATTCTGGGACAGTTTATTTTCGAAGGATATTATGAAGAACAAGAACATTATTCGGGGAGGGGGGGGAATATGAACTTCTCATTAGGATGCTCGGAGGTCTGGGGGCCCTCTACGTTGAAGGATAGTCTATTAGACTATTTCCTTTGGATATTGGAAGTGGGTGGGATGTTAGATATTAAACCTATTAAGTTAAAACCTACTTGGTACAATAGGAGAGTGGGGACAACTAGAATTGCAAAACGGTTCGACCGGTTTTTGGTTAGTGAAGGCATGATGGACCTGTTATCACACAGAGTGTAGTTATCTACTTGAAAGGTCCTATCCAGGATGGTAGAGGAAGACAACTAACTGGTGACACCTAAGAGGGCCTCGATTCCCTAGATAGATTGGTTGTCATGCCAATCGAGGCACTCTTCACTTTTCGCTATCCAAGTCACGGATAACAAAGGGGGAGACCCTGACCTACTCTTGGAAATAGAGATCTAACCCAAACACTCAAACAAGCAAACAATGGAATGAGAAAGATGCTAGATACAAGTTAGAGAACTTACTTGGATCCTTCCGCCGGATCCTTCTGGTTGATGTAGATCCTTTCCCTTTGCTTAGTTTTGTTAAATAAATCAAGCTTCAATTCCCGGACAAGCTATGGGCTCCACTATAGTGCCCCTGCCAATCACAAATAACCACTGTAAGCATATGCAATATCAATAATCAAGATGTAATCCATAAAAGCATTGAAATGATAGAAATAGAGTGTTCCCCAAAGATAATAAGCTACAAGCAATAATCATCCAAGATATAGAAAAACCCCCTATAGAGAAAACGCCCAAGTGGTTGGGAGAGTCTCCCCTCCAAATTGCACTTAGTGAGATCGCCCTCATGCCAAGACAAATATACAAAATATGTGCCTGAGAAAAAATGCTAGATCTAGTAGTGATAGCATAAACTCAGATGAAAGAGAATTCATCCACCATAAGAAACTGAAGAGAAGAACAAAAACTGTTTTCTATTATTTCTCTCAAGAGACAAAGTCCCTTTACAATGAGGGTTTTCCTTTTTTGAATAATTTTGAGAGAGACCAAATCCCTAACCACTTTTTAAATGAGCGGTTGAGATTAAAAGATAATACAATGATAATTAATGGTGGAAGATCTAATCTCCCACTCACTACATGGATCAACTAGATGAGGAGGGTGGATAGCCTCATAATGCCCGAATACATATAATAAAATGATATAACATGATAATACATCAAAAAGGGGGTCTCCTAGGAGCCAACGTGCATCCTAGGGACATAACGTAACATCTTCACATAGTACATGGTAGAAAATAATATATTCTCAAGCCAAAAAATCGCCCTCCCTTGGGAGTGTGAATTGCCCAAGAGAGGCAAAAAATGAAGTGCTAATGACGAAGATGATAAAAGTATGTGTGAAGATGTTTGGATACCCTCTAGAACATGAAGAAAAACATCCAAGTCAAAACTTTGCCATTCATTCATCCTTTGTTCCATTTACTAAACCATGGCCACTTTAATTAATTTAATTTATCTGTTGAATATCCTCTTTAAACCATATAATATGCCCAAAACATGATTTTCCGCTGCCTAGAATAAAATTCTGACCGTGCCAAAAATTTCAAAATATAAAAATCTGGTAATACTCGTTACTGATACCCCAAAAACGATTTTGGTGGAAGGCCTTCAAATAAGTTTTCCAAAATTTAATAAAAATCGGTTCACTTTATTAAAAATTCACCCAATCATTGCATTGAACCAATTTTTGCATTTATGAAGCACTAGAATGATGAAACTAGCCTCCAAAGGCATAAAAAACAATACTGGGACATATGTAATGATACTTGGCCCCGAGTCCATGCTTGTTGACCAAGTCAAGAAAGTTGATTGGGTCAAAACTGACCAAAAACGGATAACGGAGCCAAACTGAATGAATTTGCATGCACATGGGGTGAAATATGCTCTCTTATTCATATTATTAACCAACTAGACATTAGCAACATGTCAGTGGTGATATATCGATCAATCAATAGAAATAATTTAACTTGTGTTCAAGTAGGATGCATGATCTTTCATGAAGCCCTTTACATATGCTCACTTACAAACTTAACCAGGTTGTTATGATGAGTGAGGTGAATGAAACAAGGCTAGGACAAGGGGAGTTGACTTTTGACTTCAACATAGTGATCTCTCGGAGAATTGGGGTCAAGAGGGGATCCACAATGCCATGTATAAGATAGATAACAATAGGGAAAATAGGTGCCTCACGAATGGAATAAGTTGATTGAGAAGTATCCCTTCAACTCTAACGAGCGTCCTATGGCTCACATCCAAGCTTGATTCAGGCTCCGTGAGGATCTTTTCTAGAACCATTGAGCTAGGTACACAATCAACCGTAATTCTGAGGTTCTAGGGGACTCTTAGAATTAGTAGTCCCTTACTCCATCCCACATCCATACCCTTGGGCTCCGTGGGGAATAATCATTACATCATAACCAGGGCCAACAGTCATTTATATTTTCAATAAATACACATCCGCTTTTATTTGGCTGATTTTATATATGACCTGTTATCATGCAACTTGTAGTTACCCCCTAAAGGATGATCCTATCAAGGATGGTAGAGGAGCCAGGCAACTAAAGAGGTGACCTAAGAGGGCCTCGATCCTTGGATGGATCAGTTGTCACGCCAATCGAGGCACTCTTTGCTTTATGCCACCAAAGCCCTAGGTAGCAAAGGTTGAGACCTTGATCTAATCCTGACAAGAGAGATCTAATCCAATCACTAGATCAGACTAAAACAATAGAATACATAAGGTGATGGATAATAAAACCCTAGATCTAAGGGATGAAGTCACTATAGGGATTATATTTGGGTTGAGAGGCTTAAGAGAGATGGAATATCAACCCAAGATGCTTAAGTTATTGTGACTTAGAAGTTAAAAGTGGATCTAGGATATAGGTGCTAGGATAAAAGATCAAATCTTGCTGCCTTGGGAAACATGAATTAAAACTTGGGAAAATGGGCCAAGGTAGTAGATTTGGATGAATTAGGGATTTCTAGCACGTCTTGATGATTGATATGACAGTGTTAATACACAAGCTAAAAATTGGATCTTAAAACAACCCAAAAGACAAACAAACCAAGGAGGGAAAATTGGTAAAGATCAGTGCCTATGGTAAAAGGGTAGATGGAGTCCTCTAGGGGTGACGCCCTATGGAACCCACCTAGGGCTAAGCCTTAAGGTAAAAACCCAAAAATTCAGGAGCTAGGGTTTGAAGAGTTAAATCAATTGATCAATGGATTAGAAATTCAAACAAAAAATTTGGAGTAGATCTTACCCGAAAAATCTTGTAGATGCCTTGCAAATGATGATGTATCCCTTATCGATCAATTTGAGATGATTTGATGGTGTCTCCAACTGAAATTGATTTGCCCAAAGGAGGTAGTGCGCCCCTCTCTCCTGCACAAACAAACTGATTTGATGCCTAGGAAAAATGAACTGTAAATGCAAAAGGAATAATAAAGAGCATATCAAAGATCAACGATGCTATTGAAAACCCCTTGATTACACAATGCCTTCAAGAGAAACGAGTTGGGGAAGCCCGCAAAAACGCCCAAGTGAAGTTGCCTCCTGCATTAAAACACTATCTTCCATGAAAATATTTTGGATCCACAAACAATATCTCAAATGCTAAGACAAATAGACTTTGCAATAAAGTACAAGAACATCCCACATAGAAGATCCAATAATTTTTGCAAAAATCTTTTTATTATGAATATTCCAAGAGCCAAAGTCCCATTTACAATGAGGGGTCCCTCTCTCTTAAATAGATTCGAGAGAGATCAAAATCCTAACCACTTTTTTAAATGAGTGGTTGAGATTAAAAGATACATCATAGATCATCAATGGTGGAGATCTTTTTATTTCATTTACATGGATCAATGACTAAGTCAAAAGAGAGGGGCACACTTTTGCCCAAGGACGCCCTAGGAGGGGCCAAAATAATATAACAATGTGATACATCATTGGCCAATGTTGTAAAGGGGTCATTAGGGGCATAAATCACCATAGGACTCAACCATTTACAATAATACAATAATATAACATGATAGTACAAATGATCAATATATGAAGTGCGCCCCATGGGAGGAAGACATCTTCTCTAGGACAAGATATCATCATGAAGAAGCATCCTGGACGAAGCCAAGTCATGTAAAAATGCATATGGGGCCATAACATATCATGACATATCATCCCCATGCCATTTCCTTTCCCACACTAGCCAAATCGATTTTCCTAGTACAAGCCATGGTCATAAAAATTGCCGGTAAAATCACCCTGGAGAAATAAAACTGCCCATAACTCATTGCTCAGTGTCTCGTGCACAAAACTGACTGCACAGATCAATCCGGGAATATTGGAATATGGTAATGGTGACCACTCATACCCCATATCAAGCCTGTAGCACCCTAGGTGAAAAAGGCACATCTCTACTGTGTAATAAAAATGGCCACTGCATTAAAAAATGATAATAATCTCTGTATCTCAGAAACTATGACCATTTGCTGCAAACTGAAACTACTGGAGGTATGATGGAGTGTTTGGAACACAAATAATCAATCTGGAGCTTTATAGTCACTGCCTCAGGAACTGTGTTGACCAAGTCAATTGAGTTTGGCCAAGTTAAAGTACCCAAATTGAAGGTAGAGCAGTACTCTAGAAGATCCTGTATGCACGTAAGATGGACAATGCTCGCAAGTTTATGTCAGAAACCAGACTAAAACATGAAATACATGACAATGGCTAATATAAATCCAATAAAATATACCTGTGTGAGAGAAACCATCAAGTCTTTCATGAATTTCCCTACATATGCTTTCTCACAGACTTAGACAAAATACTAGGATGGGTGAGGTGGAAAACAAGGCTTAAGGTAACAGGAAGGACTTGTAACTTCAACACTGTAATCTCTTAGATATAAGGGAAAAGGGATGACCACTCAGACGTATGTTAGACATAAAACACTCAGGGAAAGGCGGTGCCTTACAAATAGGTAGAGTACTGGGACTGTTTCTAATAGACTCTAGACAAGCAACCTTTGAATTGTTTGTTAGCTTTACACTTTAACATTTAACATTGATGTTCATATTTCACATAAGATCATCTTTTGCTAGCCATCCTCCAAAGGAAAGTGCCATGAATAGCCTTGTGGGCCTCATATAATGACTCGGTATGACTTCCATTGCCTGCCATTGTACATAGGTGCGATGGAGTGACCACCCTTTTGCCTGTAGAGGCAAATGACCTTACATCATACAAAGGATGAGCGCTTGTCCTTTGGTAACTGACTAGCTACGAAAGACATTTTATTTGAATGTAGTGTTTAGAAACACTGTTTTTGTTGACTTTTGCATCTGTTTAGATATGGCATTTAAGTTCCGATGCTTTAGTGTTTAACAACACTTTTGTTAGGAGTACTTGCTTTCGAGGACTACAAGAGAACATCCCGGTGGCCAAAAGGCTACACACTCTGTTGACCACCAAACCAACTAGGTGGAAAACCATGTACATGCACATGTACAATGTGCCTTGAAGATGATAAAGAAGTACCTAATGAATTTTTAAGTGAGGCAACTCTTCTTCTTATCTTCTCTCCATGAAATTACCGCACCCCTACGGGGGATTTTTTAATGATATGTTAGCATGAGGGTCAATTTTTGTGTAACTTAGTTGCCTAAGACTTTATCATTAGGCAAGTCCTTTCATTGAGTGTTTTTTCCCTTGGATAATTAAAATTCCTTTTTAGTGATTTTAATTATTTGATTTTTACACTCAAAAATACCTCCAAAGTGGTGAAAGACGTTCTAATGATCGAGTCCATGGGGTTATTGGGGGACTGGGGTCTAGAGGTGTTCTATATTACCATGCTAGACATTATCCAATGTCTTGCAGAATCTCATTAAGTTTTATAGGGATAAGTGGTCCTTTATGATGTTGTATAGGGGTATGCGTACTCAAGATAAATGGCATGAGACCCCCTACACCCTTGGACCAAGTTTGAATTCATTCGTACAAGTCTTGCTAAGGTTTTGGACACATTTGCATAAGTCAGTCAAGGAAATCAGGAAAATTGACAAATAATTAGTAAGACAAATTTTGGAAAAGCTCCTAAAGTCACTTGGGGTGGCCAAGTTAAGTTTCTAAAGGTTATGTTATGACCCTAAGGTAAAATTAAAGGCCAAAAGGGCCCCCCAAGCAAGTGTTTTTCAAGTTTGAAGTTTCTCCCTAAGGGGGAAACCCTCTCACCATGGGAAATGAGATAAATTGAAATAAGCCAAAAGGGGGGTCCCACCTTCATGATTCTCTCCCCTTGGCCTAACAATGAAATATAAAACATGAGTGGGGGATTTCCCCCCCCATAGTTTGTTATTTTTAACCCATGGAGGTGCACCCCCCTACATCGGCCCCCTTTCTCTCCAAGTGACAAATGTCATTCATGCAAATGAACTCTCCTCTCTTTTTTTTTTCCTATTTAAGGAGGCTCCTCCTCCTCATTTGGGTTACAATCTCTCATGCTCTTGCATTCTTGCTCTTTCTCATTTTCTTGCTTCCATTTTGCTCCCATTTGGGCCATTGTATTTTTCAACCATTTGGCTTGGTTAATAAAATTTTTTGGAGGAGATCTTGTGTTGGTGTTGCTCTATGGTGGTTTGCTTCTACACTTCATAGCTACTCAAGTTTGGGGAGGCCAAACAAACAAATTTCTTTACTTTGGTAAGATTTGTGGTATTTTTTCCATAGATTTGTGAGTTTTCAGTTTTGTAGTTAAGAACTTCATACGTTTCTCGATTGAAGTTTATGATTTCTTAGCTCATTATTTGAATCTCACATTCTTTTTAATTGTGTAGCAAATATCTCATAAGTTGCAGGTTACTTGGGTTGAAGAGTGGACTTCCTCGGTTGGATACCCCACTACTTCAAGCATTTGAAGAGCAAAGAGCACAAACTCTTCCTTTATCTTAAAAATTTCTACATTTTATTTCTACATACTATTTCAATATTGAAATATGATTTTAAACCTCATTTACAAACTGTTATATTATGCAAATTTACTCATAAAAATTTCATAATTTTTGTACTATTTTGTATCATACAACTAACATTTCCCAAGAGTGATTTTGGGCATTTTCTGTGGTTTATTGCTTGTTGATTTAGCAGGTTTGTACAGTTTTAGGTGTTATTCTACTCAAATTTGGCCATCATCAAGCATAAGGGGCAAGGTTACTTGGGAGCGGGAGCGAGAAGCGAAATTTTCAGAAGCTTCTGGTTAGGAAGCGTTTTTTATATAATATATATTTTGATGCATATATGTCAACAAATGCAAGTAGAATGTTGAATTAGTTATGGAAATGATAAAATCATGAAATAAACAATAATACCTGTTGCCGCCTAATACACACCTTGGGGGGATGCGGCAGAAAACCTTCAAGCCGCTCGATGTGTCCTTGGGGGCAAGTGAGAGTCAAGTGTTGTCACTTGATTACTCGACTCCTCTGTCTAGGCTTACTCCTAGCGAAGCCAAGGGGGGTGGTCCCTATAAAAGTAAAACTAAGACTTTTAATCTATTAACAGAAAAAGTCTAATCTAGGAGTTTATTAAATTAAGAAATGATAATATCTGAGTACTGCTTTATGAATTAAATCAAAAGATCAACACACAACGAGATAGAAAGCATTGATGACATATATGATTGAACTTAAAAGATGAGAAAATAAAGACCAGTGCCGAGAATGCAAAATGCTTGCAAATGTTGCCGTGTGGGGTTGCTTCTGTAGTCTCAAGTGAAAGTATTGCAGTGTCTCAGTTGGTTTATTTTATAATTATTAAATGATTGGATTAAGGAGTGGGTTAATTCTTGGTTTGGCCCAAAAGAAACCTAACCTTCGAACTGAGTGCTCTAGCAACCTTACCAAGTGTCCAACCAGGCGCGGATGAGCCTGCTGATTCTGTGGATTCAGTCCATGCAACCTCCCGAGTTCTTAGGATTCGATTTTAATGGATTGTCCTATTAAAACTAAGTACCTTGCACCCGTTTCTGATTGACCAACTGTTCTAACTAAGCTGCAACAGCCAAGAGCATACTCTGGGTTTGGGGTGTTGGTATATTTTATTATGAAGAATAAGTGGATGATTAATCTAATCTAAGCCCCAAGGGTATCTTTTCTTCACAGCGCAATGTGGTGGAGTACTTTGGTAGATCAAGGGGGTTGATTTTATCTTGAAAGATTTTATAATAATTTCAATTCATGATTAATCAATGCAAACCCCAAGAGTATCTTTTCTTCCACTTAAGGTGGAGTACTTCGGTAGAGCAAGGGGGATTAATTTTACATGAAGTTTTTAGAACAAGTTGTGATTCATTTTGTAGCACTTAGGTGAAAAATTGTAAAAGATTGTAAGTCCCCCTAGGACGCCTTGTGTGCTTCGTGGATGTTTTGTAATTACTAATAACAACAAGTAAAGTAATCTAAAGCAAAAGAAAGAAGAAAAAAACTAAAAACTAAAAAAAAGTAAAAAATGCGAATCCCCCTGGGGGGATTGGAGTCCAGGCGCTGGAATTGCCTGCTTGCTCTTTTTATTCTTTGGTTTACAACTTGGAAACTTAAGAGAAATACTGCTTACCCTTTGTCATTAGGGAACAAGCCAGTTTACAATATTTGAGAGAAATAACGATGGTGCTTGAAACCTGTTCTCTCTGGGTAGTTCAGGAAGCTCCAAATGCAAGTTTTATTTTAAATTTCTTATTTAAACCCGCTAGGCATGCAAAACAGACCAACAAGCTTAGTTTGTTAGAAAAGATGATCAAAACACTTTAAGAGTGCTTTGATAATGTTACAAATTGCCTAAAAAATGATATGCTTAAACTAGTATGCAAAAACTACTTTATGGATGGCTTTTGAAGTATCTAAATCAAATTTTATTTAGATTTTAATTGCAAAACTGATATGCATGCAAAAACGGACGAGCAAGTTCCTTTTTTTTATAAAATGACCAAAAACACTTAGAAAGTGATTTGGCCACTTATGTAAAATATGCATGTTATTACATATATAGTAGCCGGGTTACCATACATTATTTTTCTGATTCTAGTACACTATTCAACCAGTTCCCTTGCATTGGGATGCTGAGATGAGCATCTGCTATGGATCACTATCAGATTATGGACAACAGTTTTATTCCCCATGCCATGACTGAGTCTTAGGACACTCAGAGAGATGACCGATGTAGCTATTTAGCCATTTGTACAGAGCAGTCAGTAGTGCCCAGAGCTACAGCAGCAGTTTCAGAGGGCAGATGATGGCTCAGATGATGAGCATTCAGGTATATGACTCAGCAGGTATATTATGGTGTTGTGGTTATATTGCTTTTATCTTCATTCTTTTAGCATGTCTTAGCATTTAGTATCATGATCTGGCGATCATATAGATATGTGGACTTGGTTGTACTGTATATATATCATATTTGTCCCTACTCAGACTTAGAAGTTCTTGGCCTATACTCATTGGTTTTACTCTCCCTAGGGAGAATAGAGGTGATCATTCCCACCATACTTTGGCTTGCTAGTGTTGGTCTCATTATTCACTATCTTCATCCATCCATTACCTACCCAGTTTGTTATTTACCTTGACTTACTACTTAACTAGTGGCATGGAGGACCTTTCCCCGCTGTAGCCTCTGTATTGGATGAGCTCCCTTGTTTATTGTGTCTCGGCTCTGAGTTGGTGACAAAATTTACCTTTGGTAGGTTGGATTTTCTCATGAAGTCCCCCTAGTCACTAAAGATGTTGGCTAAACTTGAAACTTTTAGTGTTGCCATGGATACAAAGTATGGAAATAAAATGTTGTATCTTGTATGAAAGCCCATTCATGCAATGTGTTTCTCAACACACATGAATGAAAGGCAAGCCAAATGAAAATGGCTATGAAATATCAAATGTTATATCTATTGTGAAATATAAATACCTAGGTAAACAAGCTGTCTAAAGACACACCTAGAAGTGCTCAGGTAAACAAGTGCCTTAAAAACACACCTCCAACAAGAAGCCTAATGAAATGTAAATCTATGCAATGTGTTTATAAACACACATAGATCAAAGGCTATGGAAACTATAGGCCCAAAAAGCAATGGAACTTAAACTTTATATCAAAAAGATTGCTGGCCTCATTTGTATTATGGATTGTGCGCATCTGTCAAGGTGAATAAACACTCTTTGAACAACTTACCCATTTGTGAGACACCGCCATTCCTTGTGTTATTGCCCATTTAGTATATGTTATGGTGTGTATTCCCTTTCCCTATCCAAAGTGTCATAGTGTTAAGTCAGTAAGTCATTCCCTCTAGCCTAGCCTTTGCAGTACAAAGTCTTCACCCTTCACTAGCAAAATGGTCACAACTATGAAGTGAGTATGGTCTTGAAAGTCTAGTCTGAGTAATAATAATAATTAATGACTTTATATATTTGGATTTAGATCGCCAGTAATGATTACTTTTTGTTATAATTGCTATTTGAATGAATTGTAGAGCATGCATTAACCTCCAACATTTGTAGTAGCTTTTGATGATATTCTGAGTTATATTTTGGTCATGTTGACTTGGTCAAACCTAATTTGACCAAGGTCAACCACAGGACATGAGATGATTAGACCTTATGATGATGTAGATAGATGGTATATGGTCTATGTACAGGTACATGATGGTTCTATGCAGCAGATACAGGGTTATGATGATGATTTGTGGTTTTCAGCATTATTTGATCATTTACAGATTATTATTATTTCACCTGTCCGGGCATATTGGATATAGTATATGATCATGCAGAGATCCATATGGTGTATGAGTACACATATTAGATGGATTCGGGCTCTCAGAGTCCAATGAGACAGTCTGTTTTTAGTTCCGAGCAGTTACAGTGATGATTTAGCCTCAATTGGCTATCCTAGTGCAGTTTTGGCCTATCAGAGGCCTTGTCAGAGTAGTGATGAGATTTGATTGGTTCACCTAGGGCGTTGTATATGGAGGGGGTCGTCTAGCCACTTGTTATTACCATATTACCCCCTTCCCAGACACATTGGTGAGCTTACCTTGACAACGCAGGCACTTTAGGAGGCAGTTTGGGCAGTTTCACACTTCTCGAGGTAGTCCAGAAATGGTAAGAATGGCTACAGAGGAATTCGATTTGGGCTGCTGAGGCAAGGTTATGGCATGGGATGATGATTGATGATGAGTGGGATGTCTTCCACACCTTCTCTAGCAGTTTCAGCTTCCGGTGGGACCCACACCCATCATTTTTGGCATTTTATGATGATTTCTGGAGCCTTCCAAGGCTCACGACTTTCTCAGAGGGGCACAATTTGGTGTCTAGAGTGATTATTTTATATTATTGTGCTATGGGGATTGACCAAGGGTGTTAGAAATTACCCCTTGGACCCACCATGAGCTATTTCTTATGTTTTATCATTGACATTTGGTGGGAACCCCCTATTATGGGTGATTTGTCCATTATTATATTGTATTATTGAGTTGATCCATGTATTGTATTGTTGGGCTCATCTCAACCATTTATTAGATCGTTTGATCTTTTAATCTTAGCGACTCATTCAAAAAGTGGTTAGGATTATGGCCTCTCTCCATCCTAGTTAAAGGAGAGAGCTTCTCATTGTAAAGGGGACTTTTGGATCTGGATTATTGGAATAGAAAAATATTTTTGCATTTATCTGTTGTGTTGTGGTGAATGCTTTTGGAGTTCGTTCGTTTATTCTTCCTTTGCACTGGGTTATTGGAGATATTGTCTTGCTATCTTTTGTACCACGATTTTGTCATCTACAGGTGGAGGCCGAATTGGTTTGAGGAGGACGTATTGTTAGGGGAGGACCCTCCCTACTTCTTTCTTGGATTTCTTCGTCGGTAACAGGGAGTATTACTATCTCTGAACTTCTACTTCATGTTGCTATTGCATTTCGCTTGTATTTCCTCCATGCTTGATATTTTTGATTGAATCGATTTCCTTGGTTTGACAGGTAGAGGAGGGCACACGTGTGGGCTAGGGCATCATCTTTTGGCAAGCAAAATCAACAATCTTTCATTTGATCTCTGCGGGAGTGCTCTTCAACATCAAAGGCAACCTCATCCATCACACAGGTATGATCTCAAGGTAAATTTCTTATTTCATGATCTATCCATTTGTCTAAAACCCTCATTTTACAATTTCTCAGATGTAGCAAGATCTACTTGGCTTTTGGGTATAAGATTTAAAACCCACCTCTATAGCATCCACAGCGATTCAGATCTATAGTTTGGTGTGGATTGGTCTTCAACCGACCCATTTTCCAAGGCAAATTAGCCTTCCCTAAGGAGGTCACACTTCTTGGATAGGTGAGTTTGGCATGATCTAGCACCTGGGTAGGTGAGATCCCACTTGATCCTGAATCTCCACTGCTAATAACCTACCCCTAGTGTGTCACTTCAGTGATTTTTACCTTGTGGGCCCCATTCCTCATTTTGAGGGTTGAGCCCCACTTGGGTCACTTTATGATACATTTCAATCTCAGATCTACTGATATCTAGCCATTGGATGATCCTAATTTTCAAGATCCACCTAGCTTGACACCTCAACATCCTTGATCTACAATTTGGTGGACATCCGACTCCATTTGGCCCATTTCCCAAGGCACTGATCTTCTCCAAGCCAATTCGACTTTCTTGGGTTGTTGAGTTAGTTTGTGGTTTGATCTTTGTCTTATCGCTTGAGTACCTAGACATTGTCATATCCATTCATCAAGTTCATCTTTGGTACTGGTTAGCCCCAATTTGGTCCTTAACTACCCTGCTTTGGACACAGTTCCCAAGGCAGTGGATTTTTCATCTTTGACTAGTACCCTGATCCTGGATCTTGTTTCAAACCTCATAAGGCACTCACATAAACATGTTGGACCAAATCTACATTGTTTAAACCTCTTGATCTTGTTGTCCGCCAAACTGCACACCAGCAGCAGAAATCTTTCGAAAACTGTCTCCCTCACTGGAAAGTGGGGAGAGGTGTGGCCTTGGGGGCAAGCAATGAGCCAGGTACTGTCACCTGAATCCCAGCTCCTCCGTTTAGGCAAAATCCTAACGAAGCCAAGGGGGGTAGTCCCTATAAAAGAGTTTCACTAAGGCTCTAGTATTTATAGTGTTTTTAGGTGTTGTGATGCGGATGGGTGTTGTTTAGGAGTTTTTGAATGAGAGACACAAATAAAATTTAAATGTAAAACAAGATAGCGCAATCCACGTTGCAAATATAGAATGATAGATACACTTGGACAAGAAATAAATCACTTTTCACGTAAATAGAAGCAAATACTCCAATATTGATATTTTAAAGCAAACAAGATATGTGATGAAGGACCAGTGCCTTATGGAGTCAAATATATAAAAAAGTGATTGTAAAAAGGTTGACACAAGTGCTTGAAATGGAAGCTTTGTGAGAACGTTATGCAGCTTATCTTGGTAAATTTAAGATTTTAATTGTCTTGATTATTATGGCTAAGAACAAGGTATCAAAAAGTAGTGGAACCTTATCCAAGAAAACTACTGGCAACCCTAGGTGATAGGTCGGAAGCACCCAGATTGCGAAGAGGGCAAGTGTGCTTGCGGCTTGATCGCCCTCGAGTTTGACAGTGGATTCCCGGCACCACCTCTTGTGGGAAGAACAGTAATTTGTCTTGGTTGAGGTTTTTTGGGGTAAAGTTTTAATTAGATTTTCACTTGTGAATTAGCAAGTCTTCCACCTTTCTGAGTACTAGCCCAACCGTTTCCGGTTGGCAGAGCATACGGGTGTAGGACAGAAACCAAGGTAAATTAATTACAGGGGTGTGTGGGTTGAAAAGTTTTAATTAAAGAGCACTTTAGTTCAACTCTTCGACAGAGAGCGCTCTTGACTTGGTCTTATGACCACAGTTCAAGAGACTTGCTACTTTAACAAATGCCTAATGTAGGGATAATGCAAAACCTAAAAATGCCCTCCGATAGAGGGTGCTCTTGACTTGGATTTGGCCAAGTTCAAGAGACTTTGGTTTGTTTTAAGCAAGCAGAGAGTAGATTGTAGTAGCAATAAATTCCAACTTAAACTTTGATTAAACAATATGATAGATCAACAAGATATGAAATATTGCTTAACAACACTACTTGCAAGATAACATGAAACTTGAAAAGTCTAGTGTTCTACCACACAATTTCTAATCTAATAGGTGGGATCGATCTCCGAACAAGATCAACCACTAGAAGCGCCTGCACTTGAGAACCTCCAGCTAGCTGAAAGCTCTACCAAGGAAATCGACGGGGAAGGAAGAGTAACCACAAAATTATGTGGTCCTGCCCTTGAGATGAAATCCCAAGGATACAACTTCCGGTCAAAGGCTTTGGGAGAGAAATACAACATAATAATAAACAAAAATGAATCTAAACTACCCAAGAGTCTCTTTCAGGTCAAAGACCCTACTCAGGAGAGCATGGGGGTAATTAAATATGGAAGAATAGAGCAAAATGACTTGTTGAAATAAAACTAGTGTATAATGGATCTAAAACTAAAAGTCAAACCACTCAATGAGACCACAAGGCTTCCCCAAATGGGGAAGTGAATGTGGGGACTTAAAAAACCCCACTTGCAAATTTTATTATGGAGATACAATTGCCCTTGGGAATGAAACCCTTGTAGGGACTTTTTCGAAATGAATAACTTGTAAAACTTGAAATAAACTAAGATCTATTACAAAAGGATAATACTAATCTTTGTTTTGTTTTTTGTCCTCTTGTATTCTTGGAAGCTTCTTGATTTCTACTTTGGAAAGGGCACCAACACATAACTCCAATACCCATTAGACGTTATATAAATCAAAACAAATTGAAACTTAACTAAGTCCTAGATCCAAAAAACTACATGCAAGCTATGATAAAGCAAAAATTACCCTTAAGATGTAAGTGCAAGTACTTTGAAATTTTAGCTATTTGCAATGTTGAATGACAAAAAGGTTGAAAGTGGCAGCCAATGCAAAGCTTATGACAGTCAATGAAATGTAAAGATGGCAGCCACTTAAACTTATGACAGTCAATAGAAAGCAGCCACTAAATGTTTTAGGACAGTCCAACCAATATAGATGGCAGCCAACTCAATGTTTAAGATAGTCAATTCAAGGTAAAAGACAGCCAACACACTTTAGGACAGTCACAATGTAGATGGCAGCCAAAGATGCTATGTAACTAATTAGATAACAACTAGGAATGAAATCTATAAGAATTACTTTGCAACAAACATAAATAGCTATTAAAATTTAAAACAAACTAACCACTAACTAGCATAGTATGAGATTTACAATACTAACTCTAACAAATGAAAACTAACTATTGAAAATCAATCAAACTAACTACCAACTAACCAAATCCTAACACTAACCACCTACTAACACTTACACTTGTTTTTTTTTGTTATGTTTTTTAGGGCAAATAAGGAGATGGACAAGAGGATACCTAAGGGAAAAAGGGGGGAGACGAGAGCAAGAGAGGAAGGTAAGGGATGGACGAGAGGAGGAAGGCAAGGAGAGAGGGACGAATGCAAGAGGGAGAAGGGACCCAAAGTAAGGTGGACGAGAAGGGGAGTTTGAGGACAAAAAACGAATGGGAAAAGTAGGAGATGAGGACAAACCTATGGAGAAGTAGATCTAGGGCAAGGGCTTCAAGTGGAACACTTGAGATGGTAAAAACACCATCTTGGAAATCCTCCGGTTACGCCGACAACGAGTGTTGAAGAGAGCACAAGGGAACAAATCCCAAGCTATTCCCCAAGGTTGAAGGAACTTCAACCTTATGGCAAACTAATCTATGGCTTGAAGACAAGAGCAATCTCGGATCAAGACTAGAAGGGATAGAAAGGGCTTAGCAAGTCAAAGCAAAGACTCAAGGAGCAAACAAGAAAGCTTGAAGAAATGGAAGCCCAAAGTAACAAGTAACCAATATTGTATTTTGAATGTTTGATGGAGAAGATCCAAACTCTCTTTGTTTCTCAAATCCAAAAGCTAGAACTCCTTTGGTCTTATGTAGAGTGAAGATGTACTTGCAAGAACCTTAAGCATAGATAATATATATGCAACAAAATATTTAAGTGAAAAGAACTAGATACATGCTACTTGTGCTAGATTGTTAGCCATCTTGAACATGATCTACAACTTAAGAGCCTCAAATAGAATGTAAAACAATATCACCTTAATCTCAAGTGAAGCAATGCACATCAAGAGTCTCCACGTTTTTGACCTCCAAAGTCTCAACTTTATTAACAATAAAAAGTGCTTACAATTTCATCAGAGTTTCGATGCACAAAGAATCCATGAGATAATAACCCCAAAGGGCCTCTCTTTATAGTAAAAGACACCAGCTAAACCATAGGTCGAATTTGGCAATAGATAGGTAAGTCGAATTCCAATCAAGGGAGGGTTTGGCATGCTAAACAATGGTCAAAGTCGAGTTTGGTGGTAGGTTGAAGGTAGAGGTGGCAAGACTCGACTCTAATGGAAGCATAGGGAGTGTCAACAACCAACCACCGAGCTACAACAAGGAAAACGCGAGCTTGAGAGAGGATTGACGTGAGGGTTGAGGATAATGCGAGTTACTTGGTAGAGAGACACATGGAATGGTAGGTGGTAACTCGTATTAGCAAAGGGAGCCAAGCTTATGGATGAGGTGAGTCATGAGGGCGCCCATCCCTAGGTTTTAATGCAAACCACCAACCCAATCGTCAAATGACAACAAGCCAAATCGAATTTTGCATGAGGAGGGCGAATTTGTTTGAATGGATAACCTTCTAGTGACTGGATAGTTGACTGGGAAGACTTGGAGTTGATTGGAATCCTCATAAATGCCCATTGCCATGTCATTTAGCCTTTTATTTTAATCAAATTGATTAATTTTGGAGAGATTTGGATTATCTCCAAAATATTCAATTTTATTATTTTAATTAATAATTTCTCTGTAAAGGACTTTTCAAAGAAAATATTAATTACGAGGCCGAATTGACATCCGAAAGTTGGGTTTAGCTGCTCCACGGGTCATGTGTGATTTTTGGCTTATCAAACGAGCCATCAATCACTGAATTCGGACCCCGGACGACTAACATATTACAAATAATTATTTCTCTATTTAAACTATAGAGAAATTTACTAAATTTAAAAAATAAAATAAAAAACCCAAATTCCGACGGACCCGGTAAAATTTTTTCGAAATTTTTTTTCCGAGGGTTTTATGGACCTAGGACATGACCGACACCTATTCTAACAGTGTCTAGTAGGCTTATATACATTAGTTGGCCTCTAATAATCCCCCATGGCCAAATTTTCAAAATCGGGCATTCCAGCTTTGGACGAGCGGGAGAAAACCTCATCAATTATATATCGCCTTAAGCAAAGTATAATTGACAAGGGAAAAAAACTCCTTGGAATACCTTAGTTGCTTAATCCAGTCATGAGGAACCGAGGCACTCAGATCCTATTAGCACACTTTATTACAAACTCCCATGGGGCCATGGTCATGTCGACTCAAAAAACAAAACAAGCCAACCACAACTGGCTAGCCACAACATGCTGGATCATCTGATACACTGGAATCAAACATTTATCATGTTTGTCAAATGGCGGCTCTCCAGAAAATCTAACGATGGTACAAAAAAGTTGGTAACAGATCCAACTTATTACTCACCTTGTGACTTCATCCATAGATCTAGGGTTTACCATACACCTTACGTACTTCATCCATACTTGATTTGATCTGGTGTTTTGGTCTGAGCTCTCCTATCGGGAGTAGATCTGGGTCTCCCTCTTTGTTGTCTTGGGATAGATAACATAAAGTGAAGATTGCCTCGATTGGCGTGACAACCATCCATTGGGAGTCGAGGCTATCTTGGTTGCACCTCTTTTGTTGCCCATTCCCTCTGCCATCCATCTTGGATCCATCTCTAGGGGCAACTACAAGTTTGGTGATAACAATGCCTAAAAGACTTATGCAAACTAAAACTAAAATGAAATAAACAACTAAGTAAGGCAACCTATAAAGCTTGCCTTCTTAGGATCTTTACTTGTCTCTGTAAGAAATAACAAGTAAATGATTTAGGCACTTAAATTGCTTGGTAGATGACATTGTAAAATGAAATGCTCTATTATGCTTTGGATCTACTTCAAAATTACAAAATAGAGAACTTAAACAACCTAGATCTAGATTATCAAAAATGTTGAAATTATTAGGTTGCAAATTCGATTTTAGATCTATCTATCAATGAAACTTTTATAATGCAAGATCTAAAAAAGATATAAGGAAATAGTAATTGATTTAGATGAAGAGTTTTGGATCTTGAAGATTGAACCCCGAGGGGTTTGAGCAAATGAAGAATGGGCCTTGGAGTCGACTTCTTGGTGTGCCGGTGGGATCTATCAATCTGCCTAAGTTTGTTGAAAGAACAGTAGATCTAACATGTTCATCTGTTCATCCAACTTGAAGCAACCTGTAAAATCACAAAAGAGACTAGCAAAGGGATTAAAAGAACCTGTGCAAATAACCAAAAGAAAAGTAGAGATGATAGATTCAAACAAGAATGTTCTCTACCTCTAGCATTCTAATGAAGTTTACAATAGATAAGATAGACTATAAAGCACCACTTACTATTCTTAATGAAAATAATTTCTCTTTAAAGACAGATGAATCCAACATATACTAGCATTATGTACAATACAGATTTACCTGATAAGATGCAAAATATCCGAGGTCCAACACAACAGTCACACTAGGGTAGCCTCCAAAGCCTTCTTTTATTATTCAAAACTTAGAAAATATTACAGAGAATGAGAGCAGAGGTTCCACCTTCCAGATCCATAACAATAGATCTCTAGCTGTGTCTAAGACTTTTAATCTATTAACAGAAAAAGTCTAATCTAGGAGTTTATTAAATTAAGAAATGATAATATCTGAGTACTGCTTTATGAATTAAATCAAAAGATCAACACACAACGAGATAGAAAGCATTGATGACATATATGATTGAACTTAAAAGATGAGAAAATAAAGACCAGTGCCGAGAATGCAAAATGCTTGCAAATGTTGCCGTGTGGGGTTGCTTCTGTAGTCTCAAGTGAAAGTATTGCAGTGTCTCAGTTGGTTTATTTTATAATTATTAAATGATTGGATTAAGGAGTGGGTTAATTCTTGGTTTGGCCCAAAAGAAACCTAACCTTCGAACTGAGTGCTCTAGCAACCTTACCAAGTGTCCAACCAGGCGCGGATGAGCCTGCTGATTCTGTGGATTCAGTCCATGCAACCTCCCGAGTTCTTAGGATTCGATTTTAATGGATTGTCCTATTAAAACTAAGTACCTTGCACCCGTTTCTGATTGACCAACTGTTCTAACTAAGCTGCAACAGCCAAGAGCATACTCTGGGTTTGGGGTGTTGGTATATTTTATTATGAAGAATAAGTGGATGATTAATCTAATCTAAGCCCCAAGGGTATCTTTTCTTCACAGCGCAATGTGGTGGAGTACTTTGGTAGATCAAGGGGGTTGATTTTATCTTGAAAGATTTTATAATAATTTCAATTCATGATTAATCAATGCAAACCCCAAGAGTATCTTTTCTTCCACTTAAGGTGGAGTACTTCGGTAGAGCAAGGGGGATTAATTTTACATGAAGTTTTTAGAACAAGTTGTGATTCATTTTGTAGCACTTAGGTGAAAAATTGTAAAAGATTGTAAGTCCCCCTAGGACGCCTTGTGTGCTTCGTGGATGTTTTGTAATTACTAATAACAACAAGTAAAGTAATCTAAAGCAAAAGAAAGAAGAAAAAAACTAAAAACTAAAAAAAAGTAAAAAATGCGAATCCCCCTGGGGGGATTGGAGTCCAGGCGCTGGAATTGCCTGCTTGCTCTTTTTATTCTTTGGTTTACAACTTGGAAACTTAAGAGAAATACTGCTTACCCTTTGTCATTAGGGAACAAGCCAGTTTACAATATTTGAGAGAAATAACGATGGTGCTTGAAACCTGTTCTCTCTGGGTAGTTCAGGAAGCTCCAAATGCAAGTTTTATTTTAAATTTCTTATTTAAACCCGCTAGGCATGCAAAACAGACCAACAAGCTTAGTTTGTTAGAAAAGATGATCAAAACACTTTAAGAGTGCTTTGATAATGTTACAAATTGCCTAAAAAATGATATGCTTAAACTAGTATGCAAAAACTACTTTATGGATGGCTTTTGAAGTATCTAAATCAAATTTTATTTAGATTTTAATTGCAAAACTGATATGCATGCAAAAACGGACGAGCAAGTTCCTTTTTTTTATAAAATGACCAAAAACACTTAGAAAGTGATTTGGCCACTTATGTAAAATATGCATGTTATTACATATATAGTAGCCGGGTTACCATACATTATTTTTCTGATTCTAGTACACTATTCAACCAGTTCCCTTGCATTGGGATGCTGAGATGAGCATCTGCTATGGATCACTATCAGATTATGGACAACAGTTTTATTCCCCATGCCATGACTGAGTCTTAGGACACTCAGAGAGATGACCGATGTAGCTATTTAGCCATTTGTACAGAGCAGTCAGTAGTGCCCAGAGCTACAGCAGCAGTTTCAGAGGGCAGATGATGGCTCAGATGATGAGCATTCAGGTATATGACTCAGCAGGTATATTATGGTGTTGTGGTTATATTGCTTTTATCTTCATTCTTTTAGCATGTCTTAGCATTTAGTATCATGATCTGGCGATCATATAGATATGTGGACTTGGTTGTACTGTATATATATCATATTTGTCCCTACTCAGACTTAGAAGTTCTTGGCCTATACTCATTGGTTTTACTCTCCCTAGGGAGAATAGAGGTGATCATTCCCACCATACTTTGGCTTGCTAGTGTTGGTCTCATTATTCACTATCTTCATCCATCCATTACCTACCCAGTTTGTTATTTACCTTGACTTACTACTTAACTAGTGGCATGGAGGACCTTTCCCCGCTGTAGCCTCTGTATTGGATGAGCTCCCTTGTTTATTGTGTCTCGGCTCTGAGTTGGTGACAAAATTTACCTTTGGTAGGTTGGATTTTCTCATGAAGTCCCCCTAGTCACTAAAGATGTTGGCTAAACTTGAAACTTTTAGTGTTGCCATGGATACAAAGTATGGAAATAAAATGTTGTATCTTGTATGAAAGCCCATTCATGCAATGTGTTTCTCAACACACATGAATGAAAGGCAAGCCAAATGAAAATGGCTATGAAATATCAAATGTTATATCTATTGTGAAATATAAATACCTAGGTAAACAAGCTGTCTAAAGACACACCTAGAAGTGCTCAGGTAAACAAGTGCCTTAAAAACACACCTCCAACAAGAAGCCTAATGAAATGTAAATCTATGCAATGTGTTTATAAACACACATAGATCAAAGGCTATGGAAACTATAGGCCCAAAAAGCAATGGAACTTAAACTTTATATCAAAAAGATTGCTGGCCTCATTTGTATTATGGATTGTGCGCATCTGTCAAGGTGAATAAACACTCTTTGAACAACTTACCCATTTGTGAGACACCGCCATTCCTTGTGTTATTGCCCATTTAGTATATGTTATGGTGTGTATTCCCTTTCCCTATCCAAAGTGTCATAGTGTTAAGTCAGTAAGTCATTCCCTCTAGCCTAGCCTTTGCAGTACAAAGTCTTCACCCTTCACTAGCAAAATGGTCACAACTATGAAGTGAGTATGGTCTTGAAAGTCTAGTCTGAGTAATAATAATAATTAATGACTTTATATATTTGGATTTAGATCGCCAGTAATGATTACTTTTTGTTATAATTGCTATTTGAATGAATTGTAGAGCATGCATTAACCTCCAACATTTGTAGTAGCTTTTGATGATATTCTGAGTTATATTTTGGTCATGTTGACTTGGTCAAACCTAATTTGACCAAGGTCAACCACAGGACATGAGATGATTAGACCTTATGATGATGTAGATAGATGGTATATGGTCTATGTACAGGTACATGATGGTTCTATGCAGCAGATACAGGGTTATGATGATGATTTGTGGTTTTCAGCATTATTTGATCATTTACAGATTATTATTATTTCACCTGTCCGGGCATATTGGATATAGTATATGATCATGCAGAGATCCATATGGTGTATGAGTACACATATTAGATGGATTCGGGCTCTCAGAGTCCAATGAGACAGTCTGTTTTTAGTTCCGAGCAGTTACAGTGATGATTTAGCCTCAATTGGCTATCCTAGTGCAGTTTTGGCCTATCAGAGGCCTTGTCAGAGTAGTGATGAGATTTGATTGGTTCACCTAGGGCGTTGTATATGGAGGGGGTCGTCTAGCCACTTGTTATTACCATATTACCCCCTTCCCAGACACATTGGTGAGCTTACCTTGACAACGCAGGCACTTTAGGAGGCAGTTTGGGCAGTTTCACACTTCTCGAGGTAGTCCAGAAATGGTAAGAATGGCTACAGAGGAATTCGATTTGGGCTGCTGAGGCAAGGTTATGGCATGGGATGATGATTGATGATGAGTGGGATGTCTTCCACACCTTCTCTAGCAGTTTCAGCTTCCGGTGGGACCCACACCCATCATTTTTGGCATTTTATGATGATTTCTGGAGCCTTCCAAGGCTCACGACTTTCTCAGAGGGGCACAATTTGGTGTCTAGAGTGATTATTTTATATTATTGTGCTATGGGGATTGACCAAGGGTGTTAGAAATTACCCCTTGGACCCACCATGAGCTATTTCTTATGTTTTATCATTGACATTTGGTGGGAACCCCCTATTATGGGTGATTTGTCCATTATTATATTGTATTATTGAGTTGATCCATGTATTGTATTGTTGGGCTCATCTCAACCATTTATTAGATCGTTTGATCTTTTAATCTTAGCGACTCATTCAAAAAGTGGTTAGGATTATGGCCTCTCTCCATCCTAGTTAAAGGAGAGAGCTTCTCATTGTAAAGGGGACTTTTGGATCTGGATTATTGGAATAGAAAAATATTTTTGCATTTATCTGTTGTGTTGTGGTGAATGCTTTTGGAGTTCGTTCGTTTATTCTTCCTTTGCACTGGGTTATTGGAGATATTGTCTTGCTATCTTTTGTACCACGATTTTGTCATCTACAGGTGGAGGCCGAATTGGTTTGAGGAGGACGTATTGTTAGGGGAGGACCCTCCCTACTTCTTTCTTGGATTTCTTCGTCGGTAACAGGGAGTATTACTATCTCTGAACTTCTACTTCATGTTGCTATTGCATTTCGCTTGTATTTCCTCCATGCTTGATATTTTTGATTGAATCGATTTCCTTGGTTTGACAGGTAGAGGAGGGCACACGTGTGGGCTAGGGCATCATCTTTTGGCAAGCAAAATCAACAATCTTTCATTTGATCTCTGCGGGAGTGCTCTTCAACATCAAAGGCAACCTCATCCATCACACAGGTATGATCTCAAGGTAAATTTCTTATTTCATGATCTATCCATTTGTCTAAAACCCTCATTTTACAATTTCTCAGATGTAGCAAGATCTACTTGGCTTTTGGGTATAAGATTTAAAACCCACCTCTATAGCATCCACAGCGATTCAGATCTATAGTTTGGTGTGGATTGGTCTTCAACCGACCCATTTTCCAAGGCAAATTAGCCTTCCCTAAGGAGGTCACACTTCTTGGATAGGTGAGTTTGGCATGATCTAGCACCTGGGTAGGTGAGATCCCACTTGATCCTGAATCTCCACTGCTAATAACCTACCCCTAGTGTGTCACTTCAGTGATTTTTACCTTGTGGGCCCCATTCCTCATTTTGAGGGTTGAGCCCCACTTGGGTCACTTTATGATACATTTCAATCTCAGATCTACTGATATCTAGCCATTGGATGATCCTAATTTTCAAGATCCACCTAGCTTGACACCTCAACATCCTTGATCTACAATTTGGTGGACATCCGACTCCATTTGGCCCATTTCCCAAGGCACTGATCTTCTCCAAGCCAATTCGACTTTCTTGGGTTGTTGAGTTAGTTTGTGGTTTGATCTTTGTCTTATCGCTTGAGTACCTAGACATTGTCATATCCATTCATCAAGTTCATCTTTGGTACTGGTTAGCCCCAATTTGGTCCTTAACTACCCTGCTTTGGACACAGTTCCCAAGGCAGTGGATTTTTCATCTTTGACTAGTACCCTGATCCTGGATCTTGTTTCAAACCTCATAAGGCACTCACATAAACATGTTGGACCAAATCTACATTGTTTAAACCTCTTGATCTTGTTGTCCGCCAAACTGCACACCAGCAGCAGAAATCTTTCGAAAACTGTCTCCCTCACTGGAAAGTGGGGAGAGGTGTGGCCTTGGGGGCAAGCAATGAGCCAGGTACTGTCACCTGAATCCCAGCTCCTCCGTTTAGGCAAAATCCTAACGAAGCCAAGGGGGGTAGTCCCTATAAAAGAGTTTCACTAAGGCTCTAGTATTTATAGTGTTTTTAGGTGTTGTGATGCGGATGGGTGTTGTTTAGGAGTTTTTGAATGAGAGACACAAATAAAATTTAAATGTAAAACAAGATAGCGCAATCCACGTTGCAAATATAGAATGATAGATACACTTGGACAAGAAATAAATCACTTTTCACGTAAATAGAAGCAAATACTCCAATATTGATATTTTAAAGCAAACAAGATATGTGATGAAGGACCAGTGCCTTATGGAGTCAAATATATAAAAAAGTGATTGTAAAAAGGTTGACACAAGTGCTTGAAATGGAAGCTTTGTGAGAACGTTATGCAGCTTATCTTGGTAAATTTAAGATTTTAATTGTCTTGATTATTATGGCTAAGAACAAGGTATCAAAAAGTAGTGGAACCTTATCCAAGAAAACTACTGGCAACCCTAGGTGATAGGTCGGAAGCACCCAGATTGCGAAGAGGGCAAGTGTGCTTGCGGCTTGATCGCCCTCGAGTCTGACAGTGGATTCCCGGCACCACCTCTTGTGGGAAGAACAGTAATTTGTCTTGGTTGAGGTTTTTTGGGGTAAAGTTTTAATTAGATTTTCACTTGTGAATTAGCAAGTCTTCCACCTTTCTGAGTACTAGCCCAACCGTTTCCGGTTGGCAGAGCATACGGGTGTAGGACAGAAACCAAGGTAAATTAATTACAGGGGTGTGTGGGTTGAAAAGTTTTAATTAAAGAGCACTTTAGTTCAACTCTTCGACAGAGAGCGCTCTTGACTTGGTCTTATGACCACAGTTCAAGAGACTTGCTACTTTAACAAATGCCTAATGTAGGGATAATGCAAAACCTAAAAATGCCCTCCGATAGAGGGTGCTCTTGACTTGGATTTGGCCAAGTTCAAGAGACTTTGGTTTGTTTTAAGCAAGCAGAGAGTAGATTGTAGTAGCAATAAATTCCAACTTAAACTTTGATTAAACAATATGATAGATCAACAAGATATGAAATATTGCTTAACAACACTACTTGCAAGATAACATGAAACTTGAAAAGTCTAGTGTTCTACCACACAATTTCTAATCTAATAGGTGGGATCGATCTCCGAACAAGATCAACCACTAGAAGCGCCTGCACTTGAGAACCTCCAGCTAGTTGAAAGCTCTACCAAGGAAATCGACGGGGAAGGAAGAGTAACCACAAAATTATGTGGTCCTGCCCTTGAGATGAAATCCCAAGGATACAACTTCCGGTCAAAGGCTTTGGGAGAGAAATACAACATAATAATAAACAAAAATGAATCTAAACTACCCAAGAGTCTCTTTCAGGTCAAAGACCCTACTCAGGAGAGCATGGGGGTAATTAAATATGGAAGAATAGAGCAAAATGACTTGTTGAAATAAAACTAGTGTATAATGGATCTAAAACTAAAAGTCAAACCACTCAATGAGACCACAAGGCTTCCCCAAATGGGGAAGTGAATGTGGGGACTTAAAAAACCCCACTTGCAAATTTTATTATGGAGATACAATTGCCCTTGGGAATGAAACCCTTGTAGGGACTTTTTCGAAATGAATAACTTGTAAAACTTGAAATAAACTAAGATCTATTACAAAAGGATAATACTAATCTTTGTTTTGTTTTTTGTCCTCTTGTATTCTTGGAAGCTTCTTGATTTCTACTTTGGAAAGGGCACCAACACATAACTCCAATACCCATTAGACGTTATATAAATCAAAACAAATTGAAACTTAACTAAGTCCTAGATCCAAAAAACTACATGCAAGCTATGATAAAGCAAAAATTACCCTTAAGATGTAAGTGCAAGTACTTTGAAATTTTAGCTATTTGCAATGTTGAATGACAAAAAGGTTGAAAGTGGCAGCCAATGCAAAGCTTATGACAGTCAATGAAATGTAAAGATGGCAGCCACTTAAACTTATGACAGTCAATAGAAAGCAGCCACTAAATGTTTTAGGACAGTCCAACCAATATAGATGGCAGCCAACTCAATGTTTAAGATAGTCAATTCAAGGTAAAAGACAGCCAACACACTTTAGGACAGTCACAATGTAGATGGCAGCCAAAGATGCTATGTAACTAATTAGATAACAACTAGGAATGAAATCTATAAGAATTACTTTGCAACAAACATAAATAGCTA
The DNA here is from genome assembly GCA_027924585.1 of Larix kaempferi. Classification (NCBI taxonomy): domain Eukaryota; kingdom Viridiplantae; phylum Streptophyta; class Pinopsida; order Pinales; family Pinaceae; genus Larix; species Larix kaempferi. The sequence goes on from BSBM01000123.1 coordinate 64,064, forward strand.
TTAAAATTTAAAACAAACTAACCACTAACTAGCATAGTATGAGATTTACAATACTAACTCTAACAAATGAAAACTAACTATTGAAAATCAATCAAACTAACTACCAACTAACCAAATCCTAACACTAACCACCTACTAACACTTACACTTGTTTTTTTTTGTTATGTTTTTTAGGGCAAATAAGGAGATGGACAAGAGGATACCTAAGGGAAAAAGGGGGGAGACGAGAGCAAGAGAGGAAGGTAAGGGATGGACGAGAGGAGGAAGGCAAGGAGAGAGGGACGAATGCAAGAGGGAGAAGGGACCCAAAGTAAGGTGGACGAGAAGGGGAGTTTGAGGACAAAAAACGAATGGGAAAAGTAGGAGATGAGGACAAACCTATGGAGAAGTAGATCTAGGGCAAGGGCTTCAAGTGGAACACTTGAGATGGTAAAAACACCATCTTGGAAATCCTCCGGTTACGCCGACAACGAGTGTTGAAGAGAGCACAAGGGAACAAATCCCAAGCTATTCCCCAAGGTTGAAGGAACTTCAACCTTATGGCAAACTAATCTATGGCTTGAAGACAAGAGCAATCTCGGATCAAGACTAGAAGGGATAGAAAGGGCTTAGCAAGTCAAAGCAAAGACTCAAGGAGCAAACAAGAAAGCTTGAAGAAATGGAAGCCCAAAGTAACAAGTAACCAATATTGTATTTTGAATGTTTGATGGAGAAGATCCAAACTCTCTTTGTTTCTCAAATCCAAAAGCTAGAACTCCTTTGGTCTTATGTAGAGTGAAGATGTACTTGCAAGAACCTTAAGCATAGATAATATATATGCAACAAAATATTTAAGTGAAAAGAACTAGATACATGCTACTTGTGCTAGATTGTTAGCCATCTTGAACATGATCTACAACTTAAGAGCCTCAAATAGAATGTAAAACAATATCACCTTAATCTCAAGTGAAGCAATGCACATCAAGAGTCTCCACGTTTTTGACCTCCAAAGTCTCAACTTTATTAACAATAAAAAGTGCTTACAATTTCATCAGAGTTTCGATGCACAAAGAATCCATGAGATAATAACCCCAAAGGGCCTCTCTTTATAGTAAAAGACACCAGCTAAACCATAGGTCGAATTTGGCAATAGATAGGTAAGTCGAATTCCAATCAAGGGAGGGTTTGGCATGCTAAACAATGGTCAAAGTCGAGTTTGGTGGTAGGTTGAAGGTAGAGGTGGCAAGACTCGACTCTAATGGAAGCATAGGGAGTGTCAACAACCAACCACCGAGCTACAACAAGGAAAACGCGAGCTTGAGAGAGGATTGACGTGAGGGTTGAGGATAATGCGAGTTACTTGGTAGAGAGACACATGGAATGGTAGGTGGTAACTCGTATTAGCAAAGGGAGCCAAGCTTATGGATGAGGTGAGTCATGAGGGCGCCCATCCCTAGGTTTTAATGCAAACCACCAACCCAATCGTCAAATGACAACAAGCCAAATCGAATTTTGCATGAGGAGGGCGAATTTGTTTGAATGGATAACCTTCTAGTGACTGGATAGTTGACTGGGAAGACTTGGAGTTGATTGGAATCCTCATAAATGCCCATTGCCATGTCATTTAGCCTTTTATTTTAATCAAATTGATTAATTTTGGAGAGATTTGGATTATCTCCAAAATATTCAATTTTATTATTTTAATTAATAATTTCTCTGTAAAGGACTTTTCAAAGAAAATATTAATTACGAGGCCGAATTGACATCCGAAAGTTGGGTTTAGCTGCTCCACGGGTCATGTGTGATTTTTGGCTTATCAAACGAGCCATCAATCACTGAATTCGGACCCCGGACGACTAACATATTACAAATAATTATTTCTCTATTTAAACTATAGAGAAATTTACTAAATTTAAAAAATAAAATAAAAAACCCAAATTCCGACGGACCCGGTAAAATTTTTTCGAAATTTTTTTTCCGAGGGTTTTATGGACCTAGGACATGACCGACACCTATTCTAACAGTGTCTAGTAGGCTTATATACATTAGTTGGCCTCTAATAATCCCCCATGGCCAAATTTTCAAAATCGGGCATTCCAGCTTTGGACGAGCGGGAGAAAACCTCATCAATTATATATCGCCTTAAGCAAAGTATAATTGACAAGGGAAAAAACTCCTTGGAATACCTTAGTTGCTTAATCCAGTCATGAGGAACCGAGGCACTCAGATCCTATTAGCACACTTTATTACAAACTCCCATGGGGCCATGGTCATGTCGACTCAAAAAACAAAACAAGCCAACCACAACTGGCTAGCCACAACATGCTGGATCATCTGATACACTGGAATCAAACATTTATCATGTTTGTCAAATGGCGGCTCTCCAGAAAATCTAACGATGGTACAAAAAAGTTGGTAACAGATCCAACTTATTACTCACCTTGTGACTTCATCCATAGATCTAGGGTTTACCATACACCTTACGTACTTCATCCATACTTGATTTGATCTGGTGTTTTGGTCTGAGCTCTCCTATCGGGAGTAGATCTGGGTCTCCCTCTTTGTTGTCTTGGGATAGATAACATAAAGTGAAGATTGCCTCGATTGGCGTGACAACCATCCATTGGGAGTCGAGGCTATCTTGGTTGCACCTCTTTTGTTGCCCATTCCCTCTGCCATCCATCTTGGATCCATCTCTAGGGGCAACTACAAGTTTGGTGATAACAATGCCTAAAAGACTTATGCAAACTAAAACTAAAATGAAATAAACAACTAAGTAAGGCAACCTATAAAGCTTGCCTTCTTAGGATCTTTACTTGTCTCTGTAAGAAATAACAAGTAAATGATTTAGGCACTTAAATTGCTTGGTAGATGACATTGTAAAATGAAATGCTCTATTATGCTTTGGATCTACTTCAAAATTACAAAATAGAGAACTTAAACAACCTAGATCTAGATTATCAAAAATGTTGAAATTATTAGGTTGCAAATTCGATTTTAGATCTATCTATCAATGAAACTTTTATAATGCAAGATCTAAAAAAGATATAAGGAAATAGTAATTGATTTAGATGAAGAGTTTTGGATCTTGAAGATTGAACCCCGAGGGGTTTGAGCAAATGAAGAATGGGCCTTGGAGTCGACTTCTTGGTGTGCCGGTGGGATCTATCAATCTGCCTAAGTTTGTTGAAAGAACAGTAGATCTAACATGTTCATCTGTTCATCCAACTTGAAGCAACCTGTAAAATCACAAAAGAGACTAGCAAAGGGATTAAAAGAACCTGTGCAAATAACCAAAAGAAAAGTAGAGATGATAGATTCAAACAAGAATGTTCTCTACCTCTAGCATTCTAATGAAGTTTACAATAGATAAGATAGACTATAAAGCACCACTTACTATTCTTAATGAAAATAATTTCTCTTTAAAGACAGATGAATCCAACATATACTAGCATTATGTACAATACAGATTTACCTGATAAGATGCAAAATATCCGAGGTCCAACACAACAGTCACACTAGGGTAGCCTCCAAAGCCTTCTTTTATTATTCAAAACTTAGAAAATATTACAGAGAATGAGAGCAGAGGTTCCACCTTCCAGATCCATAACAATAGATCTCTAGCTGTGTCTAAATAGCTCAACACAAGCAAAGAGGAGCCAAAACCCCAAGGAAATCGAATGAGTGATTGAAGGAGTTCAACTTGAGTTTGTTGTTGTGATTGGCACTTGATTTCATTACCAAACCAAAGGGACTGCGCCACCTCTCCATGAGGTAGGCGCATCCCACATTGGAATTATTGTAACCATACAAAAGATGCCGTGGAAGAGAGCACCCACGTGAGGGAGAAAATGCACACATGATGGGAGAGTTGACGTGAAGCTCCAAATGTGGATTGACTTATGATTGGAAGCTAAACCAACACCATAATGCCACCTCTCCATGAGGTAGGCAGCCCTTATTTGCCCAATCGCTAGCTTCTCTCGTGGATGACGCCCACGTGAAGGATGAGGGCGAATTTCTCATCTTAATAAACTTTGGATATGAAGTAATCGCCCATCATATGATTTGTTATGCAATGCTTTAACCTTAAGACTTAGTTGCCAACCACCATGCCAAGTCACCTAGGGTGGCCCACCCTTCGAACTCGCCTTCCAAACAAGAGACCGTATGGCTGTATGGCTACCCACGTGAAGGAATGTGAAGGATGAATAAATGTTTTGACTTTAAACATGATGTTATAACCTATGCTTCCTCTTTTTGATGTAGTCTCTGTTATCACACAAACTCTAGCTGCTTAGTGCATGTATCCCAATAGGGACGGTAGAGGAGCACAGCTAGGCCGGTGTAACCAACAACAGCCAAGTCCTCTGTCCAAGGGACAGAAGTCACACCGGACAAGGCTACAGTCACTTTAGACAAGGCACTTGGCCTAGTCAAGGGGGAGACCCTCTCAACCAGTGAAGGTTGAGACTCAACAATCAGACACCCTAGATCCACAAAGGATGATCAAAGCAATAGACAAAATGGATGACTGAAGGTGAGATTTCTTCCAGCCTTAGTGAAATCGAGATTCTGGATGAAAAGATGTACTAAGTGATACAAATTCAGATCTGATTACACATGTAAAAGATGAATGAAATGAAGAATTAGAAGGCTGGAAATTAAATCAGCAAACAGAAAATTGTTAGAAGAGTGGTTAGGGACCCTGCCTGTGGGGGAATGAAGCTCATGATGATTTATCAATACATAGCAGAGATAAGCAAGTAAATTAAACACACATTCCAGCGATTATAACTTGATTAAATAATTGATTTAAGAGACAAAAAACAGACCAACAAGCCAATAAAATTAACAGCCCTAGGGGGATGGGTTAAATAGTAGAAAAATGGACCTAGGGCAGTAAAAAAAAAGACGTTTTTAAGCACTTTCAGCTGCTGATACTTGGTTTGCTAAGGTAAAATGACGTTACGGACCAGATTAAAGAGTACCCATAACCCCAAAATTGACCCAAAAACTAGATTGACAGTTTTGCCCAGGTAGGGCGAAATTGGTGAAGGACTAGTGCCTAATTCTATGGGCATATGGAGTCGGAATGCTATGAAATTTCAGATATGGCTATTTGATTAGATTTCATTAGCGGGTTTCAAAGAACTAAGGATTCTAACGGTTGAAAATTGAGATATTAATTTTTAGGGTTTTTATTTAAGATTTGCAGCCAAGCATTTACAAATGAAACTGAAATGGGAGAGACAAGCAAAGATTTTACCCGGATAATGAAGGTGAGGCATTGTGGAGCTGAAGACAAATCCCGAATTCCAAGTGCTAAGCGATTGTGCGTTTTCCCTTAGCGTTTTGACGCTGCCAGTTGACCAATGCGCCCCTGTACCTGCCAAAGAGAGAACCAAGTCAACACTATGGCAAATAAGCAAGGAAATCAGCAAATGAAAGACTAATAATGAAAGAAAGTGAGGTACAAATAGTAAATTTCACTTCCCTTGTTGAAATCCTGAAGAGAGAAGCAACTAGAAGTTGCTAACTCAAGAGCTGCGCCCTCCCCAAGTGGTCAAGTCACCTGCAATTCGTTTTTGGCCAAAGAATGATGGAAGAAAACACAAAATAACTTGGAAATGCACCAGCAATATGTTAACAATCAGCACCATAAGCATTCACCACCATATCACAAGCAAAATGTGGAAGAATTGTCTCTCTATTGCTCAATCTCAAATCTGAAAAATGCCAAGAAGAAGTACAATGGAGGTGAGTCCATTCTCTTATAGAGATGGCTCACTCTCAACTAGGTTTCCCCCCAAAATGGAGGGTTGAGATCATCTCCCCATCCACAAAATCGAATGGTGGAGATTGATCTCTAGAGGGGGGTGCGAATTGCCCCAAGGAGAGCGCACTATGGAGAGAGAGGGGCCCATTGTGGGGGCCATACATCAAACAAAGGGGTTGGGGGGTGTCTATATGGGGTTTTATCCCCCCAACCACATACAACAAGGGTCCCACCATCAAAACCATGCAAATCGAATTCCCCCACTAAGGAGAAAAACGCCCCCATGGGCAAACTCGTCCTCTAGTGAGAGCTGGGCAAATGAGGGCCCCACCACCATCAAATATAATGTGAAAACATACCAAAAATACCTTTGTAATTACCTTTACCATTGCCAACCTTTAATTTTGCCATTTCTCTATAGTTGCCTTAGTCAAATTCTGATTTCCATGTATTTTCTGCTGGTTTATATGGCTGAAGATGAAAATTGGGCTTTTGAACCACTTTTATTGCTCGGATTGCCGAACCGTCTGCTGTAATGTGATCGTGGACCCCAAAAGTAGTAGGGATGACCACTCGAATGACCCCGATCCATCACTTTGGCAATATTTGTCCCAAATCCATGATTTTTAATTAAAACAGGTCAGAGTTGACCAATAATAATTAAAAATCTCTCAAACAGTTCAATATTTTGCAATTCTGTCAGTTGTATGTTCATATGGAACCCCTGTAGATAATAAATGATCGAAATCGAAATTCCGATCGCAACATTTTTTCGGGCCCATTTTTGGCCTAGTCAACCCAGTTGGACCAAGTCAAATTTGGTCAACCATAGTGCTAGCTGAAACCTGTATGCAAGCATGAAGTGACAAGGCTCAATTAAATAAGTTAGTACATTACTAAGCAATAAATGATAACATGGTGATCCAAATTTCATTAAATCCCGAAATAGTACAAGGCCCTGGTGAAGTGGGCCCACCACCTCCAAAAGACTAAGATGCTATACACCTTTATAGAATTGACCACTTTGCTGACTCTAGGTGATGTGGACAACAAGGTAAAGGACATGGGAAGACAAGGATAAATATCGTGTGACCCTTAAGACAACTCGGGAAAGCAGGGTCCACTGAGGTAAGCATGCCATGACAAAACACGGGGAAGGGCGGTGCCTCATAAATGGGTATAGTGCAGGGAAACCACCACTAGTCATCTAACAAGTATCTCACAACTCACATCTGTATCCGAAGACTCCGTGAGGTTCTTTTCTAGAGCCGCCAAATTGGGTGTCCGACAAACCGTAACTTGAGACTCTAGGGGGCAATCTTGAGCTTGTCCCTTTCTCCTTCTCACCTCCTTGTCCTGCAGGACTAGGTGAGGAATAACCACTACAAATGCTGACATGTATAGCTGACCAGAATCCAAGTGTGTTCACAAACACATTGCATGGATTTTACAATGAGTTTCATACTTAGCCCTTTTTGGCTAGATGTTACATTTACAACATAGAGGCCTTTTTAGCCTGATTACATTTCATTTCTCTATGTCTTCATTTCTTCATGGCCCTCTTGGGCTACATACATATCTCAAAATATATAAACATGGCGCTCATACTACAAAAGTAATGGGGGTGGGCAATACAAGCTTTGACGACAAGTGGGGAGCACCCGGTGAGGCTACACAATCCTAACTACATTGCAACATCGGGGGCAACCGACAGGAGCAAATCCCAGGTCTAACCCTGTATCTCACACACTAAAGAGCCGAGGCACAATAAACAAGGAGTCATGGAAAACTCAAAGATCAGTGGGGAAAGGGGGTCCTCGTGATCACAAATCAGAATCCAAGTCGGGGAAGAAGTGTCATGAATGAGTCGGATGGGTGGAGAAGGTGATAATGGTGCTAAAGTCAGCTACCTAGGAGCTAAGTGATCAAGTCTAAGCCAAGTATACAGGACATGACTCAGCGTGCATATACATAAGTCTAACCGGAGGGGTGGACTGACATCACCAAAGGCCCAAACACACCATATCATAAGCAGATCACCAAATATATCATCTCATGCAAAGTTAGTGTACTAGCAAGTATAAAAGACTCTAATCTACGACATGAGCAATAATCAATATATGCAATACCTGCTGCTACTGAACCTGTATCTGAGCTGGATCTCTGTTGAATCCGGGCATATAATAAATTAACATTGTACTGTGACAATCTCGATCAAAATAAGACTAGGCAACAGTCTCAAATGGGCTTGTGTCAAAGCCTGGCAAGGAAAGGTAACCCTGTGGTAGATGGTAAGTCCAATTGCCTGTCCCCTTTGATGTATCTGCTAGGGGCAATCTGAACAAAAATGCCTCCTCTGAAGGCAGCTGATCTCGTGATCTGGAAAAAAAAGTACTGTCCGGATCACACTTATATCATCTTTTGAATTTTTTCATTTAATCCATTAAAAAAATGGCTTAAAAATGCGAAAAAAAGTATTTTTCTCGGAATTGACTGAAACTTCAGGGGGACCTAGTACATGACAAAACGACAAAATCCTAGCGTCTAGCATGGTTATAAACATTACAAAATGGACTCTAATAATCCCCTAAGGCCTAACCACCATTTGGGCATTCCATCTTTGGAGGAGAAGGAGAAAACCTCACCGATTATACTCAGCTAAAGGCAAGGCATAATCGACAAGGGAAAAAACTCCTTGTAATACTTTCTTTGGTTGTCAAGTCCTAGGGAACTGAGTCACTCGAAGAACACCATGCTAGTACGCTTTATTACAAACCCATAGGGCACGGTCAATTTTTACAGAAATGAAAAAGATGGCCAAAATTGGCCAAGGTTGGAACATCTGAACTTTGATAAGCACAAATAATTGTGCAATACTGGCGGCTCACTGAAGTCCAACTAAAGTGCAACTTTAGGTGGTAACAATAGTAAATACTATATAACACCATTCGTCAATCATCATTCATTAATCATTTACTAGTGAATTCATCAACCATAGGTCCAATATCCACGATTCCATAAGTTATAACATCAAGATTCAACCTTAAAGCTTCAAATTCAAAGGCAGGTTCAACTTAAAACTTCAAACTTGAAATGCCATGTAATGTTTACAAAATATATGATAATAAATATAAAAGAGTCAATAGTGCAGAAATTTGTAAGTACTGTAAAAAAGAAAATACAAGAAAAGTAGATTTTATGGAATCATGGATGTTTCCTCTTACCACGAGAAATTTCTATTTTCTTTTCTCGTGCTCTCTGAACAATGGGAGTGGGATTATCATCCACAGTAGCTACCACTGCTGAGCCACATCCAAGACTCGATCCTGCACGACCCCCCTTCACTGATGCAGATGGAGGTCGTGAAGTTGAACCTATAGACAAAGATGGTGCATCTGGAAACAAGGTAGAAGATGGCAGCGCCATTGGTAGTGGTACTGCATATGCGTTATCCTCATCGCCAAAAAGCTCTTCCTCCAAGCACTCTAAAGCTATGGCTCCATCCTCCAAGTTATGTTCCTCCAGATTGTTGTCCCAAGTGATATTGATCTATCAGTTTTGGCACGCTCACAATAATGAGTCAACAACCTCAAGTTGTAATGTACATAAACCAAGCTTTTTGCTCGGTTTTCGTTTAATCGGTTTCTTTTCATTGAGTGGATGAAGCTATAGGTGCTCCAACACCTTTCTGCAGAGGAACTGTTAACCACCTATGAAAGCACTCTAACAGCCAATTTATACAAGCGTTGGCATGTTGAGCCATACATGTTCCACCATTCGATAGGAGGTGCCCTATCTTGATCTCAGATTGCATGCAAAGTACCAAATGGACCAACTTCACTGAGGTATTTGCTTAATTCACTGCGCAATATGTCACATTCCTCTGCATCAGGGACCAACTTGTCTATAGCAGCCATGTACCCACCCTGTACCTTTGGATCTGTGTGGGGCTTTCTTCTAACCCCACCCCTAGGTGCTGGTTTGGCCAACCAAGATGGAGAATAATATTTTGGTGTTAACACATATGCTAAGGCATGCAGTGGAACATTGAGATGTTCCCACCTTTTGACCACATGTGTGTGAATATGGTCATACAAGATGGGATCTTTCTGTTCAACAATATCTTTAATTTGACCCAGCATGCTATCCATTTGCTCATACACCTCCCCAATCATCGGCTTATCTGTATTTGCATACCGAATCATGTAATAAATGGGCTTTGTGAACTGCAAAACATACTTGACACTTACCCAAAACCCCGCATCAAGAATTGTTTCTTCCACCTCCTGAAAATCAAGCCTGTCAGATACGGATGTACACCTATCTTTCAAGACCTGCCATGACTCACTTGATACCATGCTAGCCAATGCCTCTCTTATCTTCAAAAGGCGCCTGAAAGTGAGGTAGTAGCTAGCAAATGCAAATCTAGTCTTTGCTATCTTCAATAGCTCCAACTTTGAGTGATTGCGGAAAATGCCATGGGCATGGCTATGGTTGGTTATAAATCTTATCATCTTCTTGCCCTTTTTGTACAATTCACCAATCCATTTGTATTGATTTTCCTTCAACTTAATGATGTAGTGCATCAAAAGGTTCATTGTGTGAACCAAACACCCAGACCAAAATATGTTGGGGTATTTATCTTCAATGATTGCTCCCGCTGCCTTACAATTAGCAGCATTATCGGTTATGACTTGGATGACATTGTATGGACCAATAGCTTCAATGGTTTTGAGTAGAAGTTCTGCAATGTTTATGCCATTCTTGAATTTATCTGAGTAGTCATGGGCTGAAAGGAAGACTGCACCAGTAGCAGACACACTAAGAACATTTATCAATGGCTTGCCTTTTACATTTGTCCATCCATCTGATACAATTGATACCCCATTCTCATTCCAAGCATTTATGAATTGCCCCAAAGCATTTTGGATCTTGCCCCTTTCCTTGTCAAGCCCCACAGTTCTAGCTTTGTCATACCCTGGGCTCTTGTATCCTGCTGGAGCAGTGCGAATGGCGTCTACCATTTCATGCCAATAGGGTGAGCAAAGGATATTGAATGGTATGCCACATGCATAGAGAAACCGGAACACTTTTGCATCCACGTCATCCCTACCATTTTGGTCAAGGAAATCTGATATTGTCCTGCGTGACCTAGGGGGTGAGAATCCACTACCTTGGGTGGATGGGCCTCCAGTTCAAGGTGAGCTCAATGAGAGTTCATGGTCAATCCTTGCTTTTGATTTGTTTTGTGCTTCAAATTCTTCCTTCTTATACATGGCTATTTGTGTTGATGGCACACTTTGGCAAACAAAAACTCCTACAGTTTTGTTTTCATCACATGGCATGTTCCCACATAGATGTCTTCTCAGATGGGTATCTGAACCCGTGTAAGTCTGTTTACAATGGGGACAACCAAATTTGGTGGTTCCACCCCCCTTGCTTCCTCCCTGCTTGGTGACATATTTCCACAAGGGTGTTGTGTCCTCCTTGGTTTTCATTCGGTTTCCCTCCTCCTCCTCCTCCTCTTCCCCTCCCTCCTCCTCTCCACAGTATGTGTCACTACCCACTTCTTCATCATCTACCTCTCCCTCATTCCTCCTCCGGTTTTCAATGAACATCATCAAAATAACAAATGGAACCAACAAAAGAAACCATAAACTCATCATCATGTTTGTTGGACTTGGAAGTTGGAAGTGGAACTAGAGTTTAACCTGTTGCCCTGCAATAGAATGATGGAGAAAGCATGGAAAAGAGTAGGAGAGGAACATTTACAATGACATTCTAGATTCTAGTCAACTTTCAAACTTCAAAAGTTCAAGTCTCAAGCATCAAGCATCAAAAATTCAAGTTCAAACTTCAAACACAAAGCAAATCAACAAGAAAGGGTTTAGAGCCTACCTATTTGGATTTCCAATGGTAGTGAGTGTGCCAACTTGCCAAGCATCCAACTTTCTTCAATTTCCAAGAAAAAACCAAGCTTGATGGCAGCTTCTCCTCTTCTCTTCTCCTCTTCTCCTCTTCTCTCCTCTCCTCTCTTCTCTTCTCAAACAAAGCAAAGTGACAAAATGGAGTGTGGAGGAGGGATTTATCCCTTAAAGCCCTATTCCTCCCCTCCAAAACCCCAAGCATGGACCCCACGAGCTCGACTTCACCAGCAAAATCGTGGGTTGACGCAAAGCGTTCAAGGAAGCTATGGGAAGCAAAATCCGAAGCGCTAGGAATTGTTTTTTTTTTCTCCAGGAAGCGTTGGGAATCGATCGGGAAGCGACGCTTCTGATCGATTCCTGCACGCTCTATCACAGTCGCAGGGAGCAATTTTTTGGGGGTGGAATCACGCTTCCTAAATTTGCTTCCGGGAGGAAGTGAAACCGAATCGCGCTTCGCCTTAGCTTCCGGCTAGCTTCGGCCGGAAGCTAGCTTCCAGAGCGGGGGTGAGGGGGGGGAGCGCTTCCCCGCAACGTAGATAAGGGGCACCTACAAGCTACCATTTTCAGCCACTTGCAAAAAACGGTCAAAATAACTCTCTTCCTTCTCATTTTCTCTATAATACGAAGTGCTGAAATCTATATTGTTGTAACAAGTCCAAGAGAGTCTCTTGGGCTTGATTTCTTGTTTTCTTTTCAAGTACACGTCTCCATTTTCCTTCTTTGCCATCCATTGCATGCAATTGAGAAGGCATTGCCACCTTTGCATAGCAATTATTGAATAGCTTGGGTTTAATATAGTTATTTTGCTTTAATTTATTTTGCTCGCACCTTGCAAGTGAGAAGGCTTCGCCTCCCTTTTAAAATCGCGTTGGCTTGTATTTTTGTTTGCCTACACCTTGCATGAGAAGAGGCTCTGCCCATCCATGTACTATTGCGTTGGCTTTTAGATTTGTTTCCTAGTTATTTTGCTTTAATTTATTTTGCCCGCACCTTACAAGTGAGTAGGCTTTGCCTCCCTTGTAAAATCGCGTTGGCTTGCATTGTACTTTGATTTTTGTTTATTTATTAAAGGCTAAAATAAATTGTGCCTCGATTTATGCCCTATATTCACTCCCCTTGCCTGTTTGACCAATCCTGGGTGACAATAAAGGGCAAGGATTTGTGTTGGCTAGAATAATAGACACTCAGAAGTCGATCTTAACTAGATACCGATAAAAATAAGCTTGACTTGCGGAGCTAGAGGGGTAGAGGCTGTTGGGAGCCTCGTGGCACTTAGTGTCCTCCTGTTGAGCATCCAACAAGTTTTGGGGTTGACCCGTGGAGTCAGTTGAGAACCTTGTGTTCTCTTGTTGAGCACCTGACAATCTCTCTCAAATCAAAAGAGAGAACTTGTTGGGGTAGACACATCGAGTAGAATTAGTTTTCTTGCACACACTTTAATTCCCCTAAGCTAAAGAGAGACTTAAAATCAATTAAAATTTACAGGACCATTTGCAAAACACAACAATCGTTATTTCATTTCCAAGTACTTTATTTTGAAAGCATTTCAATTTTGGTTCAATCTTGTTACAAGCATCTTTCATTCATTAAATTGTTCATTTACTACAAGTTAATGTTAAATGTGATATTTTGATAATTGTGATATGTGAATGATTTCATGCAATTGTAGTATCTTTGGTAATCTTGTTTATTTATATTTGTGACTCCATAACCCAAGTAAAGTAGGCATTGGTCTTGTTAATGAATTGATATTTCTCTCTTGCAATTGTATTTAATTTATTAAGGTTTGCTTGTCATTTGAACTATTGCAACCCTGCACGATTGCTTGTCATTTGGACATTAAATAATTTACAACTCTTAAAATAAATTTATACAAGGATCTTAGCAAGTAGGGACAACCGCCCTTGACCTTTTAGAGTTGGGGTCTAAACGGAGGAGTTTAGAATCGAGGTGACAGTGGATTCTACACTCATAGTTGCCCTCGAGAACACACATAGCGGTTGGGAGACTTATTTGTGGTCAAGTGTGTTTTAGGCGGCAACACACTCCAGAGCCAAGACACAAGGTAAACATGGAGTCGTATCTAACAATGAGGTCTAAGTGGGGGAAATCCTTGATCTCACTAGTCAGAGTACAGGTCGTCATAAAACCAGTAAACGGAAGAGACGGGTGAATGGAGAAAGTGATAGGTGATGCCATCAAAGCAAATAAAGCTAAGTCCTTGTGAATAAGGGGATACAAGCAAGCATAGTTAGTGACCTTACACTAGTACTCTCTAACCACTCATCACACAGGTTGTAAACAACAAAACTCAGAGTGACACTATCAGTAAACATGCATAGTCATAGTAAATAACATAAACTATAGAGCAACAAGAACATCTAAATGCAACCATTATATACCTCTGCTCAACCATAGACCTGTCGCTGGAAATATCTACATATGACCATCATTGCCGGCTGACTGCTCTGCACTATATGGACCATGACTATACCAGAATCATCTCAATGGTGTCTATTATCACATCCATAGTAGCCAGGCTACCATGATTGTAGAGCAATTCATTGTATTTTTCTGAGTCAGACCTTTACACAGTTTTGATGAGATCAGCCTATGATGAGCACTATTGTTGATGATCACTCACATATCAGAGCAGTCCTAGATCAGGCATGCAGTGACCCTTATGCCAAGAATGAGCCTCACGACCTCAGATTTGATGACCGAGGTGACCTTTTAGCCCATACACAGCAGTGTAGTGCCCAGAGCTTCAGCAACAGTTTTTTTAGTGGTTATAGATGGTTTAGGTAGCAGGTACATGTATATGGCCCAACAAGTATATGATGTGCATTGGTTTTGATTATCTTGCTCTTTTGGTCATTTTAGTAGCTGGACTTAGTATCTAGTGGTCATGATCTGACAGTATATATATACATGATATGGATACGTTTGTTATTGATTATCTAAATTACTCAGAATTAGAAGCTCTTGTTTTATACTCATTGGTTTTAAACTCTTAGGAGTGTGGACATGATCATTCCCACCTTTTATGGCTTGTTAGCTTAGGCATCACCTTCACTTTCCCCATCCATCCATTATCTCTCCCTTTTTGGTTTTCACCCTGGCTTACACCTCAGCCTGTGATATGGAGGAATTCCCCACTTTTGCCTCTATGTTGGATAGCATTCCTGTTAGTTTGTGTCTCGGCTCTGAGTTGGCAACAGAACTTACCCTTTGGTGAGTTGGATTTGATACCTTGATCACTCTAGTCGGTTGCCCCGATGTTTGGTCTTGATTGTGGAGAATCCCCCTAGTTGCTTGAGTTGTGTTGGCTAAAACTTGAAGCAAATTGTACTACCATCATTACTAACATGTGGAAACTATTGTTACATCTCTTGTGAAAGCCCATGGAAATACTTTGAAACTGTGCTTCTCAACACAATGAAAAAGGGTTGTGAAATTAAATGAACTGAAATGTAAATGCACCTCGGATGAAAGTGGCGATTAATTGTGCTTCTAAGCACATGCAAAATCCCAGAGGGGCCCTAAAGGCTTAAAAAATCAGTGGTTAAATGTATGCCAAATCCAAAGACTGTTGGCTAGGAAATTAAATGTAATGATTAATTCCTCACGGATCCTACGGGTTGTGATGTGAGATGGAGTAAGGGACAGCTAATTCTAAGTGTCCCCTAGAACCTCAAATTACGGTTAGTCGGGCACCCAGTCATGGCGGTTCTAGAAAAGACCCTCACGGAGCTGGATTCAGCTTGGATGTGAGTTGTAGACATTTGCCAAGGTTGAATAAGCACCTCTCTAAACAACTTATTCCATTTGTGAGACATTGCCATTCCCTGTGTGTTTATTATCCGACATATGCTTAAGTGTGTATTCCCTTTCCATCCAAAGTATCACAGTGTTGAGTCAGTCAAATAATCCCTTTATCTTAGCCTAGCATTCTTCACCCTCACCCTTTGTTAGCAAAATGTTCATGTCTACAAAATGAGTATATCCTCGAGGTTCTATTTTGAGTAAGTGATTATTTAAATGTGTATTTGATATAATTATTTATTAACTGCCAGTGAAATGATGCTTAATACTTCAAGTCTTGCTATTAGAATGATTAAAAGAGAATGCCTTAACCATTTGCACTTGCAGCATCAGGCTTTTCTAGCTTGGGTCATATTTTGATCAGTCTTGACCTGGTCAAACTTAGTTTGACCAAGTCAACCATGGGATCCGAGAGAGTTGGACCAGTGATGTTATGGGATGATGATTTATGGTCTTGTGATACACCTTTGTTGGTTCCATATAGTGGACACAGGTTTCATATGATGGTTGATGTATTTTTTTATGGCTATTATTATTTTCAGACCATTATCTTTATATTGTCCGGGTATGGCTGAGGCTACAGATGATCATACATGTTGCCACAGGGTTTATGGGTACCCACCTCTAGTAGATTTGGACCTTCTGAGTCCATTGAGGCACTCCCAGTGATGATATAGTCAGATTTCCACTTTTATCCAGTTTTTCCATGCAGAAATGGCCTGTCTAGCATTTGGATTGATCTAGGACGTTCTCCTAGGGATCTACAAAGGAGATGGGGGATCCAGCCACTTGTTATTACCATATAACCCCATATCCAAACATGTTGGTGCAGTTAGATTTGTGTCCGGGACACCAGGCAGAGAGTTACAAGCATTTTGATGTTTTTCCGGTGGATTACTGAGGAATAAAAATGGGATAAAAAGGTCACTAAGGAATTCGATTTGGGAAAATGAGGCAAGGTATTGGCATGAGGTTTTTTCAGAGGTCACTTGTGATGCATCCCACACCTTCCAGCTCAGTTTTCATCAGCATGTGGGGTCCACACACTCTCTGGGTTGTTATTTGATGTGTTATTCTCTCATTGAGGGGGGGCCATGATTTGGTCATATGGTCACTTTGACATGTTATTGAGTCATATTTTATATCATTGTGCCATGGGGTGATACTAGTGAAGGACACTAATACCTCCTAGCCCCACCATGTGCTCTTTTCACTTGTCCTAGTCATCTTTATTGTGGTGCGACCCCCCCTAGGGCCTCCTTAGTGAGTATGCACCCCCTCTTAGTGATTTGATCCATGTGATTTTGTTCCGGCTCATCATAGCCGTTGATTATATTGTATTTATCTTTTGATCTCAACCACTCGTTCATAAAGTGGTTAGGGTTTTGGCCTCTCTCATTCCTATTTAAAGAAGATACCCGCTCATTGTAAAGGCATCTTTTGGGCTCTGGAAATACTGGTATTATCACACAACTTGTAGTTGTCCCTAAAGGTTATCCTATCCAGGATGGTAGAGGCAATGGATAACTAAAGAGGTGACCCAAGAGATGCCACGGTTCCCAATGCAATTGGTTGTCACGCTAACCGAGGCACTCTTCACTTTAGATCAAGCCTAAGCAAGACCAAGGGGGAGAACCTAGCTAACCTATGAAGGCTAGCGAACCCACTCAAGACCTCCTAGGGAAATGTGATTGAAATATGAAGAGATCAAGAGTAAATGGATCTAGATCTAGAATGGATAAGTGGACCCAAGGAATTAGGGATTGGTTGAAGAGGCTTAAGAGATGGACAAATGTTCAACCAATGAAATATAAGGCCACTTATAGATTAAAATTAGTATATCTAGATAGATCTAATGCCAAGTGAGGATATTCAAGTGGGGCCCACCCTTAAAATGAGGAAAATGGTCAAAATGGGGTCCACATGGTGAAGATCAAGATGAAATGGCACTAGGGGGTTTGCTACTCAATGGATCTATGGCTTTGAGAAGGAACAAGCAATACCCACGATGTAGATCTAGCAAAAGACCACCTACCCAAAAAGTGTGACCTCCCTTGAAGAGGCCTAGTGCCTTAGATCGGGGGGTAAATGGAGTCGGATGTCCACCAAACTTTAGATCGGGAATGTGTTAATTATTATAGAGGTGGGTTTTAATTATTAATCCCATGCAATTGCTAGATCTCCATAGATCTGAAAAATAAAAAAATGAGGGTTTTGATTTTAAGGGTTTTAAATGACCAATTGGGTAAAATGCATAGAATAGATACTAACCTTGTAGACCTTACCTCTAGAGATTGAGGCTACTTTGCAAAGTGATAAATTTCCCACTGTGTGTTAATCGAGAGTGAGATCTGTTACCACCTAAAGTTACACTTTAGTTGGACTTCAGTGAGCCGCCAGTGTTGCACAATAACTTGTGCTTTTCAGTGTTTAGAAGTTCCAAGCTTGGCATGTTCAGGGCCCCTTTTTTTTAATGTTTTGTAGTACATGACCGTGCCCCACGGGGTTTGTAATAAGCGTGCTAGCATGGTGGTTTTTGAGTGACTCGGTTCCCTAGGACTTAACAATCAAAGAAGGTATTCCAAGGAGTTTTTTCCCTTGTCGATTATGCTTTGCCTTTAGCCGAGTATAATCGGTGAGGTTTTCTCCTGCACCTCCAAAGCTGGAATGCCCAAAGTGGGGGTTAGGCCTTAGGGGATTATTAAAGCCCATTTTGTAACATGTATAAACATGCTAGACGCTAGAATTTTATCGTTTTGTCATGTACTAGGTTCCCCTGAAGTTTCAGACAATTCCGACAAAAAATATTTTTTTGCATTTTTAAGCCATTTTTTAATGGTTTAATTAAAAAAAATTCAAATGGTGATAAAAGTGCGATCCAGAGTCGGAATTTGGCTCAAGAATGCTCGTTTTCAAGCTCAGAGCATCCTCTTTACCTCGGTATCCACTTTTTCTACATTTCGGGCGACCGAGAACCCCCGTGGAGCAGTTTTGTCTTTCAGAGCTACAGAAGAGCACTTTAATGCTAAAAGAGCATCAAAATGCACCATTACCAAGTTATTAAAATATTCAAAAAAATGAATTTATCACATGCCATTTGAGTTGGCATATGATGTCATAAGGTAAGTGACTAAGTCTAAGGATGAAAGCTTATGTTTAAAGTCTAATTAAAAGTCAAAAGTTGAACATTATTTCCATGCTACGTCCTCCATTCTTCATGTGGGGCTGGACTTCTCCATTCCAATGGCTGTGTACGGATTTGACTTGGCACAAATTCATTTTGGATGGGTGACTTCATTAAAGAGTAAAGCATGCATTAAAGTTTGATTTAAATATCAAAGTGGAATATTTCATTTCGCTTTCTCTCCTTCACGTGTTGGCCAACCAATTTCTCACACAACCGGCCATACGGGTTTGCTTGAAGACTAGTTCGTATTGGTGGGAGCTGCCACCTCATATGGCATGGCCGATGTTTATAATGCTAATTTCAAAACTCCATCTCACCATCCAACGTGGCATGGCAACTCTTCATTCAAAACATGTGCTCCTTCTCAACATTCGCGTGAGCTCATTCACAACATGGCATCATTTTGATTTTGGAGAAGTTTCCTTTTTAACTCCAATCGAACTCACCTTCCAACGCAGCATCCAACACAGCAAAGCATGGAAACATCAAAAGTTGGATTTCCTCCTTCACGTGGGTTTTCTCATCAATTTGGCATTTTCCAAGTTTTATTGTTTTTTTCGAGTTTTTGTCCAAGTGTGGTGAGCATTCCATTGGTTGAGAGCTTGCCTTGCTCTACAATCAAGGTGACTTGTTATACAATCAAGGAGCTTTGTCTCCTTAGGGTTTTAGCACCCAGGCTACTTGCCTTGTGCTATATATTGAGGAGCTTGGCTCCATTGTAAGGATCTAAAGGTGGAACCTCTGCTCGTGTATTGTAATATTTTTCTGAGTTTAATAAAGAAGGATTTGGAGGCTAGTCTGGTGATTGTCTTTGGTTGGATCTTCATGCTTGTTACGTTTGAGGTAAATTGTATCGTGTTGCATAGTTAGTATTGTCGGGATTGTATGTCTTTTAAATGGAAGTTATCTTCTTAAAGATCTGTAAGTAATGCTTTATAGGTTGCTTACTCTTGTAAATGATGTTAGGGTGCTAATAGTAGTGTGATTTCTTGTTTGAATCCATTGCTTTACTGCTTTCTTTCAATTGTTTACACATATGCTCTTATCCCCTTGCTAGTTGTTTGCAACTGTTTACAGGTAGCCTAAGTTGAAGAAGTCCACGAACATGTTAGATTGTATCTTCATTCAGTAAATTCGAACAAAGTCTTGGTCCTACCGGTGCATCAGGGAGCTCGACTCCATTGCCGTTTCTTCAAAACACTCAACCCCCAAGGGTTCCATTTCTCTGATCAATTTTTCTTTTGCTATCTTTGGTTACTGGTTACTTGTCTTAAGATCTACATTTTATCAAGCAAATCTGAAAATAGATCTAAGTTTACAAGTTTTCCTTTTCAAGCTTGTTTTAATTGTAAAGTCTAGAGTTCTTGATAGGAAAATCTTGTCTGGGTTGAAAAGTATATTTGGCTATTTTAAGAGCTTGTTATTGGCTGCCCCGAAAGAGCAAGCCAAGATCCCAAGAAACGAACTTTCTAGTTCGTGTTCTTGGTTCATTTTTATTTGTTTTTCATTATTAGTTTTCATAGTTTTGTTTTGGGCATATTTCGCAAGTGTGGCCAAAATCACTTTCTAAATGTTTTTGGCCATTACATGACAAAAAGAGCTCGCTGGTTTTTTGGTTCTGCACATAAAAAATTAATTGAAAGTTAGTTAAAAACTCAAAAAATTGCCCAAAAAACAAGTTTTTTGCATACTAGTTGCGTTAGTTTTAATTTTTGCATTTTGTAGCATTGTCAGAACACTCTTAAAGTGTTTGGATTATCATTTCTAATCAACATTAGCTCGCTGGTCTGTTTCATGTTCTTAGCAGGTTGGAGTTAAAAAACTCACAGAAAAGACACTTCGAAACTCCCAGAACCAACCAGAGAGAACCGATCTCAGGCACCATCTTTATTTCTCTTAAACATTGTAAACTGACTTGTTCCCTAATGATAAAGGGCAAGTAGTGTTTCTCTTAAGTTTCCAAGTTGTAATAAAAATTAAAAAGAGCACAGCAGGCAATTCCAGCGCCTGACCCCAATCCCCCAAGGGGGATCCGCACCTTTCAGTTTTTTGCACTTTTTCTAATTTTTCGTTTTAGATTAGTTTCATTTGAGCAGTAGTAATTAAACAACTCACTCAGCACACAACGTCCTTCGAGGACCCGTTTATCAGATTTTTTTATATGCTTTTGTGTTTTATTCAGTTATTATTCTGTTCTTGAAATTTAATCCTAAAATTAACCCCCCTTGCTTTATGCTTGGGGTTTAGTGTAGATTAATCATCCATTCACACGTATTTAATAAAACGAACAACGCCCCAAACCCGGAGTATGCTCTTGACTACTGCAGCTTAGTCGGAACAATTGGCTCAATCAGAAACGGGTGCAAGGTACTTAGTGTTAATTGGACAATCCATTAGAATCCAATCCCGAGAACTCGGGAGGTTGCATGGACTGAATGCACAGAGTCAGCAGGTTCTTAAGCGGGTTCATCCTCGCCTGGTTGGACACTTGGTAACTGTTATCACACAACTTGTAGTTGCCCCTAGTGGTATCCCATCCGGGATGGTAGAGGAGATGGGCAACTAAAGAGGTGACCCAAGAGATGCCACGGTTCCCAATGCAAGGTGGGAGTCACGTCAACCGAGGCACTCTTCACTTTAGATCTAGATAAATCAAGACCTAGGGGGAGACCCTATAACCAATCGAAGATGATTGGACCCAAACAAAGGTTCCTAGGGATGAGTAAATGGTAAGTTACGAAAACCAATGCAAGGTAAAGTGGACCTAGAAATTAAAGTATGGTTGAAGGTGGTTTGAGAAATGATTAGTGTTTCAACCAATGTATGATTTAGGCCACATGATTAGTTATAATGACAAGGTATAGTACCATGTATTACACAAGTGGGATCCACTTTCTTGGGATATGTGAAAAGGCCTAATGTGGACCCACAAGGTGAAATTAAGGGATGCAATTGGCACTAGAGGATATGTAATGAGTATATCTATGGATCTAAGTTGAAATTAGAAGTACCCAATTACTGGATCTAAGGTTTGACACAATTCCCAAGGAGTGCGACTTGCTTAAGGAGGACTAGTGCCTTGTTGGATGGGTTAATGGAGTCAAAAGATATGTCAAAGTGTAGATCGGGACACCTAGAGGTCAAGTCAAGTGGACTAATTGAGATAGAATGGTTGGATCTTGCTAGATCTAGGAATTCATGAAATGACCCAAGTGGACCACAATCCCTTAAAACAAGGAATGCCACCCCCAAGGCAGATCGTCACAAAATGATACTTTAGATATAGGTTTCAAGGTATGCCCGTTCCAAATCCACTGAAATCACAACTACCCAGGTCCTAGAAGTGGGCAAACTCAGTCACCCAAGGAAGTGCGACCTTGCTCAAATAGGGCTAAAAGGTGGATAAGGTGTGTCAAATCCAATGGCCACCAAATTGTAGATCCGAGTAGCTTAGGCACTGATCTATGTGGATCTAGAAAATAAATCCAATCCAAGGGTTAGATCTTACTAGATCTGAGTTTTAAGGTGCCAAATAATTCAAAAGGGAGTTTTAATCCCTTAAAAAGTGGAATGATGCCCACAAGGTAGAAATCACCCAAGTAAAAGTCTAGGGGTAGGTTATCAAGTGTGTAGATTGCAAATCAAGCGGGATCTCACCTACCCACATGCTAGATCTAACCCAACAAGCCTCTCCAAGGAAATGCGATTTGGTTCTGTTATCACCTAAACTATAGTTGCCCCTATGGATGTATCCACTCATGGATGGCAATAGGGAAGGGCAACTCAAAAGGTGCAACCACGATCACCTCGACCTCCAATAGATGGTTGTCACGCTAGTCGAGGCAACCTTCGCTTTATGTTATCTAGCCCAGACAACTAAGGGGGAGACCCGATCTACTCCCGACAGGAGAGATCAAAACCAAGACACCAAATCAAGTTAATTCTAAGTGAAGTAAGGTGTATGGTTTATCCTAGACCTTAGGATGAAGTCACAAGACAAGTGAGGGGTTCAATGAGTATAGCTTTGGTTCATTATTGATGTGAGAGTGACTTATGATTTGTGAAATAGGATCCAGGATTAAAGTACTAGTTCAATGTGAGAAAATCCATTGCCTTGGGAACCGTGTCCAATGCAGGGTAGTTTAAGGGTTGAATTGGGGCTAACTAGTACAAGTGACAAGCTTGATCATGATACATGATGACATCAAAGGGTTTAGTTCACCATAGAAAAGTCAAACCACAAGTTAATCCAACAATCTAGGAAAGTCGAATTGACTTGGAGAGAAACCAGTGCCTTGGGAATTGGGATAATGGAGTCAAAGTAAGGTTAACTTGTGGTTAAGGACTCCTATTGCATGAGACAAGTGGGCAATTAAAGACTTGATGGATGAATAGGTCTAGATCTAGAGATTTAATGTTTTGACCTAAGTGGACCACAATCCCTTAAAACAAGGAATGCTATCCCCAAGGCAAGATTTGACAAGGTGACCTACTAGACCTAGGTTTTGAATTATGCCCATTCCAAATCCACAAAGATCTCATGTACCCATGTCCTAGAAGTGGACCAACTCACTTCTCCAGGGTGGTGCGACTTTTCCAAAGGAGGCTAAAAAGTGGGATAAATGAATCAAGACAAGTCCAATGGCATCCAAACTTTAGATCCAAGTAGGTTAGTCAAGTGAGAGTGTGGATCTACAATTTCAAGGCAATCCGATGGCTAGATCTTACTAGATTTGAGTTTAAAGATACCAAGTGGTCCAAAATGGGGATTAAATCCCTAAAAATGTGGAATAGGGCCCACAAGGTAGAAATCAGAAAAGTGACAATCTCGGGGTAGGTTATTGGATGTGTAGATCATGAATCAAGTGAGATCTCAACTACCCACATACTAGATCTAGGTCAACCACCAAACTAGGAAGTGCGCCCTTGCTTGGAGAGGCTAAATGCCTTGGGAAGAGGGTCAAATGGAGGCCAATCCTCACCAAACTATAGATCCGGGATGTCGTGGATACTATAGAGGTGGGTTTTCAATATTATACCCAACAACCCACTAGATCTCAGTAGATCTGAGAAAATGTAACAATGAGGGTTTGAAATAATAAGGGTTTTATCAACTTATGTGCTATGTCAATGGATTGGATCAAGATAAGAGAAACAAACCTGTGGATCTTACCTGGGTAACCTTGTAGATGCCTTGATGATGATGATCTATGCAAACCCGATCAATTTGAGAAGCTTTGAGGTAGTTTTCTATGCAATCGATTTAGTCCAAGAAGCCAATGCGCCCTCTCTCCTGCACAACAAACGTCAACAATATTAGATTTGATGTAATCAAGAGATAAGACTAATGCCACAAGAGAAGTAACAGAAAGATAGCATAGATCACAATGATACTAATGATAACCCCTTGATACAAGCAAATGCCAAGAAAGTCGATTTGAAAAAGCCTTGCAAAATCGCCCTTGTTGAAGTCGCCCTCCTGTAGACAAGACAATGATTTCCAAAATAGATAGATCTTACCACAAATTCCAAATGCTAGGTTGCAATAGACTTTCCAATCACCATCTAAGAACACCAGATGCAAAGGAGACCACAAGAATTTCCACAAGAAAGTTTTTCTATACCAATAATCCAAGAGCCAAAAAGACCCCTTACAATGAGAAGCTCTCTCCTTTAAATAGGAAGTTGAGGCATCAAAATCCTAACCACTTTTTGAATAAGTGGCTAAGATTAAAAAATACAAATGTCTAATCAATGGTTGAGATGAGCTCAACAATAAAATACATGGATCACTAATAAAATATAATATAAGTGGACAAAATCGCCCTAGAAGAGGGGAATCCCACCAAATCATGATGACAAAATATAATAAGAAGCTTATGGTGGGTCCAAGGGGTAACTTTAGCCACCCTTGGTCAATCCCCATAGCACAATAATAATAAAATAGTCATCAATATACCAAATCGTGCCTCTATGGTCAAATCGTAGGCCTCAAAAGACCTCAGAAATCATTAGAAAGTGCCTTTAGTGATGGATGCGGGCCCCGATGAAGCTGAAACTGCTGGAGGAGGCGTGGAAGACATCAATCCATCATCACTGATCATCCCATGCCAAAACATTGCCTCAGTAGCCCAAATGGAATTCCTCAATAGCCATTTCTACCAATCCTGAAATGCCTTGGGAAGCGTGAAACTGCCCCAAACTGCCTCCTGGAGTGCCTGCGCTGTCAAGGTGAGGGCACTAGTGTGTCTGGGAGGGGGGTAATATGGTAAAACAAGTGGCTGGACCACCCCCTCCAAGCACAGCGCCTTAGGTCAACCGGATAAAAATCACATCTGCTCTGACAGGGTCTCCGATAGACCAAAACTGCATTGAGATAGCCTACTGAGGCTCAATCAACATTGTAAGTGCCTGGAACTGAAAACAGACTGTCTCATTGGACTCAGAGGGTCCAAATCCATCCAAGATGTGTACTCATTCGCCATATGAGTCTCTGCATGATCAAAATATATATCCAATATACCGGAACAGGTCAAATAATAATAATCTGTAAATGATCAAATACTGCTGTAAACCATGAATCATCATCATAACCCTGTAGCTGCTGCATAGAATCATCATATACATGTACATAGACCATATATCATCTATCCATATCATCACAAGGTCCAACCATCTCATGTCCTATGGTTGACCTTGGTCAAACTAGGTTTGACCAAGTCGACATGACCAAATATAACTCAGACCACCATCGGAAGCTGCTGCAAAGTGTCAAAGGTTAATGCATGCTCTACAACTTATTCAAATAACAATTATAACACAAAGTAATCATTATTGGCGATCTAAATCCAAATATATAATGTCATTAATTATTATTATTACTCAGACTAGACTTTCAAGATCATACTCACTTCATAGCTGTGATCAATTTGCTAGTGAAGGGTGAAGGCTAAAATAACTGGCTATGCTAAGGGATGACTTGATCGACTTAACTTTGTGACACTTTGGCAATGGGAAAGGGAATACACACCATAGTATATACTGAATGAGCAACAACACAAGGAATGACGGTGTCTCACAAATGGATAAGTTGTTTAGAGAGTGCTTATTCAACTTAGGCATCATGTCTACATCAAGTTGATCCAGGTTCATTAGGATCATTCAATTTCATTTCATGGCTTTTTTGGCCTACATAACCCTTCGGATCTCAGGTGTGCTGATAAGCACAACTAGTTGCAGCTTGCATCCAGGGCATATTTTTTATACATATATAAGGTCAGCAATTGTTTAGATATAGCTTTTAAGAATCATTGCTTTTTTGGACCTTTCTTATACTCTTCGTGGAGTATTTTTCAGCAGTTCATCGCTCTTGGCCTTTTTAGTTTCCAAGGGCGAATTTATCAGTTTCCATAAGGAGTACATGAGCTTTCAGTTTTAGCCAACAACATCTCAAGTGACTAGGGGGAGTTCGAGCCAATGCCAAACATCGGGACAACCGACCAGAATGATTTAGGCCTACAATCCAACTCACCAAAGGTAAGTTTTGTCACCAACTCAGGGCCGAGACACAATAAACAGGGAAGCTCATCCAATACAGAGGCTACAGTGGGGAAAATTCCTCCAGGCCACTAGTCAAGTTGTAAGTCAGGGTGATAAACTAAAAGGTAGGTGATGGATGGATGAAGAAAATGAATAATGGAGCCAACACTAGCAAGCCAAGGTATGGTGGAATGATCACCTCTATTCTCCCTAAGGAGGGTAAGACCAATGAGTATGAATAGTGAACTTCTAAGTCTGAGTAGGGACAATATAATATATATAATAAGCTCAACCAGGTCCATATATCTATATGATCTCCAGATCATGACACTAGGTGCTAAGACATGCTATGAGAATAAGTATAAAAACAATATAACCGTAACACAATGATATACCTGCTGAGTCATATACCTGAATGCTCATCAGTCTGAACCATCATCTGTCCTCTGAAACTGCTGCTGTACCTCTGGGCACTACTGACTGCTCTGTACAACTGGTATAATGGCTACATCGGTCATCTCTCTGAGTGTCCTGAGACTCAGTCATGGCATGGGGAATACATCTGCTGTCCAAAATCTGATAGTGATCCAATATAGATGCTCATCTCAGCATCTCAAATGTAAGGGAACTGGCTGAATAGTGTATTGGCATCAGAAAAATAATGTATGGTAGCCCGGCTACTATATATGTGATAATAGGTTCAAGAGGGCTATATTGCCTTGAAAAGTGTGTTAATTTTAACCCAATCACCACCAAACTATAGATCCAACTAGGGGTGGATGCTATAGAGGTGGGTTCTTAAGATCTTTTCAAAAGCAAGGCTAGATCTAAGTAGATCTAAGAAAAACCAAAATTTGGGGTTTTGATTAATTAGGGTTTGTGACCAATGAAGAGAGAATGGATGGAAAGAGGCATATACCTTGTAGATCTTACCTCAATTACTTGTGGCCACCTTGCAAATTGATAGCATTCTCCTATGTGTATATTCAAGAGTGAGATCCAAGAGCTCCAACCAAAACGTCCTCCTTCAAGATAGTCAAATCGTCCTCCTCCTACAAGACAAGATCAAAGAAACAAGTCAAGTAAGATGATTATGAAAATGATAGAAAGCATCAACTATGTCACGAAGATACAATAATGATACTCCTTGTGACAAGATCAACCCAAGAGTGAATATGTGGATCCCTCCAACAATAACCCTCAAGAAATCGCCCTCCTCTCCACCAATTCGACTTTCCTACAAGAAAACTAGTAGAAGCACCAAAATCCACAATGATACATAGAAGAGATACTATATACTCAAGATGCAAGAGAATCCACAAGACAAGAGAGATATGCTCCACAAAGAAGTGTTCTATTCCAATATTCCAGAGCTCCAAAGGTGAGCTATACAATAGGGGGTCTCCTCCTTATGTAGGATAATAAAGACCAAAACCCTATACCACTCTACAATACTACATCAAATGAGTGGTTGAGATTAAAAGATCTCAATATACAATCAATGGCTAAGATGAGCCATAATAACATAACACATGGATCACTGATAAAGTGATGACATCATAGTCTAAAATAATCATGGAGGGTGATGTCATCCACTAGAGGGGGTAAAAGTACCAAAGCCCACCTCATAATGACTAGGACATGACATAAGAAGCACATGGTGGGGCTAGGAAGCATCAATCCTTACTAGTTCATCCCCAAGGCACAATAAAATAATAAAATATGTCCAATATAATATAAATGATCAAATCTGTCCCCAAAATCTGTGACAGACAAGCAGTAAAAGACCTCCTGTGATCGCTGTGGGCCTACCCACATGGTGAAAACTGGTTGGAAGATAGTGGAATCAACCTGGAAGACCTCTGTGAAAACCAAATGCCAAAACCTTGCCTCAATTGCCCAAATCGAATTCCTCAGTGACCACTTTATCCCATTTTTTAACTGCCTCGGTAACTGTGAAAGTTCCAAAACTGCCTCCTACGGTATCTGCGCTACCCAACTGAGCCCACCAGGCTCTCCAGAAGGGGGGGTAAATGGTAAAAACAAGTGGCTGGACCACCCCCTCCTCATACAACGCCCTAGGTGAACTGGCCTCTCGTGGCCCCTGCTGCTCAGGCTAGGAAATCAGCCCCAAATCTGGTCAACAAGTGTAAAATTGCATCAATCACTGTCAGAAGTGCCCGGAACTGAAAGATAAGTGTCTCATTGGATCCAAAAGACCCAAATCCACTAGGAATGTGTACTCATACACCATGGGTTGCCCTAATGGGCCAGCTGTAGGGTCCACCATATATGGACAGTGCATAATCTGATGATCTAAAATAATAATAAAACCTGCTGAATTGCATCAATCATCATTTGAACCATATATCCATCATATGATATCATCATCAAGTGTGTGGGACCATCAATCATCATCAATAGGTATATATATATGGCCCACATCATCACGGATCCCAATAATATACAACCAAGGATAAATCACATCAGTAGACTAAGACATGCTTCTCTAATCATTCTCATGGCCAAGCTCAAAGTATAACATCCATTCAGTGGCATTAATCAAGTTAGCATATTCCTTTGTTATAAAATTACTTGCACAATAGTTCAAATGACAAACTCACCCATTAGACATGGTCAAACTGCTAGTGAAGGATGAAGGCTAGGAACAAGGTTGGGCCAAGGGGTTGACTTGTCTAACTTAACTCAAAAATACTTTGGACTAGGAGAAGGGGGAAGCTACAAACTCTGTGCTGGACAAAATAACACGGGGGATGGCTGTGCCTCACAAATGGATAAGTTGTTTAGAGAGTGCTTATTCAACTTAGGCATCATGTCTACATCAAGTTGATCCAGGTTCATTAGGATCATTCAATTTCATTTCATGGCCTTTTTGGCCTACATAACCCTTCAGATCTCAGGTGTGCTGAAAAGCACAACTAGTTGCAGCTTGCATCCAGGGCATGTTTTCATATATATGTAAGGTCAGCAATTGTTTAGATATAGCTTTTAAGAACCATTGCTTTTTGGACCTTTCTTATACTCTTCGAGGAGTATTTTTAGCTGTTCATCGCTCTTGCCCTTTTTAGTTTCCATGGGCGAATTTATAAGTTTCCATAAGTAGAACATGAGCTTTTAGTTTTAGCCAACAACATCTCAAGTGACTAGGGGGAGTTCGAGCCAAT
Organism: Larix kaempferi; assembly: GCA_027924585.1. Lineage (NCBI taxonomy): Eukaryota > Viridiplantae > Streptophyta > Pinopsida > Pinales > Pinaceae > Larix > Larix kaempferi. The sequence goes on from BSBM01000123.1 coordinate 93,485, forward strand.
GCCAAACAGCGGGACAACTGACCAGAATGATTTAGGCCTACAATCCAACTCGCCAAAGGCAAGTTTTGTCACCAACTTAGAGTCGAGACACTGAACATATAGGGATGCGGTCCAAACACAGAGGTAGAAAAATGGGGAAGTCCTCAGTATCAGAAAGTCAAATGAGACAGGTCAAGGTTTAAAGTCAAATGGGAAAGGCTTGTATGGATGGAGTCAAGTGAATATGGAGCCTACACTAGCATACAACTGGTGTCAGGAAAGACCATATCTATGTAAGGTGGAAAACCAGTGGGTTTTGTTAAATGACCTAAATGTGCAAGCAATTGTCCATTTTATTATTTATAGTTCATTTTAAACAGTTTGCCACATCAGGAATAATATACTAAGCAGATGCTGTGAACATGACTAAATCAACAAGATAATAATCCATAGTCAATGATAAAATATCCATAGATCATACAACATCATCATAGTAATAAACATCATATACCATCTGAAACCTTGCTGCAATACATCTCTAAGCACTGAACTGAAATTGTATGGGATAAAGGGTCACAACGGTCATCAAATCTGAACTCTCAAGGCTCAGCCTTGACACAAGGTCTAATATAAGTCTGAATAATACACTGCTATGATCATGAGTGATCACAAAATATACAATCATCATAGCCATGCTCTAAATAATGGAAGCTCTGGAATGTGCAGATATCTGCTAAACAAGAATAGTAGCCCTGCTACTATGGTGTGATAACAGTAACGTTGCTAGAGCACTCAGTTCGAAGTTTAGGTTTCTTTTGGGCCAAACCAAGAATTAACCCACTCCTTAACTACTCATTTAATAATCATAAAATTTACCAACTGAGACACTGCAATACTTTCACTGAGACTACACAAGCAACCCTACACAATAGCAATTGCAAGCATTTTCACATTCTCGGCACTGGTCTTTAATTTTCCATGTTTTAAGTTTCAATCATAAATGTCGTGAATGCTTATCTATCTTGTGTTGGGTTAATCAATTGATTTAATTTGCAAGCAGTGCTTAGTTGTTAGATTTTATAATCTCATCATCTTTTAACTCCTAGTACAAACTTTTTCTTTGTTATAGATTAAAAGCCTTAGTTTATTTTTCATAGGGACCACCCCCCTTGGCTTCGCTAGGAGTAAGCCTAGACGGAGGAGTCGAGTAATCAGGTGACAGCACTTGACTCTCACTTGTCCCCAAGGACACACCGAGCGGCTTGAAGGTTTCCTGCCGCGTCCCCCTCAGGTGTGTATTAGGCGGCAACAAGATCCAAGCCACCAAGTTAAATCGCTATCCCTCCAAGGTCACACGTGCGCCCTTCTCCTGCAAGAAAAGATCTATGTAAGAATCATTCCGGCATGAAAATGACTATAAGGATGAAAATATGAAAAAGAAAACATCAACTATGTCACGAAGATACAATAATGATACTCCCTCAGACAAAAGGAAGATCAAAGGTAAGATATGGGGTTTTCCCCAGAATAGCGTCCCCTTGAATCGTCCTCCTCTTCAACCCACACGGCCCCATGTAGAGAAAACGTTGGACAGATAGATCCACAACGATATGCAGAGAAAAAGTTGTATATTCAAATTGCAAAGACATCCATCGAAGTTAGAGAAGCAGATCCACAAATAATATTTTTATTCCAATTTTTCCAGAGCCAAAAGGTGCGTTTACAATAGGGGGGTCTCTTCCTTAAATAGGATAAGAGAGACCAAAACCCTAAACCACTTTTCAAAATGAGTGGTGGAGATCAAAAGATAAAATAATACAATCAACGGCTAAGATGAGCCGGTACAATATAGCATGGATCAACTCACTAAAGAGGGAGGGCGCACTTCACTAAGACATCCTAGGGGAAATATAACACATGATAAGTGACTAGGACAAGTGTGTACCACACAAGATGACAAGGACAAGTGACTAGGAGCACATGGTGGGGCTAGGAGGTCTTATTTTCCTTCACTAGCATCATCCCATGGCACAATGATATAACATATGACTCAATAACATGTCCAAGTGACTAAATGATCAAATCGTGGCCCCCTCAATTGAGAGAAGAATATATCAAATGACAACCCGAAGAGTGTGTGGACCCCACTGAATGATGCAAGCTGACCTGTGCTTAGAAGCACAACTACTAAAGCTTTCATCCAGGGTGTTTTAAGATTTCAAATCATTTTATTTGGCAACCCTTTTGGGGACTTCACCTGTGCTTAGAAGCACAACTACTAAAGATTTCATCCATGGTGCTTTCAAGTTTCCATTATATTTCATTTGACAACCCTTTTGGGGATTTTGCATGTGTTTAAAAACACAACTACTCAAGCTCTCATCCAGGGTGTTTCTTAATGAAATTTCAAATATAGTTTCACAAGATATAACATTAATTTCCACATGTAAATGATGATAGTATTATTTGCTTTAGGTTTTAGCCAACACAACTCAAACAGCTATGGGGACTTACACAATCAAAACCAAATATCGGGGCAACCGACTAGAGTGATCAAGGTATAGAATCCAACTCACCAAAGGTAAGTTTTTGTTGCCAACTCAGAGCCGAGACACAAACTAACATGGATGCTATCCAACACAGAGGCAAAAGTGGGGAGGTCCTCCACATCACAGGCTGAGGTGTAAGTCAGGGTAGAATCCAAAAGTGGGAAAGATAATGGATGGATGGGGAAAGTGAAAGTGGTGCCTAAGATAGCAAGCCATAAAGGTGGGAATGATCATATCCACACTCCTAAGCACTCCTAAGAGGGTAAAACCAACGAGTATAACACAGGAGCTTCTAAGTGCAAGTAATACAACCATTTAGATAATCATTAACAATCAATTTCATTTGGCATAGATATACTTCCAAATCATGATTACCAGATACTAAGTCAAGCTATCAAAATGACGAAAAGAGCAAGATAATAAAACCAATGCAAAAATATACACAAATATACCTGCTAGGCCATATACCTACATCTGCTGTCTGGACCAACTGTAATCACTGAGAACACTGCTACTGAAGCTAGAAACATTGCACTGCATCTGTATGGGATAAAAGGTCATCTCAGTCATCAAATCTGAGGTTAAGAGGCTCAGCCCTGGCATAAGGTCTACTGCATGTCTAATATAGTGCTACTATGATGTGTGATTGATCACAAATAATACTGCTCATCATAGCTGATCTTGCTGGAACTGTGTAAAGGAAAAGCTCAAAAATATGTAGTTAACTGTTGTGCAATCATGGTAGCTCAGCTACTATGGATGTGATAACAACTGGAATAAAATATTATTTTGCAGATCTGCTTCTCATGCTTTGATGAATGTTCTTGTACATGATTATACATCTTTTGATTTAGACATCCAAGTTGTTACAAGTGGTTTTCAACAGCTACAGAGGGAGGCCGAATTCACTAGTTGCAGGGGTGTGAATTGCCTTGAGGAAAGATTGCATGGGTTTCCCACATCCTCCTTGGGCATGACGTTTTTATCTTGAAGGGAGTTTTTCAATTGTGCTTTGTCCATTGATTTGCTTCTTTTGATATGTCGTGCATAGATCTTGTTTTATCTGTGGATCAAATCTCACGTATGTAGTTTGGTTTGCAGGTGAAAGAGGACGTTTTTCCTCCTTTGGCTAGGACAACTTGCTTGGAATCACTTGGATCTAGCTTGGAATTGTAACTAAATGCAAGCATCATCGATGTACTTGGCAGCCGCAAGCATTTGAGGTAAGATCAACAAGGTACGTATTCATTTCCATGCATTTTACCCATTGGTCACTTAAAACTCTAACTATTCAAACCCTTAAATTTTAGATCTGATAGATCTGGCGATTATCTGGGCTTAAAACATAAAAACCACTTCTAAATTAATTAAAAAACCTCATAGCTAAATTTTGGTTGAAATCTGATTTCGTTTGACCCCTGATCTACGGCACTAATCATCTCTTGAAGGGGACGCACTTGTGGGTTTTATGCATTTTTCTAGATCTATCACTTGGGTTGTGCTATTTTTCCTTGTAAACTTTAGATCCATTGCTTTGACAACCTTCTAGTGCCATTTGTACCTTAATTTCACCTTGTGGACCCCATTTTACTCAATTTCCTTAATTTAAGGGTGGGCCCCACTTGGGTTGTTTTGATTGGCATTAGATCTATCTAGATCTACATCTCTAACTTCATAAGTGGTATAATCATTTCATTGGTTGAGCATTTGTCCATTCTATAAGCCTCCTCAACCAAACCCCAACTCCATGTGTCCACTTATATTATCTAGATCTAGATCCATCCACTCTTGATCTCTTCCTTTGTCAGCTTCACATTTCTCTAGGAGGTCTAGAGTAGGTTCGATAGCCTTCATTGGTTAGCTAGGGTCTCCCCCTTAGTCTTGCTTATGCTAGATTTAAAGTGAAGAGTGCCTCGGTTAACATGACAACCATTTACCTTGGGAATCGTGGCATCTCTTGGGTCACCTCTTTAGTTGTCCATCACCTCTACCATCTTGGATAGGATCACCTTTTTGGGACAACTGCAAGTTGTGTGATAACAGGGTCATGTAAGCTCAGGCATGACAAGGGGACATACTGTTGTTGCTGGCTCAAAATATAGATCATTGCTGAAAAATATGTTCATCTCAACCACAGGATTGGGTCAATGGGATGAAAAAATCAGGACTGCATCATGGTAGCCCCAGCTACAATGTATGTGATAACACGACACTCTTACGATTTTACATGTGTTGAAAAGCACAACTATTTGCAACTTTCATCTAGGGTCTTTGCATTTAATTATATTTGCATTCTTTCATTTCTTTGGATATAGCAAATTATATTGATGCATGTAATGACGACAGGATCACTTGCTTCAAGTCTAGGCGAGACTACTCATGCAACTGGCCAGTTTTATCTCATGTCACAACACCAGCGAGTACTCTTGGTCCTGAAGTGAAGCATGGGATCAACTGGCGGGAATCATTCACAATCAAGACCAGACACCGGGGTTAACCGACCATAGAGGTCAAGGCTTCAGAATCCCAACCCACCTAGGCTCAGGACTCAACATCGATGGGTTCTTTCGGCTCAAAAGGTCAAGGTTTTGGCAAGTTTTGTTGCACAACTCAGAGCCGAGACACAAAACAACATGGAGTCTATCAAATACAGAGGTCAAATTGGGGGATAGCTCCTCAATCTCACAAGTCAAAGTCACAAGTCAGGGATCAAATCAAAGGATGAAAGATACTGGATGCACGGAGACATGAGAAGTGGTGCCACACATAACAAGGGAAAGGCTAAGTCTACATTAGGTAGGTAATACGAATGAGCATATGAAAAAGTCTTACATTTAGGATCATACATTTACTCTTAACAAGTTCATAATAGCAACACATAATAAGATCACCACTGCTAGTCACCATGTTAAGTCAAAGCTAATAATATCAATAAGAGAGAAATAATAATACCCAAATGCAACCTGTATACCTGCTCAGTCATATACCTCTCTCTGCAATGAAGATCAAATCTGAATGCTCGTGGGAAAGGAAGAACATATCAGCTGCCTGCTCTGCTAGATGAACCATAGTCTAACAAATATCCCTCCAGGATCATGAAGAGGCTCAGAAATGACAAGGATGTACTGATAATACCTCTCCACATAGGCTAGCTGCCTCTATATGTACTCTTCCACTGATCATCATGGAACATGAATGCTCAACTCAGATGTCAAGGGCTGGCTCTTCCCTAGGACAAATTGGTTTGGAACTCAGATGTAAAGGACTGGCTCTGCCCTAGGACAAACTAGTGTTGAACTGATAGTAGCCCAACAACTATAAATGTGATAACAGGTCTCCCAAATGGAATCCTCAACTACTGATGTTTCTTCTGAGGAATCACCTAAATATTGATCATGGAGCTCTTGATGGTGATCAGTGGATTCCCACCCGTGGGTCATAAAGAAGTTATCATCTGTGCCTTCTTCAGGAAGTGACGATATACTATTTAGGATGATTTGATGAACATCTCTTTCGATTTCTGATTGAGGTTTTGAATGATTATTCCTAAGATACTCTGACATTCTCGTTTATTGAAGGCTCATTCATAAGCTAACCCAGGGAAACTTGAACAGTTGCTTGCGTAGAGACTCCATCCAAGTAACAAGGGAGATCATTAGCCATTTTATCATTAACATCCTAATCATCCTCATCAAAATGGTTTTCAATAACATAATCATCACATGATTTACCTTCTGAGAATTTTATCGATGGTTTTCCCCCATTTACCTAAGAACTTTCGCTAGAAAAGATCATACCCCGTGATACGTCCAGTTCTTATATTTAGATACCAGTCACTGGCTTTCCCATTTAAAGTAGCAGCAAATAATTTCATAAAAATATCTTCATGTTCTACACCAAATCCCCATATGGCCACCCAAAACCGATTAAGATGCTCACTAGCAGATTCCCCATTATCCCCTCTAAAAATAGGTAATCTTTCATATGCTCCATCAGGGACTTCATTTGGAAATCCAACTATTTCTGAGAAATCAAGAGGACCATTGGAGTCTTCGACCATCTATATTTTTCACAATGCCTTAGCTGGGGTTGATATATAGATTCAAGTTTACTCACTAGCTCGCTCAGGGAAACTTGGACAACTACTTTAGAAGGTTCGACGTTAGACTGATGAGGAAAATCATGGGTGTCGTAATGTTCTAGATATTCAGGTTCATACCCATAATCATATTCAAAGTCACCCTCATACTGGGATGATGATTCCCACTCATCATTAGCCTCATTTAACTTTTGGAGCTTGGGTTAACTCTTTTAAGGTTTGAATGCAAGAGAGGTATACATCTGAGTTCATTGCGCTTCTTTAATATAAAATTCCCTATTGGAATCTCGATATGGGTTCACTAGTAGAGGCGTGTTGTGGATTCACGAGTTATACTTTCCTCTAGTTCGCCTTCTTTGCATTGTTTTGTGTTTTTCCTTATTGTAGGCACCTTAGAAGATAAACAGAATAGGAAGAAATTCATAACCTTATGCATGTAATAAAACACCAATGCATAGAATCCAAATATATATCACACGTCTACAAGATTTTGGTGGTAGCGATTTTAGATTTTCTGGAAGTAGTCCAACATTATATAAGGATATTTATTTAAAGCTTGAACTTAGATATGTAAAATCCTATAGTTGTTGCTCATATGTTTACTGTAAAGTTCTGTATTAATATGGGATATAAATGACTCAATCCAACGAATGGAAAAATAAATGTTACTTGTCCACTCTCAAAGACATAAGAAGTGCAACTCTATTATTTGTAATGAGGCATCCATTTAAGAAATTTAAAAAGAATATCAAATTTTTTAATGAATATCACTCGATTACTGCTAAAGTAGGTCACTTGATTAGGCCATTGTCCTTCTGAAGATATATTTACTATTACTGGTAAAGTATGTCACTTGATTTTATTGTCCAAGATATATTGCTTCAATGGCCTACCTTTGGTTCATAAATAATCAGTGACTTGCCAACAAATTCCTAGTTTTCTATTGTTAGATGCTTGTGAGTTGTGGGAATCAAAATTTATCAAAATTATGCTTTGTGTTTCTCATTATATAGAACCTTAGAAATCATTCCAGATATTCTGAAGTTGAAGTTTTGTCCTCTATTTCTATCAAACAGGTACATGAATACTGCAGGAGTAAATGGAGAGATTCCATCCACTTTTGTAAAGCTACAAAATTTGCAAAAGCTGTGAGTTTTGGTTCCTATTATTCTGGACAGTATTAGTCAGTTGTTCTTTCTCTACGTTTTTTGGTATACAGATCACAAACTGAGTTCCACATTTTGGAAAATTGTTCTGCAACATGTAGTAAGATGACTGTTTGGATAATGTTTCTCTGGTTTTGGGATGCAGGTGGGCTTCTGCTAATGAATTTACAGGAAGAATACCAGACTTCATTGGAAGTTTGAAGAACCTCATTGACCTGTATGTATCTTTGAATTGTGTAATTGAGTTACCTACATTATTTGAAATTTTTTAATGTATATGAATATGCCGGTTCATGTGTATACTAGTCAACCTGGATACCATCATTTATTTGTCTCTGTGCAAGGTGTTGGGTTTCATTCAACTTAATGTTCAATTTTTAGCAACATGCAAAATGCCACGAGTTAGTGTTGTAACCATTGTTGCAACATAGGCAGACATAGGCAAGAGGCTTGCAGGAGAGAATCCCTATTCTGGAATGCTTTGGGTATTTAGAAACTTTTGTATAGTAAATTGTTGGCACTTGGCAGTGATAGGATAGTAGAACTCTGTAGTTGGCACTTGGCACTTGTGCTAGAGTAGTACCTCCTGGGAAGTCCTAGTGTTGCACCTGCTCCTTTTATCTATAATAATAAATATCTATTCTACTCTATTGAAAAAAAACTTCAATTCAATTTTTACATTCCTCTATTTATAATTCTAACTAAACGGGACACCGAAGCATTCTAACAATGCCAATTTCTATAATAATATTTCTATAGAGGATTTCAGAGAAACCATGAGATAATTGGGCTTACTGGCACTATTTGACTGGGTTTCTCAAGGGGCATTGTCCAAATTTAGATTTCTTTGAAATATCGAGACTTGATTAAGAGGGTGCTTATTGTATAAGAATGTATCTAATTGCTTAGTCACATAGTAGGAGTTGAAGGAATTACAGGAAGAGTCCTAGTTTCATGTTATTATTTTTCCATTAGGGGTGTTTACAAGATCAGTCCTGGAGAATGTTATAGCCATGGAAATTGCCACATCAGCACACCTAGAAGATAACAGTTAGATGTCGAAGAGATTTCTTGTAATTCAGGAGGTTTCTCTTCACACAGATATTGGAGAAAAGAAGAATTAGTGAGCATGCATAGATTCAAAATTAAGTTTTCCGATGAGTCTTCCTTCCTAAGAAGTCCACTTGTACTATCTCTGATCCTCATAGTTGGATTACTTTTGCTTCCTCCATAATGTTCCTAACCATCAGTCCACTCCCAATCTTAATCACAGCTATTCGTCCAGCATGTCATTTGTTCGTTGACCATATGGTACTCAGACATATCTTTAAACTTAATTCTTGCAAAACAGCAGACATTGAAAATCTGAAAGCTGAGTTCCTCAAGAATAGCCTTGAGTTGTTAGCAACACACATCGTTGATATTTTTATTCAACTTCTCTCATGTTGATTTCTTCCTCTGTGGTTGTCTCATATTATCCAGCCTATTGTCAAGTCTTGTGACCACCATGATGAGGCCATCATAATATTATTAATTTAAATCGTTGAGAGTTCATATCGAAACGTAGAAAAATAGTTGTAAATTTTGTAAATAGCTTTTAAGTAGGAGTGTGGGGATTAATGCTTATTTATTAGGTTTAGTTGTAGAATTGAAATAAGGTTCATAAGAGTGAAAGGATGGTTACAAGTGCCACGAAGATTCTTGTGGGATAGAATCTTGTCAAGATATTTTACCAAGTGTCACAAGGGAATATTGGTGGTTACACTTTCCTTATATATTAAAAATTCAAGTGTTGCAAGCTTTGCATGTTTGATGAGACGTAGTCATAGGAAAGTTAATCAAAGATGTATTATATTTATACATCTCACCTACCTCAATTACTCCACTTATTCTTACTATAGTCCAATCTTAGAAATCCATCCAACAAATCACAGCAGTTAACCACCCCTTTCCTAGACTACTCTATTAGATATGAGTTGTTGTATAAGCTAAATCAACTTTGGGTTTTTGGAACTATCTTGTTTTCTTCTTCTCGATGAATCTCACTCTTCTTTTTATAAAGGTCATTTTGGCATTCATGAAACACCAACGCACATAAAATGGTATAAAATTCTCTAACATGTAAAATGGTGCTTCCATTGGCCATCCATGTAGAAGCAAGTTGAAGATGAAGGTGCTCAAAATTTGCAACTAAGCTAATCCTTTTAATAGGAAGCTTGGACTATACCTACACTACAGAGAAGCACCCACTCCCCAGCTCTGTTCACTGTCGAAGCATGCTTCAAGAGGGAATGACCTGGAAGCACCCTCAAAAGCATGCTTTTAGATCACTCCCTCCCAGGAGCATTTTTGGCGTACTTCCAGATTTTTCTCTAGTAGAGGAGTGTGCTCTTGGAGGATTTAGGGCACACCTTTTCCCTATGGAAAACGCCCCGAGAGAACAACTCCTAGGAAGTGTGCTTTTGGATCGCTCCCTCTTGAGAACATTTTTTGGAAGCATGCTTCTAGATTGCTCCCTTCCAAAAGTGTTTTTGGGAGCACGTTCTTGGGGGACGTAAGGAAAACCTTTCCATTGTGGAAAATGCTTTGGAAGTGCCACTCCCGAGTCCTGACACCCCAAAAATGCTCCCCAAGCGCTCCCATGCACTTAAGCATTTTGTTTTGGCTTATGGGAACCAAGAGAAGTTTCCAAAAGGGAAAATAAGTCATGGCTAGGGTTTTTCGATAGATTAAAACACTCTTTCACTCTATTTTCTCTCATTCTATCACTCATTTCCTTCATATTTTCTAAGATTTTGTGTGGAGTTTGTTACACCTCATATTGTATGAGGGCATTTTTTTGTGATTTTCAGGACAATGCTTGTGATTTTCATCACACATACATCAAAGTTTTGGGGTTGAAGGGGTCTTTAATTGACCCAACGGACATCATTTGTAAATATTTATGGATGATGCCCATTATTTTCATGGTTTATTTATTCATCATGGTTCATGGCTAACCTAGATGACCACTTCATGCATGCATTCATCTATATGTTGGTCTAGTCCCTTATTTGCTATGTTGGTACATTGTTCATGAGCACCTTAGATGATATGGACACTTTTGATGGTGATTTGACATTCTCCAAGTCATTGTCCTCTTGAGGAGATAGAGTGCTCTCATTCCTTGTCATTTTTCACATATTTGGAGGCATGGGGATTACATTGCCTGTTGTTCTTGATTGCTTCACCTTATTAAACCCCAGTTGGGAAATCATGGATGGTACTTGAATTCATTGGAGGAACACCCTAGCACTTGTAGCCTTTCTTAGAATTTGATTAGCGCATTGATGCTATTGATTCATTATTTTAGTAGAGTGATCTTCATGATGATCCTTTTCTATGTTGACTTAGCCCTATCAACGATTATATTGGATATGGATTGACATGGTGTGAGCCTTGGTATGTGAACACCATTGCTTATTTGCCTTGGTATGTGAACACCATTGCTTATTTGGAGACACTTGGCACTTGGATTAAGTCTTGGCATGGTTGACCATCTCTCTAGTATAGTGCTCCTTTGGTTCTCTCTAGTTGGCATACTTTTTGAGGCTCAACCACTTCACACTGTAGATTTTAAAGGGCCAACCCCTTACTTTTGGGATCTAGAGCTTATTTAGTGACCTCTGACGTGGATATATGATTGCATTTTGATGAGTTGACCCCCCACTTTGTGAATCTATGAGTTGACACTTATAGAGGGGGGTGGTTACATTTTTATGGTTTGTTGGAAGTGGTTGCCCCCTTACTTCATGGATCTACGAGGCTATTTGGAGGATGATTTATGTGGATCTATACTAGCATGTGAGTTGGTTGACTCCTTCTATGATGGATCTACATATTATCCCTTAGTTGAGGAGTCCTTGATACAAGGAGGGGGGTATAACAACTTTTGACACAGATTCCCATGAATTGGTTAACTCTTTGAGGGAACGCCTTGGATTTTTTAACTACTTTGAGCATGAGATTATTCATTGATGATTTTTTACTAGCTACATATGTGGAGCGCTCTGTTGTCCGCCAATATGCACACCAGCAGCGGAAATCTTTCGAAAGCTGTCTCTTCACTACAAGTGAGAGAGGTGTGGCCTTGGGGGCAAGCAATGAGCCAGGTACTGTCACCTGAATCCCAGCTCCTCCGTTTAGGCAAACTCCTAACGAAGCCAAGGGGGGTAGTCCCTAAAAGAGAGTTTCACTAAGGCTCTTGTATGTATTTAAGTGTTTTTGATGTAGTGATGCTGATGGGTGTTATTTAGGAGTTTTTAAATGAGAGACAAATTATGAAAATTAAATATAAGACAAGATAACGCAATCCACGTTGCAAATACAAGATGAAAGATACACTTGGGCAATAAACAGATCACTTCACGTGAATATAAGCAAATACTCCAATGTTTGATATTTAGGCAAACAAAATATAAGATAAAGGACCAGTGCCTTATGGAGTCAGAAAATAAAAGCGATTGTAAACTTGACACAAATGCTTAAAATGGAAAATTTGTGAGAACGTTATGCAGCTTATCTTGGTAAATTAAAAGTTTTAATTGTCTTGTTTATTAAGGCTAAAACCAAAGGTATCAAGAGATGGTGGAACCTTGCACAAGAAAAATACTGGCAACCCTAAGTGACCTGTCGGAAGCACCCAGATTCAAAAGGATAGGTGTCCAATGTTTGAACCGCCCCTGAGTCTGACAGTGGATTCCCGGCGCCACCTCTCGTGGGAAGAACAGTATTTTGCCTTGGTTGAGGTTTTGGGTAAAGATTTTAATTAAGTTATCGATCGTAAATTATCAAGTCTTCCACCTTTCTGAGTACTAGCCCAACCGTTTCCGGTTGGCAGAGCATACGGGTGTAGGACAAACCAAGATAAATTAATTAGGGGGTGTATGAGTGGAAAATTTTATTATTAGAAAGCCTTGTTCAACTCTCCGACAGAGAGCGCTCTTGACTTGGTCTTATGACCACAGTTCAAGAGACTTGCTAAATTAACAATGCCTAATGCAGGGAAATGCAAGAAACTAAAATGCCCTCCGATAGAGGGTGCTCTTGACTTGGATTTGGCCAAGTTCAAGAGACTTTGGTTTATTTTAAGAAGCAGAAAGGAAGCAGTAGTAGTATATCTTAGATTGAAACAGATTTCGAGCAATAGTATTGATCACAAGATATAAATTACCGCTAACGATAATGCTTGCAAGATAAACAAATCTAGTGTTCTACCACACAAAATTTAATCTACTAGGTGGGATTGATCCCCGAAACAGGATCAACCACTAGAACCGCCTGCACTTGAGAACCTCCAGCTAGCTGAAAGCTCTACCAAGGAAACCGACGGGGATGGAAGAGTAACCACAAATTATGTGGTCCTGCCCTTGAGACGAAGTCTCAAGGATACAACTTCCGGCTGAGGGCTTTGGAAGAGAAAGAAGATAAAAATAAACGAGAAATAAAGCTAACTACCCAAGAATCTCTTTCAGGTTCAAGACCCTACTTGGGAGAGCATGGGGGTAAGTGAATATGGAAGATAACTTTGAACGACTTATTAAGCAAAATGCTAATCTAAGAAATTGAGATCACAAATCTAAGCTAAATCAAATCCCCAAGACCCAACACTCTTCCCCAAATGGGGAAGAAAACCCAAGAATGGAGGACCTCTCCACTATAAATTTTATTAATCTTTTACAAGTGCCTCAAGGGAAAATCCTTGGAAGGTCTTTAATGACTATCTATGAATAACTTATAAAATTTGGAAAAATGGAGCCCTCAATGGCTTTTACAAAGGATAAGAGGAATCTAGCTTTGCTTGTTTGTCCCTTTGTGTTTTTAATGGCTTCTCGCCTTGAAGTTTCTTGACTTCTACTCCCTGAAAAAATCTATAACAAAATAATTGCTCCAATACCCATTTAGCATTAGTAACTTAAACAACAAATCGACACTTAGCTAATGTCCTAGATCCGCAAATTGCACCAAGCAAATGATAAAACCAGGACTTGTTTTGTGATGTAAAATGAAAGTATTTTAAAAAATTAAACTATTTGAAAATGTTGAATTGACCAACTAAATTGGCAGCCATACATGTGAATTTCAAGGACAGTCAACGTATAGATATCTTAGCTTGCAATCAATAAAAACACACTTTATGGTAGTCAACTGAATGTGCAATGAACGTCAAATAACAACAATCTTTGGGACAGTCTAGTTCGGAATAAAAGGCAACCAACAAGCTTTTTGATAGTAGGTGTTTGAAAAGCAGTCAACAATATGTTATAAAAGTTCTCCAAAAGGCTAGATGGCTGCCAACACAAGTGTGATCACAGTCCTTTAGTATTTCATATGGCAGCCAACATAATTTAAACAAAACAGTATGATAACAGTCCTCTACTAGTTCATATGGCAGCCAATCATAAGTTAAACCAAACAATGTTATCACAGTCCTCTAGTGTTTCATATGGCAGTCAAACAGTCTTATAGGACAGTCAACAAAAGTTTGTAATGATGGCCAACGACACAACAAGATCTTGGAGTTCAATACATGTTTAACAAAATTTTGTGACTTAGATGGTAACCTAGGAAAAGATTTATGATAACACCCCTAACAATGCAATTAACTATCAAAACCCATCAAATCTAATCTAGCATGATATAAGTGTTTAAGTCTTGAAGTGCAAATTAGCTAGTTTAACAAATTAACTAGATTCTAAATGATACAAAATAAGATCCTCAAATGTAAAGAACTAGCATACATCTAATCACTTGATTTTTTGCTTTGATGTGTTTTCAGGGTTTAAAAGGGAGTGGAAGAGAGAAGATGAAGGGGAAGTAAGGTGGACGAGAGGGAAGGAAAAAGGGTTAAGGAGTAGGGCAAAGGAGAATGACAAATGGGGACTAGGGGTTGGACTAGGAATGAGACAAGAACTAGAGGAGAGATAGATAGGACGAAATGAGGAGAAAAGAAAGCCAAGGAGAAGTAGATCTAGGGCAAGGACTTCAAGTGGAACACTTGGGGTAGTAGAACACCGCCTTGGAAATCCTCTGGTTAACCGGTGATACGCCGACAACGAGTGTTGAAGAGAGCATAAAGGAGCAAATCCCAAGTTATTCCCCAAGGTTGAAGGAAATTCAACCTTATGGATTTCTAATCTATGGCTTGAAGACAAGGCAATCTTGGATCAAGGCTAGAGGGGCTAGAAGTGGCTTAGCATGCAAAATGTAAAAACTTCAAAGAGCAAATGAGAAGGCTTGAAGAAGTGAAAGCCCAAAGTAACCAATAAACAATATTTTGAATATAAGAGATGGATCTTTGAAATCAAACCCTTTTATGCCACCATCTTGGTGTTGTGAGGTCGACTTTGGGAGATCCTGCAATGTATGAATGTTAATGGAAAGATTTGTTCTTTGAAGAGATGGAGGAGACAACCTAGTTCCAACTCCTCTTCATAACTTTATAGATCTGCAAAATGTATCACTTACAAACAAGATTGATCAAATATAGTATGCCAAGTTGAAAGGGACAAGAAGAGTGTTAGTATTTCCGACTACAATCCACTACTTCCCAATCACAAACAACCCAACATCAATGGACAAATTGAACCCAAATGCCCACCCTATGGACTTGGAAAAGTCTTCTAAGCTTAAATAATTTGATCAAAACATGGAACATGTAAGCAAAAACCATAAAGCAATATCACCTTGATTATATTGAAGCACTTTCCATGAACAAGATCAACACACCATATGGACCTCCAAAGCCACTTTATTTCAATTAGCAAAAGCTATAACACATATACAATTTTGGCAGAGTAAGTTTGCCTCAAATTCTCCATGAGATAATAGCCCCTAATGGGCCTCTCTTATACTAAAAACCAATAAGCTAAACCCTAGGTCGAATTAGCCATGAGCATAGGTCGAATTTCAATCAAATCTTAAGCTTGGAGAGATAGAGTCGAGTTTGAGGTAGGTGGAATGGTACTAGGTGGCAAAACTCGACTTGAGGTAGGTGTGAATGGTAGCATTACCCAATAGCCAAGTTACAACAAGGAAATGCGACCTAAGGTGAGGATTAACGTGAGCTTATGTGGAGGGCGAGCTTGGATGTGATGGAGACAAATGGAAGGGCGAGTTAATCATGGAAATGGCAAGTGGCCTTTGGTAGGTACTAACTCGTATATGTGTAGCTTTGGGAGTATCACAACCACTCACCACATTCCACAAGGTTTAAACTCGAGCTCCATGGAGATTGACGTGAGGAAGGTAGGATATGCGAGCTAGTTTGTGAGGGAGACACGTGGTAATAGGTAGGTGTAACTCGAATCACACAAGGAGCCAAGCTATGGTGGATAAGGTGAGTCATAGGGCGCCTACCTCAAGCTTTAAATGCAAGCCACCAACCCAATCATGAACTGACACATTAATAAATCGATTTTCTCATGAAGGAGGGCGAATTTGCTCAAGAAGATCCTTTGCTGGTGACTGGATGGATGACTGGGTGGGCTTGGAGTTGATTGGAATCTTCCTAAATGCTCATTGCCATGTCATTTAGCCTTTTATTTTAATCAAATTGATTAATTTTGGAGAGATTTGGATTATCTCCAAAATAATCAATTTTATTATTTTAATTAATAATTTCTCTGTAAATGACTTTTCAGAGAAAATATTAATTATGAGGCTGAATTGACATCCGAAAGTTGGGTTTAGCTGCTCAACGGGTCATGTGTGATTTTTGGCTTATGAATCGAGCCATCAAACACTAAATTCGGACCCCGGATGACTGACATAATTACAGACCCAAATTCCTCTATTTAAACTATAGAGAAATTTAATTAAAATTTAAAAATAATTAAAAAATTAAAAACCCCAATTTCGACGCGTCCGGTAAAATTTTTTCGAAATTTTTTCTGGGGGTCCTAGAGACCTAGGACATGACCAAAACCTATTCTAATAGTGTCTAGTAGGTTTATACATTATAGTTGGACCCTAATAACCCCCCATGGCCAAATTTCCAAAATCGGGCATTCCAGCTTTGGAGGAAGCGGGAGAAAAACCAAGAGATTATATTTCGCCTGAAGCAAAGTATAATCTGACGGTGAAAAAACTCCCTGGAATACCTTAGTTGTTTAATCCAGTCATGGGGAACTGAGCCACTCAGACCCTACTAGCACACTTCGATACAAACCCCCATGGGGCCATGGTCATGTCGACTCAAAAACAAAACTGGCTAGACCCAAATACAATGAAACCCAGATACTCTGGAAGTGAACACTGATGTGTTCCAACACTGGCGGCTCAATAAGGTTTCAACTATTTGTACAAATCAGTTGATAACACGCTCCATTCATTATTTCTTCATGGCACATATTTTGAGCTTGACCACTCCTTATTATGGTTGTTGATGAGTCCATCCCCTCATATTTTGGATCTTATGCCTATTTTCAGCATTTTGCACATGGATCTATGCTAGTAAATATCCCTTGTTCATGGATCTAATGTTTGGCACACATTTTGATGAATTTAGCACCTTAAAGGACGAGTAGGTTATTCTTTGGAGAGGATTCCTTTGAGAACTGTTAGCACATACTTTGTAGTTGGGATTTACTACTTATTTTTGGTAGACCAGATTTCCAGTCATGAGCCTAGTCCTTACACTTGAGGTAGATGTTTCTTAGAGTATATCAGTGGTGGATGATATATATATGTTTAGCTGGATCATCGAGGGGCAATAGTTGTGGGGCCACCCTTGTCATTTTGATCCCTCTTCACGACTTCCCTTGTCACGTATGTTCAGACCTTGGTTCACTAGAGTAGAGCAATAAGTTGGATGTATTCTTTCATTGCCTTGCACAAATAGTAGTGTCCATATAGGTGGATTGCAATTGTAGTTGCAGGTTTTGAGCAAGTATATGGCATGAGGTATAATATCGATTTCATACATGTATTAGTAGACTGACTATGCCAGGTTATTGTCATGCTTTGGTGATCATTATTTTATTTTGGTTGTTATACTTGGGATTGGAATTGGAGTGATATAGTGACTTTAGTGTTAAGTTTCTTTTGCATGCTTTTCTTTGGGTTAATCCATGTGTAAAGTATATATCAGTTCCCCCTCTCTTGGTTCCACATCACAGTCTTACTCCACCCATCCATTGTTTCCGTTTGATTCTTAAAATCCCTTGACTTGGAATTGACTAATAAAATTGAGGACCTCCCCCACTGTGACCTCTTTGATTGGACAACCTCCATGTTTTTTCTCATGTATTGGCTCTGAAGTGTGTGGTTATGTCTATAGTCCCATGGATCTCTCTCGTCTTGCACCCAGAATGTTTGAGTGCAGTTCGATAGGATTATGTCACAAAAAGTGTATCACCTAGACTCAAAGCAAGTACTCCCAAAATTATGAAATGATTTAAAAACCTTGAAATTAGCTAGTGGTCAAGGGAGTAGGTACTCATCCTTTATATGAAGTAAGGCCTACTTGCCTATAAAAGGGCAATACTGTGGCAACTTCGTTGGGGCTATGGATGCTCGTTGGAAGCTAAGGCTATGTCATTATCTGGGGTCCACAAGGATATCCAGGGCTGGTACCTTTGAAGGCTAGCTAACTAAAAGAAATTCAAATGTGAAAAATGTGCTTCAATGATATATCCAAAGAAATGCAAAGTGTAATAAAGTGAAAGTGAAATGTGAAATTCAAATGCTCTGAAATAAATAAATGGGGGGTTTGTTAGAGTCGAAAGGGTGCCTTTCAAGCACTTTATTCATCTGTGAGACACCTCCCTTCCCTATTGTTCGCTAGTCAACAAATGTCACAGTGGCCACGTAAATCCCAGTTCTTCGAAGGTGAATTAAGTCTATCCAAAAGTCAAACCTCACTTTGACCAAAGCTAGTATTGTATCGCTTTCCACCTTACCCAGGAGAGAGAAAGGGGATTGATCTATAGTTTACATTTTTGGTTAATGTGAATTGAATTATGCATCTGGAACTATCACTTTTGTTGCTTAATTATACTGAGTAACTGTCCTACTTTTGCTGTTCTGTTGAGTTGATCACCATGATATGGCATAAATTAGTGTTTAGTTGTCTTTCAATACTTGTCATGATAAGTGAATTGGCACCTCTTGCATGTAGTAGTCTTGATTCATGTGCTCAGTTTTAGTTTTGGTCATGTTTGACTTTGTCAAACCTTAATTTGACTTGGTCAACGAGTCAAACCCACAGCAGGACTCCACTACAGGTTATCGATGTGCATCTTAGTGCCTTTGGAGGCTACTTAGACCACTCCATGCATCGGATTGTAAAAAAATGGCTTAATTTATTATCAACGAGAAATAATTAAGCCATTTTTAATTAAAATTTGGAAATTTGTTCACAGTGACTATGACAGATTGGTTGGGGTGTATGAGTAGTGGATCCTAGTGTTTTGGATATTTCTGGATCCATCTGTGCAGTCAGATTATCAATTTGGGAAAAAGGAAGAGTCGGTTATGAACATTTTGAAGATTTACAAAGATTTCCAGCTATTAATTAATTAATTAAAAAGTGACTAAGGTTTGGTATGTGTGGAAAGGGATAAATGAATGGCAAGGTGTGAATTGGGTTATGTTGGTATGCCCCCCTAGAGATCATTGGACATCTTTCATGGCATATTTTCATGTTTTCTCATCACCAACTTCATTTCCCCCCATCAGGGTGTCTTTCTCCCTAGGAGGGCGACTTTCTATTGTTGTGATTTATATCTCAAAGCAAATGTCAATGTAAAGTTGTAAAATATTTCCCTAGGGGTGAATTGAAACCGCTATAAAGACACATAATGTATTATTGTTATATCTTATGATTTATATCTTGGGCATTGTTATCACCTAAACTGTAGTTACCCCTATGGATGTCTCCAGTCATGGATGGCAATAGGGAAGGGCAACTCAAAAGGTGCAACCACGATCACCTCGACCTCCAATATATGGTTGTCACGCCAGTCGAGGCAACCTTCACTTTATGTTATCTAGCCCAGATAACAAAGGGGGAGACCCGATCTACTCCCGACAGGAGAGATAAAAACCAAGACACCAAATCAGGGTATTTCTAAGTGAAGTTAGGTGTATGGTTTATTCTAGACCTTAGGATGAAGTCACAAGCCAAGTGAGGGGTTCAATGGGTATAGCTTCGTTCCATAGTTGATGTGAGAGTGACTTATAATGTTTGGAATGAGATCTAGAATTGGAGTACTAGTTCAATGTTGGAAAATCCACTGCCTTGGGAACCGTGTCCCATGCAGGGTAGTTAAGGGTTGTATTGGGGCTAACTAGTACAAGTGGCAAGCTTGACCATGATGGCTTCAAGGGTTTAGTTCACCATGCAAAGGTCAAACACAAGTTAATCCAACAATCTAAGAGAGTCGAATTTACTTGGAGAACAACCAGTGCCTTGGGAATTGGGATAATGGAGTCAAAGTGGGGCTGACTTGTGGTTAAAGACTCCTATAGCATGAGACAAGTGGGCAATTAAGGTCTTGATGGATGAATAGGTCTAGATCTAGGTTTGACCAAAGTGGACCACAATCCCTTAAAATAAGGAATGCTATCCCCAAGGCAAGATTTGACAAGATGACACACTAGACCTAGGTTTTGAATTATTCCCGTTCCAAATCTCCAAAAATCTCAAGTACCCATGTCCTAGAAGTGAGTCAACTCACTTCTCCAAGGTGGTGCGACTTTACCCAAGGAGGCTAAAAATGTGGGTTAGGTGGGTCAAGACAAGTCCGATGGCATCCAAACTTTAGATCCGGGTAGGTTAGTCAAGTAGGAGTGTGGATCTATAATTTGACGGAAATCCGACGGTTAGATCTTACTAGATCTGAGTTTGAATGTACAAAGTGGTCCAAAAATGGGGATTAAATCCCTTAAAATGTGGAATAGGGCCCACAAGGTGAAAATCAAGAAAGTGACAATCTGGGGGTAGGTTATTTGATGTGTAGGTTAAGGATCAAGCGGGATCTCAACTACCCACCACCTAGATCTAGGTCAACTCACTACCACCAAGAAGTGCGCCTTGCTTTGGGAGAGCTAAGTTGGCTTGGGAAGGGGGTCAAACGGAAGCCAATCCTCACCAAACTATAGATCCGGGATGCCGTGGATGCTATAGAGGTGGGTTTTCAATATTATGCCCAACAACCCACCAGATCTAAGTAGATCTGAGAAAATGTAAAATGGGGGTTTTGAAATAATTAGGGTTTTATCAATTAAGAGCTATGTCAATGGATTGGATCAAAATAAGAGAAACAAACCTGTGGATCTTACCTGGGTAACCTTGTAGATGCCTTGATGATGATGATCTATGCAAACCCGATCAATTTGAGAAGCTTTGAGGTAGTTTTCTATGCAATCGATTTAGTCCAAGAAGCCAATGCGCCCTCTCTCCTGCACAACAAACGTCAACAATATCAGATTTGATGCAATCAAGAGATAAGGCTAATGCCACAAGAGAAGTAACAGAAAGAAAGCATAGATCACAATGATGCTAATGATAACCCCCTGATACAAGCGAATGCCAATAAAGTCGATTTGAAGAAGCCTTGCAAAATCGCCCTTTTTGAAGTCACCCTCATGTAGACAAGACAATGATTTCCAAAATAGATAGATCTTACCACAAATTCCAAATGCTAGGTTGCAATAGACTTTACAATCACCATCTAAGAACACCAGATGCAAAGGAGACCACAAGAATTTCCGCAAGAAAGTTTTTCTATACAAATAATCCAAGAGCCAAAGACCCCTTACAATGAGAAGCTCTCTCCTTTAAATAGGAAGGAGAGGCATCAAAACCCTAACCACTTTTTGAATGAGTGGCTAAGATTAAAAGATACAAATGTCTAATCAATGGTTGAGATGAGCTCAACAATAAAATACATGGATCACTAATAAAATATTATGTGAGTGGACAAAATCGCCCTAGAAGAGGGGAATCCCACCAAATAATGATGACAAAATATAATAAGAGGCTTATGGTGGGTCCAAGGGGTAATTTTATCCCTCCTTGGTCAATCCCCATAGCACAATAATCAATAAATAATCATCAATGTACCAAATCGTGCATCCATAGTCAAATCGTAGGCCTCAAAAAGACCTCAGAAATCCTCAGAAAGTGCCATAAGTGATGGATGTGGGCCCCGATGAAGCTGAAACTGCTGGAGAAGGTGTGGAGGACCTCGATCGATCATCACTAATCATCCCATGCCATAACATTGCCTCAGTAGCCCAAATCGATTTCCTCAATAGCCATTTCGACCAATCCTGAAATGTCTCGGGAATCGTGATACTGCCCCAAACAGCCTCCTGGAGTGCCTGCGCTGTCAAGGTGAGGGCACCAGTGTGTCCGGGAGGGGGGTAATATGGTAAAAACAAGTGGCTGGACCACCCCCTCCATCATCAGCACCCTAGGTCAATCGGATAAAAATCACATCTGCTTTGACAGGGCCTCCGACAGGCCAAAGCTGCACTAGGACAGCCTACTGAGGCAAAATCATCACTGTAAGTGCCCGTAACTGAAAACAAACTGTCTCATTGGACTCAGAAGGTCCAAATCCATCCAAGATGTGTACTCATACACCATATGAGTCTCTGCATGATCAAAATATATATCCAATATACCGGGACAGGGCCAATAATAATAATCTGTAAATGATCAAACACTGCTGTAAACCAAGAATCATCATCGTAACCCTGTAGCTGCTGCATAGAATCATCATGTATGTATACATAGACCATATATAATCTATCCCTGTCATCATAAGGTCCAACCATCTCATGTCCTATGGTTGACCTTGGTCTAACCAAGTCAACATGACCTAATATTACTCAGACCATCATCATAAGCTGCTGCAAAGTGTCCAAGGTTAATGCATGCTCTACAATTTATTCAAATAACAATTATAACTCAAAGTAATCATTTCTGGCGATCTAAATCCAAATATATAATGTCATTAATTATTAATATTACTCAGACCAGACTTTCAAGATCATACTCACTTCATAGCTGTGATCAATTTGCTAGTGAAGGGTGAAGGTTAAAATAACTGGCTAGGCTAAGGGATGACTTGACTGACTTAACTTTGTGACACTTTGGCAAGGGAAAGGGAATACACACCATAGTATATACTGAATGAGCAATAACACAGGGAATGGCGGTGTCTCACAAATGGATGAGTTGTTCAAAGAGGGTTTATTCACCTTCACAGATGCGCACAATCCATAATACAAATAAGGCCAGCAATTGTTTAGATATAGCATTTGAGTTCCATTGCTTTTTGGACCTGAAGTTTCCATAGCCTTGATCTATGTGTGTTTATAAACACATTGCATAGATTTACATTTATTTTAGGCTTCCTGCTGCAGTTGTGTTTTTAAGGCACTTGTTTACTTGAGCACTTCTAGGTGTGTCATGGACAGCTTGTTTACCTAGGTATTTATTTTCCAAAAGATATAACATTTTATTTTCATAGCCATTTTCATTTGGCATGCCTTTCTTTCATGTGTGTTTAGAAACACATTGCATGAATGGGCTTTTCATACAAGATACAGCATTTCATCTTCCCAGATTTTGTATTCATGGCAGCACTAAAAGTTTCAGGTTTAGCCAACACAACTTTAGTGACTAGGGGGAATTCACAAGGAACTCCAACTCACCATAGGTAAGTTTTGTCACCAACTCAGAGTCGAGACACAATAAACAGGGAGGCTCATCCAATACAGAGGCTACAGTGGGGAAAAGATCCTCCATGTCACTAGTCAAGTAGTAAGTCAGGGTGATAAACTAAAAGGTAGGCCATGGATGGATGGAGACAATGAATGATGGAGCCGACACTAGCAAGCCAAGGTATGGTTGAATGATCACCTCTATTCTCCCTAAGGAGGGTAAAACCAATGAGTATGAATAGTGAACTTCTAAGTCCGAGTAGGGACAATAATATATATATATAATAAGATCAACCAGGTCCACATATCTATATGATCGCCAGATCATGACACTAAGTGCTAAGACATGCTATAAGAATAAATATAAAAGCAATATAACCATGACACAATGATATACCTGCTGAGTCATATACCTGAATGCTCATCAATTTGTACCATCATTTGTCCTCTGAAACTGCTGCTGTAACTCTGGGCACTATTGACTGCTTTGTACCAATGGTATAATGGCTACATCGGTCATCTCTCTGAGTGTCCTGAGACTCAGTCATGGCATGGGGAATACATACTGTTGTCCGCAATCTGATAGTGATCCAATATAGATGCTCATCTCAGCATCTCAATTGTAAGGGAACTGGCTGAATAGTGTACTGGCATCAGAAAAATAATGTATGGTAGCTCGGCTACTATAAATGTGATAACATCTGGCTCCGGCTGGGACAGGTGCTCTGCTGAAATGAGCGCTTGAGAACCTCAGAATCTCTGGTCCTCGAACTCTGCTACTCGAATCCATGATCCAGCACTCTACCATTTTGCTTCCAGCTTTATTATTGCAACCTATTTCTGCATTCAGAAACATCAAAAATACCTCATGCCGCATGTGTGGGAAAAATATAAAACCAACTGAAATAAAATCTATTCTATATCAGAAATATAAGTGCACGAAATATATAAATGCAGAAAGTAAATTAAACTACTAACATAATTTGCAAAATTTGGAATTTATTGTGCAGGAAAAAGAAAAAGTGACAGGTACTCATTTAAACTAAGAGCTTACAAAGGATCTTAGGGATAAACAAAGTGCCAGATTCAATGGCTGAAAAAGACTAACTACTGCCCAAGTAGGCTTATTCGGTTTCCTACCTACCCTAATCTACCAGGCATTGCAATGCATAGTTTACTCGATAGGTGGGAGATAATGCTTTAATAAAAGCCCATTTACAAGGAGTTCGAGTTCATCCCCATCTAGAGTTTCTAGAAACACTGATCCTTTTCCAGCTATCCTTGATACTCGATATGGGCCCATCCAGATTTTTTCAAATTTTCCATGGTTTCCAAGTTTTGCCTTGTTTTTGTCCCATAACAAAACTATATCTCCAACTCTGAACTTCACATTCCTTGTTCTTTGGTCAAAAGTTCCTTTAACTCTTTCCTGCTCAATAATAGTTTTGTCAAATGCCATCCTTCTCATTTCATCAAGTTCTACTAATTTATCAATTCTTACTTTGAAGGCTTCTTCATCTGAAGTGCATTGTTGTAACAACTCATATACAGGAATTTGTAAATTTATTGGGAGTCTACAATCTTGCCCATAGACCAACTCAAAAGGGGATTTTCCAGTAATCCTTTTAACCGTTGTCCTGTCAGCCCATAAGGCATATTTCAACTTTGTGTCCCAACTTCTCTTATTGGTGTCAACCATTCTTTTTAGCAGTCTTATCAAATTCTTATTGCTAGATTCAGCGAGACCGTTTCCTTGAGGATAATAGTTTGATGAATGCGAGAGAGTGATTCCATGATTCATGCAAAAGGTTGACATTTCTATTTTACTGAAAGCTGAAGCGTTATCAGTTGTTATTTTTAAAGGACAACCATATCTGGATACAATGTTTTCTTCCAAGAATTTCACAACTACCTCGGCTGTAGCCTTCTTGGTTGGGATGGCCTCTACCCATCGAGTAAAATAATCAGTACAGGTCAACATATACTTATGTCCATTACTTGAGTTTTCACTAAAAGGTCCAACAAAATCCATACCCCACTGCTGAAAAGGAGCTTCTACTACTACAGGATTTAGAGGTAGTGCCGGCAATCTTGGTTTTCCTGAAAATAGTTGGCACTCTTGACAAACTCTAACATAAGAATGCACATCCCTGAAAAGTGTTGGCCAATAATAACCAGCCCTCATGATTTTTGCAGCGGTTGTTCTTGGGGCATAATGCCCACCACATAATCCAGAGTGCATTTCTTTCATGATGGTTTGTGATTCCTCAGGGTTAACACATTTCAGAATTATTCCATTGGGATTTCTCCATCCTAACCTGTCTTGAGTTATAACATACTTCTTAGCCTTCAATCTCAATGCTCTTCTTTGATGATCTACAAGATGGTCAGGGCATGACAAGTTTTTCAAGAAATACATAATATCTTTGTACCACTCATGTTCGTCATTAATGTTTAGAATACCAATGTTTCTTTCACTTACCATATTTACCATGTCACCTCCCCTTTTGGTCAAAATTTGAGCTAACCCTTGGCCTTTGACAATCTTGATAGGCTTAATTTCTAGATCATACTCTTGTATGCGTGAAATCCAATTTCCCCTTACACCTATACCATCTGCTTGTGACAAAACATCCTTTACTGCTTGATATGGGACATATGCCTTGATTTTGGAATATCCCACATATGTTCTAAAGTGTTTCAAGGCTTTGACTAAAGCGTAAGCTTGTTTTTCCGTTGTGGTATACTTTAGTTCAGCATCTCTCAAATTTTTGCTCATGAATGCTATAGGCTGTTCGTGGTTTTCATCATTCTTTTGTAATAACACACCAGCAATAGTATCTTCCGAAGCATATGAGTAAATCATGAATTCTTTATTGTAATCAGGACAAGCTAACACAGGGGAGGTTGAAATGGCCTTTTTAAGCTTGGTGAAAGACAATTCACATTCTTTATCCCATACAAACTTCACATCCTTTTTAAGAAGGGCATTTAATGGTTTGGCCAATTCTGCTAAGTTTGGAATGAATCTTCGGACAAAATTTATTTTACCAAAGAAAGATTGCAAGGTGGCTACATTATGGGGTGCTGCAATAGCATTGATGGCTTGGACACGTTCTGGGTCAATTCTGATACCTTCCTTTGACACAATGTGTCCTAGTAACTTACCTTCATCTACTCCAAAAGTCGACTTTTTGGGGTTCAAAGATATACCAAACTTTCTGCAACGCTCAAAAACTCTTCTCAAATGTTCTATATGGTCTCCCCTTTTCTTTGAAAAAACTGTCAAGTCATCTTGATAAATGGCAATGATTTTCCCAATCAAATCACTAAATGCTTGATCCATAGCTCTTTGAAAAGTAGAACCGACATTTAATAGTCCGAAAGGCATTCTTATATATTGGAAAGTTCCCCATGGAGTGGTAAAGGTTGTTTTATCTCTATCTTCCTTTCTAATACGTACCTGGTTATACCCCGAGAACCCATCCAACATTGACAACATACCTGTCCCAGTGACACTCTGCAATAGATTCTCCATATTCGGCAAAGGGTAATTGTCCTTAAGGGATGCTTGGTTTAGGTTTCTGAAATCAATACATACCCTGATTTCACCACTTTTCTTTCTTACAATCACCGGGTTAGAAACCCAAGTAGTGTGACGAACAGGTTGGATAATTCCTGCGGCCAACATTTTTTCAAGTTCTTTTTTGATCAATGGTGCAAGTTTGGGATTGACATTTCTTAACTTTTGCCTATAAGGTTTAGCCCCTTCATGCAACGGGATAGTGTGTTCAATAATTTCAGGATCAAAAGTTTTGAGTTCATCGTACGTCCAGGCAAAAATGTTTCTATACCTCCTAATCAGATTCACAATCGCTTTTCTTTCTTCTAGGGAGGCATTCTTTCCTATCCTAATCATTCTAGGAGAGACTGAGGTTCCAATATTTATCTCCACAACTTCATCTACTGGTTCAGCTCTTTTACCTTTGTATTCATCATGCCTATTGAAATTTTTCTCCAGAGGTATTGCTAATTTCATAACATCAAGATCTTGAATGAAAGAACCGTTTGATTTATCTTCTAAGTTCACATTGCAATTCTGAAAATTTTCATTGTTTTGTAAGAATGCAATGATTTGTGCATCATTATCAAAGACTTGCCAATGATCTTGATTATCAGGAACGGATGGTCTAAATATTACTTCAACCTTACACTCTTTATTTTTAAGATGATTTGGAGTTTCAAAGGTGCATGCTATTACTGATAATGCATCGGCCAGGGTATTTTCTTCTCTCGGGACTGCTCGTATTGCAAAGGCATCAAACATTTTTATAGTATCCCAAACCGCATTTCGATAATCCCTAAGCCTATTGTTTTTGGCTGCAAACTGGTTCTTCACTTGGGACACAACCAATTCAGAGTCTCCTGTTACATTTACACATTTAATTTTTTGTTCCTGGCAAATCTCTAACCCTAAAAGCAATGCCTCATACTCAGCTACATTGTTTGTGCATTCAAATTCAAGACGATATGCAAACAAGTTTTCTTCACCATAGGGAGATGTAAGGACAATTCTAGCTCCAAAACCATGCCTAGATTTTGCCCCATCAAAATGTATCTTCCAAACTTGACTAGGAGGAAAAGGATGTGGTCGGGGCTCTTCCCAAAAGTTAGCCATCACCATATAATTTCCAACTTCCTCAGTGGGGCGCATAGCCTCTTCAAACAAGTAGTCGGGTGTTTCTACATGTTCTGTCATGGGTTTTTCATTCATCAATCTATAAGAAGCTTTTTCCCCAATAGGAATGGTAGCGTAAGATAAATCCATTTGGATACTTCCTCCTAATTTGGCAGCCCATTCCCTTGACAATAACATCCCCCATGCGTCAGGAATATCTAGAACCAAAACATTCATACTTATTTCAATTGCAGGATAAGCAGCCAGCTTCATCTTGAGATTTTCAATCATACCTGTTATCACACAACTTGTAGTTGCCCCTAGAGGTATCCCATCCGGGACGGTAGAGGAGATAGGCAACTAAAGAGGTGACCCAAGAGATGCCACGGTTCCCAATGCAATATGGGAGTCACGTCAACCGAGGCACTCTTCGCTTTAGGTCAAGGTGTAACTAGACCAAGGGGGAGACCCTATACCCCAATCACAGTTGATTGGATCAAACAAAGGTTTCTAAGGATAGGTAAATGATGAGTTACGGAAACCAATGCAAGGCTAAGTGGACCTAAGAGTTAAGGAATGGTTGAGATGGTGTAATGGATAGTTAGTGTTTCAACCTATGTATGGTTTAGGCCACATGATGGGGTATGATTACTAGGTATAATACCATGTGTTTGCACAAGTGGGTCTTGTTTTCTTGGGAAGTGTGAAATGGTTCTAGGTGGACCCACAAGGTGAAGTTAGGTGTGAGGTTGGTACTATAGGTTAGATATAGGCTAGATCTATGAGTTTGAGTTGGTTCTAGGAGTACCCATGTACTAGATCTAGGGTTTGACACAAATCCCAAGGAGTGCGACTTGCTTGGTGATGGACTAGTGCCTTGTTAAGTGGGCTAATGGGGTCAATAAGTATGTCAAAATGTAGATCGGGACACCTAGAAGCCAAGTCAAGTGGGTTGAGTGAAATCTAATGGTTGGATCTTACTAGATCTAAGTTTTAAGGTGAGGACCCTAAGTGGACCACAATCCCTTGAAACAAGGAATGCAATCCCCAAGGCGGATCTTGACAAAAGGACAGTATAGATCTAGGTTTCAAGGCATGGGCATTCCAAATTCACGAAAAGCTCAAACACCCACCTCCTAGAAGTGGACCAACTCAAATCTTCAAGGGGGTGCGACTTGCTCAAGGAGGGCTAAAATGAGGGTTTGGTGGACCAAATCAAGTCCAATGGCCACCAAACTATAGATCCAAGTGGCTAGTACCCCGATCTATGTATCTTCAAAATCTCAAGTGAATCCAAGGGCTAGATCTTAGTAGATCTAAGTTTTAAGGTGCCAAGAAGATCAAAAGGGGGTTTTAACCCCTTAAAACATGGAGAGATGTCCACAAGGTAGTTTTCACCAAAGTAAGGATGTGGCGGTAGGTTATCAAATGTCTAGACTTCAAATCAAGTGGGATCTCACCTACCCATGTGCTAGATCTAACCAACAAGCCTCTCTTAGGGAAGTGCGATTTGGTTCAAGAGGGCTTTTTGCATTGAAAAGTGTGTCAAATTTTAGCCAATCACCACCAAACTATAGATCCAACTAGGGGTGGATACTATAGAGGTGGGTTTTCAATTTCTTCTCAAATGCAAGGCTAGATCTAGGTAGATCTAAGAAATACCAAAGTTGGGGTTTTGATTAATTAGGGTTTTATGACCAATGAAGATAGAATGGATGAAAGAGGCACATACCTTGTAGATCTTACCTCAATTGCTTGTGGCCACCTTGCAAGTTGATAGCATTCTCCTATGTGTATATTCAAGAGTGAGATCCAAGTGCTCTAACCAAAACGTCCTTCTCCAAGATAGCCAAATCGTCCTCCTCCTACAAGACAAGATCAAAGAAACAAGTCAAGCAAGATGATTATGAAAATGGTAGAAAGATGTAATAGAAAGCATCAACTATGTCACGAAGATACAATAATGATACTCCCTGTCACAAGATCAACCCAAGAGAGAATATGTGGATCCCTCCAACAATAACCCTCATGAAGTCGCCCTCCTCTCTCCAATTCGACTTTCCTGTCAAAAGATTAGCAAAAGCACCAAAATACACAATGATACATAGAAGAGATACTGTATATTCAATTTGCAAGAGAATCCACAATGCAAGAGAGATGTGCTCCACAAAAAATCTTCTATTCCAATATTCCAGAGCTCCAAAGGTGAGCTTTACAATGGGGGGTCTCCTCCTTATATAGGATAATAAAGACCAAAACCCTATACCACTCCTCAATACTACATCAAATGAGTGGTTGAGATTAAAAGATCTCATCATACAATCAATGGCTAAGATGACCCATAACAATATATCACATGGATCACTCAATATAACAATAGCGCCCCCACTAAATAGTACAATAAGAGGGTGACGTCATCCACTAGAGAAACATAAGTACCAAAATCCACCTCATGGTGACTAGGACATGACAATATAAGCTCATGGTGGGGCTAGGAGGCATCAATCCTTACTAGCTCATCCCCAAGGCACAATAAAATAATAAAATATATCCAATATAATGCAAATGACCAAAACTGTCCTCAGAATCCATGACAGTCAAGCAGTAAATGTCCTCCTGTGATCAATCTGGGCATACCCACATGGTGAAAACTGACTGGAAGATAGTGATGCCACCCTGGAAGACCTCTGTGAAGACCAAATGCCAAAACCTTGCCTCAATTGCCCAAATCGATTTCCTCAGTGACCACTTTATCCCATTTTTTAACTGCCTCGGGAACTGTGAAAGTGCCAAAACTGCCTCCTAGGGTGCTAGCGCTGTCCATCTGAGCCCACCAGGCTCTCCAGAAGGGGGGGTAAATGGTAAAAACAAGTGGCTGGACCACCCCCTCCATCATCAGCGCGCTAGGTGAACTGGCCTCTCGGGGCCCCTGCTGCTCAGGCTGGGAAATTAGCCCCAAATCTGGTCAACAAGTGTAAAACTGCATCAATCACTGTCAGAAGTGCCCGGAACTGAAAGATAAGTGTCTCACTGGATCCAAAAGACCCAAATCCACTAGAAATGTGTACTCATACACCATGGGTTGCCCTAATGGGCCAACTGTAGGGTCCATCATATATGGACAATGTATAATCTGCTGATCTGAAGTAGTAATAAACCTGCTGAACTGGATCAAACATCATCTGCATCATATGTCCATCATATGATATCATCATCAAACATGTGGGCCCATCAATCATCATCAATAATCATCCATACATGGTCCACATCATCACGGATCCCAAGAATATACAACCAAGGATAAATCACATCAGTAGACTAAGACAATGCTTTTCTAATCATTCTCACAGCTAAGCTCAAAGTATAACATCCCTTTAGTGGCATTAATTAAGTTAGCATATTCCGTTGTTATATAAAATTACTTGCACAATGGTTCAAATGACAAACTTACCCATTGGACATGGTCAAACTGCTAGTGAAGGATGAAGGCTAGGAACAAGGTTGGGCCAAGGGGTTGACTTGTCTAACTTAACTCAAAAATACTTTGGACTGGGAGAAAGGGGGAAGCTACAAACTCTGTGCTGGACAAAAGAACACGGGGGATGGCTGTGCCTCACAAATGGATAAGTTGTTTAGAGAGTGCTTATTCAACTTAGGCATCATGTCTACATCAAGTTGATCCAGGTTCACTGGGATCATTCAATTTTATTCCATGGCCTTTTTGGCCTACATAACCCTTCGGATTTCAGATGTGCTGAGAAGCACAACTAGTTGCAGCCTGCATCCAGGGCATGTTTTTCCAAATTTATATAAGGTCAGCAATTGTTTAGATATAACTTTTAAGAGCCATTGCTTTTTGGACCTTTCTTATACTCTTCGAGGAGTATTTTTAGCTGTTCATCGCTCTTGCCCTTTTTTTGTTTCCATGGGCGAATTTATAATTTTCCATAGGTAGAACATGAGCTTTCAATTTTAGCCAACAACATCTCAAGTGACTAGGGGGAGTTCGAGCCAATGCCAAACATCGGGACAACCGACCAGAATGATTTAGGCCTACAATCCAACTCACCAAAGGCAAGTTCTGTCACCAACTCAGAGCCGAGACACTGAATAAACAGGGATGCGGTCCAAACACAGAGGTAGAAAAATGGGGAATTCCTCGATATCAGAAAGTCAAATGAGACAAGTCAGGGTTTAAAGTCAAACAGGAAGGTCATGTATGGATGGAGATAAGTGAATATGGAGCCTACACTAGCAGACAACTGGTGTCGGGAAAGACCATATCTATGTAAGGTGAAAAACCAGTGAGTTTTGTTAAATGACCTAAATGTGCAAGCAATTGTCCATTTTATGATTTACAGTTCATTTTAAACAGTTTGCCACATCAGGAATAATATACCAAGCACCTGCTGTAATTATGATTAAATCAACAAGATAATAATCCACAGTCAGTGATAACATATCCATAGATCATACAACATCATCGTAATAGTAATCATCATGCATCATCTGAAACACTGCTGAAATACATCTCTAGGCACTGAACTGAAACGGTATGGGATAAAGGGTCACATCAGTCATCAAATCTGAACTCTCAAGGCTCAGCCTTGACACAAGGTCATATACAAATCTGAATAATATACTGCTCTGATCATGAGTGATCCAAAATATATAGCCATGCTCTGGAATAATGGAAGCTCTGGAATGTGCGGATATCTGCTGAACAAGAATAGTAGCCCTGCTACTATGGTGTGATAACAATACCTTCCGACTTAACAGGCCTAGAATCCATCCCACACACATTCCTATACTCTCTGGATGGCTTTAGCTCCAATTGTTCCATGACCTTAAGAGGCATAATATTTACTTCTGCTCCTGAATCTAACATACAGTTGTGCAATATCAATTGATTGATCTCCAAAGCAATATAAAAAGGGGGGTGACCCCTACCTTTATCAATTACACTTTGAATCATAATGGGGGGGTCATCCTCAGTTGTTAATTTCACAGGATTCTTGACTTTAGGCTCGATTCCTAAGAATTTAGTTGCTTGATTAAAATATGACGGGATTTTCAACAGTTCCTCCAAGGGCACAGGGATATTGGGTTTGGATAAGAAGTTACTCAAGTCAATCTTTAAGTTGCAAGCCTTTTCTTGATCTTTGGTATTTATTTTTAGACCTAATAAATGCATTACCTGTGCTCTAACGGAAGGGATAACTACCAAGTCTTTCAAAGACACCATGACCGAAGATCCCGAGAGTTTTCCCAATATATTTGAATTTAGCTTTTCTTGTGTTATAAGAGAAATCTCTTTGCTAGGAGTATTCACTTGCCTTCTTTGCACTGGCTCCCTAGTCTGGGGTTTAGCAGGGCTTGGACTTGTTACCTTCTTGGTGACTTGAGGAGACAACCTTCTGGGTTGATCATTTTTCTTTAAAATTCCTTCAGGAAGAATGTTTGGAGCTTGAGTGGGGACTCTATGAGTAATGTTCCTTTGCTCGAGGGGATTTTCTTTCACAATAGTTTTGTTTTTATCTGTATCTTTTGAGTTATTCTTTACTTGAGACCTAGTTACTACTCGACCATTCGCGGCTTTGCTTGTAGACCTAGTTTGAAGACATTCATTGGTATACACGCCTTCAGAGGTTTTATAGAAAGGTTCATCACGTTTGATATTCTCTCTTTGTTTTCTGAGAACTACCCCATTCAGGTTTCGAATTAAACCACTCATTTCGGTCATCACTTTCAAAATCATATCGTTTTCTGAATAAGTGACGCAAGGCATAGTTCTAGGTTTTGTGAGGATGTAAATGAGCTCGCTCCTCAGCGGAGTCACGATTGGGAGTCGCCAGGTAGATTTAAACTCTTCTACCAAGATATGTGTCGTTGTACATGCAGGAGAAAGTGAGCTTGTCCAAGGTAAGCCCTATGCCTTCAATACCAAATGTTAGGCAAAGAGAATGGGAGGGCTTTAAGAAAGGTATGTCGGACCAAGGTAAGCCTATGCCTTCCCCGGCAACGGCGCCAAAATGTTATCACCTAAACTGTAGTTACCCCTATGGATGTATCCATTCATGGATGGCAATAGGAAAGGGCAACTCAAAAGGTGCAACCACGATCACCTCGACCTCCAATATATGGTTGTCACGCCAGTCGAGGCAACCTTCACTTTATGTTATCTAGCCCAGATAACAAAGGGGGAGACCCGATCTACTCCCGACAGGAGAGATCAAAACCAAGACACCAAATCAGGGTATTTGTAAGTGAAGTTAGGTGTATGGTTTATCCTAGACCTTAGGATGAAGTCACAAGCCAAGTGAGGGGTTCAATGGGTATAGCTTTGTTCCATAGTTGATGTGAGAGTGACTTATAATGTTTGGAATGAGATCTAGAATTGGGGGTACTAGTTCAATGTTGGAAAATCCACTGCCTTGGGAACCATGTCCCATGCAGGGTAGTTAAGGGTTGTATTGGGGCTAACTAGTACAAGTGGCAAGCTTGACCATGATGGCTTCAAGGGTTTAGTTCACCATGCAAAGGTCAAACCACAAGTTAATCCAACAATCTAAGAGAGTCGAATTTACTTGGAGAACAACCAGTGCCTTGGGAATTGGGATAATGGAGTCAAAGTGGGGTTGACTTGTGGTTAAAGACTCCTATAGCATGAGACAAGTGGGCAATTAAGGTCTTAATGGATGAATAGGTCTAGATCTAGGTTTGACCAAAGTGGACCACAATCCCTTAAAATAAGGAATGCTATCCCCAAGGCAAGATTTGACAAGATGACACACTAGACCTAGGTTTTGAATTATTCCCGTTCCAAATCTCCAAAAATCTCAAGTGCCCATGTCCTAGAAATGAGTCAACTCACTTTTCCAAGGTGGTGCGACTTTACCCAAGGAGGCTAAAAATGTGGGTTAGGTGGGTCAAGACAAGTCCGATGGCATCCAAACTTTAGATCCGGGTAGGTTAGTCAAGTAGGAGTGTGGATCTATAATTTGACGGCAATCCGACGGTTAGATCTTACTAGATCTGAGTTTGAATGTACCAAGTGGTCCAAAAATGGGGATTAAATCCCTTAAAATGTGGAATAGGGCCCACAAGGTGAAAATCAAGAAAGTGACAATCTGGGGGTAGGTTATTTGATGTGCAGGTTAAGGATCAAGCAGGATCTCAACTACCCACCACCTAGATCTAGGTCAACTCACTACCACCAAGAAGTGTGCCTTGCTTTGGGAGAGCTAGGTTGGCTTGGGAAGGGGGTCAAACGGAAGCCAATCCTCACCAAACTATAGATCCGGGATGCCGTGGATGCTATAGAGGTGGGTTTTCAATATTATGCCCAACAACCCACTAGATCTAAGTAGATCTGAGAAAATGTAAAATGGGGGTTTTGAAATAATTAGGGTTTTATCAATTAAGAGCTATGTCAATGGATTGGATCAAGATAAGAGAAACAAACCTGTGGATCTTACCTGGGTAACCTTGTAGATGCCTTGATGATGATGATCTATGCAAACCCGATCAATTTGAGAAGCTTTGAGGTAGTTTTCTATGCAATCGATTTAGTCCAAGAAGCAAATGCGCCCTCTCCCCTGCACAACAAACGTCAACAATATTAGATTTGATGCAATCAAGAGATAAGGCTAATGCCACAAGAGAAGTAACAGAAAGAAAGCATAGATCACAATGATGCTAATGATAACCCCCTGATACAAGCGAATGCCAATAAAGTCGATTTGAAGAAGCCTTGCAAAATCGCCCTTGTTGAAGTCGCCCTCCTGTAGACAAGACAATGATTTCCAAAATAGATAGATCTTACCACAAATTCCAAATGCTAGGTTGCAATAGACTTTCCAAACACCATCTAAGAACACCAAATGCAAAGGAGACCACAAGAATTTCCACATGAAAGTTTTTCTCTACAAATAATCCAAGAGCCAAAGACCCCTTACAATGAGAAGCTCTCTCCTTTAAATAGGAAGGAGAGACATCAAAACCCTAACCACTTTTTGAATAAGTGGCTAAGATTAAAAGATACAAATGTCTAATCAATGGTTGAGATGAGCTCAACAGTAAAATACATGGATCACTAATAAAATATTATGTGAGTGGACAAAATCGCCCTAGAAGAGGGGAATCCCACCAAATAATGATGACAAAATATAATAAGAGGCTTATGGTGGGTCCAAGGGTTAATTTTATCCCTCCTTGGTCAATCCCCATAGCACAATAATCAATAAATAATCATCAATGTACCAAATCGTGCCTCCATAGTCAAATCGTAGGCCTCAAAAAGACCTCAGAAAGCCTCAGAAAGTGCCATAAGTGATGGATGCGGGCCTCGATGAAGCTGAAACTGCTGGAGAAGGTGTGGAGGACCCCGATCGATCATCACTGATCATCCCATGCCATAACATTGCCTCGGTAGCCCAAATCGATTTCCTCAATAGCCATTTCTACCAATCCTGAAATGCCTCGGGAAGCGTGAAACTGCCCCAAAGTGCCTCCTGGAGTGCCTGCGCTGTCAAGGTGAGGGCACCAGTGTGTCCGGGAGGGGGGGTAATATGGTAAAAACAAGTGGCTAGACCACCCCCTCCATCATCAGCGCCCTAGGTCAACCGGATAAAAATCACATCTGCTCTGACAGGGCCTCTGACAGGGCAAAACTGCACTAGGACAGCCTACTGAGGCAAAATCATCACTGTAAGTGCCCAGAACTGAAAACAAACTGTCTCATTGGACTCAGAAGGTCCAAATCCATGCAAGATGTGTACTCATACACCATATGAGTCTCTGCATGATCAAAATATATATCCAATATACCGGAACAGGGCCAATAATAGTAATCTGTAAATGATCAAACACTGCTGTAAACCAAGAATCATCATCGTAACCCTGTAGCTGCTGCATAGAATCATCATGTATGTATACATAGACCATATATCATCTATCCCTGTCATCATAAGGTCCAACCATCTCATGTCCTATTGTTGACCTTGGTCTAACCAAGTCAACATGACCCAATATAACTCAGACCATCATCATAAGCTGCTGCAAAGTGTCCAAGGTTAATGCATGCTCTACAATTGATTCAAATAACAATTATAACACAAAGTAATCATTTCTGGCGATCTAAATCCAAATATATAATGCCATTAATTATTAATATTACTCAGACCAGACTTTCAAGATCATACTCACTTCATAGCTGTGATCAATTTGCTAGGGAAGGGTGAAGGTTAAAATAACTGGCTAGGCTAAGGGATGACTTGATTGACTTAACTTTGTGACACTTTGGCAAGGGAAAGGGAATACACACCATAGTATATACTGAATGAGCAATAACACAGGGAATGGCGGTGTCTCACAACTTGATGAGTTGTTCAAAGAGGGTTTATTCACCTTCACAGATGCGCACAATCCATAATACAAATAAGGCCAGCAATTGTTTAGATATAGCATTTGAGTTCCATTGCTTTTTGGGCCTGAAGTTTCCATAGCCTTGATCTATGTGTGTTTATAAACACATTGCATAGATTTACATTTATTTTAGGCTTTCTGCTGCAGGTGTGTTTTTCAGGCACTTGTTTACCTGAGCATTTCTAGGTGTGTCATGGATAGCTTGTTTACCTAGGTATTTATTTTCCAAAAGATATAACATTTTATTTTCATAGCCATTTTCATTTGGCATGCCTTTCATTCATGTTCGTTTAGAAACACATTGCATGAATGGGCTTTTCATACAAGATATAGCATTTCATTTTCCCAGATTTTGTATTCATGGCAGCACTAAAAGTTTCAGGTTTAGCCAACACAACTTTAGTGACTAGGGGGAATTCACAAGGAACTCCAACTCACCATAGGTAAGTTTTGTCACCAACTCAGAGCCGAGACACAATAAACAGGGAGTCTCATCCAATACAGAGGCTACAGTGGGGAAAAGATCCTCCATGTCACTAGTCAAGTAGTAAGTCAGGGTGATAAACTAAAAGGTAGGCCATGGATGGATGGAGACAATGAATGATGGAGCCGACACTAGCAAGCCAAGGTATGGTTGAATGATCACCTCTATTCTCCCTAAGGAGGGTAAAACCTATGAGTATGAATAGTGAACTTCTAAGTCCGAGTAGGGACAATAATATATATATAATAAGATCAACCAGGTCCACATATCTATATGATCGCCAGATCATGACACTAAGTGCTAAGACATGCTATAAGAATAAATATAAAAGCAATATAACCATGACACAATGATATACCTGCTGAGTCATATACTTGAATGCTCATCAATCTGTACCATCATCTGTCCTCTGAAACTGCTGCTGTAACTCTGGGCACTACTGACTGATCTGTACCAATGGTATAATGGCTACATCGGTCATCTCTCTGAGTTTCTTGAGACTCAGTCATGGCATGGGGAATACATACTGCTGTCCACAATCTGATAGTGATCCAATATAGATGCTCATCTCAGCATCTCAATTGTAAGGGAACTTGCTGAATAGTGTACTGGCATCAGAAAAATAATGTATGGTAGCCCGGCTACTATAAATGTGATAACAGGCATGTTGTCCACCGAGATGCACACCAGCAGCAGAAATATTTCGAAAGCTGTCTCCTCACTACAAGTGGGAGAGGTGTGGCCTTGGGGGCAAGCAATGAGCCAGGTACTGTCACCTGAATCCTGTTATCACATATATAGTAGCCGGGCTACCATACATTATTTTTCTGATGCCAGTACACTATTCAGTCAGTTCCCTTACATATGAAATGCTGAGATGAGCATCTATATTGGATCACTATTAGATTTTGGACAACAGTGTATATTCCCCATGCCATGACTGAGTCTCAGGACACTCAGAGAGATGACCGATTTAGCCATTATACCATTGGTACAGAGCAGTCAGTAGTGCCCAGAATTACAACAGCAGTTTCATAGGACATATGATGGTACAGGTTGATGAGCATTCAGGTATATGACTCAGCAGGTATATCATGGTGTTATGGTTATATTGGTTTTATACTTATTCTTATAGCATGTCTTAACACTTAGTGTCATGATCTGGCGATCATATAGATATGTGGACCTGGTTGATTTTATTATATATATATATATATTATATTTGTCCCTACTTAGACTTAGAAGTTCACTATTCATACTCATTGGTTTTACCCTCCTTAGGGAGAATATAGGTGATCATTCCACCATACCCTGGCTTGCTAGTGTTGGCCCCATTATTCATTGTCTTCATCCATCCACTACCTACCTTTTAGTTTATCACCCTGACTTACTACTTGACTAGTGGCATGGAGAACTTTTCCCCACTGTAGCCTCTATATTGGATGAGCTCCCCTGTTTATTGTGTCTCAGCTCTGAGTTGGTGACAAAACTTACCTATGGTGAGTTGGAGTTCCTTGGAATTCCCCCTAGTCACTAAAGTTGTGTTGGCTAAACCTGAAACTTTTAGTGCTGCCATGAATACAAAATCTGGAAAATGAAATGCTATATCTTGTATGAAAAACCCATTCATGCAATGTGTTTCTAAACACACATGAATGAGAGGCATGCCAAATGAAAATGGCCATAAAAATAAAATGTTATATCTTTTGGAAACGTAAATACTTAGGTAAACAAGCTGTCCATGACACACTTAGAAGTGCTCAGGTAAACAAGTGCCTTAAAAACACACCTGCAGCAGAAAGCCTAAAATAAATGAAAATCTATGCAATGTGTTTATAAACACACATAGACCAAGGCTATGAAACTTCAGGCCCAAAAAGCAATGGAACTTAAATGCTATATCAAAATTATTGCTGACCTTATTTATATTATGGATTGTGCGCATCTGTTAAAGGTGAATAAACCCTCTTTGAACAACTCATCCATTTGTGAGACACCGCCATTCCTTGTGTTATTGCTCATTCAGTATATACTATGGTGTGTATTCCCTTTCTCTTTGCCAAAGTGTCACAAAGTTAAGTTAGTCAAGTCATCCCTTAGCCTAGCCAATTATTTTAGCCTTCACCTTTCACTAGCAAATTGATCACAGCTATGAAGTGAGTATGATCTTGAAAGTCTAGTCTGAGTAATAATAATAATTAATGACATTATATATTTGGATTTAGATTGCCAGTAATGATTACTTTGTGTTATAATTGTTATTTGAATAAGTTGTAGAGCATGCATTAACCTTTGATACTTTGCAGCAGCTTCCAGCGATGGTCTGAGTTATATTTGGTCATGTTGACTTGGTCAAACCTAGTTTGACCAAAGTCAACCATAGGACATGAGATGGTTGGACCTTGTGATGATATGGATTGATGATATATGGTCTATGTACATATACATGATGATTCTATGTAGCAGCTACAGGGTTATGATGATGATTCATGGTTTACAGCAGTATTTGATCATTTACAGATTATTATTATTTGCCCTGTTCCGGTATATTGGATATATATTTTGATCATGCACAGACTCATATGGTGTATGAGTACACATTTTGGATGGATTTGGACCTTTTGAGTCCGATGAGACAGTTTGTTTTCAGTTTCGGGCACTTACAGTGATGATTGAGTCTTAGTAGGCTATCCCAGTGCAGTTTTGGTCTGTCGGAGGCCCTGTCAGAGCATATATGATTTTTATCCGGTTGACCTAGGGCGCTGTGCTTGGAGTGGGTGGTCCAGCCACTTGTTTTTACCATATTACCCCCCTCCCGGACACACTGGTGCCCTCACCTTGACAGCGCAGGCACTCCAAGAGGCAGTTTGGGGCAGTTTCATGCTTCCCGAGGCATTTCAAGATTGGTAGAAATGGCTATTGAGGAAATCGATTTGGGCTACTGAGGCAATGTTATGGCATGGGATGAGCAGGATGATAGATCGATGTCTTCCACACCTCCTCCAGCAGTTTCAGTTTCATCGGGGCCCGCATCCATCACTTATGGCACTTTCTGATGATTTCTGAGGTCTTTTGAGGCCTACGATTTGACCATGGAGGCACTATTTGGTGTATTGATGATTATTTTATGATTATTGTGCTATGGGGATTGACCAAGGGTGGATAAAATTACCCCCTTGGACCCACCATAAGCTTCTTATTATATTTTGTCATCATGATTTGGTGGGATTCCCCTCTTTTAGGGCAATTTTGTCCACTCATATTATATTTTATTAGTGATCCATGTATTTTATTGTTGAGCTCATCTCACCCATTGATTAGACATTTGTATCTTTTAATCTTAGCCATTCATTTAAAAAAGTGGTTAGGATTTTGATGCCTCTCCTTCCTATTTAAAGGAGAGAGCTTCTCATTGTAAGGGGTCTTTGGCTCTTGGATTATTGGTATAGAAAAACTTTCTTGTGGAAATTCTTGTGGTCTCCTTTGCATCTGGTGTTCTTAGATGGTGATTGGAAAGTCTATTGCAACCTAGCATTTGGAATTTGTGGTAAGATCTATCTATTTTGGAAATCATTGTCTTGTCTACAGGAGGGCGACTTCAACAAGGGCGATTTTGCAAGGCTTCTTCAAATCGACTTTCTTGGCATTTGCTTGTATTAGGGGGTTATCATTAGTATCATTGTGATCTATGCTATCTTTCTGTTACGTCTCTTGTGGTATTAGTCTTATCTCTTGATTACATCAAATCTGATATTGTTGACGTTTGTTGTGCAGGAGAGAGGGCGCATTGGCTTCTTGGACTAAATCGATTGCATAGAAAACTACCTCAAAGCTTCTCAAATTGATCGGGTTTGCATAGATCATCATCATCAAGGCATCTACAAGGTTACCCAGGTAAGATCCACAGGTTTGTTTCTCTTACCTTGATCCAATCCATTGACATAGGTCATAAATTAATAAAACACTTTTTTCTTCAAACCCTCATTTTTACATTTTTTCAGATCTACTTAGATCTAGTGGGTTGTTGGGTATAATATTGAAAACCCACCTCTATAGCATCCACGACATCCCGGATCTATAGTTTGGTGAGGATTGGTTTCCATTTGACCCTCTTCCCAAGCCAACTTAGCTTCTCCAAGCAAGGGCGCACTTCTTGGTGAGGGTGAGTTGACCTAGATTTAGTTGATGGGTAGTTGAGATCCCGCTTGTTTCATGATCTACACATCCAATAACCTACCCCCAAATTGTCACTTTTCTGATTTCTACCTTGTGGGCCCTATTCCACGTTTTAAGGGATTTAATCCCCATTTTGGACCACTTGGTATCTTTAAACTCAGATCTAGTAAGATCTAGCCGTTGGATTGCCTTGAAATTGTAGATCCACACTCCTACTTGATTAACCTACCCGGACCTAAAGTTTGGATGCCATCGGACTTGTCTTGTCCCACT
Source organism: Larix kaempferi (assembly GCA_027924585.1). NCBI lineage: Eukaryota > Viridiplantae > Streptophyta > Pinopsida > Pinales > Pinaceae > Larix > Larix kaempferi. Next base: position 136,032 of record BSBM01000123.1, read on the forward strand.
TAACCCACATTTTGGCCTCCTTGGGTAAAGTCGCACCACCTTGGAGAAGGGAGTTGTCCCACTTCTAGGACGTGGGTACTTGAGATTTCAGTGGATTTGGAACGGGAATAATTCAAAACCTAGGTCTAGTAGGTCACCTTGTCAAATCTTGCCTTGGGGATAGCATTCCTTGTTTTAAGGAATTGTGGTCCACTTTGGTCAAATCTAGATCTAAACCTATTCATCCATCAAGACTTTAATTGCCCACTTGTCTCATGCAATAGGAGTCCTTAACCACAAGTTAACCTTATTTTGACTCCATTATCCCAATTCCCAAGGCACTGGTTTCTCTCCAAGTCAATTCGACTTTCCTAGATTGTTGGATTAACTTGTGGTTTGACCTTAGTGTGGTGAACCAAACCCTTGATGCCATCATGTATCATGATCAAGCTTGTCACTTGTACTAGTTAGCCCCAATTCAACCCCTAAACTACCTTGCATTGGACACGGTTCCCAAGGCAGTGGATTTTCTCACATTGACTAGTACTCTAATCTCGGATCTTATCTTTAACTATTATAAATCACTCTCACATCAACAATGAACTAAAGCTATACTCATTGAACCCCTCACTTGTCTTGTGACTTCATCCTAAGGTCTAGGATAAACTATACACCTTACTTCACTTAGAATCAACTTGATTTGGTGTCTTGGTTTTGATCTCTCCTGTCGGGAGTAGATCGGGTCTCCCCCTTTGTTGTCTGGGCCAGATAACATAAAGTGAAGGTTGCCTCGACTGGCATGACAACCATATATTGGAGGTCGAGGTGATCGTGGTTGCACCTTTTGAGTTGCCCTTCCCTATTGCCATCCATGAGTGGATACATCCATAGGGGTGACTACAGTTTAGGTGATAACAAATCCCAGCTCCTTCGTTTAGGTAAACTCCTAACGAAGCCAAGGGGGGTTGTCCCTAACAAGGAGTTTTCTATGGCTCTGTGTTTCTAAGTGTCTTAAGTGATGAAATGATGCAGATGGGTGTTGTTTATGAGTTTTTATGATGAGAACACTGTAAAATACGCAATCCATGTTGCAATTACAAAACACAAATATCAAGATGAACAGTATATGATGACTTGGAAATTAAATAAGCATCCACAAGATAGTTAAACAAATACCAAAGGACTAATGTTCCAGCTCAAGGTGATACATATAAGTTTTGTCAACCAGTGCCAAATGGAGTCAATAGGTGCTTGGGATGCTGTAAAATAAGTCTCAATGTAATGTTCGTGAGATCGTTTTGAAATTGTTCTTGGTAAATTTTGAAGTATTTTAAGTGTTCTTGATTATTATTATGGCTAAGGGTACTTCCAACCGATACGCGAGGTACTGGAAGTCTGTCCGGAAAAGATAGTATCAAGTACCTCTGTTCAAGGACCTGTCGGCCCACCCAGTGCTCTAGGCTAGGTGTCCAAGGAACTTAACCAGCAAGCTAGAGGTTGAACATGGAACCCCGGTGCCCCCAACTAGGAGATTACCCACCGAACTTATTTTATCGATCAACTCCGGATTGATTGGTTATGGGGTGAAATTTTTTATTATGGTTATCACTTATGAGATTAAACAATCCAATGCCATTTCTGAGTAATCCGATTTTTAGGTCGGTTAGAGCATACTCCGGCAAGGAAACAACGAATAAATTTTTTGAAAGGGGGTGTGAGTTGGAAGTGTTTTAATTAGAGCACAAGAAGAATGCTCTCCAATAGAGAGTGCTCTTGATCTTTCCTTAAGGCCTGATTCAAGAGTCTTATATACACTATATGCGATGCAATGCAACAATAAAAATGCTCTCCGACAGAGAGTGCTCTTGATTCGTCTTGCGACAGGTTCAAGAGACTTATTTACGCTATATGAGATGCAAATTATAAAAAGGAAACACAAGTGATTAATAAAAATAATGATGCAAAAGGAAACTAGCAATTAGTATGATAAACAAAGTAAATCTAAGTTGGCAATTAGATCTTTAAGTACAAAAATGAAACTAACTAACAATTAATGAATGAGATCTAATCTAAATACTTGAAGTAAATCTAAGATAAGAACACAAGGGAAAACACAAGACCCTCTTCCCCAAATGGGGAAGAAACACAAACTATGGGAGGCTTTATCCCACTTAGCTTTATTTCATTAATCAAATACAAATTTTGAGGATTTTCAACCTTGGAATAAGAAATGAAGGAAAATAGAAGTAAGTTTTAAATAGCTCTTAAGATATTTACAACAAAGGAGATTGTTTATGTCATGGTTTCAAGGCTTGGTTTCAAATCTCCTCTTGGTTTTGATGATCTCTTCTTCTTCTTCTTCTTCAAGTTCTCTTCTTGAGTTTGCTTTTCTTCAAACCTACAACACAACACAAATCAAACTACAAGCACCCTTTAGCATTAGTAAAAAATAAACAAAAATGAAACTAAATGCAACTAAGGTCTAAGCTAAATGCAAGCTAGAAAAATGCATTAGTCAAAAATAAACAAAAAATGGAACTAAATGCAACTAAGGTCTAAGCTAAATGCAAGCTAGAAAAATGAAATACAATGCAAGTCTGAAACTTTGAATCTATATGCTCATTCACTTTGATATGCAAAGATTGACTTTTTGAGTGAGATCTAAATTGAAATAAAGAACTACTAGCTTTGAAAAAAGGACTAGATCTAAAGCGATAGGATGCAAAATATGATGAAAAGAGATCTAACTATTAACAACTAATATGCAATCTAACTCTTAACCAAAACTTTTGTTGTTTTTGTGACTTTTTTGAAGTGACCAAGGAGGGACGAAAGGGAAGAGGCTTGAAACAAGTCAAAAGGGGAAACGAAAGGAGGAAAGGGAAGCCAACTTGAGGAGGGACGAGAGCTAGAAGGGGAGAGAAGTGAAGGAGAAAGGAGGGAAGAGAAGGGAGACGAGAGGGAGACCTAAGAAGAGAGGGCTAGCAAATGGGAAAAACGAAAGGTGAGAAGAGGGTTTTCTTTAAGGTAGGACGAGAGCTAAAGGAGGAAGACGAGAGGAAAAAAGGACTAGAAGGCTTTGGATAGCAAAAGGGCAAGGAGAAGGTAGGAACGAAACTAAGGTGATGGAAGGAGATCTAAGGGAAAAACGATAAGGAAGAAGGCAAAAACGAAAGGAAGGAGGCCAAAACCGCAAGGAAGAAGGGTGTTTTAGGGCTTCCAAGGTAATCAAGTAACCAAGTTTTAAAGTAGTTTGTAGGATGGAACTGTTATCACACAACTTGTAGTTGCCCCTAGAGGTATCCCATCCGGGACGGTAGAGGAGTTAGGCAACTAAAGAGGTGACCCAAGAGATGCCACGGTTCCCAATGCAATGTGGGAGTCACGTCAACCGAGGCACTCTTCGCTTTAGGTCAAAGTGTGACTAGACCAAGGGGGAGACCCTATACCCCAATCACGGTTGATTGGACCCGAACAAAGGTTTCTAAGGGTAGGTAAGTAATGAGTTACGGAAACCAATGCAAGGCTAAGTGGACCTAATGGTTAAGGTATGGTTGAGGGAGGTGTAAGAGATTGTTAATGTTTCAACCTATGTATGGTTTAGGCCACATAATGGGGTATGATGATTAGGTATAGTACCATGTGTTTACACAAGTGGGTCTAGTTTTCTTGGGAAGTGTGAAATGATTCTAGGTAGGCCCACAAGGTGAAGTTTGGTGTGAGGTTGGTACTATAGGTTAGATGTAGGCTAGATCTATGAGTTTGAGTTGGTTATAGGAGTACCCATGTGCTAGATCTAGGGTTTGACACGAATCCCAAGGAGTGCGACTTGCTTGGTGATGGACTAGTGCCTTGTTAAGTGGGCTAATGGGGTCAAGAAGGATGTCAAAGTGTAGATCGGGACACCTAGAAGCCAAGTCAAGTGGGTTGAATGAGATCTAATGGTTGGATCTTACTAGATCTAGGTTTTTAAGTGAGGACCCTAAGTGGACCACAATCCCTTAAAACAAGGAATGCAATCCCCAAGGCGGATCTTAACAAAAGGACAGTATAGACCTAGGTTTCAAGGCATGGGCATTCCAAATCCACGAAAAGCTCAAACACCCACCTCCTAGAAGTGGACCAACTCAAATTTTCAAGGGGGTGCGATTTGCCCAAGGAAGGTCAAAAAGTGGGTTTTGGTGGACCAAATCAAGTCCAATGGCCACCAAATTGTAGATCCGGGATGCTAGTGCCCCGATCTATGTATCTTCAAAAATTCAAGTGAATCCAAGGGCTAGATCTTAGTAGATCTAAGTTTTAAGGTACCAAGAAGATCAAAAGGGGGTTTTAACCCCTTAAAACATGGAGAGATGTCCACAAGGTAGTTTTCACCAAAGTAAGGATGTGGGGGTAGGTTATCAAGTGTCTAGATTTCAAATCAAGTGGGATCTCACCTACCCATGTGCTAGATCTAACCCAACAAGCCTCTCTTAGGGAAGTGCGATTTGGTTCAAGAGGGCTTTTTGCATTGAAAAGTGTGTCAATTTTTAGCCAATCACCACCAAACTATAGATCCAACTAGGGGTGGATACTATAGAGGTGGGTTTTCAATTTCTCTTCAAATGCAAGGCTAGATCTAAGTAGATCTAAGAAATACCAAAATTGGGGTTTTGATTAATTAGGGTTTTATGACCAATGAAGATAGAATGGATGAAAGAGGCACATACCTTGTAGATCTTACCTCAATTGCTTGTGGCCACCTTGCAAGTTGATATCATTCTCCTATGTGTATATTCAAGAGTGAGATCCAAGTGCTCCAACCAAAACGTCCTTCTCCAAGATAGCCAAATCGTCCTCCTCCTACAAGACAAGATCAAAGAAACAAGTCAAGCAAGATGATTATGAAAATGGTAGAAAGATGTAATAGAAAGCATCAACTATGTCATGAAGATACAATAATGATACTCCCTGTCACAAGATCAACCCAAGAGAGAATATGTGGATCCCTCCAACAATAACCCTCATGAAGTCGCCCTCCTCTCTCCAATTCGACTTTCCTGTCAAAAGATTAGCAAAAGCACCAAAATCCACAATGATACATAGAAGAGATACTGTATATTCAATTTGCAAGAGAATCCACAATGCAAGAGAGATGTGCTCCACAAAAAATCTTCTATTCCAATATTCCAGAGCTCCAAAGGTGCCTTTACAATGAGAGGCTCTCTCCTTTAAATAGGAAGGAGAGGCACCAAAACCCTAACCACTTTTTGAATGAGTGGCTAATATTAAAAGATACAAATGTCTAATCAATGGTTGAGATGCGCTCAACAATGAAATACATGGATCACTAATAAAATATAATATAAGTGGACAAAATCGCCCTATAAGAGGGGAATCCCACCAAGTCATGATGACAAAATATCATAAGAGGCTTATGGTGGGTCCAAGGGGTAATTTTATCCCTCCTTGGTCAATCCCCATAGCACAATAACCAATAAATAATCATGAAAGTACCAAATCGTGCCTCCATAGTGAAGTCGTGGTCCTCAAAAGACCTCAAAAATCCACAGAAAGTGCCATAAGTGATGGATGCGGGCCCCGATGAAGCTGAAACTGCTGGAGAAGGTGTGGAAGGTCCCGATCTATCATCACTGATCATCCCATGCCATAACTTTGCCTCAGTAGCCCAAATCGATTTCCTCAATAGCCATTTCTACCAATCCTGAAATGCCTCGGGAAGCGTGAAACTGCCCCAAACAGCCTCCTGGAGTGCTGGCGCTGTCAAGGTGAGGGCACCAATGTGTCCGGGAGGGGGGTAATATGGTAAAAACAAGTGGCTGGACCACCCCCTCCATCATCAGCGGCCTAGGTCAACCGGATAAAAATCACATCTGCTCCGACAGGGCTTCCGAGAGACCAAAACTGCACTAGGACAGCCTACTGAGGCTAAATCATCACTGTAAGTGCCCGGAACTGAAAACAAACTGTCCCATTGGACTCAGAAGGTCCAAATCCATCCAAGATGTGTACTCATACACCATATGAATCTCTGCATGATCAAAATAAATATCCAATATACCGGATCAAGGCCAATAATAATGCGCTGTACATATACAAACACTGCTGTAACCCCAGAATCATCATCATAACCCTGTAGCTGCTGCATAGAGTCATCATGTATGTATACATAGACCATATATCATCTATCCATATCATCATAAGGTCCAACATCTCATGTCCCATGGTCCTCCATGGTCAAACTAGGTCTAACCAAGACCAAATATAACTCAGATCATCATCAATAGCTGCTGCAAAGTGTCAAGGTTAATATATGCTCTACAACTTATTCAAATAACAATTATAACACAGAGTAATCATGACTGGCGATCTAAATCCAAATATATAGTGTCGTTAATTATTATTATTACTCAGACTAGACTTTCAGGATCATACTCATTTCATAGTTGTGATCAATTTGCTAGTGAAGGGTGAAGGCTTAAATTAACTGGCTAGGCTAAGGGATGACTTAACTGTCTTGACTTTGTGACACTTTGGCAAGGGAAAGGGAATACACCCTAGTATATACTGAATGAGCAATAACACAGGGAATGGCGGTGTCTCACAAATGGATGAGTTGTTTAAAGAGGGTTTATTCACCTTCACAGATGCGCACAATCCATAATACAAATAAGGCCAACAATTGTTTAGATATAGCATTTAAGTTCTATTGCTTTTGGGCCTGAAGTTTCCATAGCCTTGATCTATGTGTGTTTATAAACACATTGCATAGATTTACATTTTTTCTTTAGGCTTTCTGCTGCAGGTGTGTTTTTAAGGCACTTGTTTACCTGAGCACTTCTAGGTGTGTCAAAGACAACTTGTTTACCTAGGTATTTATTTTCCAAAAGATATAACATTTTATTTTCATTGCCATGTTCATTTGGCATGCCTCTCATTCATGTGTGTTTAGAAACACATTGCATGAATGGGCTTTTCATACAAGATATAGCATTTCATTTTTCCAGATTTTGTATTCATGGCAGCACTAAAAGTTTCAGGTTTAGCCAACACAACTTTAGTGACTAGGGGGAATTCACAAGGAACTCCAACTCACCATAGGTAAGTTTTGTCACCAACTCAGAGCCGAGACACAATAAACAGGGAAGCTCATCCAATACAGAGGCTACAGTGGGGAAAAGTCCTCCATGCCACTAGTCAAGTAGTAAGTCAGGGTGATAATCTAAAAGGTAGGCCATGGATGGATGAAGACAATGAAATGATGGAGCCAACACTAGCAAGCCAAAGTATGGTGTAATGATCACCTCTATTCTCCCTAAGGAGGGTATGTACCAATGAATATGAATAGTGAACTTCTAAGTCTGAGTAGGGACAATATAATATATATAATAGATCAACCAGGTCCATATATCTATATGATCGCCAGATCATGACACTAAGTGCTAAGACATGCTATAAGAATAAGTATAAAAGCAATCTAAGCATAACACCACGATATACCTGCTGAGTCATATACCTGAAAGCTCATCAACCTGTACCATCATCTATCCTCTGAGACTGCTGCTGTAACTCTGGGCACTACTGACTGCTCTGTACCAATGGTATAATGGCTACATTGGTCATCTCTCTGAGTGTCCTGAGACTCAGTCATGGCATGGGGAATACAACTGCTATCCACAATCTGATAGTGATCCAAAGATAGCTGCTCATCTCATCATCTCAAAGTAAAGGAACTGGCTGAAATGTGCTCTGGAATCTGAAAAATAATGTATGGTAGCCCGGCTACTATATATGTGATAACAGGAACTTAGAACAAGACTTCTTTGGGCCTTCTTAAGATGAAAAACTTGTCCTTATGTAGATCCTGCAATCACAATTGAGTTAGATCAATCTTGAAGATGAAGCATGGGCTTGAAGCAGCTAAACTCTTGCCTTTCTCCACTTTAGTAACACCTAACCAAAACACAAATCTCAACAAGCAAGTGAGAATGGAAAAAGAGATGCTAGAATGCTCAAATAATTAGATCTAAATCAACATTTCATACAATTGAATATTAGTGTTCATCCAAATATTGATCATTTAAGCATAATTAACCAACTTAACAACTGTAAATGGCTAATCTATTGTGCTTCTAGAGCCTTCACAAGCTAGCAATCTTTAAACCAAATAACAAATGCAAAGATGAGAGATGGGTTAGAGAAGATGTCACCTCAACAAGAGATGAAATCACATCCACATGTAAGAGCTCATGGACCTCCAAAGTAAAAAATTTTATTATCAAATCAAAGCAAAGGCTAATACAATTTCTTCAGAGTAATCTTACTAAAAAAAAATCCATCCTGAGAGAGTGAAAGGCACCTCTCTTTATACAAAAATACAAGCCACACTGAGCCTACAATTCGAATTGGCAACTAAAAGACGAACTCGAATCAAAGCAAAGTCGAAATCCTCAAGATCTGGCTTGGAGAGCCATGATTCACCCAACAACTCGAGTTGAAGTAAATGAGATGGGGAGGTGGCCTCCACCTTGGCAAGGTGCCCCCCATCTCTTCCTTGGAAGCTTCACCAAGCCAATGGGCAATCTCCAACCAGATATGACGTGAGCCAAAGAGGAGGGCATGAATGCCACATGAGATGGCTTGGAGTTTAGATATAAATGCTAACTCGAGTTTGGAGGAGCCAATGCAAGTGATGTGGCCATTATTCAAGGAGGGTTCCTACCATGGAGTAAATGCACTCCCAACAAACCATTAATCACTTGCCACATCAACCAAATCGACTTTTGCATGAAGGAGGGCAAATTCTCCCACTGAAGATCTCTTCTGGTGACTAGATAGTTGACTGGAAGCACTTGGAGTTGATTGGAATCTTCATGAATGCTCAGTGCATGTCATTTAGCCTTTTATTTTATTCAATTTGGTTTATTTTGGAGAGATTTGGATCATCTCCAAAATATTCATTTTTAATATTTTAATTAATAATTTCTCTGTAAATGACTTTTTTGAGAAATTATTAATTATGAGGCTGAATGAACATCTGAAACTTAGGATAAGCTGGTCTGGGGTTCATATATGATTTTTGGCTTAGCAATCAAGCCTCCAATCTCTGAAATCCAACCCCGGATGATTGACATATTACAATTTTGATTTTTCCAATTAAATATTTGGAAAAATAATAATAAAAAATACTAAAAATAAAACTCATCTAACGCGTCCGGTAAAAAATTTTCGGACATTGTTTTTAATGCATGAGGGCCCTAGGAAATGACCATCTAAGACATACATGGTGTCTAGTAGGCTTATATACATCAGTTGGACTCTAATAAGCCTCCAAGGCTCAAATTTCTAAATCGGGCATTCCAGCTTTGGAGGAAGCGGGAGAAAATCTCGTCGATTATTGCTCGGCTATAGGCAAAGTATAATTGACAAGAGAAAAAAAATCCCTGGAATGCCTTAGTTGATAGTCAAGTCATGGGGAACTGAGCCACTCAAAAATCCTACTAGCACACTGTTATCACACAATCTCTAGCTGTTTGTGGTGGATATCCCAATAGGGATGGTAGAGGATACAACTAGGAGGGTGTAACTGGCAATAGCCAGGTCCTACGCTCAAATGAACGGAAGTCACGTCAGACAAAGCTACTGTCACTTTAGACGAGGCACTTTGGCCAAGTCAAGGGGGAGACCCTGCTCAACTAGTGATGGTTGAGAGACAACAAATACACCCAAACACAGAAAGATGAGAGATGGAAGCAAGGGATGAGTGTAAATGAGCTCCTATGTTTGATTCCAGCCAATGAGTGGACACAAGTAGTAAAATAAGAGTGATGAGATAAGTGACCAGCAATCAGAAATAGTTAAATACTACGATTATAACAAGAGATTATATGGCTGAAATGATTAAGGGAGCTGCAATGAAATAGAAGTGATATGCTATAGTGAACTGCCTAGGTAAATGGTTAGATAATGAGTCAAATGGACCTAGGGCAGCAAGAAAATGATGCTTATGATCACTTCTAGAAGACGGTACTTGATTTTCTAAGGTAAAATGACAATAGAAATTCAAATCAGAACTACCCAGAACCCCAAATCAACCCAATTAAGCAGCAAGAGAAAAACGCCCAAGTGGGGCGTTTTTGCTAGGTGGACCAGTGCTAAAATTACGGGCAAATGGAGTCCAAAAGATTTGAAACTTGATTCCCTAAGGTAAAATGACGTTCTAAGATGGAATCAATACTACCCACAACCCAAAAATTAACCCAACAGTGAGATTGGCTGAAATGCCCAAGGAGAGCGAATTCAGCAGGTGACCAGCTCCTAGTTCTAAGGGTAATCGGGGTCGGATTCGAATGAAACTTGAGATATGAGAGTTTAAGCATATATCATTACTGGGTTTTTAATTAGAACAAGTTCCTATGGTGAAATCCTAAGTTATCAATTTTTTAGGGTTTTTAAAATGGTTGCAGCTTAGCATCTAACAGTGAAAGAGAGATTATAAGAAAGGAGAAAAGATCAGTACCCGGATAATGGAGAAGGTATTCCCGTGCTGAAGACACACCCCGAAGATCAAGTGCAGAGCTAGACAGCGTTTTCCCCTCAGCGTTTTTGGAGTAGCCAGTGAGCAAAGGCGTTTTTCTTGTACTTGCCAAGGAGAAGATGAAATCAGTTTCTACGGCAATATGACAATAATAAACCACCAAATGAGATGACAAATAATGAGAGAAGCAAATGACAATACAAGTAAATTTACTTCCCTGTTGGAGAACCCAAAGAAAAACGCTAGCAAGGAGACCCTGTCTCAAGAGCTGTGTTTTCCCCTAGTGGCCAGCTTCACCTGCAAATCGAAAATTCTCAAGGAGATATGGGGACACCAAAAGTAACTCAGCAATGCATCAGAAATGTGATCTCAATCAACACAAGAAGAATCCAACTCCAAAATCCAAGTAACACCGTAAGGATGTCTCTCTATAATCTTAGTGTCAAGTCTCTACAATGCCAAGAAGAAGTAAAATGGAGTGAGTCCATTCTCTTATAGAGATGGCTCCCTCTCAAGATAGGTTTCCCCCCAAAACGGAGGGTTGAGATCATCTCCCCATCCACAAAATCGAATGGTGGAGATGACTCAAGGAGGGGGGTGCGAATTGCCCCAAGGAGAAGTGCACTATGGAGAGAGAGGGGCCCATTGTGGGCCATACAACAAATGCCAATGGGTTGGGGGGTTCCTATATGGGGTTTTATCCCCCCAACCATATACAATAAGGGTCCCACCATTAATCAACAAGGAAATCGAATTCACCACTAAGGAGAAAAACGCCCCTATGGGCCAAATCGAACTCAAGTGGTGAGCTGTCATATGGAGGGGCCCACAATGCCCAAATACTACGTCAAACATTACCAAAAATACCTTAGTAATTACCTATACCATTGCCAACCTTTAATTTTTCCGTTTACCTATAGTTGCCTTAGTCAAATTCTGATTTCCATGTATTTTCTGCTGGTTTATATGGCTGAAGATGAAAATTGGGCTTTTGACCCACTTTTATTGCCCGGACTGCCGAACCGTTTGTTGCAATGCAATCGTGGACCCCAAAAGTAGTAAGGATGACCACTTGAATGACCCCGATCCATCACTTTGGCATCATTTGCCCCAAATCCATGATTTTTTAATTAAAACAGGTCAAAGTTGACCAATAATAATTAAAAATCTCTCAAATGGTTCAATGTTTTGCAATTCCGTCAGTTGCATGCTTATATGGAACCCCTATAGATAATAAATGATCGAAATCGAAATTTCGATCGCAACATTTTCGGGCCCATTTTTGGCCTAGTCAACCCAGTTTGACTAAGTCAAATCTGGTCAACTATAGTGCTAGCTGAAACCTGTATGCAAGCATGAAGTGACAAGGCTCAATTAAACAAGTTAGTACATTACTAAGCAATAAATGATATCATGGTGATAAAAAATACATTAAATCCCGAAATAGTACAAGGCCCTGGTGAAGTGGGCCCACCACCTCCAAAAGACTAGGATGCTATACACCTCCATAGAATTGACCACCTTGCTGACTCTAGGTGATGTGGACAACAAGGTAAAAGATATGGGAAGACGAGGATAAAGATCATGTGACCATTAGACATCTCGGGAAAGCGGGGTCCACTGAGGTAAGTATGGCATGACAGAACACAGGGAAGGGCGGTGCCTCACAAATGGGTATAGTGCAGGGAAACCACCACTAGTCATCTAACAAATATCCCACAACTCACATCCGTATCCGAAGACTCCGTGAGGTTCTTTTCTAGAGCCGCCAAACTGGGTGTCCGGCAAACCGTAACTTGAGACTCTAGGGGGCAATCTTGAGCTTGTCCCTTGCTCCTTCTCACCTCCTTGTCCCGCAGGACTAGGTGAGGAATAACCACTACAAATGCTGACATGTATAGCTGACCAGAATCCATGTGTGTTCATAAACACATTGCATGGATTTTACAATGAGTTTCATATTTAGCCCTTTTTTGGCTAGATTTTACATTTACAACATAGAGGCCTATTTAGCCTGATTTACATTTCAGTTCTTCATTTCTTCATGGCCCTCTTGGGCTACATACATATCTCAAAAGATATAAACATGGCGCTCATACTGCAAAGGTAATGGGGGTGGGTAATACAAGCTTTGACGACAAGTAGGGAGCACCCGGTGAGGCTACACAATCCTAACTGCATTGCAACATCGGGGGTAACCGACAGGAGCAAATCCCAGGTTTAACCGTGTATCTCACACACTAAAGAGCCGAGGCACAATAAACAGGGAGTCATGGCAAACTCAGAGATCAATGGGGAAAGGGGGTCCTCGTGATCACAAATCAGAATCCAAGTCGGGGAAGAAGTGTCATGGATGAGTCGGATGGGTGGAGAAGGTGATAATGGTGCTAAAGTCAGCTATCGAGGGGCTAAGTGATCAAGTCTAAGCCAAGTATACAGGACATGACTCAGCGTGCATATACATAAGTCTAAACGGAGGGGTGGACTGACATCACCAAAGGCCCAAACACATCATATCATAAGCAGATCACCAAATATATCATCTCATGCAAAGTTAGTGTACTAGCAAGTATAAAAGAGTCTAATCTACAACATGAGCAATAATCAATATATGCAATACCTGCTGCACCATATACCTGCTGCTACTGAATCTGTATAATCTACAACATGAGCAATAATCAATATATGCAATACCTGCTGCACCATATACCTGCTGCTACTGAATCTGTATAATCTACAACATGAGCAATAATCAATATATGCAATACCTGCTGCACCATATACCTGCTGCTACTGAATCTGTATCTGAGCTGGATCTCTGCTGAATCCGGGCACATAATAAACCAACACTGTACTCTGATAATCTCGATCAGAACAAGACTAGGCAACTGTCTCAAATGGGCTTGTGTCAAAGCCTGGCAAGGAAAGGTAACCCTGTGGTAGATGGTAAGTCCAATTGTCTGTCCCCTCTGATGTATCTGCTAGGGGCAATCTGAACAAAAATGCCTCCTCTGAAGGCAGCTGATCTCCGATCTGGAAAAAACAGTACTGTGCGGTCCTCGGCCGCACAGTCTGCAGTGTGGAAGCTGCTCCTGACATAAAATGTGATAACAGACACTTATTACAAACCTCGTGGGGCCATGGTCATTTCAGCAAAAAAATAAAACTGGCTAGCCAAACTTGGCTAATTATTGCAACTGGAACTTCTAATACGCTGGATATGAACATAAATCATGTTCATCAAATGGCTGCTCGTCGGAAGTCCAACTATTGTACAAAAAAGTTGGTAACAGGGCATATGAGGCAATTTGCCCCCATCATTAGATTGGACTTATTCCATCTTGATCTATGTATTAGTGAGAGATTAAATCTCCACCATTGATCTTTTATTTTTATCTTTTGATTTCAATCGTCCATTAAAAAGTTGGTTAGGGATTTGGCCACTCTCTTAGATATGAAAGAGAGTAAGCCTGTCATTTGTAATGGAATTTTGGCTCTTGGAAGGAGATTTATAAAATTTATGTTGTGCACATTTTGGTCTTTGGGTGAATGATTTAATTTCTCTTTCTTCTTACATTCAGTCTATTATTAGATCGTATTTGTACTCCACATTTGAGATATCCTTTCAAGTTTATTGTGATGGCAGGAGGTGGATCAATTTTTCCTTGAGCATCCTGTACAAACTAGGAACCAGTGGGCGACTTGTTCCATTTCGGGGGTGATCTGTGTTTAGAATAAATATTTTCTTTGGTCATTTAGTCTCTCACCATTGCTCTTTTGTCATTCTTGCTATTGCTATATTGATCTATAATTTTTCCAAGTGAATTTTTAGATGTAGCATTTGTCTCACTATTATTTTTACTTGGGGTTTTGCAGGGAAATTTCTCTTGGGCATTGTTGTCACATCCATAGTAGCAGGGACTACCATGATTTCAGACCAGTTTTGAGCACATTCTTGAGCCAGTCCTATGATATCCTATGCACGAGATCAATAGCATATGAGCATGTTGATCATGATCACTCTTATATTCAGTGGGCCCAGAGCATGTACACAAGTAGTTTCATGTCAGGATCGAGCCCCATGACCTTAGGTTGGTGACTGAGTTAGCCATTTTTTGCCTTGACAGATTAGAGATGATGATGGTGCCCCATGATGTGGACAATAGCAATGTTCCAGTGTCTTCCGGATGCAGCTGTAGGTATATGACCCAACACGTATATGGTTATTGTACTTGGATGTTTATTTGGCTTGTTTACTTATCTTAGTAGCTGGACTGTGTATGTAGTGGCTACGCATCGATGATCTTATGTTTTGCTCGTTATTGATGGTTTAGAGTAGAAGTGATTAAGTTGCTTTGAGTGAGAGGTTCTTGTGTATACTCATTGGTCTTCTCCTTGTCATAGTATGGACTTGGTCATTCCCTTTATGTCTTTGCTAGTCATGGCTTCACCTTGTCACTGTCCCCATCCATTCGTTATCTTTCATTTTTGGTTTGATCTCAACTTGCACTTTGGCTAGTGAGATCGAGGACCCCCCCCACTTATGCCTCTGTGTTGGATAGACTCCATGTTTACTTTGTGTCTCGGCTCTGGAGTGTGTGGCTTATCTCACTAGGATGTTATCCTTTAGTCCTTGAAAGCAGGTATTCCTGCAAAAAAACATTGGATCGCATAAACGCTATATCTAAATGGATGCAAAAAGTCAACAACAAAAGTGTTTTTATTATTTAAACACTAAAGTAAATAAATAAATAAAATATTTCGTAGCTTGTCAGTGGCCAAGGGACGAGCACTCAACCCTTGTATGATGTAAGGTCGTTTTTCCCTATAGGGAAATAGGGTGGTAACTCCATCGCACCTATGGACAGTGGCGAGCAATGGTGGTAAGACCGAGTCATTATCTGAGGCCGTCAAGGCTATTCAGGGCACCTGCCCTTGGAGGCTGGCTAGTGAAAGTTGATCAAAGTAATTAAATGTTAAATGTTAAAGTTGAAATGTGCAAAAGCTGACAAAAAGTCAAATGTAGAAAGGTTGCTTGTCTAGAGTCTATTGGGAGCATGCTAAGCATTCTACCCATTTGTGAGGCACTGCCATTCCCTAGTGTCTTATATTTGGCATATGTATAAGTGGTATTCCCTTTCCCTTATGTCCGAGTGATCACAGCGTTGAGGTTGTCTAGTCAAATCCCCTTAGCCTAGCCTTGTTTCATCCACTTCACCCATAGCTAGCAAAATGGTCAAGTCTGTAAATGAGTATACACTTGAGGCTTTTACTTGGAGTGATGTATTGCTTTGATCTAGGCTTACTGTTGATGATTTTTCTATTCATGATCGCCATTAAAATGCCACTTAATGCTTTAGTCTTGCTATTAATATAAATAAGGGAGCATATTTCATCCATTTGCACATGCAGGATCAATTGTTTTTGGTCTAGGTCATTATTTTGATCATTTATGACCCGTTCAAACCAGTTTGACCAAGTCAATAGTAGGTTCCGGGATGAGTTTGGCCGACAGAGTTCGATTTTGGTTATTCATGGTCCTTTGATGTTTATTAGATGGTTCCATGCTCCAGACAGTGATTTTCCATGGTGGCTTGCATTATTTTTATTATTATCAGTATTTACAGGCCATATTTTTATTATTCGGGCATGGATGAGCTTCCAGATGCATTTCTTGATGGACATATGGTGTATGAGTACTCATTCTTTGTGGATTTAAACATTTTGATTCCATTGGTTCACTTAGATCTCTGTTATGGGCACAAGTACGTGATGATATGGCCAATTTATTTTCCAACAGCAGAGTACCATGGAAAAATAACATAAAAAAGGTGAAAATGGCTAGCAAGGAAATCAATTTGGCTTAATGAGGCAAGGAAGAGAGAGACGCGTTACCTTCATTGGGGAAGTCAAATCTTTCATCGCATATTTTCCCTCCATCCATCTCGAAGATTAACTTGCATAATTTTTATGGTCCTATAAATTCTTTGATGGAGGATGTTTGCATCAGTCAATCTTCTCCTTGGCATGATTTCATTTTGCACCATGCAAGCCCTTTTGAAATCTTTGAACAAATCAGGGAGATTGTGCTGTCAAATTATTTAATCTTTAATCCAATCTTGACTTATTTTATTAACGAATATCAAAGAAGAATCATTAACCTGTTTGATGAATGGTTGCATTGGATTTATGATATTACCTAGCACTTGTCGGCCTAGTTAGAGTAGGTTAGGTAGGCTTTTGAATAAGCTCGCTTGAGCAGTAGGATTTGAGTGTCTTGTTTTTTTTGAGTGTTGAGTGCTGCTGAGTCTTTTGAGTTTTTTTTTAGTGTTGACTGTCTTCCTTTTTCTGAGTACTGAGTTCCTTTATGCTGAGTGAGTTGAGTCTGCTCCTTTACAAGCCTATTCATCTCCTGCATTAAAAATTATAAAATGAACAAGTTAAATGTTAGATTAGTATTTTCTTTTAATGCATTTCAGTTTCTGATCCAGATTAGAATCTCATTTTCAGTATTTTGTTTTATTCCATATATATTGCTCGTGGTAGTTTGCTTCCATGTGTATAGGAATAGGTACATTTGAAGATGAAGCAAAACAGTTAGGTGCTGGATTGAGGATTGATGCAATTCGTGTTGGGGACCAGAGATTCTGAGGTTCTCAAGCACTCTCTCCCTTAGAGCACTTGTCCCAGCTGGAGCCAGATGTTATTACATCCATAGTAGTTGGGATACCATGATTGTAGAGCAGTTATGTGCATATTTTTGAGCTTTGCCTTTACACAGTTCTAGTGAGATTAACTATGATGAGCAATATTATTTGTGATCACTCACACATCAGAGCAGCCCTATATTAGACATGCAATAGAACCTATGCCAAGGCTGAGCCTCTTGACCTCAGATTTGATAACTAAGATGACCTTTTATCCCATACAGATGCAGTGTAGTGTTTTGAGCTTCAGCAGTAGTGTTCTCAGTGGTTATAGTTGGTCCAGATAGCAGATACAGGTATATGTCCCCGCAGGTATATGATGTGTGTTACCAACTTTTTGTACCATAGTTGGATTATCTGAAGAGCCGCCATTTGACAAACATGATGAATGTTTGTACTCCAGTGGATCAGATGATCCAACATTTGTGCCTAGCCAATTTTGGTTGGTCAGTTTTGTTTTTCAGTCAACATGACCATGGCCCCATGGGGTTTGTAATAAAGTGTGCTAGTAGGATTCTGAGTGTCTCGGTTCCCCATGACTTGATTAAGCAACTAAGGTATTCCAAGGAGTTTTTTCCCTTGTCAATTATACTTTGTCTATAGCCGAGCTATAATCGATGAGGTTTTCTCCCGCTTCCTCCAAAGCTGGAATGCCCGATTTTGAAAATTTTAGCCATGGGGGGTTATTAGAGTCCAATTGATGTATATAAGCCTACTTGACACTATTAGAATAGATGTTGGTCATGTCCTAGATCCCTAGTGCCCTCAGAAAAAATTTTGAAATTTTTTTACCGGAGGTGTCGGATTTTGATTTTAATTATTTTTTAAATTTTAATAAATTTCTCTATAATTTAAATGGAGAAATTTCAATTTTTAATATGTCAGTCATTCGGGATCCGAATTCAGTGATTGAAGGCTCCAACCTTAAGCCAAAAATCATTCATGATCCCGGGACCAGTTTATCCTAAGTTTCGGATGTCAATTCAACCTCATAATTAATAATTTCCAAAAAACCCAGTTATAGAGAAATTATTAATTAAAGTATTAAAAATTATTATTTTGGAGATAATCCAAATCTCTCCAAAATAATCCAAATGGATTAAAATAAAAGGCTAATTGACATGGCACTAGACATTAATGAAGATTCCATTCATCCCAGTCATCATTCAGTTGAGTATACAGTCAGCACAAGCATGTCTTCACCAAGCAATTCGCCCTCCTTCCATGCAAAACTCGATTTGATGACATGTCAATCATTAAATGGTTTGGTGGTTTGGCATTAAAGCCCATGGTAGGTGCCCTCCTAAGATTGAGCAATCTCAAGGATTGGCTCCCTTTGAAGATAGTTTGCATTTATATCAAGTATGATGTGGATCTCCCACTAGACTCATGCATTACCTATTGGAGCCCACGTGATTTTGGCTTGGAGCTCGAGTTCTACCACATGGCATTCACTTATTGTATGGTGATACTTCCAAAGAAGAGGTGAGGGGCGCCTTGCCTAGGTGGAGGCCACCTCCTCATCTCAATCAATGAAACTCGACTTGTTTGGTGAAGATGGACTCCGAAGCTTGGCTTGACTTAGTGTTGATTGGGATTTAGACATGGAATTCGATTTGTGTTAGGTGCATTAGCTTCCATCATGCCAATTCGAATTAGGGTAGACTAGGTTATTGTTTTGCTATATAATGAGGCTCTCTTTCCTCATTCCTGATGGACTTTTAGCAAAGAAACTCTGGAGGATTTGTAACTCGTTTTGATTATTAATAAAGTTGAGACTTTGGAGGTCAAACTGTGGAGGCTCTTGGTGGCCATACTTCACCCAATAAACAAGGTGATATTGTGTAATGCTTTATGCTTAGGATTATTAAGTTATAGATCTTTGTTTCAAGAGGGCTAACAATCTAGCACAAGTAAACAATGAATCTATCTCTTTTCGCTTGAGTATAATTTGTTTTGCAGGTATCTTCCAATGCATTGGGTTTCTTGTAGGTACACCTTCACTTTGCATATGGCCAAGGAGTTTCAAGCTTTATAAACAAAGAACAAGGAGTTCTTGCTTTCTCCATCACCCCTTCAACAAAACTTCTCATTTGGTTACTTGATCTACCTATCTCCAAACAGTGGAAATCCAAAGCCCCATTCCTATCCAAGTTTGAGATCGTTATTTGGCTTGCCTTTGGTTTTCGGCTTGCTTAACCCTTTCTCCCTCTCGTTTTTCCACTTCCTCTCTATCTTGCTCTCGCCCTTCCTCATCTTTTTCCATATCTTCTTCTAGCTCTCGCCCCATCTCTTCTTCTTCTCCATTCCTCTTGCACTCGTCCTCTCTTTTTCCTCCTCTTGTCAACCTTACCTCACCTCATTCTGCTGCTCCTATTTTCTGCCACTTTCCACCTTAGTTTGCTGCCCACTATCCCTTCTTTACTGCTGCCCATACCCTCTCCTCTCGTCTTCATCCCTTCTCCCATTCGTCCACCTTCAAAAAAGATACAAACAAACAAAGAAATAAAGTGTAAGCTGGGTTAGTAGTAGAGTTCATTCTTTTTTTTAGATTCATTTTTTAAAGTAGTTGAATCTCAAGTTTTGTATTGTCATTAGAGTTAAAATTTTCTCATGGTTTAGATCTTATACTTGGCAATAACTTAGATCTCTAAAAGCTTTGTTAAGTAGGCCCTAGTTTCATGCTTTGAAAAATAGCATAGGCATCTCAAGTCTCGCATCTTGCACTTTCGTTTCATAGATCTTAGTTCATTCTTTGTTTGATCTCATAGTTAGGCTCTTTCTAGTTTAAATTCACTTGATAATTTGCACTTTGTAGACCTCACATTAAGGATTGCTATATAGTTCACTTCAAACTTTTGCATCTAGGTCTCATTGCAGAAGCGCATTTCATTTTAAGTGCTTAGACTTTAGTTGCATTTAGTTTCTTTATTTGCAAAGCTTAGAACAAGTTTATTTCCAAGATTGTTTTTATTTTTATACTAATGCTAATGGGTGCATGAGTTTTTGACTTTTGTTTGTTACAAGTTTTGAGAAAAAAACAAGTTATTGAGAAGGGAAGTAAGAACAAATTTTGAACTAAAACCACTTGGAGATTACCCAAAGAAGAAGAAGATTCAAACCAAGAAGACAAGAATACAGTCATTCTCCTTTGTACAAACCCCCAAAAGGGTTTTAGTTTTAAATTCTTAGTTGCTTTTCATTTCAAGGGTTTCAATCCCTCACTTGTAACTGATTAATAAAAAGGCAAAAGTGGGATAAGGCCTCCCACACTTTGGTTTTTTCTTCCCCATTTGGGGAAGAGTGTCTTGTTTTCTTAGAGTAGATTTACTTTTAGTACTTAGATTAAATTTCACTTTTGTGTTTAGATTAGTTCTCTTCCAAGTCTTGACTTGAGATAGTATCCTTGGGAATTCATCCCAAGGGTAGGGCCACATAATTTTGTGGTTACTTCTCTTTCTCCATTAGACTCCTTGTTGAAACTTAGGTAGTTGGAATTTCTCAAGGACTGGTGGTTTTAGTGGTCATCCTTGTTCAGAGGTTGACTCCACTTGTTGTTTATTTCTTAGATTAGTGGTTAAATTTGGCCTTAGAAAGCGTGCCTTGATATCATTATTGTTCTACTGTTTTACTTCTAAAGGTGCACTTTTCTTTATGCAAGTCTGCTTCTATTTTAATAAACAAACAAAGTCTCTTGAACTTGCCGTAATCCAAGTCAAGAGCACTCTCTGTCGGAGAGCATTTTAGCTTGCATATTTTCCCCCTGCATTAGGCATTTCAATCAAATAAGTCTCTTGAACTTTGGTCTTAAGACTAAGTCAAGAGCGCTCTTTGTCGGAGAGTTGAACTGTGTGCTTTAATGATATTAAAATACTCCAACTCATACCCCCATTAATTAATTTATCTTGGTCATTATCTGACACCCGTATGCTCTGCCAACCTGAAAGGGTTGGGCTAGTACTCAGAAAGGTGTTGGACTTGTTAATCTCATAAGTGATAACTTAATAAAACTTTACCCCCACCAACGTGCCGACGTTATTTCGAGAAACTTTTAAGTGGGAGGCAAAAGATCCTAAACCTGGTGGGGCCAAGAAACATACCATTGTCAGACATCAGGGTGGTCAAGCCATTGAACACTTACCCTTCGAAATCTGGACGGTCTTGAAATACCATCAGAGGGGAGCCACTTAAAGGTGTACTTTTCCAGTCTCTTGATTACCTTGTTGTTCTTAGCCTAATAATCAAGACCATTAAAACTTTGAATTTACCAAGATAATTTGCACAACGTTCTCACAAACAGTTACTAAGACTATATATTCAGCATCCCCCAGCACTACATTCATTTATTTGACTCCTTCACCCAATGGATAAGACACTGGTCTTTTATATTTACATGCTTTAAATTTAAGTTGAACCATTTGTTCATTGGAATTTATCTATCTGTGGATGCTACAATTTATAAGTCTTTATATACTGCTAAATCTTGTTTCGCAACGTGGATTGCTTTTTATCTTGTGTTTATTATAAGTTGTGGGTCTTTCATCATCAAAAAACTCCTAAACAACACCCATCTGCATCACCACACATTTTAAAAACACTTAAAAACATTGATCCATAGTTAACTCTTTGCAGGGACTACCCCCCTTGGCTTCGTTAGGAGTTAGCCTAAACGGAGGAGCTGGGATTTAGGTGACAGTACCTAGCTCATTGCTTGCTCCCAAGGCCACACTTCTCTCACTTGAAGTGAAGAGACATCTTTCGAAAGATTTTTGCTGCTGGTGTGCATCTCGGCGGACAACAATGTGCATTGGTTTTGTTACCTCCCCACTGTTATAGGGTTGTTCACAAGCAGCAGGGGTTAAATGGTACTGCTACTTTCATTAGGGAAGGTTGGATTAGCTGTTTCAGTTTTAGTTTTTCTGTTCTTTTCATAGATAAGTACAACAAACATCAGAAAGCAAGTAAAGTGGCTTCAAGCTTGTCACAAATGTTTTGCCATCGCAATTGTCATTGTTGTGATAGCTGTTCCAGAGGGCCTCCCACTGGCTGTTACTCTCACGTTGGTTTACCCTATGAGGAAAATGATGGCAGATAAGTCTCTGGTGAGAAATCTTTCTGCCTGTGAGACTATGGGATCCGCAACAATTATCTGCAGTGACAAAACGGGAAATTTAACTCTTAATGAGATGACAGTTGTGAAGGCTTGGGTGGCTGGAAGATTCACTTGGGTGGCTGGAAGATTCGGGGAAGTTCCAATTCAAGCAGAAGAAGAGGGATTTGAGAAGCTTCAACATGAGCAACAAATTCCACAGGAGGTGAATCTGAAGAAAAAGAATGAAGGCAGGCTATGGGTTGAGAGATTGTATCGCAAAGTAAATGATAGTATACAGGATGGAGTTAAAAGGGTTTGAACCATGCTGCTCCTGGTGACATAAGAGGGGGCCTTATTTTAGTCAGAAGAAATTGCAAGGATCACAGTATCCTTGGTGTGTTTTGGTTAAACTATGAATTGCTGGATTGCGATGACAAATGTGTCACTGGAGAAATGCAAACAGGTCGAGGTTGTTGAGCTATATGATCGAGATCCTGAGCGTGTACCAGATGGCTGTGAAATGGAATCTGCATATCAAAATGCCAGTGTAATTCAAGCCGGCCTATCAAAGGAATCTTCTTGTAGGAAAATACTTGAAATGGAAGATGCTTCACTAGAAAAAAAAGCTAATATAGGTTCAGAGTATCGCAGGAATATTTCTTCCATCCTGATAGTGAAATAGCTAAAATTGTTGTCACATTCTGTGCGCATAATATGAGAGATGAATTCGTGATTACAAAGGCCAAGTTAACCCATTGTTTATCATCTGTTAAGCTGCACCTATTGGAATTCTGGCAAAAATGCGACTTGTTAAAACAACACCCATGGCACCCCCATTGTGGCGAGTTGACTGCAGGAAGAAAACCATGATCGATCAGTAGATTGGCACATAAGATATCCGCGCAAAGCAGTATCAAGGGGATGGACAAATTGCTAGATATGGAGTGGTTTCCATAGATCGACCTCCAATCAGGTACCGCGTTTTGAGGAGTCGATTGGGGCATTTTCGACTTGGCAAATAAAAAAGACAGCGTGAATTTTGGACCGGACCCACCCTTTCTATACACAGCCGAGCTTGCAAACGAATCCAAGGTCGCGCCATTTGACAGCTAAGTCATGGAATGAGTCCCACTTCGAGCGAGTTCGCTGTTGTATCCACCCGGGTTTCACTTTTTGATATGAGGAGCTTTCCTTCGATCCCGTGGCGGGCAGCATTTGCAAAATTTTCTTGAGTTCGATCTTCTGTTGATCATACCCAGCATTCGACAGCTGCTCGGGCCTGATTTCTCATTTAGCGTTTGGGTCACAATTCTGGAATCCGTGATTCTTGTAAATCGAAGCACCTTTCCCGTGACAGTTGATAGTAATTTATGGATCCGTGACTTTTGGGTGAGTCATTCCACCTCTTGAAGTTACAGTTGTACGAGATTAGGGGAGCTTTCTGTGGGTTATGGCCCATCCACCATCGCATCGGTCGAGTACTAGCTGATTACTGGGAGAAATTTCACTCCAGAATACTTTTACTGGCAATCAGCAGTTCGGGGGTATCTCTATGGCCAAAGCGGGTTATCTTCAGTATCTTTCGTTAAAGCCATGTCAGCGAACGATGGCTCTGCTCGAAACCTGTTTAAACTTCACTTTTGTCGATTAAAGGTGCCACTGTTGGTCAGAACAACGTGTTAAGCACTCGGTGGTTTCACTAGGTTTTATTGCGTTCAAAGATGACACCAGTTCACGATTTGCTGGGTGGGAGTGCCTTTTAGTAAAGGTGAAATTTTGGAGGTATTCGTTGGAGAGAAAAGTGGATCTTCACCCACTTTTTCTTCATTTTTATTATTTTATTTCCTTTTAGTTTTATGAGAGCCTTTTGGCCTATAAAGAGGATAGCCTCTTTCATTTGTAAGGATGGAAAAAACTTGGAAGACTCTCTCCTTGGAGCTTAATGAAAAATGTTATGGGTTTTTTGGATAACTGAGCATTTTCTTTGTGTGGCGTTACCTTGTGAGTTTTTTGATAAGTGTGAATACTTCTAGGATTCTGTGTTTTCTTTTCTGCGTTGTGTAAGAGGCCATAGAAGGGTGACAATCCACCACGTTGGAAGGTGAAGAATTCCTAGCAGCCCGCTTTCTTTTTCCCTTTGGTGAAGAACTCTTAACACCTGCTTTCTTTTTCCCTTTGTGAGCGTGCATACACAGGTATTGATCTTTGCATTTAATCTA
This sequence comes from Larix kaempferi, assembly GCA_027924585.1. Classification (NCBI taxonomy): domain Eukaryota; kingdom Viridiplantae; phylum Streptophyta; class Pinopsida; order Pinales; family Pinaceae; genus Larix; species Larix kaempferi. Next base: position 160,566 of record BSBM01000123.1, read on the forward strand.
GTTTGATTGTGTAATATTGATCTTTGGTTTGCATAGCGCACCTCCCGCAGCTAGAGAAGAAGAGGTACTTTTTCTAGTTGTCAAACACTACAGCAGGGCTTGCTCAATAATGCGATCTTCCCCCTCAGTCACATATGACACAAGGCCCCTTTGATCTCTCTTTTGACTCCATTCGCCCCTCTGATATGCTGGCACTGGCCTTTCCTCAAGGACTGAGGACTGATCCCCCCAACTTTCCCATCACTCAATCAAGATACATTTTTCTGTTATAATCGTTTCCTAAGGCAGCCTCTTCAGTTCACCTTGCCCTCTGTTGCACCTGCCTTAGCGATCCGACCTTAGGGATACCCCCCTTGAGTTGGAGAAGAGCCAACCTGAAGTGAGAAGAGAGGAGTGTGGTGACATTGGCTTCTCTTTCGAGAGTTGTCATCGAACTGGTGTGTTTACATTTTGGGCTTCAACACACGCATGCCAGTTTTGGGAGACAACAAGTTTTATTATTTTTCTCTTTTGGTCATTTTGATAGCTTGACTTAGGATCTAGTAATCATGATCTGGTAGTCTATCTATATAAAATAAAATTTGTTGTTATTGCCTATCTAAATGGTTGTATTACTTGCACTTAGAAGCTCTTGTGTTATACTCGTTGGTTTTACCCTCCTAGGAGTGTGGACACGATCATTTCCACTTTCATGGCTTGCTAGCTTAGGCACCACCTTCACTTTCTCCATCCATCCGTTATCTTTCCCGCTTTTGGTTTTTTCCCTGACTTACACCTCAGCCTGTGATATAGAGGACCTCCCCACTTTTGCCTATGTGTTGGATAGCATCCATGTTAAATTTGTGTCTCGGCTCTGAGTTGGCAACAAAACTTACCTTTGGTGAGTTGGATTTTATACCTTGATCATTCTAGTCGGTTTCCCTGATGTTTGGTCTTGATTGTGGAAGTCCCCATAGTTGCTTGAGTTGTGTTGGCTAAAACCTGAAGCAAATAATGCTATCATCATTTCCATATGGAAATTAATGTTATATCTTGTGAAAGCATATTTCAAATTTCATTAAGAAACACCCTAGATGAGAGCTTGAATAGTTGTGTCTCTAAACACATGCAAAATCCCCAAAAGGGCTGTAAAATGAAATGTAATGGAAACTTGAAAGCACCTTGGATGAAAGCTTTAGTAGTTGTGCTTCTGAGCACAGGTGAAGTCCCCAAAAGGGTTGCCGAATGAAATGAATTGAAATCTTGAAACACACTGGATGAAAGCTTTAGTAGTTGTGCTTCTAAGCACAGGTGAAATCCCCAAAAGGGTTGTACAGGCCTAAAGAAAGCAGTGGCTTAATAAATGCTAAATCTAAAGAACTGCTAACCAAGGAATTGAAATGTAGTGATGTAAATTTGTAGACATTTTCCAAGGTTCAATAAGCACCTTCTAAACAACTTACCCATTTGTGAGACACTGCCATTTCCTGTGTATTCTTTATCCAACATATGCTTAAGTGTGTAATACCCTTTTCCCTTATCCAAAGTATCACAGTGTTGAGTCTGTCAAGTCATCCCCATTTGCCTCACCTTGTATTCTTAGCCTTCATCCTATGCTAGCAAATTGATCATGTCTACAAAATGAGTATATTCTTGAGGTTCTTTTGTAAGTAAACTATTATTTAAACTGATGATTTATTATAATTAAATGTTAACTGCCAGTGAAATGATGCTTAATGCTTTAAAGTCTTGCTATGAGAATAATTAAAAGAGCATGTCTTAACCATTTTCACTTGCAGCAGCAGGCTCTTCTAGCCTGGGTCATATTTTGATAAGTTTTGACCTGGTCAAACTTAGTTTGACCAAGTCAACCTTGGGATCTGTGATGAGTTGGACCAGTGATGCTATGTGATAATGATATATGGTCCTTGATACACGTTTTTGTGGTTCCATGCAGTGGACACAGGTTTCAGATGATAGTTGATGCACCTTTTTATTGGTTATTATTGTCTCCAAACCATTATATTATTTTTGTCCGGTTATGGTGGATACTACAGATTATCTTACAGGTTGCCACGGGGTGTATGGATACTCATCTCTAGTAGATTTGGGTCTTTTGGATCCATTGAGACACTCAGTTTTTAGTTTCAGGCAGTTTCAGTGATGATATGATTAGTTTTTCACCTGTTGACCAGTTTGGCCATGCTGAGTTGGCCTGTCCAGCATTTTCTTTGATGAGAGTCGTTGCCTAGGGAGCTACACAGGAGAGGGGTGGTACAACCACTTGTTATTACCATATTACCCCCTCTCCGGACATGATGGTACAGTCAGATCTTGTGCCCGGGCACTAGGCAGTGGGCTATGGGAAGTTTGATGGTTTTTTAGGTGGGACAACAATGGGATAAAAAAGGTCATTAAGGAAATCGATTTGGGCTATTGAGGCAAGGTTTTGGCATGAGGTCTTTTTAGATGTCATCTATGGTGTATCCCACTCCTTCTAGATCAGCTTGCAACATTCAGTGGGGTCCACACAGTCTCAGGGTTGTCATTTGATGCATTCTTCTCTAGGTTGAGGGGGGCAGGATTTGATCATTTGTTCACTTGGACATGTTATGGAGTCATATGTTATATCATTGTGCCATGGAATGATGCTAGTGAAGGATGATAAAGCCTCTTAGCCCCACCATTTGCTCCTAGTCATTTGTCCTTGTCATTTTATGTGGCACACTTGTATTTTAGTCACTTCTATGTGGTGCGCACCTCCCTAGGGCTTCTCTTGATGAGTGCGCACCCCCCTCATGTGAGTGGATCCATGTTATATTGTTCCGGCTCATCTTAGCCGTTGATTGTATTATGTTTATCTTTTGATCTCCACCACTTGTTCAAAAGTGGTTTAGGGTTTTGGTCTCTCTTCTCCTATTTAAGGAAGAGGCTCCCCTATTGTAAAGGCATCTAGAGATTTTTGGCTCTTGGCTATTGGAATAGAAGAAATATCTTTTGAGTATATACATGGATCTTGATATGGGTGTTTGGCTATGATGATTGCAAATGCTTTATCCATTGCACTAAAGGGCTTTTGAAGCTATCTTGTATTTTTCTCCACTACATCGATTTGCAGGGAAAGAAGACGATTTGGAGGAGTGCGCATTGGTGGGGAGGCTTACCCTGCAAACTTCTGTCAAATTTTGGGTTAAACAGGGAGTGGTATTGTCTTTGTACCAATCATTTTCTATCATTTTACGTCTTTGTTTGCATCTACCCTCATTTTTGTTGTGCTAATTGAGCTTTGTCTCCTTGGTTTTGCAGGAAGAGAGGGGCGCATGTGTGGACTTGGGCAAATCGCATGAACACGAGAAACTACAAATCTTTCATTTGATCTGTGGGAAAGTAATCCTCGTCATAATCGACATCCATTTCATTATCTAGGTACGCTTGCGAGGTACGTATTTTATTTTTCTAACCTATCCATTTATTCTCTAGATCTAAAAACCCTTAAAATCAAAACCCTCATTTTTTTATTTTTCAGATCTAGTGAGATCTAGCGATTAATCAGGCTTAATAATTAAAACCCACCTAAATATTAATGTACACATCTCAGGTCTAAAATTTGGTGGACATCCGACTCCATTTACCCCCTGATCTAAGGTACTAGGCCTCTCCAAGGGAGGTCGCACTTGTTGGGTAGGTGGCCTTTTGGTAGATCCACATTGTGGGTATTGCTCTTTTCTTCTCAAATCCATAGATTAATCGCATAGCAAACCCCCTAGTACCATTTCACTTTGATCTTCACCTTGTGGACCCCATTTTGACTATTTTTCCATGTTTTAAGGGTGGAACCCACTTGGGTCTTTCTACTTAGCATTAGATCTATCTAGATCTACTAATCTTAACCTATAAGGTGGACTTATCTTTCATTGGTTGAACATTTGTCCATCTCATAAACCTCTTCAACCAAGCCCTAACTCCTTGGGTCCACTTTTCCATTCTAGATCTAGATCTATCCCTGTTGATCTCTTCATATTTCCTCTCTCACATTTCCCTAGGAGGTCTTGAGTAGATTCGCTAGCCTTCATAGGTTAGCTAGGGTTTCCCCCTTGGTGTTGCTCAGGCTAAATCTAAAGCGAAGAGTGCCTCAGTTAACGTGACACCAACTTGCATTGGGAACCGTGGCATCTCTTGGGTCACCTCTTTAGTTGTCCATTGCTTCTACCATCCTGGATAAGATAACCTTTAGGGACAACTATAAGGTTGTGTGATAACATGGTCATTAAAAAGTGTCCCTCAGGACAAAATGTTGTAATGTAAAAGAGGGTTACTTGGTCCTTTTTGATGTTGTATAGGGGTATGGTTACTCAAGATAAATGACATGAGACCCTCTACACCCTTGGGCCAAGTTTGAAGTCATTAGGACAGGTCTTACTATGGTTTTGGACACTTTTTTCCAGGTCAGTCATGGAAATCAGGAAATCGGGCATTTAATTAGTAAGCCAAATTTTAGAAAAGTGACTATAGTCACTTGGGGTGGCCAGTTACTGTTTCTAAAGGTTATGTTATGTACCCAACACAATTTTGGATGTTAAAAGGCCACCCCAAGCACTTGTATCCCAAGTTATGAGTTTCTCCCCTAGGGGGTGCGCCCTCCTCTCCTTGAGCTCATGGGATGAGTAAAGGTCAATAGGTGGTCCCACTTGTGTGGTTTCCCCCCCCCATTTGGCTTAGGTTTGGACATGGTGACATTAGAAGGGTGGTCTCCCTCCCCATTATTTAGATCCCAAACTTTGGTTTGCACCCTCCTTGAGCAAATGCGCCCCCCTCTCTTCCTCTTGACAAATGGCAAGGATGCAAGGAGCCTCTCTCCTTCATTTTTCCTACTTAAGGAGGCTCTTCCTCCTATTTTTGGTTACATTCACTCATGCTCTTGCTCTATTTTGATTTTTGATCTCTCTCTTTTGCTCTCTTGCTCCATTCTTGTCCAAGAAGAGAGCTATTGTATTTTCAAGCTTTGATATGTTAATGAAGAAATATTTGGAGGAAATACTGTCATTTCTATGTGTATGAGGTAATATTGTTCCATTCGTAGTTCCATTTTGCATTTGTGGATCTTAAGCAAAGTTTTTTGCTTGAGAATAGCATTGTAATAGTTTTGTTGCATGTTATGTGGGTTATCTTCTTAGCATTTGAGAAGTTAATATACTTCTAATTTCAATATCTTGTTTCTCAAATCTTTATTGATCTCTCACCCCATTTGCATGTTGAGCTAGTTTGTTATAGGTTGCCTAAGTTTGGAGAGTGGGATTCCCAGGTGGAATACCCCATTGTTCAACAACTTTCAAGAGGACTTGGCATCTTCAACTAACACTTCTTTCTTTGCAGATTTTTATAAGCTTCTTTATCACTCTTATACCATTTTTTTTCAAGTTTTTACATGCTAGATTTGCCTTAGAAAAATTCTTGAATTTTACATGCAAAGTTTCAAGTTTATTTTAAACTTGTTTTCATCACATTTGCACTATAATAGCTTTTTGTTTTGTGCAAGTTTATGATCTTACAGAGGGAGGGAATGATCAAATTTGGTCAATAACAAGCACAAAGAACACCCAAGGGTGACCACTCCAAGTCCCTCATGAAAAATGGTCGAATTTGTTTCTTTTTCCTCTATTTTCCCACATTTGATAAGTGCTGAAATATATATCATTGTAACAAGCCCAAGAGAGTCTCTTGGGCTTGATTTTATTGCACTTCATTTCAAGGTTTTCAGTTCTTAGTTAGTTAGTTTTCATTTGCATGCAAGAGAGGAGGCTTGGCCACCCTTGCATCGTTTTGATAGTTGCTTGGGTTTAGTATTTTGCTTCTTTGTTTATTTTCTTTTTCCCACACCTCACAAGTGAGTAGGCTCTACCTCCCTTGTGATATCGCATTGGCTTGCATTTATTTTCCAAGTATTTGCTTTATTTCATTTTCCCACACCTTGCATGTGAAGTGGCTTTGCCCATCCATGCAAAATTGTTGAGGCTTGTATTTCATTTCCGTAAGTTTATTTCAAGTTATTTTATTTTTCCCGCATCTCACAAGTGAGTAGGCTCTGCCTCCCTTGTGAAATCGCGTTGGCTTGTTTAGCTTAGTTTTTGCTTAAAGATTAAAATTTACTTAAGCCTCGATTCTTGCCCTGTATTCTCTTCCCTCGCTGGTTCGACTGATCTTGGGTGACAAGAAATGGCAAGAATTAGAGTTGGCTAGTTTAATAGGCACCTGGAGATATATCTTCATTAGAACAGAGAAAAAGAGGCTTGACCTATGGAGCTAGTGGGGAGCCTCGTGGCACTTTGTGTCCTCCAATTGAGCACCCAACAAGTTTCGGGATTGACCTGTGGAGCTAGTTGGGAACCTTGTGTTCTCAGGTTGAGCACCCGGCATTCTCTCTCTAATCGAAGGAGATATTCTCTTGGGGTAGACACATAGATTAGTTCAGTTTCTTTGCAACAAAAAACCTTAATCCCCTAAGTTAAAGTGAGACCTAAAATCTATTAAAATTTACTAGACCACTTGCACAACATTGTTACTATTGATCACAATATTTGTTTTCAAAGTACTTCATTACAGCTTAATTTGTTTTATGTATCTTTTGATTCGTTAATTTGTGGCTCCAAGTTGTCTACATCATATTTGGACTCCAAAATTCACACCTATAAAAAAGAGAACGGTTCATGGAAGAGGCAAATCTTATCCCAATCTGTCTTGGAATTAGAGTTGAAAACATCATCTCTTGTTGGTTGTTAGTGTTATGTAACTTCTTCTAGTCTCTCTTCTAGTTCTAGGATTAGGCTAAAACATAGGTAGAGAATACCACCTTAACGTAAGTGTAAGAATATGCTAGTACTAGACTCCCTTTATAGGAAAGAATGATCTTGGATGCTTCCTTTAATTTTTTAGACATATTAAATGGGATAAACCTATGTTGCACGGAGACATGTCCCCCCCCAAAAAATCCCCATACTTGTTGTTCCCGTGTTTCGAGGACTTGGGGACCCCTAGGAAACATTCCCAATTGATTGAGGACTTCATAGGGGACTTGTTAGCCATACCCAAAATGTTCCCAATAGATTTCGAGGACTTCAGAGCAGATTTTGGAGACATTCCAAGTAGATTTCAAAGATGTCTCAGGTGGATTTTGGAGATGTTTTGGGCATGTTTCTTCCATTTGGACAATGGACATTGATGATTGGATAGTATGATCATTTATCTAATCCATAGTTTTTGTATTATTCTCAATCTAAATCTAATCAAAATATGGGTTGTGTTACTGTGTATGATGGATTTTGATTTGGATTTTTGGTGATTTAGCTGTTGTCTATTCAGCAACATCATTGTAAGCAACAAAGCCTCCATGTCAACAAACCAAGAAATGAAACAACTCAAAGGTCTGTTACCCTCATTTTTTGCAGGGGTATACACATATGAAAGTGCTCTCACATCTTTCAGCAGACTAGAGCGGTAGGGGTTTTCATTTTTTAAAGCATGACAGTCTCCCATGAACAGTTCTGGGCACTTTATGGCAGGAGTACAGTCCTCCGAAACCTGCAAAGCACACAGTCAATGCATCTAGGATAGGCTGAGAGGATCAGTCAGCGTTATCAAACTTTTATCTGAGCCAAATATTCTTGTAAAACAAGGAAAGGTCAATGAACTGTTTTGAAGGAAAATTCCTTCACTAGCAAAATTTTTGCAGTCCAGAAAGCAGGGAAGCATGTGCAAGGAAAAGGAGGCAAGTGGCACATGGCCAAAATTGAGAAATTTATGATGAGCAGCAGTGAGAGCCTTTTGATGGATTCTTTGACCATTTCAAAATGAAGGCACTTTGTTATAAAGATGATCATTTATGGTTTCCAGTCAAAGACACTAGTGCCCGCCAACTGACAGTTGCTAGGAGTGTCAGCAAGCATTTTGCAGGATCTTTCGTCTGATAACAGAAATAAGATTCTACAGGATGTCACCTATGCTTTGGAAGCAAATGAGGATTTGATGAGGATAGAAAATGAGGTTGATGTATGTGTTGCACAAATTGGCATTCCAAAGTCTATGATTTCTCGGTTAACACTAAAGCCTGGAAAGGTCTTTGCTTTGGCAAAATGCATAGAATGCTGCTATCCGGAAAAACTTCCATATTTGGCACTGCAAAAGCTGTATAAGGTGGAAGATAATATGCCCTCACTTAGCCTCTTCATGGAGCGATGTGGCAGCCGTATGATTCAGCTATCAGATGATAGTGATGGCTGTTAGTGCCATTTGTCTCTTGAAACAATTATTAAGGCACCAGCTTCTCATAGATGATAATTTGGTCCGCTGTATAAACCCACTGATTGATGAAACACCACTCATTCATCGTGCTGTTGAAGAATTAGTATTTATTGATCAGAAATTTGGCAGCTCATAGCCTAGCCCGAAAGAAATGAAAAATGAGTCTGAGAATACCAAAGTTCATGTTTTCAACAAGTTGTCAATCGCGCCAGTAGGTTAGCAATCCACAGAGGTCGCGGAGTGAAGGAACCCGTGTTTTTCATCAGTTCAACGAGTTATATTGATAGCTGAGTTTCAACGATTTATTAGCACAGAAGAATTAAGATGATCGGGGTTTAGCGTGATCGAAGGTCAATAAGATCCGTAATTAGCAGCAGTCGATTTTTGATGCAGGGTCACGGAACTCGGGTTTCAACGGCAAATTTGTGGAGCTTGGGTTCCTCTTTATCGTGACAACCAACCGATGGATGCTGGGATCGCCAACTCAGATTTTTGTGAAGTATTGGAGCAAGAAGAAATGAGAGTAGGGTTTCGCTTACGTGGAGTTTGAACTCCAGTACAACCCACGTAACTTGGCTTTCTTTTCCCATTTGGCAGCCGGTTTGATACTGAGCTCGAGTTTCCAGATCAACTGTGTGTTATGTAAAACCTTTTTCCAGTGCTGGATGTGTTGACAGACAACGATCCTCTCAGATGTGATTAGCTGCTGTGTGGATTTTTATTTAGCAGTTCTATTGACCGCTAGTCGTATAAACTGCATTCAGCTAGCGGCAAATTCTTTTCCCTTGTTTTCAGCGTTTAAACAAACACATGGGTCTTCAGTTTACGTGGAGTGTCTCACCAAACAGGGTTCGGAAAAGCTCACATGTGGCAGCCTAGATATCTTCTCCACGTACCAAGCATTTCACTGGCAGCCATTTGGATCACTGATCGACTTCTTGATGGCCTTTTTCCCTTGGTAAACGTGATGATTGGAACGAATAACCTGAGTGGCAGTTCCTTTAAATAAACTAGAAGTGGTTATGTAGTCGAAAGAGTAGGAAAAAGTAGGTTTGAGTTCACTTTTTCTCCTTTATTTCTATTATTTTACTATTTTTTAAAGTAGGTGAGGTTGGGCTTATAAAAAGGAGCTAGTCTCTTCATTGTAACCTGGATGAAAAAATTTGGGGTTTTCTCTCCCTGTTGAGCTTTAATGAAAATATCAGCTGGGTTTGTGGACAAATTGAGCATCCTTCATGTGCTTGTGTGATGTATTTCAAGTTGTAGAATGAATTTAGCTTGTGAGGGCTTTCTCAAGCACAATAGATTAGCCATTTAGGATTAAGTTGGTTAATTATGCTTGAACAATTAGTTTTTTCAATGGACATCAGTATTCGGTTGTACGAAATGTTGATTAAGATCTGATTGTTTATGCATTCTAGATTCGTCTCACTTTTATGAAGCATAAAGCCTCCATGAGTCCTCTTTTGACTCCATTTCCCCTTCTGGTACTGGCATTGGTCTTTCCCTGAGGATTGATCTTCCCTTCTTTTCCATCACCCATTTAAAAACTATCTTTTGTTACTTTCGTTTCCCTAAGGCAGCCTTTTCCATTCACCTTGCCCGTTACTGTACCTACCTTAGCGATCCTATTTTAGGGATACCCCCCTAGTGTTGGAGAAGAGCCAACCTGAAGCGAAGAGGAGAGAAGTGTGGTGACATTGGCCTCTCTCCTGAGAGAGTTGTCATTTCAGCTGGTGTGTTGCATTTTGGGCTTTCAAACGACACGCATGCCATTTCGGAGGACAACAAGGTCTAATCCTTCTGTGTTCTGCTCTTGTTCTTCTCATTTTTAGGATCATCTTAGCTTTTACATATTGTACATAGGTGTCCAGGAGTTATTCAAGTCCAACTCTTCCCCCATCCAAACCTCAAGCATTGTGAAAACAATTGGATAGTAAAGACTTAGATTGAACGCTAAACATTTGAATAAATTCCTATTCAATATCCTTCTTAATCTAAAATATGAATCTAATCTCTTTATAGAATGCAAGCTTGTATATCTTAAGTGTTTTGTAGTGGTTTTCAACACAACTGTAAAAATCTACTGAACCTATTGAGAAGGGAATTCCTTTTAACCTAATCATCATAAACAAGAAATGTAAGGAAGAAAATTTGTTATAGAGACAAGCACTCTTCTCATAGACCCTTCATGGACCTTATTGCAGATTGAAAATAGTTACAGTTAAGTTTCCTAAAGCTAAATTACATTTTGCTCATGTTCAAGTGTCAATAATGGAATGCCACTTAGCCATTTGATTATTTTCCTAAATTTTTTCAGAACTAGCAATTTATGGGATGTGCATAATACTATATAGTATAGACTATTGTGTTTACAAGCAACTACAAATGTTTATGGTGAATTCTAACTTTTTAAAGTTTATATATATATATCTATATCTATATCTATCTATCTATCTATCTATCTATCTATATATATATATTATATTGTCGCCCCCAACCTGTCATCCCTTAAAAAATTGAGGGTGCTCTCTAGCCATCCTAGAGACTCATCCCTCTTCCCCACCGTTCCCCCATCCCCAAAACCGGTGCAACATAGGCATAAACCTAGGTTGACCTATTGTTCATGATCCACAAAAATGAACTAACAATATTAAACTGGATTTGAAAACCCATAACTATGTGCAATATTAAAACAATGCTGTCAACAAACAAAAAAATGGAAATGGAAAAATCCCAAATAAAAATAAACTACCAATCTCTTGCAAAAGTCTTGAAATGAGGTCTTCTAGTTCATCAATATCAAGCTCAAACAATGTGAATTAGAGAGAATACCCTTGTTTTATTCCTATCATACTATGCGTGCCATCATTTTTTCCCATTTTGGCATGAACTTGGCCAATTATCATCTCAGAAATTCAATGTTCCACCATGTTTCCAAGACCAAGGGATGTAGGAATTGGGAAACATGTGGATACACCTCCCAAATTTTAGGAAAGATCATGTGAAATATCGTGGTCCTTGACATAGGGGACCCATCCAAAATTCTAAAAATAAAAAAGTTAAATATATGAGAAACAATGATAGGTCACAAACATGAACAATGAAAGCATGAAATAAATATTCCTATTTTCTTTGGGCTTTTTATTTTGTCATCTTTTTCTGAAATAAAATTAACTTTTTTAAGACCATTGGGCAAAAGTAATGGAAAGATTCCCAAGAATCCCTTACAAATGAGAAATGCCCCCTTCGTCTCCCCAAGTTTCCCCAAAGGGGGACACGGAAATGTCCCTCACTGGGGAATTTCCCCATCCCAGAAACATAGAAAAAATGGGAGACATGCTCCTCATACGGGGGAGTGGATCCGCGTGTAACACTTCATAAATTGTCGTTGCCAAGGAGATCACTAAATCAGGTAAGCTCGTAGTAGCCTTTAACCTATGAAATGGTAAGTGCTTGGAACTATGATCAAAGGCCTTGTAGAAGTCCACAAATCCTTGGGATGATTGTAAATACTTCATAATGTAATACCTAACTACGGAAATCAATATTTATTTAAGGTGTTTTGTATTCTTGGGCTGATCTTTGCTTGTGGGCTTGAAGCGGTCATGCCATGCAAGCTCATTAGGCTAAACATATATTTGTAAGTATATACTCATTTGGGCGTTTAGATGTACAGACATATTATTTTAATATGCACGTAAAATTTGTTGAAGTTTGATTATCTCAAATAGAAAATAGACAGGTTAACTAAGATTCAACCTATTATTTTCTTACTTGCCTGAAAGCATTCTGGGTTTTCTCTTTGTAGGACAGTCATATGAATATAACATGTAGGACAGTCATGTGAATATAACATGATAGATTATTTTTTGTGGTAGGGTAGTTTGTCCGTTACCAAACAACAGGGTAGATATATTCATTTTTATTGTTGATTTTTTGGGTGAAAAGGAGGTCATTAAAATCTTTTTGCTAAATTCATGGTGAAAAACTCTACATTCCTATCACTGTTTTTGTACAATGTTTTCTGAATAATGGGGTAATCAGAAATCCCGATGTCATCATTTGGATGATCTTCACCATGCTGAAGATGCTTTAACATATCATACATCAGCGTAGGGCTTACTTGATTTGTAGTCGGCTTACATATACTTGATATTGTTAGGGTGTATGTAAACGCACTTATATCTATATGAAGTTATGAACACCTTGGTCAGCACTTACATGTATATGTATTGTACTGAACACAGATCCTTGTGACTAACTGTACCCAACCTTACCTGCTGTAAGCATTAATTCAACAGTGTATGTAATATCAAAAACATTCTCACCCAACCTTACCTGCTGTAAGCATTAATTCAGCAACGCATGTAATATCAAATATTTTCTCAAAATGTAAGAGGCTATACAAAATTTCAATACATAAAACTCTTAAAGTTATACATTGGCCCATAATTTGTTTTCTCTATCGTAAGTTTAGTGTACCGCTACAAAAAATACATTCGACCCACACATTGTCCATTTTATATTACATTCTTCTATGGCTTTGCTCATGATGTTGAATCAAATGGTGATGCAGGAGGCTACAGGGGAACCCTTTCGAGGGTCCAATTCCTTCAAGCTTTTCCAACTTGACATCTTTGACAACTCTGTATGTATTTGTTCCTATATTCATTGGCATTTGTGCTAGTCCTTTTTTTAACCTTGAAATGGAAGTGTAAGTATTAAGTAAATTGGATCATAAATTGACATTAGAGTTCACTATTTGTTGGCATGTATTTTCTGCACATGCTGGCAGGAGATTAAGTGACATAACGTCAGGTGGCTCATCATTGTCATTCTTAAAAAACTTGACGAAATTGACTGAACTGTAAGTGAAATAGCCTCAGAGCCTCCTGTGCTTATAACCGTTATCTTAGCGCAAGCCATTTGACTTTGTTGCTGGTCTTCTAAAGAACAAGATTTCTAACATTTCACGTCTTTGTGCAGAGTGCTAAGAAACAGCATGATTTCTGGTGAACTTCCTTCGTACATTGGTGAACTTATTAGCCTGCAACATTTGTAAGCCATTGTTGTTTATTGTTCTTATAGATTCTAGGATTATGACCTGCCTTGGACCACTCTCATAACTTCAGATTCTCTAAAACAATCATATTACATGTTCAATGGTTTAATGAAAAGAGTTAGATTGGTCTCTTGGAATATAGGGGAGTTGGGGATAAAATTGTCCCGAAAACAGAATTATATGACTGCAGATAAACAAACAGGAAATATACTATCTTATACGAGAAGAAACCCTTTTTTTTAATGTAGCTACCTATATAGGGTCAGGCTGGTGGAAACAAAAAAAAATTCTACACACTTGGAGCATTCAAAGAACAACACGAAAGTATGAAAAGCACATTTGCAGAATCGTATATACGCAGTTTAATACGCAAAATCAAAATCTAACTTTTTAACTTTTGTGTAGCATGGATGCCACTTATATTCCTTATGTTGTAAAAGGAATGGATTCATTTTGCCGGAGATACTATATAGATTTCCAACATAGTTTTAATTTTTTTTAGGTAAGTGTTGGAGATATTAGTAGTATTACACACTAGTGTCCTCTATAAAGCGTGGCTTTTACTGCCATAAAGCATACCAATAGTGACCTCCATAAAGTGTGGCTTTTACTGCCATAAAGCATGACTTTTACTATTGGTGAGTGTCTAAGATCTCTCTAGATCACTACTATGACGAATTCACTTAGTCATGTAGAGAATATCATGAGTAATTTGACTCATTTTGAAATATACAATTCATTCTTTCTCTCAAGATTGTCTCTCTTCTCTTATGTCTCTCGCAAGCTTTATGTGATCTTTCTACTAGCTAGGGTCACTGTGAAAACTTCACATTGTATCAGAGCTTTGTTGCTAGGAGAAAGTGCATAGGCACTTTATTTGCAGGTTCAAGAGGAAGATGCAGTTAGAAAGAATGTAGTTTTCGCCAATAATTCTTCTCACGCCACATAATTATTTCAAGTGGAAGCTAATTTTTTTGCATAAGCTCAAATTTAAAGGTTTGTAATGAATAACAATCGCCACAGAAGTTGAGCCAACATCAGTTATCAAGAAAAGTAGGTATCTCAACAGCATGGATGATGCCTACGGCCTTATTTGCATGTCTGTGTCCCCAAAGTTGTTGTTTCACATTGAAGCTTGAACCACTTCAGATGATATTTGGACAAAGTTGGAATCTCTCTTTGGAAAACATGATGAAATGAGAGGCCACTTGCTAGAGTTAGAGTTGAATTCCTTGGATTTGAGAAGCTTTGAAAACAACCGGGACTTCTTTACGAAGTTCAAGTCCCTTCTTCATCTAAAGGGATGTGGTATTGACAAATTGACTCAACACAATGAGTTGATCCTTTCTATTTTGGAAAAACTTTGTAAACAAAGAAATCCAAAGAGCGATAGTGATTAGAATGACAAATGCATAGATTAAAGATCACTCCCTGTTTTACAAATGATTTGAGGGAGAGGAAAGAGATCCCTCTACTAATGTGCCCTCCACCAAGTCGCCCTTTCATGAAAGAAAAAGAAAACACTACGATTTTGCCAAAAGATACAAAGATTCACTTCCAATGTTCCTTGAGAAGCAATTGCAATAAAAAATCCTGAACTCTACTACAAGATACACAAGATTTCCTCAACAATGAATTTTTGTTATCTCTTCAAAGTTCAATCCAAGAACCAAAGTCCCTTTACAATGAGGGGTCTCCTCTCTTAAATAGATTTGAGAGAGAATAAATCCCTAACCAACTTTTAAATCGATGGTTGAGATTAAAACATAATACAGTGATAATCGAGGGTGGAGATCTAATCTCACACTCACTACATGGATCACTAGACTAGAGGGGGGTGAGTGACATCATAATGCCCAAATATAAGATATAAAGAGATAATACATGATATAACATGAAAGTAGTCACCTAGGGGTCAAGTTGTGCCCCCTAGGGACATAACACAACACTTTTGCACATGGTACATGATATAACAATGAGACACATCATCAAAAGTGTGCCCCTCCTAAAGAAGTGTGATTTGTCTAAGGGAAGCAAAAAATGTCATGCTGAAGCCCGATAATGGAAAACAATGTGGAAAAAGTGTCCACGGACCCTCTGGAACCATAGGAATAAAAACCAAGTCACCTTGTTTCCATTCGCTTACCTATTGTTTCACTTACCATGCCATGGTCACTTTGATTATTTGTAATTAAACTACTAATAATCTCTGTAAATACTCAATCTGTTCATAACATCATCTCCCCTTCCACAAAACACTAAAATTATCTCACGGGTGAACTTAGAAGCATCAAATCCATCAATAGTGATTACTCATACACCATGGAGCAACCTGTAATAGCATCTGTGAATAATTTCAATCATTTTTAATTAAAAATTTTCCCACTAGCTTTATAAAAATGATGATAATGGGAAAATTTTCACAAACTGAAGCATGGAATGGTCTGGTTGGTCTCCAAAGGCACCAAAAAACATCAATCGAACCATAGTAGCTGTTGTCGCCTCATATGCACCTTGGGGGTTAACGCGGAAAAATATTCAAGCCACTGGGTGTGTCCCTGGGGGCAAGTCTCGAGTCAAGTGCTATCACCTGATACTTGACCCCTCTGTTTAGGCCAACTCCTAGCGAAGCCAAGGGGGGTGGTCCTTAAGAAAAGTAACTAAGGACTTTACGCTAAGTTACGAGAATGAAATTAATCGAGGAGTTTGAAAATTACATGTACAAGAAAGCAACAACAACAAATTTAAAGATAGTAGCATATGAGACAGTTTAATCCATGACACATAATTGGTTTAAACAAAAATGATTGTGAAGTAGACCAATGCCAAAATAGTTAAGTGATTGCTGCTGAAACGGAAATGTTGTGCGAGTGCTTCTTGGTTAGTTTTAGATTTATTATGGATGAGTGGATTACGGGAAGGGGGTTCCGATATACCGTGAGGTACGAGGAACAAAGTCTGGATTTGCCGAAGGTGGTTTCACAGAAGAAGAAAGGCTAGATCGGAGTTGCGAGGTGATGTCCAACACTGACACCAAACAAGGGTGTAGCCTGACGAGGCCCTGCGGTCACTACCTAGTTGTTCCCTTTTCTTTGTGAAATTTGCCCACATGAGACAGAGGTGAGATGTCGGATATCCGTCTTTTAAGGGGATTAACTTTAATTAAATGTGAAGATAAGCATCAATTTGCAAAAGTAATAAAATGTTTCACTAATTACTACAGGATGAGAATCTCTTTTCTGATCATCCACCGATTACTTGGGCAAGCCCTTTCAAAGATGGCGAGAGCATACTTCGGGAATACACATCTAGGTTTGTTACGTTGCAAATGATAAATAAAATTTGAAAGAAAATTAAGCTAATTAAAAGCAAATATACTGTATTGGTTAGCACTTAGCACATGAAATAAAAGCAAAAAGTAAAAATTTTACGCCATGAAAATGACGTAGGACCCCCATGGGGGAAGGGCTGCGGGCGCTGAGTATCCCACTTGCCATTATTATTAATTTATAACTTTTAAAAGGTGGATACCTTTGGTCCTTATAAATCTAGATCCAAAGGCTTACAAGGCTTTACGAAATTTAACAAGAAAGAGGTATGTTGCTCCAGGGGGTCTTGGATGGCCCAGATCTTCGATTTTCCGACAACACCTCTTCTTCCATGTTCGTTAAAAGTGATAAACCTGCCACTTGAAAGCACTCAAATTGATAGATAAGACATTTAAAATCATATTTTTTTTTACTAATCTCAAGTACCAAAAGATGAAGAAATCTAATAAACGCAAGTGTCGATTAGAGAGCTAGATCTTCATCTATTCTAAGAGTAATGCTTTGAAAAATCAGATCTAGTTAAGAGAATGCAAACTTATTGAAATAGATATTGATATTCTTTAAGATAAAACTATTTGCAGTAAGAATGCATAAAGGTAACCAAAGAAATAATTTTAAGTTGAGACTGAAGGAAAGAGGGAAGAAGATGTTGAGAGCCTGGGAACTTTGGGCAATGGAGTCTGTTGGTGGAGAGTGGAGGGACTGTGTCCTTTTGAAAGTGCTTGAACGACTAAGGAGTCAAACAAGATCAATCGATGATTCAAGCTAGACAACTTGCACAGCTACAGCTACTTGCAACAAGAGCATCAAATCCAGTGCTTCTTATGACAGAAATCAGAAGAGTATGCATACAAACAAGTAAAACATACAAATTCTATATCATGGTGCATAAGCAAGAAATAAATGAAATCAAACTAGAATAATTTATCCTACTAACTGATACCAGTCTTTCAAAGGCCATATAAACGACAAATCCGACAAATAAACAAGCTACACTATAGTTACGTCATAAACCATTGACATTACATCCACACACATAGAGTCATACACCAAATATTTTCCTCCAAAGCCTTCTTTATTCCAAAAGATGATATGAATTACAATAGAGCTTCACCAGCCTTTTGAGCCATTGACCATGAGAAAATGAGAAGAGAGTGCATGCTTAAATAGCAAAAGAAGAGAGGGGGGGGGCTCATTCACCACTGGAAGAGATGGGTGAGTTTAAAGAGTAAATCGAGGGATTAGATGGAGTTTAAATCCAGAGATGGGCGCCACCTCTCAAGAGGTAGGCACCACCTCTCATTGGGATCATCTCCCATCGACCAGATGCTGCCAAATAAGCTAATGTGCCCCCCCTCTATGGAGAAAAACGCCCTCCTAAATCTGACAACTCACAATGACTTGGATTTGATTGGAATCAAGTGGATTCAGGCTCTAGTTAACTTAGATACGACTGCCAATCAATTTTCCACCATTCCGGTCTGACTGAAACATGTTTGGGACAAGTTTCCAAAAATCAAGGGGGTAAATTTTTGCCTTTATTTTCGATTTTTTGGCATTTTTATTCACCTTTTCGAGAGAAATGACATTAAGTAATTAAAAATTACTAATTTCACTCTCAAAGTGGGTTTAGAGGTAAAGTGGGTGCTCCGGGTTAGAAAATGAGCACCTCTATGGCAAATTCTTCCTCCTAAACACCTTTTTATGCCTTTTTTTATTTTTACAATTAAAACATAAAAAACTGACCCGTTTTATAGGAAAAAAATTATTTGTGAAAAATTAAAATAAAACCTAGGGGGACCTAGTACATGTTTATATGAATCAATAAAAGTGACTAGCATGGTAGTATACATAGACACCTAGACTTTAATAACCTCCCAAGGTTTAGCTGACAAGGCAAATACTCCAGCTTTGGAGATGTGAGTGAAAAACTCGGAAATTATGCATTGTAGAAAAGCAATGCATAATTACCAAGGAAAAAACACTCTAGAGTACTGCATTGATGTCTAAGCCTTAGGCAAGCCAAATCTTTTACAAAATTCATCATGCTACGCCAACTTATTACAATTCCTCACAGTTTATTAACATGCAAATTTATTAAAAAAGGACCAAGTTGGCTTGCTAGGACTTCTAATCTTCTAAATATGAACAACTATACTTGTTCAATCTTTGCAGGCTCACTTGACATCCAACTAAGTGCAACTTAGGTGGATAAAAGTAGCCAGATCCATATACGGGCTTTGCCTGTTGACACCGTCAACAAGTTTGACTAGGTCAAAACTGATCCAAAACATTGATTGAGCTGAAAACTAAGTGTCTTTGCATGCAAAAGGTTTAAGTAGTACATTCCTAATCATATTAGCGGTAGAATAATAGCATTAGTAGCATGAAACAATGGTGATCAATACAATAAATACATAAATAGGACTTATAATTAATGTAGTTGCATGGTCAATAATGAAGTCCCTACCATATACTCACTTTCACATTCAATCCAATCTACAAAATAGATCATCCCTCACTAGGCTAGGTGAAATGGAATGGAACAAGGCTAGGCTTAGTGGTTGCTTGAATTAATGGATAGACTTAATGGATTCTCAGATATAGGGGAAAAAAGAAACCAAAGTGACATATGCTGGAAGAATGGAGGTGTCTCACAGATGGGTAGAGTGCTTAGAAGGAATCCAATAGACTTTAACAAGTATCCTAGCTTGCCATTCATTGCAAGACTTCATATAATTACTTGTTATTTGTTGCAAGTCTTTTGACTTGGCTAGCCTTTGATTCCTTCAATTTGTGTTGAAAAACACAACCATTTCCAGCTTTCTTTTTATTTGTGTTGAGAATCACAACCATTTGCAACTTTTTCATTTCATTTCACAGCCTGACATTTTGGCCTGCATTTCTTTTAGATTTAACATTTATGTGTTTCGATACAATTTAATGAGGATTACTTGCTTCGAAGACCAAGGCAGACACTTCCAGTGACAGGCTTACTTCAAGAACCACACTCAATCCACAAGGCATCATACAAGCAGATAGAGATTGACGGGATCCATAAACCAAGACACACTCCAGAGCCGAGACACAAATAAGCATGGGGCCTATCCAAGCATAGAGTTCATAGTGGGGGGAAGTCTTCAAGCACATCACTCCTATCCAAGTCAAGCAGTTGAAGTTTGCAATACGGAGCAACAGATGGACAGGAGGACAAGTGAAGGTGCTGCCAGATAGAGTGGATACTGATCTAGTTTTTATAGAGGCTAACCCTACTATTGAGCATATACCAGAGTATTGTCACTATGACCACTTCACTACTCAATTCACAAGTCCACAGAAACCAATAAACTATAATCACCAATGCCACATATGCCAAGTCACATGTGCTAAGATGACTAAGAAATACAATGAGCACAAACCTCATTCCATATATCTGCTTAGTCAACTGGATTTGGAATACCTCTGACATTCGGATGGCAAGGAAGAATGAATCAGCTGGCTGCTCTGTGCACTGATAAAGTGAACCAATGGCATGGAAAATGTCCCTTTTGGGATCCATGAAGAGGGCTCAGAAGTGACAAGGGTGCTGTTATCACATCCATAGTAGGCAAGCTACCATGATTGCGGATTAGTTTCCAGTATATTTTTGAGTCAGTCCTTTACACATTTTGATGAGATCAATTGATGATGAGCAACATTATGATGATCACTCCTATACATTAAGTGGATCTAGAGCTTGTACATTTATAGTCTCATGCCAGGACTGAGCCCCATGACACCAGGTCGGTGACTGAGATAGCCATTCCTCTATCATCCAGAGCAGATTGATGACAGTGCCCATATTATATTCGGATGCAGTGCTTTAGTGTGATTTAGGTAGTTCAGATCATGGGCTCGGGTATATGATCCAGGAGGTATATTTTGGTGCATATGGGTTGTTGATGTGCTCTTCCTCTTATCTAGGTAGTTTATGAATGGGTATATTATGATGGTTGTTGGCTCTATCTTATTTGATGCTTACTTGTTGTTTGGAATGAAAGTGGTTGGTTATTATTTCTGAAACCGGACACGCTCAAAATGGGCATCGTGTCCTGTGGGGTCGTGTCGGACACGGACACGATGGGAAATCGAGTTCGACACGACTTTTGATCGTGTCTGAAATCGGGACACGATCAAAAGTCGCGTCGGACACGATTTCCCATCGTATCCCCGACTGTGCGACTCGTGTCTTGATTCCAGGGCATGAAATCCGTGGAAAAGGCCTCCCGGGGTGACTTTAAAAACAAATTTACACTTCTTTTTTGTCATTTTGCAAGTGTGGAGAAGCTTGAGAGTGAGTTTTATGTGCAGGTGAAGAAGATTTGAATGATTTCTAAGGGATTCCAAGTGCATTGGGGGTGGATTTGTGGAGAGTATTGCAAGCTTAACCATCAAACAAGAAAAAGAATGTTTCAATTAGCTAGGGCAAGAGCTAAAGGGAAAAGAAAGGGAGAAATGCACCATCTAGTGCCTCCCCTCCTATTCCTCCAAGCACAAGCTCTTCTACTCCTCCTTCAAGTGCTCCATCTGCTACTAGTGGAGCTCATGCTCCATTTAACCCTGTTTTAGAAAAACAACAAGCCCAAGAAAAAAAATACCCTTTGTGGAAGTATGTGACACGGAAAGATGGGCTTGGGGAAAATCTTAGTGGGGGAGGCAATGTGTCTTGGAGTTGCAACTTTTGCAAGAATGATTCTAAGAGCACATATTACCGAGTTAAGGGCCATTTGTTGGTCCTTCATTCTTGTGGGATTTCTTCATGCAAAGTGGTGAGTGTTACCCAAAGGAGGGATATGGAAAGAGAGGATCATGTTGGCTTGGGGAAGGTGGCAGCAACAAGCAAGAAAAAAGATGAGGATCCTCTTCCATTCTTGAGGAAATCCTCTAGCACTAAGCCTCCATTTCCACCTAGCAGATATGGGAGTGGGGATACTCATAAAACAAGAAAGAGGCCATCTCCAAGTGGTCCAATGAATAGGATTTTCCAACAAGAGGCGCGAGAAGAGGTGGACCTTACCATTGCATTCTATTTCTTCCTCAACTTCATCTCATTCAATGTTGCACGGTCACCATTGTTTATTGAGATGTGTCGAAGTCTCATTGAACGAGATCCAACCGGTTATGTGCCTCCTGGTTAAGAGAAGCTTAGAACCATATTGTTGGTTAAACCAAATAAGGAGGTGGATAAAATTCTTGAGCCAATTAGATCAACATGGCCCTCATCCGGTGTGAGTATTGTTTATGATGTATGGACGGATCCAACACGCTATCCACTCATCAATTTCATGGTATCTTCCCAAAATGGATCGGTGTTCTTGAAAGCGGTGGATGCTATTGGGAAATACAAGGATGCATAGTATATTGGTGAGTTATTCATCAAAACCATTGAAGAACTAGGTGTTGATTCTTGTGTACAAATCATCATGGACAATGCACCTGTTTGCAAGGCTGTTGGCATGATTGTGGAAGCTAAATATCCACAGGTATGTTCATTTTGGACACCTTTCATTTCTAATTTGCTCATTGTTTGAATTTATCACAAGATTCATGATTCATCTAGGTGTCTTTGACTCATTTGAGTTGTTAGTGTTGTAGAGTCATTTATACTTGCTTTTATTGCTCTTACAGGTTTTTTGGACACCTTGCATTGTCCATTCCTTGAATTTAGCATTGAAATCCATTGGTTCAGATGTGACATGGATTGACAACCTTATTGAGGATGCACGCCGTATCTGTAACTTTGTACAAAACCACACAAATGCCCTCACCATCTACAAAGAGTACACACAGCTTTCATTGCTGAAGATTGCAGATACTCGATTTGCTTCCTCATTCATCATGCTCAAGAGGTTGAAGGAGGTCAAAACTGCTCTTGGGTTAATGGTGATTTCAGAGTTTTGGTCTTTTTGGAGAAAGACGGATCAGATTGCTTCAAAAAAGGTGAAGGACACAGTGTTAGATGATGGTTGGTGGGAGAGGGTAGATCTTAGCATTAAGATCATGGAGCCAGTCATTTCTTTGTTGCGGTTTGTAGACACGGACCAACCCATCCTAGCAGATGTTTATGAGGGGTGGGATTCCATGATTGAGTCCATGAGGTCCATTGTCATGGAGAATGAGTGTCCCTATTATGGTACATTGATAGAGAACTTATGGTCCATCATTCAGGATATTCTTATCTCCAGGTGGGATAAGAATTGCACACCTTTGCATTGCTTGGCCCACTTCTTGAACCCCAAGTTTTACAGTCAGGAATGGCTCACTGGTGGACCGGGGCCCTCACACAGAGTCCCTCCTCACATGGATGGAGAGATTGCACATGGGAGGAAGATAGCATTTAGATGGCTATTTTAGGATAGAGACTTACTTGATGAGGTGGAGGAGGGATTTGTAGAGTTTTCCACTTCCACTAGGAGATTTGGAGGCTATGATGTTCTTAGAGACAGGGGGGTTAAGAAACCCTATGTTTGGTGGGAAACTCATGGGGCAACATGCCCTATTCTACAAAAGTTAGCCTTGAGGGTCATCTCTCAAGTTACATCATCCTCTTGTTGTGAGAGGAATTGGAGCACATATGGGAACTTGTACAGTTTGAAGAAGAGCAAGTTTGAGCAGTCCACGGTAGAGACGATGGTGTATGTGTACTCCAACCTTCGTCTTATTTACAGGACGAGGGAGGAGTGGGTGAAGGGAAAGACAAAGATGTGGGATGTCTTTCCTAATGATATGAGTTTGGATAGCAGTACTGAGTTGGCATTAGCCAACATGGATCTTAATGATCCAGTGCTAGAGCCGGTTACTTTTGATGATGGTGATCCTTTGGAGGGGTGATCCTCCACACCAACAGATGTAGATTGTCAGATGGGCAGAGAGGAGGGGGAGGAGGAAGATGACAGTGATGAGTTTGTTGATTCAGGCAGTGTTACAAAAATCGTCGATATATCGGCAACATCGCAATGCTAACCCCTCGGCGTTATATCAACAATATATCGACCGATATGTTCCTCGATGTTTTGGCAATTTTTACTCCATATTATCGCGATTTTTTCGAAAATATCGCGATTTTTTCCCTCTTTTTGCTCATATGCCATAGTTTGGAAAATAACTTCGTTGTTCCCATAGAAAAAGGTCGCCTTGTTTAGTTGTAATTGGTACAGTTAATGGTAATATTAAATTACCATTCTCCTTATCTTTCATTTTCTATCCTTTTACTTAAATTTTTAATATTACCATTAATTGTTTCATGATGTTTGAGAGTGGTTCCAACCTCATCGGACTTCATATGCAAAAAGTAGAACTTTAGATCCCATTCAAAATTCAATAGACTTAACGGTTTTCAGGATTTCGGGATTACAAAGTTTCTACTGAATTCTATTATGTATGAGGGTATGGGATTGGCATTTAATCAATCACATCAACCCCTCAATGTACATTGATGTTGGTCGTGTTGATTGTTGGAATCCTCTGTCATGACCTTAATGTACTCTTCAGTCAAGCAAAATCACTTATTAAGCATGGGAAGTTTTTTCTACCTTATTTTAACGATTGGATTAGGAAGTTTCATCAAAATTGTAAGGTGTTGAGTCGTTGACTAATGTCCTTGGAGGATCAACTTTGAGATTTGAGGTAGAGGCAAGGACTAGAGTCTGTAGGAGGGAGGCATAGGGTGTTATTGATGAATAGGATCCCGTATAGGCAATGATTCATTGACATGTATGATTTATGATTTATGTTTCACATTCATCTTTTTAAATGTCCTTGCTAATTTATTAATTTAAAATATAAATATACATACATAGCGATTTAAAATATACATAGAGTTCATGATGACCCCCACGATCGCTAGGGCCTTCTAGCTCTAGAGCCGGATCCAGAGCCATTACCAAAGTGATTACCTTTTCCTGTAAAAGATATAGAGGGAATCAATAGTTTATTTACTTGATTTCATTGTATATGAGATACATTGATTGTATTTTTTGGTGATTCATGAGTCGGGGACTCAGGATTCAGGACATGATTCTTTTTTATGTGTGATGTATCACTAGACGTCTTATACATCTTATATATTAGTTTTCTTTCCATATTCATGTGGCAAAGTGTTTATTTGATGTTCTTGTTGCTTTCGTGTTTATAAAATTGAAAAAAAACCGAATATTTTTGTATTTTTTAAGTTTGTCGATATATTGCCGATGTTTGTCGACATTTTCACCGATAAATCCGATAATTTCTTTTTGGACCCTCGGCGATATATTTGCCGACACGATATTTGTAACACTGGATTTAGACATGGAGGAGGACTATTGACAGATGAGATTCTTCTTTCTTGATGCACCCGTTTTTGTATTTACTATTAGTCTATTTGGCATTTTCCAGTGCCCAGTGGCATTCCAACATTATGTAATACATTTTGATTTTGATGACTTAATGAGAAATATGGTTTCGACATCTTGAGCTATTTCCCAATGCCTATCAAATTTCAATGCATCTATGTGTCTCATTGTGATTTGTGAATGACAAATGTGTAATCATTAATGTGTATTGATTCTATTTTCTATTGAATATTTGTAAATGTTCTAGTTTCTACAAAATTTGGATCTATATGTCTATATTTTTTAAATTTTAATATATTTAATATATATATATATATAAAACATGTCCTTCGTGTCCTGATTCCGGGGGTCACCGTGTCCGTGTCGAACACTCGTATTTTCATGTCTTTCGTGTCCGGTGTCCTCGTGTCAGGTGACTTAGGTTACTATTAGTAGGAGGTTCTTGTATATACTCGTACTAACTTGTCCATTCCCTTACTTTAGGGCCTTTTCTATCCATGGCACCATCAGTCATTTTCTCTGTCAGTCCGTTATCTTCCAATTTTGGTTTTATCTCGACTTACACCTTAGCTAGTGATCTCGAGGACTTCCCCCACCTAGACCTCTGTGTTGGATAGATTCCCAGTTTGCATTGTGTTTCGGCTATGGAGTGTGTGATTTTAGTCATAGTGGTTGTTCTATTCTAGTCCTTGCAACCAAGTATTCCCACAGACAGTGTTGCTAAACACTAGAGCATCGGATCTTAAATGCTATATCTAAAGGATGCTTAGTCAGCAAAAACAGTGTTGCTAAACACTACCATGCATATCTATATTAGCTAGTTAGTGGCACTCATCCTTTGTATGATGTAAGGAGGTTTGCCCCTACAGTGCAACAAGGTGGTCACTCCATCGCACCTATGGACGGTGGCAGGAAATGGAGGTCATACTGAGTCATTATCTGAGGCCCGACAGGCTACTCAGGGAACCTGCTCTTGGAGGTTGGCAAGTGAAAATCTATAAAGTGAAATAAATGTTAAATCTTAAATGTGAAAGCTGACAAATAAATAATTTGCTAAAAGGTTGCTTGTCTAGAGTCGATTGGAAGCATTCTCATCACTCTACCCATTTGTGAGACACCACCATTCCTCGTATTTTCTATCTAGTATATGTTTAGGTGGTTCCCCTGGTTCCTTCATCCGAAAGATTATAGTTTTGAGGTTGTCAAGTCTTTCCCCTGGCCTAGCCTTTGTTTTTCCACCCTCACCCATGGTTAGCAAATTGTTCAAGTCAGTAAACGAGTATACACTTGAAAATCCTGTTTATAGTAGCTAATTACTTTGATCTGGACTTATATTATTTATATTATTTACATGCTTATGCCAGTTAAACACCATTCTATGATTTAGTCTAGCTATTGATATAAGTGAAGGAGCATATCGTAACCTTTTGCACTTGTAGCAACAGTTATTTGTGATTTGGATCATCATTTTAATCATTTTTTACCTGGTCAACCTAGTTTGACCAAGCCAACCACAGGGCCTGGGATGAGTTTGGGCAGACAGTGATCGAGATGGTTTATTCATGGCCCATATGTGTCCATTTGATGGTTCCATGCTTCATACTTCCTTTTCAAATGATGGTTTGATGGATTTTTATGATTATTATTATTTACAGACCGTTATTTTTATTATTCTCGGCGTGGATGAGCTTACAGAGGTATTTTATGATGGTCACATGGTGTATGAGTGCTCATTCCTAGTTGATTTGAGCATTCTGAGCTCATTGGTGGACTCAGTTATCAGTTTCGGGCATTTATAGGTGATGATATGGTCAAATTACCACTTTTCTCTAGTTTGCCATGCAGAAATGGCCTATCCAGCACTTTCATTGAGCTAGCACGTTCTCCTAAAGTGTTACAGAGGGAGATGGGGGTATAGCCAGTCGTTATTACCATTTTATCACATCCCCATACATTTTGATACAATCATATTTGTGTCCGTGACAATAGGAAGTGAGTTAAAGGCATTTTTGTACTTGTAGAGGTGGTTTTCCAGTAGAGGAATGGCTCATTGAGGAAATTGATTTGGCCTAGTGGGGCAAGGAAATGGCATGAGATTGGTCCAGGATATTTTGATGATGATGTCCACACCTTCTAGCACTTGTTCCGGCATTAGTGGGGTCCACACGTCCCAGTATTCATCATTTTGGGCATTTAATTATGTATTTGAGGGGCCATGATTTGGTCATATGGTCACATTATGATGTTATCTTGTCATATTATTTATTATTGTGCCATGGGGCCATGCTAGTGAAGGATATGATTACCTCCTAGCCCCACCATATGCTTATGTCATGTGTCTTAGTCACTTATCATGTGGTGCATCCCCCTTGGGCGATTTAGTGAGTGCGCCCCCTCTATTTTTGAGTTGATCCATGTATTATATTTTCTTCTCATCTTAGCCATTGATTATTATTGTTATATCTTTTGATCTCCACCACTCATTTGAAAAGTGGTTAGGGTTTTGGTCTCTCTCACTCCTATTTAAGGAAGAGCCCCCCCTCATTGTAAAGGGACTTTTGGCTCTTGGCTTTTGGAACACAAAGAAATATTTTGTGAGAATTCTTGTGATATTGGGTTGAATGCATGGATATGGTGATTGAAACTACTTTCCATTGCATTGAAATATCTTGGTAGCTATCTTGCATATTTTGTTCCACTATTTCGATTTGCAAGTGAAAGAGACGATTTGAGAGAGGGGCACATTGGTTGGGGAGACCCACCCTGCTTCTTTTTGTCAGATCTTGGATTACACAGGGAGTAATTTTGTCTTTGTACCAATTATTCTCTATCTTTTACTTCTTACTTGCATCAACCCTCATTTTTGTTTACTGATTGAGATTTGTCTCCTTGGTTTTGCAGAGAGAGAGGGGCGCACTTATGGACTTGGGAAATTCGTTGGAGCAAGAGAAGTGACCAAGCTTTCATTCGATTTTTGCGGGAGTAACCCTTTTCATACCTGTTGTCCACCAAGATGCACACCAGCAGTAGAAATCTTTCGAAAGTTGTTCCCTTACTACAAGTGGGGAAAGTGTGGCCTTGAGGGCAAGCAATGAGCCAGGCACTGTCACCTGAATCCCAACTCCTCCGTTTAGGCTAACTCCTAACGAAGCCAAGGGGGGTAGTCCTTACAAAGAGTTTACTATGGCTCTTAAAATGTTTTTGTGTTGAGTGATGCGGATGGGTGTTGTTTAGGAGTTTTTTAATGATGAAAGATCACAATTTTGCAAATGGAAAAAAAACACAAGACAATAAGCAATCCACGTTGCGAAACAAGATATGAGATTAACAACATATGAAGACTTGCGAAATAAAAGCATCCACAGATAGATAGTGAATTTCAAATGGACAAATGGCCCAAATTAATTAAGACATGAAAATGTAAAGTGACCAGTGCCAAATGGAGTCAAATAAGTGTGTAGTGCTGGGGGTTGCTGAAGATACAAGTCTTAGTAACTGTTCGTGAGATCGTTCTGCAAGCTATCTTGGTTTATTGAAAGTTTTAATGATCTTGATTATTAGGCTAGTAAGAGAAAGGCATGTGTCCAACCGGAAAAGTATACTTTTAGTGGCTTCCCCTCTGATGCTATGACGGACCGTCCAATTATCAAGAGCAGGTGTCCAATGAATTAACCAAACTCGAAGTCTAAGACAACGGTGATTTTCGGCCCCACCAAGTTTAGGAACTTTTCCCACTACTTGAGTATTTCTCGAATGATCAACGCTGGTTCGTTGGTTGTGGGGTGAAAATTTTATTAAGTTATCAAAAATTAATAAATCCAACACCTTTCTGAGTACTAGCCCAACCTTTTAAGGTTGGCAGAGCATACGGATGTTGGATAGCAACGAAGATAAATTATTAAAGGGGGTGTGAGTTGGAAAGTTTTAATTATTAAGAGCACACTGTTCAACCCTCCAACAGAGAACGCTCTTGACCTCGTCTTAAGATAGAAGTTTAAGAGACTTAGCTTAACTATATGCTTGATGCAGGTATAATGTAGTGGGAATGCTCTCCGACAGAGAGTGCTCTTGACTTGGGTTATTTCAAGTTCAAGAGACTTTGGTTCTTTGTTAAGATAGAAGCAGATTGTAAGCATTAACCAAGTGATATCTCAAAAAAAAAATTTGATAAAATGAAACAAGACAATGATATATCAAAATGAAATGAATTATTTGCAAAATGAAACTAGTGTTCTATCACAACAGAGGCTAATCTAATAAGTGAAGTCAAAGCGACTTCTGCACACCGCTCATGAAACTTCTAGCTTAGTTGGTCCTACGCAGTAAACGGTGGGGAAAGAGAAGCAACACATAGTGTTAATGCGGCACTTGGGATCAGATCCCAAGAGGCTTCTCAGGTCAAGACTTGAAATAAAATTTAATCTAAGTACAAAAATGAAAGTTACTCTAGAAACTTGAAACAAATCTAACTAAGCAAGCACAAGACACTCTTCCCCAAATGGGGAAGAAGAACCAAAAAAGGGAGGCCTTACCCCAGTTAGCCTTTTTATTAATGAGATACAAATGCCTTGGGAATCTAACCATTGTGAGGACTTTTTGAAAGAAAATGAAACTTGGAAAAATGAAGCTAGCTCTTAAGAGCTATTACAAAAGGATAGTAAATGATAATGTCATGGTTTGGATCGTCCTTATGGTTTTTGAATGTTTTGCTTAGCTTGGATCTCCTTCAAAATTTCTCAAGTCCTTTTTCACTTTCAAGCACCTACACAATGGATCAACTTGAAACACCCTTTAGCATTAACAAAGAAAAATATGAGATCTAAGCTAAAAAATGGAAAACTAGCTAGATGCCCAAACTTTTTTAAATGCAACCTTGTCAAATTTAAATGAGATCTAAGATGCAAAAGATAAACTAATGAACAAAATATAAGATCTAATCTATTAACAAATGCAAAATCTAAAGCTATGAAAACTAACTACTAACTTTCAAAAAATGAAAACAAACTAACACTTAACCAATACTTAATGTTTGTTTTTGATGTGTTTTTAGGGCAGAATTGAAGAGGAGACGAGGAGAGTTGGGAGAGAAAACGAAAGGAAGGAAAAAAAGCTTTGGGAGAAGGAGGAAAGCGAGTGCAAGTTGAAAAGATGACAGAGTTGGAAAGGCAGCGAAAGCAAAAGTTGATGGCTGCAAAAGAGGAGAAAAACAGTCAAGAAAGAAGCTGCAAAAAAACAGTGGTAAAGGACTGCCAAAGTTGATGGAAGGAGAGGCAAAAAGGACAAAGATGAGAGGATGGGAAAGGGCTGCGAGAAGGAAGAAATGGGGCAGCAAACAGAAGGTAAGGAAAGGCTGCAAAAATGAAGGGAAGACGTAGGGCAGCAGAGAAGGGAGACTAGACAGTCAAATGCAAAAGGGGTCAAGGAGAAAAGAGAGAGGGCTTGAAGAAGTAAGCCTTTTGGAACCAAGTAACCAGTTTGAAAATATTTTAAAGGATGGAGAGTGTAGCAAGCTTCTCAAGCTCTGTTTGAAGCACTGATTAGACCTTTGGAGTATCCTGAAATGCACAAGTTTGTTAGAAAAATATTTGGTGTAGTAGAGAGAGAGACGACCAAGTTCAAACCCCACTCTACCCTTTGAAAATCTGCACAATACACAACTCATAAAAATATTTGATCAAATCATAGTATGCTAAACAAGATGGGATAAGAAGATGCATAAGTATTACCGACTACAGTTTGAACTTCCAAATCACATAATATCTCACATCAATGAACAAATTGTACGATCAAATGTTCATCCTACATTCTTAATAAAGACCTCTAAGCTAAGAAGCGATCAAGCATTTACGATATCGGAAAATATAAGGAACAAGATCACCTTAGATGTGAAGCATTTCTCATTGACAAATAGGGCACACCATGTAGACCTCCAAAGTCTCTTTTATTCCAAAATAGCCAAAGCTATGAGCTCTTACAAAATGGGCAGAGTAATGTTGCACCAAAAATCCATCATAAGAGAGTGAAAGGCACCTCTCTTTATACAAAACCAAGAGACAAAGAGCCTCAAACGAATTGGCATGAGAGCAAAAAAAACCAATCGAATTCCAATCAAGATGAAGCCTTGGAGTGTTGAATGGTGAGTTAACTCCAAGTCTTGGTAGTTGTGAGTGGGGAGGTGGCCTCCACCTTGGCAAGGCACCCCCACTCCTCCATCGTGATCACCATTAAGCCATACATGAGCTTCCATCAAGGATTGACGTGTGCACCTTGAAGAGAAAGCTTGGAGTGCAATGGAGAGAGACTCGAGCTTGTGGTTGTTGAGCCATGTGAAGTGGCCTCAATCTATGGAATGTGCCCACCATATAATAAATGCTCATCCACCAAACCATTGAGTGCTCGCCACATAACCAATTCGCATATCCTCCTTAGCTTGACGTGAATGCTTGCAAGGGCGTGAATCTTTGAAAAGATAGGCTTGGAGCTCGTGGATGTGGTTATTGAGCCATGTGATGTGGCCATAATCCATGGAAGGAGCCCACCACTTATTAAATACACAACCAACCAAATCGTGAATGCTAGCCGTACGGTGGTGATGGATCACGTCATTCTCTCTTGAAATGAATTGCTTATCCAAACTTTAAAATACCATGTGCTTTATTCATGATATGTAGTCGTACACCTTAGGAAAATATTATTCAACCCTTTCCATGGATTAATTTAATCAATTTTGACTTTTTCTAATTTTTGTCTTTATGTATTTTTGTCATTTTATGGTCACTAAATGCCAAAATAATGAAAAACTGCTCCTAGAGGCGACGTAATTGCCCGAAACTTTAGAAAAGAGGGTGCTAGCGTAAAAAGGACACTTTGAGCGTCAAAACGAGCCTCCCCATGCCCAATTCTGCCTCCGGATGAGGTTTTTATCACTTTTTGAAATTTTTTAATTAAACCATTAAAAAATGGTCTAATTTATGGAAAAAATTGTTTTTTTCGGAATCAAACGAAACTCCTAAGGGACCTAGTGCATGTTCATACGACTGAATCGAGATGGCTAACACGTAAAAAATTCTAGACATAAGACTCTAATAACCACCTTAGGTTTTGACCACCATGGGAAATACTCTAGCTTCGGAGGTTTGAATGAAAAACTCAGGGACTATACGCCATTGATGAGTAGCGCATAATTCCTAAGGAAAAAACACTCTAGAGTATCCCCCAAATAGCTAAACCTACGGATAGCCGAGTCTTTTATAAAAGGACCCCGTTTAGACCAACTTTTTACAAATTCCCCATGGGGGTATGAACATGTAGTTATTACAAATGGGGCAGAATTGCCCTGAAAATGACTTTTAAACTTCTGAACACTGATGATGAACATGAATCATGTTCAATAAACTGGCGGCTCACAAGAAACAACTATTGTACAAAATAGCTGATAACAATACCGACATTCATCTTCATCATCTAGGTACGCTCACAAGGTACGTATTTGTTTCTTTAGCTTACCTATTTGTCAATTTCATTCAAACCCTAATTCCTAAAATTTCTAAAAAGTCCCTAGGGTTAGTTACTTGGTTTATTGGCAAACCATTTCTGGGTTTTCATCCTTAGGCCTAGCCCCAAGTGGATCCTCAAGGGCTTCTAGCTTTGTGGACTTGTTGGCAAGCAACACCCTCCGGATCAATTCGAACATTAAAATTGAATTTGTCACTCCAAATATTCAATCAGGAATGATGTTATATATTGCAACCTTAATCAACACTCATAAATAAATATTTTAGGAGTGCCTTCAGAATCTTCGATTCTGAAGGTACTCCCAATAAAGGTTGAAATATTGACTAGTATATGGAGATTGGAAGATTTGCTGTTAGTATCCAATTGAGTTGACAAATTCAATTTTGGTTTCTTATTTCTGGCCGATCATTTATGCAGATCATAACCCTAGAAATTAGCAGCTCCTAATTTTACAAGATTAGATCATTTATGTAAATTGAAGTCATGCAAAATTATTTCATTCATTATTTTGATGTTTTGACTTATGGAATAATCACTTGTATGACCTATCATTATTTTGATCTATCTACCTAATCTCAATGGACGTGCTTATCTCAAAGACCTGATCCCATTATGGTAAGCTTGGTGATCAAACTCGTTTCAAATCATTGTTATGATTTTGTCATTTCATATTCCTATTTTCATATCTAAACTCTGCATTTTATGATAAGAAATATCTATGTGACTATGACTCTTGTCGAGCGATTGGAAGTGAGAACTATTCGAATGGTATGATTGTATTAACTCCAAGCATTTCTTGTAGCATAATTGTAAGCATGGTTATGCAACATTAACCAAGATTTGGGTTTGATCATTAATCCTACTCCCCATTAAACTTTGGTTATTATTAACGTATATGGTGGAGAAAATTTACAACTG
Organism: Larix kaempferi; assembly: GCA_027924585.1. Taxonomy (NCBI): domain Eukaryota; kingdom Viridiplantae; phylum Streptophyta; class Pinopsida; order Pinales; family Pinaceae; genus Larix; species Larix kaempferi. The sequence continues at coordinate 194,036 of BSBM01000123.1, forward strand.
GAACCTGTTATCACACCATAGTAGCAGGGCTACTATTCTTGTATAGCAGATATCTGCACATTCCAGAGCTTCCATTATTCCAGAGCATGGCTATATATTTTGGATCACTCATGATCAGAGCAGTATATTATTCAGATGTATGTTTGACCTTGTGTCAAGGCTGAGCCTTGAGAGTTCAGATTTGATGACCGATGTGACCCTTTATCCCATACAGTTTCAGTTCAGTGCTTAGAGATGTATTGCAGCAGTGTTTCAGATGGTGCATGATGATTATTATTTTGATGATGTTGTATGATCTATGGATATGTTATCACTAACTGTGGATTATTATCTTGTTGATTTAGTCATGATTACAGCATGTGCTTGGTATATTATTCCTGATGTGGCAAACTGTTTAAAATGAACTTGTTATCACACCATAGTAGCAGGGCTACTATTCTTGTACAGCAGATATCTGCACATTCCAGAGCTTCCTTTATTCCAGAGCATGGCTATATATTTTGGATCACTCATGATCAGAGCAGTACATTATTCAGATATTGTATGACCTTGTGTCAAGGCTGAGCCTTGAGAGTTCAAATTTGATGACTGATGTGACCACTTATCCCATTACAGTTTCAGTTCAGTGCCTAGAGATGTACTACAACAGTGTTTCAGATGATGCATGATGATTGCTATTATGATGATGTTGTATGATCTATGGATATGTTCTCACTGACTGTGGATTATTAGCTTGTTGACTTAGTCATGATTATAGCATGTGCTTGGTATATTATTCCTGATGTGGCAAACTATTTAAAATGAACTGTAAATCATAAAATGGACAATTGCTTGCACTTTTAGGTCATCTAACAAAACTTACTGGTATTTCACCTTACATAGACATGGTCTTTCCCGACACCAGTTGTCTGCTAGTGTAGGCTCCATATCCACTTGTCTCCATCCATACATGACCTTCCTGTTTGACTTTAAACCCTGACTTGTCTCATTTGACTTTCTGATACTGAGGACTTCCCTATTTTTCTACCTCTGTGTTTGGACCGCATCCCTGTTTATTTAGTGTCTCAGCTCTGAGTTGGTGACAGAACTTGCCTTTGGTGAGTTGGATTGTAGGCCTAAATCATTCTGGTCGGTTGTCCCGATGTTTGGCATTGGCTCGAACTCCCCCTAGTCACTTGAGATGTTGTTGGCTAAAACTGAAAGCTCATGTTCTGCCTATGGAAACTTAATAAATTCGCCCATGGAAACAAAAAAAGGGCAAGAGCAGTGAAAAGCTAAAAAATACTCCTCGAAGAGTATAAGAAAGGTCCAAAAAGCAATAGTTCTTAAAAGCTATATCTAAACAATTGTTGACCTTGTGAATATATGAAAAACATGCCCTGGATGCAAGCTGCAACTAGTTGTGCTTCTCAGCACATCGGAAATCCGAAGGGTTATGTAGGCCAAAAAGGCCATGGAAATAAAATTGAATGATCCTAATGAACCTGGATCAACTTGATGTAGACATGATGCCTAAGTTGAATAAACACTCTCTAAACAACTTATCCATTTGTGAGGCACAGCCATCCCCCGTGTTCTTTTGTCCAACACAGAGTTTGTAGCTTCCCCCTTTTTTCCCAGTCCAAAGTATTTTTGAGTTAAGTTAGACAAGTCAAACCCTTGGCCCAACCTTGCTCCTAGCCTTCATCCTTCACTAGCAGTTTGACCATGTCCAATGGGTGAGTTTGTCACTTGAACTATGGTGCAAGTAATTCATTATAACAACGGAATATGTTAACTCGATTAATGCCACTGAATGGAATTTATACTTTGAGCTTCGCTATGGAAATGATTAGAGAAGCATTGTCTTAGTCTACTGATGTGATTTATCCTTGATTATATTTATTCTTGGGATCCGTGATGATGTGGACCATGTATGATGATTATTGATGATGATTTATGGTCCCACATGTTTGATGATGATATCATATGATGGACATATGATACAGATGATGTTTGATCCAGTTCAGCAGGTTTATTATTACTTCAGATCAGCAGATTATACATTGTCCATATATGGTGGACCCTACAGCGGGCCCATTAGGGCAACCCAGGGTGTATGAGTACTCATTCCTAGTGGATTTGGGTCTTCTGGATCCATTGAGACACTTATCTTTCAGTTCCGGGCACTTATGACAGTGATTGATGCAGTTTTGCACTTGTTGACCAGATTTGGGGCTGATTTCCCAGCCTGAGCAGCAGGGGCCCCGAGAGGCTAGATCACCTAGGGCGCTGATGATGGAGGGGGTGGTCCAGCCACTTGTTATTACCATTTATCCCCCCTCCCGGAGAGCCTGGTGGGCTCAGATTGACAGCGCTAGCACCCTAGGAGGCACTTTTGGCATTTTCACAGTTCCCGAGGCAGTTAAAAAATGGGATAAAGTGGTCACTGAGGAAATCGATTTGGGCAATTGAGGCAAGGTTTTGGCATTTGGTTTTCACAGAGGTCTTCCAGGGTGGTCTCACTATCTTCCAGTCAGTTTTCACCATGTGGGTATCTTCAGATTGATCACAGGAGGACATTTACTGCTTGACTGTCATGGATTCTGAGGACAGTTTTGGTCATCATTATTATATTGGACATATTTTATTATTTTATTGTGCCTTGGGGTGAGCTAGCAAGGATTTATACCTCCTAGCCCCACCATGTGCTTATTTTTCCATGTCCTAGTCATCATGAGGTGGATTATTGTACTTTTTACCCCTCTAGTGGGATGACGTCACCCTCCATTGTACCATTTAGTGAGGGCGCTATTGTTATGTTGAGTGATCCATGTGATATTATGTTATGGATTCATCCTAGCCATTGATTGTATGATGAGATCTTATAATCTCAACCACTCATTTGATGTAGTATTATGAAGTGGTATAGGGTTTTGGTCTTTATTATCCTATATAAGGAGGAGACCCCCCATTGTAAAGCTCACCTTTGGAGCTCTGGAATATTGGAATAGAAGATTTTTTGTGGAGCACATCTCTCTTGGCTTGTGGATTCTCTTGCACATTGAATATAAAGTATCTCTTCTATGTATCATTGTGGATTTTTGTGTTTTTGCTAACCTTTTGACAGGAAAGTCGAATTGGAGAGAGGAGGGCGACTTTTGGAGGGTTATTGTTGGAGGGATCCACATATTCTCTCTTGGGTTGATCTTGTGACAGGGAGTATCATTATTGTATCTTCGTGACATAGTTGATGCTTTCTATTACATCTCTCTACCATTTTCATAATCATCTTGCTTGACTTGTTTCTTTGATCTTGTCTTGTAGGAGGAGGACGATTTGGCTATCTTGGAGAAGGGAGAATTGGTTGGAGCACTTGGATCTCACTCTTGAATATAAACATAGGAGAATGCTATCAACTTGCAAGGTGGCCATAAGCTATTGAGGTAAGATCTACAAGGTATGTGTCTCTTTCATCCATTCTATCTTCATTGGTCATAAAACCCTAATAAAATCAAAACCCCAATTTTTTGGTATTTCTTAGATCTACTTAGATCTAGCCCTCATTTTGAAAAGATATTGAAAACCCACCTCTATAGCATCCACCCCTAGTTGGATCTATAGTTTGGTGGTGATTGGCTAAGAATTGATCCATTTTCTAAGACAAAAAGCTCTCCGTGACCTAAAGCGCACTTCCTTGAGAGAGGCTTGTTGGGCTAGATCTAGCACATGGGTAGGTGAGATCCCACTTGATTTGACATCTAGACACTTGATCACCTATACCCATATCCTTACTTTGGTGAAAACTACCTTGTGGACATCTCTCCATGTTTTGAGGGGTTGAAACCCCCTTTTGATTCTCTTGGTACCTTAAAACTTAGATCTACTAAGATCTACCCATTGGATTCACTTGAAACTTTGAAGGAACATAGATCGGGGTACTAACACCCCGGATCTACATTTTGGTGGCCATTGGACTTGGTTTGGTCCACCAAACCCACTTTTTGCCTCTCCTTGAGAAAGTCGCACCCCTTGGGAGTTTTGAGTTGGACCACTTCTAGGAAGTGGGTGTTGGAGATTTTCGTGGATTTGGAATGCCCATGCCTTGAAACCTAGGTCTAGACTATCCTTTTGTCCCGATCTACCTTGGGGATTGCATTCCTTGTTTTAAGGAATTGTGGTCCACTTTTGGTCATCACTCAAAAACCTAGATCTAGTAAAATCTAACCATTGGATCACATCCATTTCACTTGACTTGGCTTCTAGGTGTCCCGATCTACACTTTGACATCTTTCTTGACTCCATTAACCCACTAAACAAGGCACTAGTCCTTCTCCAAGCAAGGCGCACTTCTTGGGATTAGTGTCAAACCCTAGATCTAGCACATGGGTAACCCTAGAACCAACTCTAACTTATAGATCTAACCTAGATCTAGCCTATAGTACCATCTTCACACTTAACTTCACCTTGTGGGCCCACCTAGAACCATTTCACACTTCCCAAGGCAACAAGACCCACTTGTGTAAACACATGGTACTATACTTAGTAATCATACCCCATCAAGTGGCCTAAACCACACATAGGTTGAAATACTAACTATCCATGATACCACCCTCAACCATACCTTAAACATTAGGTCCACTTAGCCTTGCATTGTTCCGTAACTCATTACTTACCTACCCTTAGAAACCTTTGTTTGGGTCCAATCAACTGTGATTGGGGTATAGGGTCTCCCCCTTGGTCTAGTTATACCTTGATCTAAAGCGAAGAGTGCCTCGGTTGACGTGACTCCCACCTGCATTGGGAACCGTGGCATCTCTTAGGTCACCTCTTTAGTTGCCTAACTCCTCTACCGTCCCGGATGGGATACCTCTAGGGGCAACTACAAGTTGTGTGATAACATTTTTGGCGCCGTTGCCGGGGAGGTAGGGGCCTACGTTGGTTCAACACACCTTTGTGTCTCACTACCTTTCTGCACTTTAAACGACATACCTCTTGGTAGTAGAGCTTAAAAATCTACCTGGCGACTCCGAATCGTGACTCCGCTGAGGAGCGAGCTCATAGTCATCCTTACAATACGCGAAGTAAATCAAATCAATTGGAAGGAACCCCACTCACATATCACAAGAGAGATCCTAGAACACAGTCAACTAACTTCTTGTGGAAACTTGTTAACTCAGGTTCTCCAAACCGTACCTTAGGATCCCCTTTGTTCAATCTGGTTCCTCCTTTATCACCTAATCATAATTCCAGTTCAAACCCAGTCAATCCAATGGCTGGACAAGGTCAATCAAACTCCGGCGTAAACAACCAAAACAACCCTCCTGTTGCTCGGGCTTTTGGTCATAAAGCTAGAGCCTCTCCCTTAGACTTCTCTCAGATCTTGGGTGCTCCCCACAGCATGCCAGACAAGTAATTTGAAAAGATCCCTAAATTCATTGGCAACTGTGCCACCTCTATTGAGGACCACATAGACAATGTTTGGGCTCATATGGAAGCATATGGGGCTGAGGAGGAGGATGTGTTTATTAGGGGTCTATTTGCATCCTTGGAGGGTGATGCTCGCAAATGGTTTGACCGTTTGCCTCCATCATCAATCAATGGGTATGATGTGTTCACCGATAAACTCAAGCAAGAGTGGTCAGTCAAGTTAGATGGGCGTTTTCTTTTACATCAACTTTTTGACATTAAAAAGAAAGAGAATGAGTCTGTCCATGAGTTTAACCAACGCTTCGATAGGACTGTTGCCAACATCCCGAGTAACATAAGACCCCTTGACCAAGCCATCTTGATCCATTACCTTAATGCTTATGAAGGTTACCTGGGTTACCACCTAAAGGACAAAGACCCTAATAATTTGAAGGAAGCCCAAGACAACGCCAAGAAAGCTGAGGCAAATGCTGCCTCCATGGGAAAACAAAACTTCTTTGACCTAATTAGTGGACCTTCTTCCTCTAGATCTGAGCCTAAGTTTAAGAAGAGTAAGGAACCTAGCAAAGAGCCCAGTGAAATGATGGAGAGTATGCATGAAATGATGAAAAACTTAACTCTCCTAACTAGGGACCTAGCCAAGAACAGAGAAGGGGATAGATATAGGCAGCCCTATGGTCCTAAACCTTATTGGAATCAACAAAAGAAACCTAATGAAGGAGATAGAAGAAACCCTATGAATCAAGAACCTCCTATCATAAACTGGTCTGAAGAGCAGAAGTTGGAAGATCCTGAGTATACCACCCATGGTGATGATACTCCGGATTCTCCAAAGAACATTAATTGGGTTGATGACTTAAAATTTGACAAAGACTTTGGAAGAATCCTGATTGATCATGAAGAAAACACCGTAGAAGAAACAAACCCTAGTGGTCCCATCTATGCTACTGAAAAAGTTAGTAATGATCAAGCTCCTTACAAAACTTATCAACGAAGAAAGGATGGCCCAAAGCCTATCCCTTTTAGTGAAAAGAAAAGCAATGAGTTGCCTAGTCCAGTGAGTGAGCCAGTCCCTTTGCCTGAGTATGACTTCGATATCAACATCGAAAGAGAGTTAGACAAAGTTATGCATAACATTCCACTCACTGAGTTAATGAAAATCCCTTCCATAAAGGAGCAAGTGGTAGAGTTTTTCGAGAGTATTCCTGAGACAGCCACGACTGGTGGTGAGGATTCATCTTCTCAAAACCCAGCACCTTGTGATGTAGTTGATGAAGAAGATGACCCTCCCATTAACATCCAAACTGCCTTATATGAGAGGAAGAATGGGGGTCACCAACCATTTTACCTTACACTACGCATAGGTGATATCCTTCTTCATAACTGTATGTTGGATTCTGGTGCCTCCATGAATGTGATGCCTTTGCAAGTCATGGAAGCCATGGGGTTAAAAATAACTAGACCTTATGGGAACGTTTGTGGGATTGACTCTAAACCAGTTAAAGTCTTTGGCTTGATCAAAAACCTGAGAGCTGACCTGTTTTCATGCCCCAATATATCTATGCTGATGGATATAGTAGTTATAGATCTCCCCCCAGCCTATGGTATGCTCCTTTGTAGGAAGTGGTCTGCTGGGCTAGGGGGACATCTTCAGATGGACTTATCATATGCTACCATCCCCAACTCTGATGGGTCTTTGGTTAGGGTGTATCGGGAGCCATTTTATGATGGACACCTTGAGAATTATGAGGATGGCGTGAGAAACACTTTTGGTGAGGGTGAGTTATTGCCTGAGGGTATCTTCATGGTCATGGGTGGTCATGATGACGATCCTAGCATGGTAGAAGAAAGAATTATTGAAGTTGACCCTAGGTCCATTCAAGTGTCAGAAAACCTTATGACTTCGAACCAACCCAGTAGTGTAGGGCCAAACATTGACCAACCTACACATCCTACTCAGCTAAACACTTCGGAAGATAACTTTGATCAAATTAGAAGGGGTGAGTATGTACCTAGGACAGTACATGAGTGGCTTTTCCTAGTAGATCTTAACACAGAAAGAGGAAGACAAGGCTTACCTCACATCACTCCTTGGACAAATAACAATGAAGGAACACCCTTGCCCTCACCCGAGGGAAATGATGAAGAACTAGTTGATTATCACTTTTCGGATGTCCCTGATCATTTGTCCCATTTGTCCTTGGAAGATGGGGTTTTAAGGCAAGTGAATGACAACTCTATGAGTTGGCAAGAACATGCTTTGATCCATGATGCCCCTGGGGAAGACTTTTCTTTGAATAATCTAGCCATTCTTCAGGAAGAACCCGCTAATCCACGTTTGCTGCCATCTTACCCTAGCTTCCTTTTGCCTAGCGAATTACCTAGTGGTGAAGAGGATGTTGATTCCACAGACACACTCTATTTCTCACCAACATCTTTGGATATGAAGAATCAAAGTACACCTAGCACAGTTCATAGTCCCATTTCTGATGACCATTTGGCATTTTTAGAGAACATGACCATTCCTATCCCATCAGGAGAGGGTAGTAGCAGAAGTAGTGAAAATCAAAGCCCTCCACCCTTAACCCAAGCTGAAGTAAAGGAGGATGTTGATGCTGACTGGTTTACCATAGGGGAAACACCAAAGAATATCATTCACCCACTAGAAGAAGTCCTCCTAGGGAAACTATAGGAGAAGTCTTGATTGGTAGCATAGTTGTACCTTTAGACGGTGGACTTCCCAGATTTGATGAAATTCCTCCTAATAGGAATTCAAGTATAGTTACACCTCAATGCACTTCTGATATCCAACCTTTTCCTGAACATGTTATTGAAGTCATCCCTCAATCTGTAAATCACCAAAGGTTCAAAATTGGTGATAAGGTTGTAATACCTAATGATTTATTTTATATACGATCTAGGGGATCAGGTGACTTTTGGGTTGGACCACTTACTGTTGAGCGCTGCATTGATGAGATGTGTTTTCTCACCACTGGAACTGGCCAACGCATCTTACTCCCTATCAATAAAAGGGAGCTAAGGGATTATTATCCCTGACCTTCCTTACCTTGCCTTGCATGTTTAGATTAGGTAGGTTCTGAATAAGCTCACTTGAGCAGTAGGATTTGTGTGATTTTTCTTTTTCTGTGTGCCGAGTATTGTCCCGTTCTTCTTTTTCTGCCTGAGTTGAGTCTTGCTCCTTCCTAAGCTTTTCTCTTCTCCTGCATGCATTTAAGAAATTATAGTTAGCATTTCTATTGTTGGCTGCCTGTGCAAGTTGAGATTGCCTGATTGAAGAAGTATCCTTTTCCTCCTGCACAGTAAAAATGAGAAGAATATATGCCATGTTAGTTTACATTTATATTTTGACGCATTTCAGTTCATGCTTTAGATTATATTTCAGTTCAGTTTTATTTTATTTTTATCCCATACATGCTCCATGATGGTATTCTAGTTTTTGTGAGAACAGGAACAGGTGCAAGATAAAAGCTGAAAGCAAGGATGGTGCAGTGCTGGATTGAAGATTGATGCAGAGGTGTTCGAGACCAGAGATTTTGAGGTTCTCAAGCGCTCTCTCCCTTAGAGCACTTGTCCCAGCTGGAGCCAGATGTTATCACACCATAGTAGCAGGGCTACTATTCTTGTACAGCAGATATCTGCACATTCCAGAGCTTCCTTTATTCCAGAGCATGACTATATATTTTGGATCACTTATGATCAGAGCAGTACATTATTCAGATATTGTATGACCTTGTGTCAAGGCTGAGCCTTGAGAGTTCAGATTTGATGACTGATGTGACCACTTATCCCATTACAGTTTCAGTTCAGTGCCTAGAGATGTACTACAGCAGTGTTTCAGATGATGCATGATGATTGCTATTATGATGATGTTGTATGATCTATGGATATGTTCTCACTGACTGTGGATTATTAGCTTGTTGACTTAGTCATGATTATAGCATGTGCTTGGTATATTATTCCTGATGTGGCAAACTATTTAAAATGAACTGTAAATCATAAAATGGACAATTGCTTGCACTTTTAGGTCATCTAACAAAACTTACTGGTATTTCACCTTACATAGACATGGTCTTTCCCGACACCAGTTGTCTGCTAGTGTAGGCTCCATATCCACTTGTCTCCATCCATACATGACCTTCCTGTTTGACTTTAAACCCTGACTTGTCTCATTTGACTTTCTGATACTGAGGACTTCCCTATTTTTCTACCTCTGTGTTTGGACCGCATCCCTGTTTATTTAGTGTCTCGGCTCTGAGTTGGTGACAGAACTTGCCTTTGGTGAGTTGGATTGTAGGCCTAAATCATTCTGGTCGGTTGTCCCGATGTTTGGCATTGGCTCGAACTCCCCCTAGTCACTTGAGATGTTGTTGGCTAAAACTGAAAGCTCATGTTCTGCCTATGGAAACTTAATAAATTCGCCCATGGAAACAAAAAAAGGACAAGAGCAGTGAAAAGCTAAAAAATACTCCTCGAAGAGTATAAGAAAGGTCCAAAAAGCAATAGTTCTTAAAAGCTATATCTAAACAATTGCTGACCTTGTGAATATATGAAAAACATGCCCTGGATGCAAGCTGCAACTAGTTGTGCTTCTCAGCACATCAGAAATCCGAAGGGTTATGTAGGCCAAAAAGGCCATGGAAATAAAATTGAATGATCCTAATGAACTTGGATCAACTTGATGTAGACATGATGCCTAAGTTGAATAAACACTCTCTAAACAACTTATCCATTTGTGAGGCACAGCCATCCCCCGTGTTCTTTTGTCCAACACAGAGTTTGTAGCTTCCCCCTTTTTTCCCAGTCCAAAGTATTTTTGAGTTAAGTTAGACAAGTCAAACCCTTGGCCCAACCTTGCTCCTAGCCTTCATCCTTCACTAGCAGTTTGACCATGTCCAATGGGTGAGTTTGTCACTTGAACTATGGTGCAAGTAATTCATTATAACAACGGAATATGTTAACTCGATTAATGCCACTGAATGGAATTTATACTTTGAGCTTCGCTATGGAAATGATTAGAGAAGCATTGTCTTAGTCTACTGATGTGATTTATCCTTGATTATATTTATTCTTGGGATCCGTGATGATGTGGACCATGTATGATGATTATTGATGATGATTTATGGTCCCACATGTTTGATGATGATATCATATGATGGACATATGATACAGATGATGTTTGATCCAGTTCAGCAGGTTTATTATTACTTCAGATCAGCAGATTATACATTGTCCATATATGGTGGACCCTACAGCGGGCCCATTAGGGCAACCCAGGGTGTATGAGTACTCATTCCTAGTGGATTTGGGTCTTCTGGATCCATTGAGACACTTATCTTTCAGTTCCGGGCACTTATGACAGTGATTGATGCAGTTTTGCACTTGTTGACCAGATTTGGGGCTGATTTCCCAGCCTGAGCAGCAGGGGCCCCGAGAGGCTAGATCACCTAGGGCGCTGATGATGGAGGGGGTGGTCCAGCCACTTGTTATTACCATTTATCCCCCCTCCCGGAGAGCCTGGTGGGCTCAGATTGACAGCGCTAGCACCCTAGGAGGCACTTTTGGCATTTTCACAGTTCCCGAGGCAGTTAAAAAATGGGATAAAGTGGTCACTGAGGAAATCGATTTGGGCAATTGAGGCAAGGTTTTGGCATTTGGTTTTCACAGAGGTCTTCCAGGGTGGTCTCACTATCTTCCAGTCAGTTTTCACCATGTGGGTATCTTCAGATTGATCACAGGAGGACATTTACTGCTTGACTGTCATGGATTCTGAGGACAGTTTTGGTCATCATTATTATATTGGACATATTTTATTATTTTATTGTGCCTTGGGGTGAGCTAGCAAGGATTTATACCTCCTAGCCCCACCATGTGCTTATTTTTCCATGTCCTAGTCATCATGAGGTGGATTATTGTACTTTTTACCCCTCTAGTGGGATGACGCTATTGTTATGTTGAGTGATCCATGTGATATTATGTTATGGATTCATCCTAGCCATTGATTGTATGATGAGATCTTATAATCTCAACCACTCATTTGATGTAGTATTATGAAGTGGTATAGGGTTTTGGTCTTTATTATCCTATATAAGGAGGAGACCCCCCATTGTAAAGCTCACCTTTGGAGCTCTGGAATATTGGAATAGAAGATTTTTTGTGGAGCACATCTCTCTTGGCTTGTGGATTCTCTTGCACATTGAATATAAAGTATCTCTTCTATGTATCATTGTGGATTTTTGTGTTTTTGCTAACCTTTTGACAGGAAAGTCGAATTGGAGAGAGGAGGGCGACTTTTGGAGGGTTATTGTTGGAGGGATCCACATATTCTCTCTTGGGTTGATCTTGTGACAGGGAGTATCATTATTGTATCTTCGTGACATAGTTGATGCTTTCTATTACATCTCTCTACCATTTTCATAATCATCTTGCTTGACTTGTTTCTTTGATCTTGTCTTGTAGGAGGAGGACGATTTGGCTATCTTGGAGAAGGGAGAATTGGTTGGAGCACTTGGATCTCACTCTTGAATATAAACATAGGAGAATGCTATCAACTTGCAAGGTGGCCATAAGCTATTGAGGTAAGATCTACAAGGTATGTGTCTCTTTCATCCATTCTATCTTCATTGGTCATAAAACCCTAATAAAATCAAAACCCCAATTTTTTGGTATTTCTTAGATCTACTTAGATCTAGCCCTCATTTTGAAAAGATATTGAAAACCCACCTCTATAGCATCCACCCCTAGTTGGATCTATAGTTTGGTGGTGATTGGCTAAGAATTGATCCATTTTCTAAGACAAAAAGCTCTCCGTGACCTAAAGCGCACTTCCTTGAGAGAGGCTTGTTGGGCTAGATCTAGCACATGGGTAGGTGAGATCCCACTTGATTTGACATCTAGACACTTGATCACCTATACCCATATCCTTACTTTGGTGAAAACTACCTTGTGGACATCTCTCCATGTTTTGAGGGGTTGAAACCCCCTTTTGATTCTCTTGGTACCTTAAAACTTAGATCTACTAAGATCTACCCATTGGATTCACTTGAAACTTTGAAGGAACATAGATCGGGGTACTAACACCCCGGATCTACATTTTGGTGGCCATTGGACTTGGTTTGGTCCACCAAACCCACTTTTTGCCTCTCCTTGAGAAAGTCGCACCCCTTGGGAGTTTTGAGTTGGACCACTTCTAGGAAGTGGGTGTTGGAGATTTTCGTGGATTTGGAATGCCCATGCCTTGAAACCTAGGTCTAGACTATCCTTTTGTCCCGATCTACCTTGGGGATTGCATTCCTTGTTTTAAGGAATTGTGGTCCACTTTTGGTCATCACTCAAAAACCTAGATCTAGTAAAATCTAACCATTGGATCACATCCATTTCACTTGACTTGGCTTCTAGGTGTCCCGATCTACACTTTGACATCTTTCTTGACTCCATTAACCCACTAAACAAGGCACTAGTCCTTCTCCAAGCAAGGCGCACTTCTTGGGATTAGTGTCAAACCCTAGATCTAGCACATGGGTAACCCTAGAACCAACTCTAACTTATAGATCTAACCTAGATCTAGCCTATAGTACCATCTTCACACTTAACTTCACCTTGTGGGCCCACCTAGAACCATTTCACACTTCCCAAGGCAACAAGACCCACTTGTGTAAACACATGGTACTATACTTAGTAATCATACCCCATCAAGTGGCCTAAACCACACATAGGTTGAAATACTAACTATCCATGATACCACCCTCAACCATACCTTAAACATTAGGTCCACTTAGCCTTGCATTGTTCCGTAACTCATTACTTACCTACCCTTAGAAACCTTTGTTTGGGTCCAATCAACTGTGATTGGGGTATAGGGTCTCCCCCTTGGTCTAGTTATACCTTGATCTAAAGCGAAGAGTGCCTCGGTTGACGTGACTCCCACCTGCATTGGGAACCGTGGCATCTCTTAGGTCACCTCTTTAGTTGCCTAACTCCTCTACCGTCCCGGATGGGATACCTCTAGGGGCAACTACAAGTTGTGTGATAACATTTTTGGCGCCGTTGCCGGGGAGGTAGGGGCCTACGTTGGTTCAACACACCTTTGTGTCTCACTACCTTTCTGCACTTTAAACGACATACCTCTTGGTAGTAGAGCTTAAAAATCTACCTGGCGACTCCGAATCGTGACTCCGCTGAGGAGCGAGCTCATAGTCATCCTTACAATACGCGAAGTAAATCAAATCAATTGGAAGGAACCCCACTCACATATCACAAGAGAGATCCTAGAACACAGTCAACTAACTTCTTGTGGAAACTTGTTAACTCAGGTTCTCCAAACCGTACCTTAGGATCCCCTTTGTTCAATCTGGTTCCTCCTTTATCACCTAATCATAATTCCAGTTCAAACCCAGTCAATCCAATGGCTGGACAAGGTCAATCAAACTCCGGCGTAAACAACCAAAACAACCCTCCTGTTGCTCGGGCTTTTGGTCATAAAGCTAGAGCCTCTCCCTTAGACTTCTCTCAGATCTTGGGTGCTCCCCACAGCATGCCAGACAAGTAATTTGAAAAGATCCCTAAATTCATTGGCAACTGTGCCACCTCTATTGAGGACCACATAGACAATGTTTGGGCTCATATGGAAGCATATGGGGCTGAGGAGGAGGATGTGTTTATTAGGGGTCTATTTGCATCCTTGGAGGGTGATGCTCGCAAATGGTTTGACCGTTTGCCTCCATCATCAATCAATGGGTATGATGTGTTCACCGATAAACTCAAGCAAGAGTGGTCAGTCAAGTTAGATGGGCGTTTTCTTTTACATCAACTTTTTGACATTAAAAAGAAAGAGAATGAGTCTGTCCATGAGTTTAACCAACGCTTCGATAGGACTGTTGCCAACATCCCGAGTAACATAAGACCCCTTGACCAAGCCATCTTGATCCATTACCTTAATGCTTATGAAGGTTACCTGGGTTACCACCTAAAGGACAAAGACCCTAATAATTTGAAGGAAGCCCAAGACAACGCCAAGAAAGCTGAGGCAAATGCTGCCTCCATGGGAAAACAAAACTTCTTTGACCTAATTAGTGGACCTTCTTCCTCTAGATCTGAGCCTAAGTTTAAGAAGAGTAAGGAACCTAGCAAAGAGCCCAGTGAAATGATGGAGAGTATGCATGAAATGATGAAAAACTTAACTCTCCTAACTAGGGACCTAGCCAAGAACAGAGAAGGGGATAGATATAGGCAGCCCTATGGTCCTAAACCTTATTGGAATCAACAAAAGAAACCTAATGAAGGAGATAGAAGAAACCCTATGAATCAAGAACCTCCTATCATAAACTGGTCTGAAGAGCAGAAGTTGGAAGATCCTGAGTATACCACCCATGGTGATGATACTCCGGATTCTCCAAAGAACATTAATTGGGTTGATGACTTAAAATTTGACAAAGACTTTGGAAGAATCCTGATTGATCATGAAGAAAACACCGTAGAAGAAACAAACCCTAGTGGTCCCATCTATGCTACTGAAAAAGTTAGTAATGATCAAGCTCCTTACAAAACTTATCAACGAAGAAAGGATGGCCCAAAGCCTATCCCTTTTAGTGAAAAGAAAAGCAATGAGTTGCCTAGTCCAGTGAGTGAGCCAGTCCCTTTGCCTGAGTATGACTTCGATATCAACATCGAAAGAGAGTTAGACAAAGTTATGCATAACATTCCACTCACTGAGTTAATGAAAATCCCTTCCATAAAGGAGCAAGTGGTAGAGTTTTTCGAGAGTATCCCTGAGACAGCCACGACTGGTGGTGAGGATTCATCTTCTCAAAACCCAGCACCTTGTGATGTAGTTGATGAAGAAGATGACCCTCCCATTAACATCCAAACTGCCTTATATGAGAGGAAGAATGGGGGTCACCAACCATTTTACCTTACACTACGCATAGGTGATATCCTTCTTCATAACTGTATGTTGGATTCTGGTGCCTCCATGAATGTGATGCCTTTGCAAGTCATGGAAGCCATGGGGTTAAAAATAACTAGACCTTATGGGAACGTTTGTGGGATTGACTCTAAACCAGTTAAAGTCTTTGGCTTGATCAAAAACCTGAGAGCTGACCTGTTTTCATGCCCCAATATATCTATGCTGATGGATATAGTAGTTATAGATCTCCCCCCAGCCTATGGTATGCTCCTTTGTAGGAAGTGGTCTGCTGGGCTAGGGGGACATCTTCAGATGGACTTATCATATGCTACCATCCCCAACTCTGATGGGTCTTTGGTTAGGGTGTATCGGGAGCCATTTTATGATGGACACCTTGAGAATTATGAGGATGGCGTGAGAAACACTTTTGGTGAGGGTGAGTTATTGCCTGAGGGTATCTTCATGGTCATGGGTGGTCATGATGACGATCCTAGCATGGTAGAAGAAAGAATTATTGAAGTTGACCCTAGGTCCATTCAAGTGTCAGAAAACCTTATGACTTCGAACCAACCCAGTAGTGTAGGGCCAAACATTGACCAACCTACACATCCTACTCAGCTAAACACTTCGGAAGATAACTTTGATCAAATTAGAAGGGGTGAGTATGTACCTAGGACAGTACATGAGTGGCTTTTCCTAGTAGATCTTAACACAGAAAGAGGAAGACAAGGCTTACCTCACATCACTCCTTGGACAAATAACAATGAAGGAACACCCTTGCCCTCACCCGAGGGAAATGATGAAGAACTAGTTGATTATCACTTTTCGGATGTCCCTGACCATTTACCCCCCCTTCTAGAGAGCATGGTGGGCTCAGATGGACAGCGCTAGCACCCTAGGAGGCAGTTTTGGCACTTTCACAGCTCCCGAGGCAAGTAAAAAATGGGATAAAGTGGTCACTGAGGAAATCGATTTGGGCAATTGAGGCAAGGTTTTGGCATTTGGTTTTCACAGAGGTCTTCCAGGGTGGCATCACTATCTTCCAGTCAGTTTTCACCATGTGGGTATGCCCAGATTGATCACAGGAGGACATTTACTGCTTGACTGTCATGGATTCTGAGGACAGTTTTGGTCATTTATATTATATTGGACATATTTTATTATTTTATTGTGCCTTGGGGATGAGCTAGTAAGGATTGATACCTCCTAGCCCCACCATGTGCTTATATTGTCATGTCCTAGTCACCATGAGGTGGATTTTGGTACTTATATTTCTCTAGTGGATGACGTCACCCTCTTATTGTACCATTTAGTGGGGGCGCTATCATTATATTGGGTGATCCATGTGATGTATTGTCATGATTTATTGTTAGCCATTGATTAGATCTTGAGATCTTTTAATCTTAGCCACTCATGTAAAAAGTGGTTAGGATTGTACTCTCTCCCCATCCTATTTAAGGAGGGAGCCTCTCATTGTAAAATTCATCTAGAGATTTTTGGCTCTTGGCTCTTGGAATAAAAATTTCTATCTTTTGGAGTACATGCTTGGATTGGACTGGATGTTGGTTGTTTCGATTGAAAATGCTTTTGTCCATTGCACTGGAGGATCTATTGTAGCTATCTTGCATATTTGCCATATCTTATTTACAGGTTAAGAGGACGATTTTGGACAAGGGCGAATTGGTGGGGAGGCTTGCCCTTCAAACTTGGAAGAAGTCGTTTTGGTTTGACAGGGAGTAGTTTTGCCTTTGTGTCAACTATTCTATGTTTCTCTCTCTCTCTTGCTTGTATCTACCTTCAACATGTTAAACTGATTGATGCTTTGCTCCTTGGCTTGATAGGTTAGAAGGAATTACATGTGGCTTGGAAAAATCGATTTGGCAAGAGGGCTTCAACAATTCTCCATTTGATCTTTGGCAAAGTAATCCTCGTTTCAACTAGCATTCATCTCTTCATCCAGGTATGTTCCAAGAGGTATGAGCTTCTTCCTCCTTGAATCATCCATAATTTCTAGATCACAAAACCCTATTGATTAAAACCCTTGTTTTTGGTTTTTCTTAGATCTACTTAGATCTAGCCTTGCTTTTGAGAAGATTTTGAAAACCCACCTCTATAGCATCCACCCCTAGTTGGATCTATAGTTTGGTGGTGATTGGCTAAAAATTGACACACTTTTCAAGGCAAAAAGCCCTCTTTAACCCAAATCGCACTTCCTAGTGAGAGGCTTGTTTGGTTAGATCTAGCACTTGGGTAGGTGAGATCCCACTTGATTTGCAATCTAGACACTTGATAACCTACCCCCAAATCCTTACTCTGGTGAATTCTACCTTGTGGACATCTTTCCATGTTTTAAGGGGTTAAAACCCCCTTTTGAATTTCTTGGCACCTCAAAACTCAGATCTACTAAGATCTAGCCCTTGGATTGACTTGATTTTTGGGACATACATAGATCGGGGTACTAGCTACTTGGATCTATAGTTTGGTGGCCATTGGACTTGATTTGGTCCACAAAACCCACCTTTTAACCCTCCTTGAGCAAAGTCGCACCACCTAGGGGAGGAGAGTTTATCCACTTTGAGGAAGTGGGTGTTTGAGATTTTTGTAGATTTGGAACGGCCATACCTTGAAACCTAGGTCTAGAATATCTTTTTGTCACGATCCGCCTTGGGGGTAGCATTCCTTGTTTCAAGGGATTGTGGTCCACTTAGGGTCATTACTTGAAAAACCTAGATCTAGTAAGATCCAACCATTAGATCTCATTTAGCCCACTTGACTTGGCTTCTAGGTGTCCCGATCTACACTTTGACATACCTTTTGACCCCATTAGCCCACTTAACAAGGCACTAGTCCTCCTCAAAGCAAGTCGCACTCCTTTGGATTTGTGTCAAAACCTAGATCTAGCACATGGGTACTTCTAGAATCAACTTAGATCTATAGATCTAGTCATTATCTAACCTCTAGTACCAACATTACACCTAGCTTCACCTTGTGGGCCCACTTAAAGTCATTTCACACATCCCAAGAAAATAAAACCCACTTGTGTAAACATATGGTATTACACCTTGTCATCAAACCCAATCAGGTGGCCTAAACCATACATAGGTTGAAACACTAACAATCTCTTACACCACCTTCAACCATACCTCAACTCCTAGGTCCACTTAGCCTTGCATTGGTTTCCGTAACTCATCATTTACTCATCCTTAGGAACCTTTGTTTGGGTCCAATCAACTGTGATTGGTTATAGGGTCTCCCCCTAGGTCTTGTTACTTCTTGACCTAAAGCGAAGAGTGCCTTGGTTGACGTGACTCCCACCTTGCATTGGGAACCGTGGCATCTCTTGGGTCACCTCTTTAGTTGCCTGTCTCCTCTACCGTCCCGGATGGGATACTTCTAGGGGCAACTACAAGTTGCGTGATAACATTTTTGGCGCCGTTGCCGGGGAGGTAGAGGCCTACCTTGGTTCAAAACACCTTTGTGTCTCATTCTCTCTCCCTGCACTTTAAACAACATACATCTTGGTAGTAGAGCTTAAAAATCTACCTGGCAACTCCTAATCGTGACTCCGCTGAGAATAGAACCCACAAAGAGATGTCTACTCAAAATAACATCTCTCCCGAAATGACCATGGAATTTATGTCAAACATGTGTGAAATGGTCACCAACATTGCTATGTATCTTAAAAATCAAGATGAGGATTTCAAAAGACGTGATCAACAAACCAAAGAAATGTTAAAATCCATCTGTAGCAATTCAATCCCTCCAAAGGCTAGTCCTCCCAAGACTCAACAACTTAAAACGACTGACCCACAGCCTAGCAAGGCAGTGCATCAACCTGTCCGAAGAATCTTGCCGAAAGCTCCAAAGCTTTCTTCCGAGGTCATCTCAAAGAGTAAAGCTGTGACCAACACTAGCCAATCTCCTCCTGCAAACAAAAAGACAGATCAAGCGATAAAAATTGACCCCCCCCCCTAAAACTAATGTTCCAAAAGCAACCCTTTGGAGAAAGCAACCAAAGCCTCCCACAGTATTAAAGCCAAATCAGGAGCTTCCAAGGACAAACATCCCTAGTAAGCTAACCAATTCGTCTGCCTTGGTGGCCTTAAAAGACCTAATCAAAATCCCATCTGTCAAGTATGACATCATGAAGTTCCTAGGTTTAGGTACGAATGAAAGGGATAAGGAAAACCCCTACAACCTGAACATTGATGTCACAAGCTTCCTGGAAAAAGTAAACATGCCTATTCCCTTCTGTGAAATTTTCAAGATCCCTTCATTTAGCAAAAGAGCTACTACTCATCTTGGGATTCAAACAAGGAAGCAAGCCCCTAAGAAAACTTCTCCAGAGATTAAAGATTCCCCTGTCATGATCCAAAGTGTCTCTGGTGACAACTCTGGAAGTTTCCCGCCTTTTTATATTGCTTTGGAAATAAATGGTTTGATATTGCATAACTGCATGTTGGACTCAGGAGCTGAAGTAAGTGTCATGCCCTTAAGAGTTATGGAGCAACTTGAGTTAAGGCCCACAAGACCCTATAGAAATGTGTGTGGAATGGACTCCAAAACTGTGAAATCTATTGGGATAATTGAAAACTTGCCTGTTAGGTTGGCTGCCTGCTCCGACATTGAGCTCTCAATGAGTGTTTTAGTCCTAGATATCCCTGACGCATGGGGAATGTTGTTATCCAGGGAATGGTCGGCAAGGTTGGGGGGAAGTGTCCAAATGGATCTAACGTACGCCACAATCCCAACCAAGGAGGGTTCATTCATAACTCTGTTTAATGAACCACCTATGCAAGAGCATGTTGAGACACCTGAGCACTTATTCACTGAAGCAATGTATTCAAGTGATGAGATTGGAAACGTCATGGTTTTAGCAAATTATTGGGAGGAGGTTAAAAAGCAGCGCTTTTCGCATGAACAAGTTTGGAAAATGCATTTTGACGGGGCCCGTTCCCGACATGGTGCAGGAGCCGGTATAGTCTTAATTTCACCATCAGGAGAGAAGAGCTTATTTTCTTTTCGATTGGAGTTTGAGTGCACTAACAATGTGGCTGAGTATGAAGCATTGCTTTTAGGTTTAGAAATTGCCAGAGAAAGAAACATCAAATCTTTGTCTGTCACAGGAGATTCTGACCTCATTGTGTCCCAAGTCAAAAACGAATTCGCTGCCAAGAATAAAAGACTTAGAGACTATAGAAATGCAGTTTGGGATACCATCGAATGCTTTGATGCCTTCGGGATTAAGGCTGTTCCCCGTGAACAAAACACTTTGGCTGATGAGCTATCTTTGATGGCCAGTACTCTTCAAACCTCTGAGTCCTTAAAGCAACAAAGCTGCAAGCTTGAAGTCTTGTTTAGACCATCTGTCCCTGATAATGAAGACCATTGGCAGGTCTTTGACAATGATGCCCAAGTTATCCGATTTTTGACTGCTTCTTAAACCCCAATGGTAAACTTTGAAGATGAAATGAATGGTGGCTCAATTGAAGGAATGGATGTCACAGAAATCACCTTCCCCCTTGAGAAAAATTTCAATAGACATGATGAGTACAAAGGTAGAAAATCTGAGCCTGTAGATGGGGTTATTGAAATAAATGTAGGATCCTCCCGTTCCCCAAAAATGATCAGAATTGGGATAAATGCCTCGGAAGAAGAAAGAAGAAGAATTGTAGAATTAATCAGAGAATATAAAGATGTGTTTGCATGGGTCTATGATGATTTAAAAACTTATGATCAGTCCATTATAGAACACACTATTCCTCTTAAAGAGGGATCCAAACCATATCGACAAAAGTTGCGAAACATGAACCCTAAGTTAGCTCCCTTAATTAAAAAGGAATTGGAGAAGATGTTGGCAGCAGGTATTATTAGACCAGTTAGGCATACAACCTGGGTATCCAATCCTGTAATCGTAAGGAAGAAAAACGGGGAGATTAGAATTTGTATTGACTTTAGGAACCTGAATCAAGCATCTCTAAAGGATAACTATCCATTGCCCAACATGGAAAATCTGTTGCAAAGTGTAACAGGGGTTGGCATGCTATCTTTACTGGATGGTTTTTCGGGTTACAACCAAGTCCAAATCAAGAAGGAAGATCGTGGGAAGACAACTTTCACCACCCCGTGGGGAACATTCGAATATATAATAATGCCATTTGGGCTTTTGAATGCAGGATCAACCTTTCAAAGGGCAATGGATCATGCCTTTGAAGGCCTGATTGGCAAAATCATTGCAATTTATCAAGATGATCTAACTGTTTTCTCTAAAGACAAGGGAGACCACATAAAGCATTTAAGGAGAATCTTTGAAAGATGTCGAAAATTTGGAATATCCTTAAATCCTAAAAAGTCTACTTTTGGGGTGGATGAAGGGAAGTTACTAGGTCACATTGTTTCCAAAGAAGGTATCAGAATTGATCCTGAAAGAGTGCAAGGAATTCAAGCCATAACTCCCCCAAAGGATGTCAGCTCATTACGATCATTTTTCGGAAAAATAAACTTCGTAAGAAGATTCATCCCTAACTTAGCTGAATTGGCCAAACCCTTGAATAATTTGCTTAAGAAGGATGTGAAGTTTGTTTGGGATAAGAAATGTGATGCCTCATTTGAGTCTCTAAAGAAAGCCATTGCTTCTGCACCTGTCCTAGTAAGCCCCAACTACAATAAGGAGTTTTTGATTTATTCTTATGCATCCGAGGACACCATAGCAGGTGTGTTGTTACAAAAGAATGAAGAAAACCATGAGCAACCTGTTGCCTTTATGAGTAAAAACCTTAGAGACGCAGAACTCAATTACACAACCACTGAAAAACAAGCCTATGCTTTGGTCAAGTCTCTAAAACATTTTAGGACATATATCGGATACTCCAAGATTATTGCTTATGTCCCTTATCAAGCGGTGAAAGATGTCTTATCTCAGCCTGATGGTATAGTGGTTAGGGGAAACTGGATCTCGAGGATTCAAGAGTATGATATCGAAATCAAGCCAGTCAAGATAGTGAAGGGTCAAGGGTTGGCACAACTGTTAACGGATTCCAAATTACAGCAAAATAACATGATTCTTTATATTGATGAAGATCACGAATGGTACAAAGACATCATTTTCTACCTCAGGCATATGACTTGTCCTGACCACCTTGTAGACCACCAAAGAAGAGCTTTAAGGTTAAAGGCATCTAAGTATGTTTTGACAGAGGATGGTTTAGGCTGGAAGAATCCGGATGGAATTATACTCAAATGTGTAAACCATGAGGACTCCCAAAGAATCATCAAGGAAATGCATTCCGGATTGTGTGGAGGACATTATGCACCTAGAACCACAGCCGCTAAGATCATGAGAGCTGGATATTTTTGGCCATCTCTATTCAAAGATGTGCACACCTTTGTTAGAGCATGTCAGGAATGTCAATTCTATTCTGGAAAACCTAGACTACCTGCCTTACCTTTGACCCCAGTCATTATAGAAGCACCTTTTCAACAATGGGGAATGGATTTTGTAGGACCTATAAACCCTAGCTCCTCAAGTGGATATAAATACATACTGACTTGCACAGACTATTTCACTCGATGGGTGGAAGCTATCCCTACTAAGAAGTGCACTGCAGAAGTTGTGGTCAAGTTCTTAGAAGAAAATATAGTCTCCAGATATGGTTGCCCCTGCAAAATTACAACTGACAATGCGCCATCTTTTAGTAAAATTGAGATGTCTACCTTTTGTGCTGATCATGGGATCACCCTGTCTCATTCTTCTAACTACTATCCGCAAGGAAATGGTTTAGCAGAATCAAGTAATAAGAATTTGATAAGGCTCTTAAAAAGAATGATTGGAGAGAACAAGAGGACTTGGGATGTGAAGCTGAAATATGCCCTCTGGGCAGATAGAACAACAGTCAAAAGAATAACTGGAAAAGCTCCCTTTGAAATAGTGTACGGGCAAAACTGTAGGCTCCCAATCAACCTTCAAATTCCTGTGTATGAGTTGTTACAACAATGCTCCTCTGATCAAGAGGCCTTGCAAGCAAGAATTGACAAGTTAGTAGAACTGGATGAGACTAGAAGGGAAGCCTGGAATAAAATGGTTTTGGAGCAGGAAAGAATTAAGGGAACCTTTGACCAAAAGAGTAGAGATGTGATATTTGGAATTGGGGATATAGTCTTGTTATGGGATAAACATAAAGAAAAACCTAGAAATCATGAAAAGTTTGAGAAGATATGGATGGGCCCTTATCGGGTAAGTAAGATGGCTGGCAAAGGAACAGTGTATTTAGAGACTTTAGATGGAGATGAGTTGGAATTACCTGTAAATGGGAGGTTACTAAAACACTACTTCCCACCTATAAGATTGGAATGATCCTCCTCATTTTGCCTTGCCTTGCCTGTTTAGAGTAGGTAGCTTCTGAATAAGCTCACTTGAGCAGTAGGATTTGTGTGATTTTTCTTTTTCTGTGTGATGAGTATTGTCCCTTTCTTTTTTCTGCTTGAGTGTCTGCTTGTTTTTCTTCTTTATTAAGTTGAGCCTTGCTCCTTCCTAAGCTTATTTTTTCTCCTGCATACATTTAAAAAAATTTAGTTGTCATTTCTATTTTTGGCTGCCTGTGCAAGTTGAGATTGCCTGCTTGAAAACTACTCTTTTTCTCCTGCATAGTAAGAAAAACAATGAATGATGAATAAATGATATATGCCATGTTAGTTTAGATTTTCTTTTACGCATTTCAGTTTATGCTTTAGATTAGATTTCAGTTCAATTTTATTTTATATATTTTTCCCATACATGCTCCATGAGGTATTCTAGTGTTTGTGAGAGCAGCAACAGGTGCAAGATTAATGCCACTGAATGGAATTTATACTTTGAGCTTAGCTGTGAAAATGATTAGAGAAGCATGTCTTAGTCTACTGATGTGGTTTATCCTTGGTTGTATATTATTGGGATCTATGATGATGTGGACCATGTATAGATGATTATTGATGATGATGGATGGTCCCACATGCTTGATGATGATATCATATGATGGACATATGATACAGATGATGATTGATCTAGTTCAACAGGTTTTATTACTACTACAGATCAGCAGATTATACATTGTCCATATATGGTGGACCCTACAGCTGGCCCATTAGGGCAACCCATGGTGTATGAGTACACATTCCTAGTGGATTTGGGTCTTCTGGATCCAATGAGACACTTATCTTTCAGTTCCGGGCACTTCTGACAGTGATTGATGCAGTTTTACACTTGTTGACCAGATTTGGGGCTGATTTCCCAGCCTGAGCAGCAGGGGCCCCGAGAGGCCAGTTCACCTAGGGCGCTGATGATGGAGGGGGTGGTCCAGCTACTTGTTTTTACCATTTACCCCCCCCTTCTGGAGAGCCTGGTGGGCTCAGATGGACAACGCTAGCACCCTAGGAGGCAGTTTTGGCACTTTCACAGTTCCCGAGGCAAGTAAAAAATGGGAAAAAGTGGTCACTGAGGAAATCGATTTGGGCAATTGAGGCAAGGTTTTGGCATTTGGTTTTCACAGAGGTCTTCCAGGGTGGCATCACTATCTTCCAGTCAGTTTTCACCATGTGGGTATGCCCAGATTGATCACAAGAGGACATTTACTGCTTGACTGTCATGGATTCTGAGGACAGTTTTGGTCATTTATATTATATTGGACATATTTTATTATTTTATTGTGCCTTGGGGATGAGCTAGTAAGGATTGATACCTCCTAGCCCCACCATGTGCTTATATTGTCATGTCCTAGTCACCATGAGGTGGATTTTGGTACTTATATTTCTCTAGTGGATGACGTCACCCTCTTATTGTACCATTTAGTGGGGGCCCTATCATTATATTGGGTGATCCATGTGATGTATTGTCATGATTTATTGTTAGCCATTGATTAGATCTTGAGATCTTTTAATCTTAGCCACTCATGTAAAAAGTGGTTAGGATTGTACTCTCTCCCCATCCTATTTAAGGAGGGAGCCTCTCATTGTAAAATTCATCTAGAGATTTTTGGCTCTTGGCTCTTGGAATAAAAATTTCTATCTTTTGGAGTACATGCTTGGATTGGAGTGGATGTTGGTTGTTTCAATTGTAAATGCTTTTGTCCATTGCACTGGAGGATCTATTGTAGCTATCTTGCATATTTGCCATATCTTATTTACAGGTTAAGAGGACGATTTTGGACAAGGGCGAATTGGTGGGGAGGCTTGCCCTTCAAACTTGGAAGAAGTCGTTTTGGTTTGATAGGGAGTAGTTTTGCCTTTGTGTCAACTATTCTATGTTTCTCTCTCTCTCTTGCTTGTATCTACCTTCAACATGTTAAACTGATTGATGCTTTGCTCCTTGGCTTGACAGGTTAGAAGGAATCACATGTGGCTTGGAAAAATCGATTTGGCAAGAGGGCTTCAACAATTCTCCTGTTATCACCTAAACTGTAGTTACCCCTATGGAAGGATCCAGTCATGGATGGCAATAGGGAAGGGCAACTTGAAAGGTGCAACCACGATCACCTCGACCTCCAATGTATATGGTTGTCACGCCAGTCGAGGCAACCTTCACTTTATGTTGTCTAGCCCAGACAACAAAGGGGGAGACCCGATCTACTCCCGACAGGAGAGATCAAAACCAAGACACCAAATCAGGGTATTTCCAAGTGAAGTTAGGTGTATGGTTTATCCTAGACCTAAGGATGAAGTCACAAGTCAAGTGAGGGGTTCAATAGATGTATCTTTGGTTTGTAGTTGATGTGAGAGTGACTTACAATGTTTAAAGTGAGATCTAGGGCTAGTGTACTAGGTCAATGTCAAAAGATCCACTGCCTTGGGAACCGTGTCCAATGCAGGGTTGTTTAGGGGTCAGACTGGGGCTAACTAGTACATGAGACAATCTTGACCATAGTCCATGATGTCTTCAAAGGTATAGTTCACCATGCAAAAGTCAAACCACAAGTCAATCCAACAATCTAGGAGAGTGGGTTGACTTGGAGATAAACCAGTGCCTTGGGAATTGGGAAGTGGAGTCAAAGTAGGGTTGACTTTATGGTTTAGGACTCCTACAACATGAGATAAGTGGACAGTATAGGCCTTGATGGATAAATGTGTCTAGATCTAGGTTTGACCCAAGTGGACCACAATCCCTAAAAACAAGGAATGCAATCCCCAAAGCAAGATTTGACAAAGTGACAGTCTAGACCTAGGTTTTGAATTATTCTGAATCCGGATCTGCAAAAATCTCAAGTACCCAGTTCCTCGAAGTGAGTGAACTCACTTCTCCAAGGTGGTGCGACTTTCCCTAAGGAGGCTTGAATCGGGGTTTAGGTGGGTCAAATCATGTCGGATGGCATCCAAACTTTAGATCCAGGTAGATCAGTCAAGTAGGGATATGGATCTATAGTTTCGTGGCAATCCACCGGCTAGATCTTTGTAGATCTGAGTTTTAGTGTTCCAAGTGGTCCAAAATGGGGATTAAAACCCTTAAAATGTGGAATGGGGCCCACAAGGTGATTTTCAAGAAAGGGACAACCTGGGTGTATGTTATTTGATGTGTAGATGTCAAATTAAGTGAAATCTCAAACACCCATCGCTTAGATCTAGGTCAACCTGCTCAAATGGTGAAGTGCGCCTTCCTTGGGAGAAGCTAGGTTGGCTTGGGAGAGGGATCAAACGGGAGCCAATCCACACCAAACTATAGATCCGGGATGCCGTGGATGCTATAGAGGTGGGTTTTCAATATCATGCCCAACAACCCACTAGATCTTGGTAGATCTGACAAAATGTAAAATGAGGGTTTTGTAGTATTTAGGGTTTTAACAATTTATGAATAATGTCAATGGATTGGATAAAGGAAAGAGAAACAAACCTGTGGATCTTACCTGGATAACCTTGTAGATGCCTTGATGATGATGATCTATGCAAACCCGATCAATTTGGAAGCTTTGAGGTAGTCTCTATGCAAATCGATTTTGTCCAAGAAGCCAATGCGCCCTCTCTCCTGCACAACAAACGTCAACAATATCAGATTTGATGCATCAAGAGATAAGACTAATGCCACAAAAGAAGTAACAGAAAGATAGCATAGATCACAATGATACTAATGATAACCCCCTGATACAAGCGAATGCCAAGAAAGTCGATTTGAAGAAGCCTTGCAAAATCGCCCTTGTTGAAGTCGCCCTCCTGTAGACAAACAATGATTTCCAAAAAATAGATAGATCTTACCACAATTTCCGAATGCTAGGTTGCAATAGACTTTCCAATCACCATCTAAGAACACCAGATGCAAAGGAGACCACAAGAATTTCCACAAGAATATTTTTCTATACCAATAATCCAAGAGCCAAAGACCCTTTACAATGAGAGGCTCTCTCCTTTAAATAGGAAGGAGAGGCACCAAAACCCTAACCACTTTTTGAATGAGTGGCTAAGATTAAAAGATACAAATGTCTAATCAATGGTTGAGATGAGCTCAACAACATAATACATGGATCACACATGAAATATAACATAAGTGGACAAAGTCGCCCTAGGAGAGGGGAATCCCACCAAATCATGATGACAAAATATCATAAGAGGCTCATGGTGGGTCCAAGGGGTAATTTTATCCCTCCTTGGTCAATCCCCATGGCACAATAACCAATAAACAATCATGAAAGTACCAAATCGTGCCTCCAAGGTGAAGTAGTGTATCTCCAAGGTGAAGTCGTGGTCCTCAAAGACCTCAAAAAATCCACAGAAAGTGCCATAAGTGATGGATGCGGGCCCCGATGAAGCTGAAACTGCAGGAGGAGGTGTGGAAGGTCCCGATCTATCATCACTGATCATCCCATGCCATAACTTTGCCTCAGTAGCCCAAATCGATTTCCTCAATAGCCATTTCTACCAATCCTGAAATGCCTCGGGAAACGTGAAACTGCACAAACTGCCTCCTGGAGTGATGGCGCTGTCAAGGTGAGGGCACCAATGTGTCCGGGAGGGGGGTAATATGGTAAAAACAAGTGGCTGGACCACCCCCTCCATCATCAGCGCCCTAGGTCAACCGGATAAAAGTCATCTCTGCTCTGACAGGGCCTCCAACAGACCAAAACTGCACTAGGACAGCCTACTGAGGCTAAATCATCACTGTAAGTGCCCGGAACTGAAAACAAACTGTCTCATTGGACTCAGAGGGTCCAAATCTATCCAAGATGTGTACTCATACACCATATGAGTCTCTGCATGATCAAAATAAATATCCAATATACCGGAACAGGGCCAATAATAATGCGCTGTATGTATACAAACACTGCTGTAACCCCAGAATCATCATCATACCCTGTAGCTGCTGCATAGAATCATCCTGTATGTGTACATAGACCATATATCATCTATCCATATCATCATAAGGTCCAACATCTCATGTCCCATGGTCCTCCATGGTCAAACTAGGTCCAACCAAGACCAAATACAACTCAGACTATCATCAATAGCTGCTGCAAGGTGTCAAGGTTAATACATGCTTTACAATTTATTCAAATAGCTTCTATAACACAGAGTAATCATGACTGGCGATCTAAATCCAAATATATAGTGTCGTTAGTTATTATTATTACTCAGACTAGACTTTCAGGATCATACTCACTTCATAGTTGTGATCAATTTGCTAGTGAAGGGTGAAGGCTGAAATAAATGGCTAGGCTAAGGGATGACTTGACTATCTTGACTTTGTGACACTTTGGCAAGGGAAAGGGAATACACACCATAGTATATACTGAATGAGCAATAACACAGGGAATGGCGGTGTCTCACAAATGGATGAGTTGTTTAAAGAGGGTTTATTCACCTTCACAGATGCGCACAATCCATAATACAAGCAAGGCCAGCAATTGTTTAGATATAACATTTAAGTTCCATTGCTTTTTGGGCCTGAGTTTTCCATAGCCTTGATCTATGTGTGTTTACAAACACATTGCATAGATTTACATTTATTTTTAGGCTTTCTGCTGCAGGTGTGTTTTTAAGGCACTTGTTTACCTGAGCACTTCTAGGTGTGTCATGGACAGCTTGTTTACCTAGGTATTTATTTTTCCAAAAGATATAACATTTTATTTTTCATGGCCATTTTCATTTGGCATTTCTTTCATATACAAGATATAGCATTTGATTTTTCCAGATTTTGTATTGATGGCAGCACTAAAAGTTTCAGGTTTAGCCAACACAACTTTAGTGACTATGGGGAATTCTCAAGGAACTCCAACTCACCATAGGTAAGTTTTGTCACCAACTCAGAGCCGAGACACAATAAACAGGGAAGCTCATCCACTACAGAGGCTACAGTGGGGAAAGGTCCTCCATGTCACTAGTCAAGTAGCAAATCAAGGTAATAATCTAAAAGGTAGGCCATGGATGGATGAAGACTATGAAATGATGGAGCCAACCCTAGCAAGCCAGAGTATGGTGTAATGATCACCTCTATTCTCCCTAAGGAGGGTATGTACCAATGAGTATGAATAATGAACTTCTAAGTCTGAGTAGGGACAGTAATATATATATATAATAGGTCAACCAGGTCCAAATATCTATATGATCGCCAGATCATGACACTAAGTGCTAAGACATGCTATAAGAATAAATATAAAAGCAATCTAACCATAATACCATGATATACCTGCTGAGTCATATACCTGAAAGCTCATCAACCTGTACCATCATCTGTCCTCTGAGACTGCTGCTGTAACACTGGGCACTACTGTCTGCTCTGTACCAATGGCATAATGGCTATATCGGGCATCTCTCTGAGTGTCCTGAAACTCAGTCATGGCATGGGGAATATAACTGCTGTCCACAATCTGATAGTGATCCCATATAAATGCTCATCTCGGCGTCTCAAATGCAAGGGAACTGGCTGAATAGTGTACTGGCATCAGAAAAATAATGTATGGTAGCCCGGCTACTATATATGTGATAACATCTGGCTCCGGCTGGGACAAGTGCTCGGCTGAAGTGAGCGCTTGAGAACCTCAGAATCTCTGGTCCTCGAACTCTGCTACTCGAATCCATGATCCAGCACTCTACCATTTTATTTCCAGCTTTTTATTCTTGCAACCTATTTTCTGCATTCACAAACATCTAAACAAAATACCTCATGCCGCATGTGTGGGAAAAATAATAAAATCAACTGAAATAAAATCTACTCTATGTCAGAAATATAAATGCATAAAATATAAATGCGAAAAGTAAATTAACATAATTTGCAAAATTTGAGTTTTATTGTGCAGGAAAAGAAAAATGACAGGTACTCAACTAAACTAGGAGCTTGCAAAGGAGCTTAAAGACTAAGAAGGTGCCAGACTCAATGGCTGAAAAGACTAACTACTGCCCAAGTAGGCTTATTTGGTTTCCTACCTACCCTAATCTAACCAGTCATCACAAATGTTAGGTAAAATCATAAATCCAGTGCAACCATTCATCAAATAAGTTAATAATTCTTCTTTGATTTTTGCTTAAAGAACGAGTCAAGACTAGATTAAGGATTAATGAAATAGATAGCACAACTTTCCTGACTTGTTCAAAAATTGAGAAAGGAGTTGAATGGTGCAAAATGAAATCATGCAAAGGGAAAGACTGATTACTGCAAACATCCTCCATCCAAGAATTGATAGGGTCATAAAAACTGTGCAAGTTATTATTCAAAATATATGGAGGAAAAAGATGTGATAACAAATTTAACTCCCCTTGTTTCAAAATGCTTTCCTCATCTACCTGACCAGGATATTCAATTCTGAGAGCTCCAGGAATGATGCATAAACCAAGTAGGGATAAATTGTGGAATAAAATTAAGATTGAGATTAGCCCCACTTGTTGTTTAAGGATGGAAAATCGATGAAATTGATCTTCATATACCCCTTCCAGCCACCAAGAAGATTTAAGAATGTTATTTGTTAAGGATAACTGAAAGGGAAAATAAAACTCTGTATCTCCATTTATGCGACAATACCTAGACTCTGGTTTGAAAATTTCAACATTCAAAGATTTACCAGACCACAAATTCAAAGTAGACTTAGAAAAATTAGAATGGGGGGCGGATTGAAAATTGATTGACCCAATTTTTTTAGAAAAAGGACAGAACTTATTGCGAGCACCCCACCCCAACAATTGAAAAAGACAATCCTGAATAAAAATTGAATTGGACAAATTATAACCATTGGAGGAGTTAAGTGAAGGATTATTTCCGAGCTTCCCATAAACATTAAGATATTGATTTGAGGATTTGATTAAGGAAAACTCTTGATTAGTTTGATTCACCAACCCATCATCATGAGACTTCTCTTCAATTGATTCATCACTAAATTCATATGACGATAATTTATCAGGAATAGCACTGACCAATTGATTAACAACCATTTGAACATTTTCATAAAATTGATCTCTAACAACAGGATGATCATTGGCTTCTAAAGAAACTTGGTTATTGTCCCTACTTTCTTCTTCAGTGTCATGGTAAGAAAAATCATCAATTACACAAGGATTATGAAAAGGGATCTCAAAAATATTTTCAAAAGATTCACTAATGGAAGACTCAACCATGGATGCTTCTTGATGGAAATCATTGGAATCATCCTCTTCATCTGAAACTTCTTCAGGTAATGATGATAAAATTCTCATAAGTTCACCTCTTATGTCAATATTAAGGCAGTAATCCTGAGGGGTTGAAATTTGCTCAGTGTCATACATTACCTCATCATGGGACTCAATTGGTTCAGGAGAAGAGAAATTACTTTGATAAGAACAATCGTTAGTTAACTCATTATCGTAATATTCATCATCTTCATCAAGTTGATTTTCATCAATACATTCATCGTCTGATTGCCCTTCCATAGATTTACCAATTGTTTCTTTCCATTGACTTACTAGCAACTGTTGGAACATATCATACCCGGTGATGGATCTCGGTGCTAGATAATCAAACCATATCCGAGCATTACCCTCTAGAGATGAACCCAGAGCCCTCATTAGAACATCCTCCTCGGTTGTTCCCAAACTATCCATATAATACCAGAGATCATACAAATGATTTATAATTGAAACACCATCGCTTCCATTGAAACGAGGTAATCTTTGATTAAAATTGTTTGGCATAGGATGAGGTGCCCCATAAATTTTAGAGAAGTCAAAGGCTTTTAAACGACCGAAAGTTCTAGGTCGCTC
The DNA here is from genome assembly GCA_027924585.1 of Larix kaempferi. NCBI lineage: Eukaryota > Viridiplantae > Streptophyta > Pinopsida > Pinales > Pinaceae > Larix > Larix kaempferi. The sequence continues at coordinate 226,545 of BSBM01000123.1, forward strand.
AGAAGCAGCCATGGATAATAATTTTATTTTTTATTTTTTATATTTTTATATTTATTTTTAAATTTAAGAACTTGAAAACAAAATGATACACCCCATGGGTTCTAGATAATGATAAGATCTGTCTTAGTGTTGTAAGGATGTAAATGAGCTCGCTCCTCAGCGGAGTCACGATTGGGAGTCGCCAGGTAGATTTAAACTCTTCTACCAAGATATGTGTCGTTTGTATATGCGGGAAGGACTAGGGCAAGCTATTGCCTCCCCGGCAACGGCGCCAAAATGTTAGGCAAAGAGAAAGGGGAGGAGAGCTTTAACAAAAATAATATGTCGGACCAAGGTAAGCCTATTGCGTCCCCGGCAACGGCGCCAAAATGTTATCACCTAAACTGTAGTTACCCCTATGGAAGGATCCAGTCATGGATGGCAATAGGGAAGGGCAACTTGAAAGGTGCAACCACGATCACCTCGACCTCCAATGTATATGGTTGTCACGCCAGTCGAGGCAACCTTCACTTTATGTTGTCTAGCCCAGACAACAAAGGGGGAGACCCGATCTACTCCCGACAGGAGAGATCAAAACCAAGACACCAAATCAGGGTATTTCCAAGTGAAGTTAGGTGTATGGTTTATCCTAGACCTAAGGATGAAGTCACAAGTCAAGTGAGGGGTTCAATAGATGTATCTTTGGTTTGTAGTTGATGTGAGAGTGACTTACAATGTTTAAAGTGAGATCTAGGGCTAGTGTACTAGGTCAATGTCAAAAGATCCACTGCCTTGGGAACCGTGTCCAATGCAGGGTTGTTTAGGGGTCAGACTGGGGCTAACTAGTACATGAGACAATCTTGACCATAGTCCATGATGTCTTCAAAGGTATAGTTCACCATGCAAAAGTCAAACCACAAGTCAATCCAACAATCTAGGAGAGTGGGTTGACTTGGAGATAAACCAGTGCCTTGGGAATTGGGAAGTGGAGTCAAAGTAGGGTTGACTTTATGGTTTAGGACTCCTACAACATGAGATAAGTGGACAGTATAGGCCTTGATGGATAAATGTGTCTAGATCTAGGTTTGACCCAAGTGGACCACAATCCCTAAAAACAAGGAATGCAATCCCCAAGGCAAGATTTGACAAAGTGACAGTCTAGACCTAGGTTTTGAATTATTCTGAATCCGGATCTGCAAAAATCTCAAGTACCCAGTTCCTCGAAGTGAGTGAACTCACTTCTCCAAGGTGGTGCGACTTTCCCTAAGGAGGCTTGAATCGGGGTTTAGGTGGGTCAAATCATGTCGGATGGCATCCAAACTTTAGATCCAGGTAGATCAGTCAAGTAGGGATATGGATCTATAGTTTCGTGGCAATCCACCGGCTAGATCTTTGTAGATCTGAGTTTTAGTGTTCCAAGTGGTCCAAAATGGGGATTAAAACCCTTAAAATGTGGAATGGGGCCCACAAGGTGATTTTCAAGAAAGGGACAACCTGGGTGTATGTTATTTGATGTGTAGATGTCAAATTAAGTGAAATCTCAAACACCCATCGCTTAGATCTAGGTCAACCTGCTCAAATGGTGAAGTGCGCCTTCCTTGGGAGAAGCTAGGTTGGCTTGGGAGAGGGATCAAACGGGAGCCAATCCACACCAAACTATAGATCCGGGATGCCGTGGATGCTATAGAGGTGGGTTTTCAATATCATGCCCAACAACCCACTAGATCTTGGTAGATCTGACAAAATGTAAAATGAGGGTTTTGTAGTATTTAGGGTTTTAACAATTTATGAATAATGTCAATGGATTGGATAAAGGAAAGAGAAACAAACCTGTGGATCTTACCTGGATAACCTTGTAGATGCCTTGATGATGATGATCTATGCAAACCCGATCAATTTGGAAGCTTTGAGGTAGTCTCTATGCAAATCGATTTTGTCCAAGAAGCCAATGCGCCCTCTCTCCTGCACAACAAACGTCAACAATATCAGATTTGATGCATCAAGAGATAAGACTAATGCCACAAAAGAAGTAACAGAAAGATAGCATAGATCACAATGATACTAATGATAACCCCCTGATACAAGCGAATGCCAAGAAAGTCGATTTGAAGAAGCCTTGCAAAATCGCCCTTGTTGAAGTCGCCCTCCTGTAGACAAACAATGATTTCCAAAAAATAGATAGATCTTACCACAATTTCCGAATGCTAGGTTGCAATAGACTTTCCAATCACCATCTAAGAACACCAGATGCAAAGGAGACCACAAGAATTTCCACAAGAATATTTTTCTATACCAATAATCCAAGAGCCAAAGACCCTTTACAATGAGAGGCTCTCTCCTTTAAATAGGAAGGAGAGGCACCAAAACCCTAACCACTTTTTGAATGAGTGGCTAAGATTAAAAGATACAAATGTCTAATCAATGGTTGAGATGAGCTCAACAACATAATACATGGATCACACATGAAATATAACATAAGTGGACAAAGTCGCCCTAGGAGAGGGGAATCCCACCAAATCATGATGACAAAATATCATAAGAGGCTCATGGTGGGTCCAAGGGGTAATTTTATCCCTCCTTGGTCAATCCCCATGGCACAATAACCAATAAACAATCATGAAAGTACCAAATCGTGCCTCCAAGGTGAAGTAGTGTATCTCCAAGGTGAAGTCGTGGTCCTCAAAGACCTCAAAAAATCCACAGAAAGTGCCATAAGTGATGGATGCGGGCCCCGATGAAGCTGAAACTGCAGGAGGAGGTGTGGAAGGTCCCGATCTATCATCACTGATCATCCCATGCCATAACTTTGCCTCAGTAGCCCAAATCGATTTCCTCAATAGCCATTTCTACCAATCCTGAAATGCCTCGGGAAACGTGAAACTGCCCAAACTGCCTCCTGGAGTGATGGCGCTGTCAAGGTGAGGGCACCAATGTGTCCGGGAGGGGGGTAATATGGTAAAAACAAGTGGCTGGACCACCCCCTCCATCATCAGCGCCCTAGGTCAACCGGATAAAAGTCATCTCTGCTCTGACAGGGCCTCCAACAGACCAAAACTGCACTAGGACAGCCTACTGAGGCTAAATCATCACTGTAAGTGCCCGGAACTGAAAACAAACTGTCTCATTGGACTCAGAGGGTCCAAATCTATCCAAGATGTGTACTCATACACCATATGAGTCTCTGCATGATCAAAATAAATATCCAATATACCGGAACAGGGCCAATAATAATGCGCTGTATGTATACAAACACTGCTGTAACCCCAGAATCATCATCATACCCTGTAGCTGCTGCATAGAATCATCCTGTATGTGTACATAGACCATATATCATCTATCCATATCATCATAAGGTCCAACATCTCATGTCCCATGGTCCTCCATGGTCAAACTAGGTCCAACCAAGACCAAATACAACTCAGACTATCATCAATAGCTGCTGCAAGGTGTCAAGGTTAATACATGCTTTACAATTTATTCAAATAGCTTCTATAACACAGAGTAATCATGACTGGCGATCTAAATCCAAATATATAGTGTCGTTAGTTATTATTATTACTCAGACTAGACTTTCAGGATCATACTCACTTCATAGTTGTGATCAATTTGCTAGTGAAGGGTGAAGGCTGAAATAAATGGCTAGGCTAAGGGATGACTTGACTATCTTGACTTTGTGACACTTTGGCAAGGGAAAGGGAATACACACCATAGTATATACTGAATGAGCAATAACACAGGGAATGGCGGTGTCTCACAAATGGATGAGTTGTTTAAAGAGGGTTTATTTACCTTCACAGATGCGCACAATCCATAATACAAGCAAGGCCAGCAATTGTTTAGATATAACATTTAAGTTCCATTGCTTTTTGGGCCTGAGTTTTCCATAGCCTTGATCTATGTGTGTTTACAAACACATTGCATAGATTTACATTTATTTTTAGGCTTTCTGCTGCAGGTGTGTTTTTAAGGCACTTGTTTACCTGAGCACTTCTAGGTGTGTCATGGACAGCTTGTTTACCTAGGTATTTATTTTTCCAAAAGATATAACATTTTATTTTTCATGGCCATTTTCATTTGGCATTTCTTTCATATACAAGATATAGCATTTGATTTTTCCAGATTTTGTATTGATGGCAGCACTAAAAGTTTCAGGTTTAGCCAACACAACTTTAGTGACTATGGGGAATTCTCAAGGAACTCCAACTCACCATAGGTAAGTTTTGTCACCAACTCAGAGCCGAGACACAATAAACAGGGAAGCTCATCCACTACAGAGGCTACAGTGGGGAAAGGTCCTCCATGTCACTAGTCAAGTAGCAAATCAAGGTAATAATCTAAAAGGTAGGCCATGGATGGATGAAGACTATGAAATGATGGAGCCAACCCTAGCAAGCCAGAGTATGGTGTAATGATCACCTCTATTCTCCCTAAGGAGGGTATGTACCAATGAGTATGAATAATGAACTTCTAAGTCTGAGTAGGGACAGTAATATATATATATAATAGGTCAACCAGGTCCAAATATCTATATGATCGCCAGATCATGACACTAAGTGCTAAGACATGCTATAAGAATAAATATAAAAGCAATCTAACCATAATACCATGATATACCTGCTGAGTCATATACCTGAAAGCTCATCAACCTGTACCATCATCTGTCCTCTGAGACTGCTGCTGTAACACTGGGCACTACTGTCTGCTCTGTACCAATGGCATAATGGCTATATCGGGCATCTCTCTGAGTGTCCTGAAACTCAGTCATGGCATGGGGAATATAACTGCTGTCCACAATCTGATAGTGATCCCATATAAATGCTCATCTCGGCGTCTCAAATGCAAGGGAACTGGCTGAATAGTGTACTGGCATCAGAAAAATAATGTATGGTAGCCCGGCTACTATATATGTGATAACATCTCCATTTGATCTTTGGCAAAGTAATCCTCGTTTCAACTAGCATTCATCTCTTCATCCAGGTATGTTCCAAGAGGTATGATCTTCTTCCTCCTTGAATCATCCATAATTTCTAGATCACAAAACCCTAATTGATTAAAACCCTTGTTTTTGGTTTTTCTTAGATCTACTTAGATCTAGCCTTGCTTTTGAGAAGATTTTGAAAACCCACCTCTATAGCATCCACCCCTAGTTGGATCTATAGTTTGGTGGTGATTGGCTAAAAATTGACACACTTTTCAAGGCAAAAAGCCCTCTTTAACTCAAATCGCACTTCCTAGTGAGAGGCTTGTTTGGTTAGATCTAGCACTTGGGTAGGTGAGATCCCACTTGATTTGCAATCTAGACACTTGATAACCTACCCCCAAATCCTTACTCTGGTGAATTCTACCTTGTGGACATCTTTCCATGTTTTAAGGGGTTAAAACCCCCTTTTGAATTTCTTGGCACCTCAAAACTCAGATCTACTAAGATCTATCCCTTGGATTGACTTGATTTTTGGGACATACATAGATCGGGGTACTAGCTACTTGGATCTATAGTTTGGTGGCCATTGGACTTGATTTGGTCCACAAAACCCACCTTTTAACCCTCCTTGAGCAAAGTCGCACCACCTAGGGGAGGAGAGTTTGTCCACTTTGAGGAAGTGGGTGTTTGAGATTTTTGGAGATTTGGAACGGCCATACCTTGAAACCTAGGTCTAGACTATCTTTTTGTCACGATCCGCCTTGGGGGTAGCATTCCTTGTTTCAAGGGATTGTGGTCCACTTAGGGTCATTACTTGAAAAACCTAGATCTAGTAAGATCCAACCATTAGATCTCATTTAGCCCACTTGACTTGGCTTCTAGGTGTCCGGATCTACACTTTGACATACCTTTTGACCCCATTAGCCCACTTAACAAGGCACTAGTCCTCCTCAAAGCAAGTCGCACTCCTTGGGATTTGTGTCAAAACCTAGATCTAGCACATGGGTACTTCTAGAATCAACTTAGATCTATAGATCTAGTCATTATCTAACCTCTAGTACCAACATTATACCTAGCTTCACCTTGTGGGCCCACTTAAAGTCATTTCACACATCCCAAGAAAATAAAACCCACTTGTGTAAACATATGGTATTACACCTTGTCATCAAACCCAATCAGGTGGCCTAAACCATACATAGGTTGAAACACTAACAATCTCTTACACCACCTTCAACCATACCTCAACTCCTAGGTCCACTTAGCCTTGCATTGGTTTCCGTAACTCATCATTTACTCATCCTTAGGAACCTTTGTTTGGGTCCAATCAACTGTGATTGGTTATAGGGTCTCCCCCTAGGTCTTGTTACTTCTTGACCTAAAGCGAAGAGTGCCTCGGTTGACGTGACTCCCACCTTGCATTGGGAACTGTGGCATCTCTTGGGTCACCTCTTTAGTTGCCTGTCTCCTCTACCGTCAAATAGGTTTAGTGTTGATGTTTATATCTTGGACAAACACTTTCAAATAGGTTTAGTGTTGAATGTGCTGGAAGTCATTTGAGTCAAATCTATTGCATAATTCACTTTATTAATAAAGTGAAAGTCTTGTATTTAGTTGATAATTCTATGTTATTACATCCATAGTAGTCGGGGCTACCATGTCTTCAGATCAAATTGCAGTACTTTTCTGAGCCAGTCCTTTTGCTATGAGATTGCATAAGATCGACAGATGATGAGAAACTATTCTATGATCACTTATATTTTCAGTAGACCCAGAGCATACATTTCTAGCCTTATGCCAGGATTGAGCCTCATGACCCCAGATTTGATGAATGAGGTGGCCATTGCCTTCCATACAAAGCAGTATGATGATAGTGCCCAGAGTTATGCAGCAACAGTGTTCCGGTGACAGTTGATGGTTCAGATGATGGATACAGGTATATGACCTAGCAGGTATATGATTGTTTATTGGATATCTATGTTGTGCTCTTTTACTTATCTTGGTAGCTTTATTGGGTATTTAATGGTCATGATCTGGCAGTATATATATGTATGTGGTTATTGGTTGATTGTTTAGAATAGAAGTAATTTGATGCTTGGAATTATAAATTATCGTGTATACTCATTGGTCTCGCCCTCTCAGTAGTATGGACTTGGTCATTCCCACCATTTATGGCTTGCTAGTTATGGCATCATTTGTCACCTTCCCCACCCATCCATTATCATATGTTCTTGGTTGTGTCCTGACTTACACTTTAGCTTGTGATATGGAGGATTTCCCCACTTATGCCTCTATGTTGGATAGACTCCCTGTTGTTATGTGTCTCGACTCTGAGTTGTGCAACAGAACTTGCTGAAGCCTTGATCCTTCTGGGCCAGGCGAACCCACTGGTGTTGGTTCCTGAGCTTAGGTGAGTTGGATTCTGAATCCTTGACCTCTCTGGTCGGTTGCTCCCGATGTTTGGCCCTAATTTTGGATGTTTCCCCTAGTTTCCTAAGTTGTGTCAGCTAAAACTTGAAACAAATTGTTCTACCATCATTACATGCCTTATGTGATTCATTGTTATATCTTTTGAAAGTGCAATCCCATGATAAATAAAGTAAAACTGCACTTTTAAGAACAATGAAGAGGGCTATGAAATGAAATGTAAATCACCCTCGATGAAAGCTGCAATTAGTTGTGCTTCTAAGCACATGCAAAATCCAAAGGGTCATGAGGCCTAAAAAGCACTGGTTAAATGTATGCTAAATCTAAACGCTGCTGGCCATGTTTGAAAATGTAATGATTATTTCCTCACAGAGCCTACGGGTTGGGATATGAGATGGAGTAAGGGATAGCTACTTATAAGTGTCCCTCATAACCTCAAATTACGGTTTACTGTGCACCCAATCACGGTGGTTCTAGAAAAGATCCTCATGGAGCTTGATTCAAGCTTGGATGTGAGCTGCAGACATTTGTTAAATTTGAATGGGTACTCCTCAAAAACAACTTATTCCATTTGTGAGACATCGCCATTCCTTGTGTGTTTTCTATCCAACATATGCCTAGGTGGTTTTCCCTTTCCCTTTATCCAAAGTGTCAATGTTGAAGTTATAAAGTAATCCCCTTGCCCTAGACTTATATTTTCCACCTTCACCCATTTCTAGCAAAATGGTCACGTCCATAAAATGAGTATACACTTGAGGGTCTTCTTCTTAGTAGTTGATTGCTATAATCTAGACTTATATTTAATATTATAATTGCTTAATCGCCAGTAGAATGCCACTTTATACTTTAGTTTTGCTATTGAAATATTTAAAGGAGCATATCTTACTTAGTTGCACTTGCAACATCAGTTAGTTTGAGCCAGGGTCATTATTTTGATCAGTTTTAACTTGGTCAACCCAGTTTGACCAAGTCAACCACAGCATCTGGGATGAGTTGGACCGATGATGTTCAAGATTGATTATTTCTGGTCCTATGGTTCCCATTTGATGATTCCATGCATTATACACAGGTTTCATGTGATGGTTTGATGGATTTTTATTATTATTATTATTTACAGACCATTATTTTTATTGTACAGGCATGGTTGAGCTTACAGATGATTATCTAGGTGGTCACATGACATATAAGTAATCATCCTTACTATATTTGCACCTTCTGAGTTCATTGGTACACTTAGATATCATTTTTAGGCACTTGTAGTTGAGATTATGGTCAGCTTATCACTTTATTGCATATTTGCCATATAAAATGGCTTGTCAACACATTTTGAGATCATTTTGGTTCTCCTAGGGTGCGATAGAGGGAGTATGGGGTCCAGCCAGTCGTTATTACCATATTACCATGCTCCCAGACATTTTGGTGTAGTTAGTTTGGTTCCCGGGGCACTTGGAAGAGAGATACGAGCATTTTATTATTTTACAGGTGATATTTTGGGAGTACAAAATTGTAGAAATGGTCACTAAGGAAATTGATTTGGGAAAATGAGGCAAGGAAATGGCATGAGGTTTCATCAGAGAGTTATTGTGATGCATCCCACACCTTCCGGCACAGTTCATAGCTTCAACGGGGTCCACATTGTCCTCCGGGTTATTATTTGGGGGTTGTTATTGTATTATTGGGACAAAACGTCGTAGTGATTTTTATCACTTTATGATGTATATGTTATTCGATGTAGTTGGGGCATTAGTATAGTGAAGATAGTATCTCCTAGATCCCCCCAACAAAGTGCTATGTAGTGTTTTGTAGTCATGTTGTGTCACACGTGTTAAATTTTCAGAATTTACTTCAATCTGATCTAGGATCTTAACTGAGAGAACAACATGTACAGCAAATCTACACCATATCATTCATGGACACAATAATGCAAGCACAGAAGAGACACAGAGTTTACTTGGGGAAAACCATAAAGGTGAAAAACCCCAATAACTTCCTCAGAGATAGATAGAGCAATGATACAACCAGAATACAAGAGATAGTCTTCTCCTAGCAACAGATCCTCCTCCTCCACAAGTGCGCCACTCTCCACAGTGTGAGTGAGAGAATAGAATGTGTAAAATGAGAGAGACACACTCTCTATTTATACACTAACTTGACTTGACCTTTACTCAACTAGGTCAGCCTCAACTTAACCACTCAACATAGTGCTGACTAGGCCGACCCCCACTAGGGTGGTCTAATAACCCTTTGACCCACATGGCCGACCCCCAATAGGGTGGTCTAATAACCCATCAAATATAAGTTACGACACTTACAATATAAATGACGACACTTCCGTATAGAGGAATAATAACATCTCTATAGGAATACAACCACTTCCGTATAGAGGAATAATAACATCTCTATAGGAATACAATATACATATATGTGAAATACATTCCGAAGTTACATATACATCAACACTCCCTCTTAACTAGGAAGGTATTTCTCGACACAGGTCTTCTAGCACAAGTCATCTTCTTTGGATCATCGTCACTGGATAATCGTCATCGAGTCATCATCATCGTCACTGCTGCTGCTATCTCAATCAATCTCTGAATCTACTCGTCATAGGAAGTTCTACAGAGCCAGTCCTTTTTCATACTGGATGTAGGCCCACCACCTGCAGGTCTTCGTCATCACTGGCCATACTGTGGAATTCTCAGGACTTATTACATGCGTCACAAAACCTGGCTGCAGCATCCCAGGCTATTACGAGCACACAGCTCTACCTGTAGGATCTCTCCAGGAGCACATTACATGTGACCCATCACAAAACCTGGCTGAAGCATCCTAGGTTGTTACGAGCACACGGCTCTACCTGTCGGATCTCCCAGGAGCACATTACATGTGATCTCACCACAAAACCTGGCTGAAGCATCCCAGGCTGTTACGAGCACACCGCTCTACCTGTCGGATCTCCCAGGAGCACATTACATGTGGTCCACCACAAAACCTGGCTAAAGCATCTGAGGCCTTTTTCATCCTGTCCAGATCTCCCAGGAGCAAATTACATGTGGTCATGGCAAAACCTGGCTGAAGCATCTGAGGCCTTTTTCATCCTGTCTAGATCTCCCAGGAGCAAATTACATGCCATAGGACAAAACCTTGAAAGAGCATCTGCCAGATATCCCAGGGCACGAGTTACATGCCATAGGCAAAACCTCGAAAGACTATCTGCAGATCTCCCAGGGCCAAATTATATGTCCTCCCAGAGCAAAACCTCGAAAGAGCATTTGCCAGATATCCCAGGGCACGAATTACATGCCATAGGCAAAACCTCGAAAGACTACCTGCAAATCTCCCAGGGCCAAATTATATGCTCATCTGCACAACCTGATCCACGGTCATAGAGTATCAACCTGATACTCACCATACATCATCCTGATGTACACATGATCATCCTGATCATCATCACTGCAACATCCTGCTGCATGTCATCTAGAGCAACATCCTGAAGCTCGTCATCCACGATCATCCTGATCATATAATGCATCTACTTGATGCATACCAAGTATCTACCTGATACATATCATCATACATGATCCACCTGATCATACAATGTATCCACCTGATACAGATACAAATACATGATACATATCACCATACATGTTCCACCTGATCATACAATGTATCCATCTGATACATATACAGATACATGGTCCAAGCATCCAACATGATGCATACAAAATACATACAAATGATCCTACTGATCATATCCAACATCCAACATGATGCGTACATACATATACATATAAATGATCCAACTGATCATATCCAGCATCCAACATGATGCGTACATACATATACATATAAATGATCCAACTGATCATATCCAGCATCCAACATGATGCATACATATAAAAATGATCCAACTGATCATACAAAGCAGAAACCAGAACATCATCCTGATGTTCATCATCCAGCGCTTACATCCACAGCCATGTGAAGGATCCTCCTTCCAACATGCTTGGAATGGCTTCAGCAAATGTGTCCATCACTTCTTCCTCGAAGTGTCCTCGATCTAAAGAACACCAAGCCTCTCTCTGAAGTACTCGAACTTCACCCTGGCTAGTGGCTTTGACAGCACATCTGCAATCTGCTCGTCCGTCGCAATATACAGGAGCTTCACAGCTCCTCTCTACACCATATCCCTGATATAGTGATATTTGATCTCTATGTGTTTCGACCTGTCATGAAATACTGGGTTCTCGGACAACTTCACACAACTCTGGTTATCACAGAAGATACCAGTAGCATCCAACGGGAGATCAAATAACTCAGACAGTAGCTTCCGTAGCCATACTGCCTCACAACTAGCTGAACAGGCTGCAACATAGTCTGCCTCAGCTGTACTCAGTGCTACGCAGGACTGCTTCCTGCTGAACCAAGAGATCACACCTGATCCCATACTGAAGCAGCACCCAGATGTGCTCTTCCTATCTGTAGCACTGCCTTCCCAATCTGAATCAACATAAACCTGCAGGTTAAACTTTTGCTTCGCTTCATACTTGAGCCCATAATCCACTGTACCCTTCAGGTACCTCAGAACATGCTTTACAGCAACCAGGTGAACACTCCTCGGATCCGTCAGGAACTAGCTCAATGTGTTCACCGCAAAGCAAATATCTGGTCTCGTGTTCGTCAGGTACATCAAGGACCCAATCATCTGACGATACATAGTGATATCAACCGGCTCAGATGAAGCATCACACAGACGCTTTAGGTTCGATGCCATAGGTGTGGCCATAGCCTTGCAGTCCATCATCCTGAACCTCTTCAGGATCTCTACTACATATTTCCCTTGTCCAAGGAAGATTCCATCACTCTGCCACACCTTCATGCCAAAAACAAATAGTGCATCATCCCAAAGTTCCTCAACTCGAACTCGGCAACCAGCTTCCGCTATGTGTCGGCAATCAATCTATCCTCACCTGATACAAACAGATCATCCACATAGTAGTATCACTGGATTGCCTTCCTCAACCTTGTAGTAAAGGTTGGAACCCGCTTTACTCTTGGTAAATACCAAACTGGATAGAAAGTTGCCTATCCTACCATACCAAGTTCTGCACATATATGATTTTTTGTCATGTGTCTCAGAACCAAGTGGCTGCTCCACATACACTTCTTCTTCAACTACACTATTCAAGAAAGCTGTCTTGAAATCCATCTGGTGTATCTTCTATTTCATCACTTTTATATTTCTCTATGCTGCCGTCTGCAGCATGTTTGATCTTGATAGATCCATATGGAAGTCATAACAAACTTCCCTTCAGGTCTTGGGACTACATCCCAAACATCATTCTTCATGATCGACGGATCATGGCATTCTTCCCATTTCCTGGGAACTTCAATATCTTCAATAGATAATTTTGTTGCTGAACAAATGTTGTAGTTCTTCTTTTGTAGGAGATGGCATACGATCTTTCCTACACAACAAGTTAAATTGCATGATTAGAAAACATCTCATAGTTTTCAAAACAAATTCTTATACATAAAGAAATATGTCATACAGTCATGCAATTATCTTAGCCAATGCTTCAATACAACATTTATCCATATCCCGTAACTTTCTAGATGCCTTCCAATCTCTACCAGAACATTGTTAAGAGTGTGCACAACTCCCAACATGTCAGCAAAGAGGTTTCATTCTAGATAAGTAGCAATGGAATGTTGTACAGTGCCATAGGCTATTTACCCATGCATATTAGTAGTATACTGTTCATCAATGCAACTATTCTAATATGCATAATACACAACCTAATTCTAGGAACATCAGTATATACATTATTGAATAGTATTATTTAAACAATAAAATATGCAAGTAATGACAATTCAAATACTTATCTTTGTTTGTTTGTTGGGTTGACTCCCTCTCAGTCTTTGCTTCTTTTCTGCAACTCCATTCTTATGTGGATTGTGAGAAGTGGTCAACTCCCTCTGAATATCTGCATCAGAAACTACTGAAGTGTGCTCCTTTGCTTTCTTGCAGGAACAACTGGAGTGTGCTTCCTCTTGATCTTTGCTTCCTGGATTACCTGTCCTTGAACTTACATCCATCCTTAATCACTATGCATGCTTATTAGTATCATCATTGTGTTATCCTTGAGGTCTCATACATAATCACACATTTATTAGTATAATCTTAATACTATCAAAACACAATAATCTTAAACATGCATATTCATGATCATTCACAGATAATAAACATTAGTATTCAAGGTTTCAGGGAAGTCTTCTTTTACTCATACATTTTCTTATTTGATCATAGGACTCTTCTGGTTAGTTGAATCATCAATTATGGTAAGAAACATAATATGCATACAACCATGATTATTCAAACCTATGACTTCATGAATAATCATTATCAACAACACAACAGTATAAGATCCTAACACAAGGTAGGATTCTAGCTTGATATAGGAAAAACATACCTGGATTAGCATGCTAGCTAGTTATGTTTAACATACCCGCATAATGTCTTCTGGTTCTCTTCAGTGACTTGTGCTCGTAACCTGCATGTCTCATAAGTTAACCATTGTAGAAACAAGTTATACATACCTCGAAAGTAGATCTTCTATGTGATCCATGACAATGGATGAATCCTTGTCTTCATGTCACCATGATCATACGTTCTTGAAGTAGAACATGATTTGTCTTTCTTGGTGTACCTTTTATGTTAGCAGACAACATAAACTTCATACAACACCATAATGCGTTAGTACAATCATAAGTGTTAACACCCTAACCAATGAATATCTTCTATCATGCATTCATAATTTTGTTAAGGTGATACGACAAATCTAAAGTCAAGATTGTACTAACCGTAATAACATGAAGACAAACATACCATAAACTTAATCATGAAGAAATATCGAAACATACCTCGATGAGTCATACCTGTCGAGATCGCTTGTAATATTCTTATGTAAGGCCTTAGCCTCATCTCCCTCTGAAACAGGAACTTCTTCACTTATGCAGGTGACCAATCCATCTTCTTCTAGGATTAACCCAATCCACTCGATTTGCAAGAATTGGACCTGGAGCTGGATATGGGTTTGTCAGAGAAACCCCCAAAATTCAAAATTTGAATTTTAAACTTCCGAAAGGATAGAAATATGCGCCTTGATGAGCTGATCAAGCTGGTACATTCAGAATTTGAAAACTGCAAAGTTTCACTCCTCAATTTTTCCTTCGAAACTTCCGGATTCACTAGACGTGACCCTGAACTGGGGTTTGATCAAGCCCACTCTTCTGCCCAATCAAAAGGTTTGATCCAAAGCTCTAACCTTCTATTTTTCTGAGGATCTTCCAGCCGTGGTCACAGATTTCAAAAATTCCCATTTTTACAGAAGCCCTAATTTTCCACTTTTTTTTATCAAAGTCCCGAACTAGGGTCTGATCAAGCCTGGCCTTCTGCCCAACCAAAAATTCTGATCTTGGTCTCTAAATTTTTATTTTGATGAGTAGCATTCAGCCGTGGTCTCCGATTACAAAAATTCCAACTTTCTCCGAAGCCCTAAATTCCGGAAGCCATGAATGAAGGTACTCAAAAATAATTTTGTTTTGACAGAAATATGTACCTGATTGTTTCTGGTGTAACTCCGAACGTTTCGATCCATAGGGTTTGAATAAACTTCCTAAGATAGCCCGACCTGTTATCTTTCCATCCCGACAGGTCTGACCTCAATTGGATTCTCTGAGAGAGAGTTATGCCAAGTGCCGCAACGTGACTTGTTTATGGGATAATGCAGGAGAGCGAACTTGTACGGCGTGCCACGTGTCACTGTTTCAACTTCGGCCTCTGAAATTTTTTTCTGAGATAGCCCAACCTGTTATCTTTCCATCCTGACAGGTCTGACCTCAATTGGATTCTCTAAGAGAGAGTTATGCCAAGTGTCGCAACGTGACCTGTTTATGGGATAATACATGAGAGCGAACTTGTACGGCATGCCACGTGTCACTGTTTCAACTTCGGCCTCTGAAATGTTTTCCTGAGATAGTACAGTCTGTGTACTACCTTTCACTTTTTACGAAATTTCATTTGGAGTTTCCTAGCCCACGTTATGACCTTTTTCCCAAGGTCACCTGATTTTGACTCAGATCTGGAAGAGGCAGAAACCCTATATTGTACAAATCATAAATCACAAAGTACAACGAATTAGAGGTTGTCCTTTGGACACAAGGTACATGGGGATTTAATCTTCGACTTGTAAAGGTTTCAGATCTGACAACTTCGCCAAAACGGATTTATAGCGAAAGTGCTACGATGACTGGTTTTTGCTATATCAAGCCCTAGCATCGTAAGTGCAACAAGTGTCATACATGCCATATCATGCCTTCTTTCAGGCTAGCTCTGATACCATGTTAAATTTTCAGAATTTACTTCAATCTGATCTAGGATCTTAACTGAGAGAACAACATGTACAGCAAATCTACACCATATCATTCATGGACACAATAATGCAAGCACAGAAGAGACACAGAGTTTACTTGGGGAAAACCATAAAGGTGAAAAACCCCAATAACTTTCTCAGAGATAGATAGAGCAATGATACAACCAGAATACAAGAGATAGTCTTCTCCTAGCAACAAAGCCTCCTCCTCCACAAGTGTGCCACTCTCCAAGATGTGAGTGAGAGAATAGAATGTGTAAAATGAGAGAGACACACTCTCTATTTATACACTAACTTGACTTGACCTTTACTCAACTAAGTCAGCCTCAACTTAACCACTTAACATAATGCTGACTAGGCCGACCCCCACTAGGGTGGTCTAATAACCCTTTGACCCACATGGCCGACCCCCAATAGGGTGGTCTAATAACCCATCAAATATAAGTTATGACACTTACAATATAAATGACGACACTTCCGTATAGAGGAATAATAACATCTCTATAGGAATACAACCACTTCCGTATAGAGGAATAATAACATCTCTATAGGAATACAATATACATATATGTGAAATACATTCCGAAGTTACATATACATCAACAACACGTCCCCCCTAGGGCATCATTGAGGAAACACGGCCCCCTCTCTTAGAGTGATCCATGTATTATTGTTCCGGCTCATCTTAGCCGTTGATTATCATTGTTGTATCGTATGATCTCAACCACTCATTTAAAAACTGCTTAGGGTTTTGGTCTCTCTCATTCCTATTTAAAGAAGAGACCCCCTCATTGTAAAGGGACTTTTGGCTCTTGGCTATTGGAATAAAAAAATATTATTGTGAGAAATTCTTGTGATCTTGGGTTGGATTCTTGGCTATGGTGATTGAAACTACTTTTCCATTGCACTGAAAGATCTTGGTGGATATTTTGCATATTTTCAACCCATAATTTGATTTGCAGGTGAAGAGGGCGATTTGGAAGAGGGGTGCACTGAAAGATATTGAGTTGGATTCTTGGCTATGGTGATTGAAACTACTTTTCCATTGCACTGAAAGATCTTGGTGGATATTTTGCATATTTTCGACCCATAATTTGATTTGCAGGTGAAGAGGGCGATTTGGAAGAGGGGCGCACTGAAAGATATTGGGTTGGATTCTTGGCTATGGTGATTGAAACTACTTTTCCATTGCACTGAAAGATCTTGGTGGATATTTTGCATATTTTCGATCCATAATTTGATTTGCAGGTGAAGAGGGCGATTTGGAAGAGGGGTGCACTGGCTGGGGAGAATCACCTTTTCTCTCTCTCTCAAATCCGGTTTATTTAGTGATTAGCTTTGTCTTTGTACCAATTATTCTCTGCATTTTACTTCTTGCTTGCATCTACCTTAATTGTTGCTTACTGATTGAGTTCATATCCTTGGTTTTGTAGGAAGAGAGGGGCACACTTGTGGATTTGGGAAAATCGTTGGTGCAAGAGAATCAACCAAGCTTATATTTGATCTTTGCGGGAGTAGTCCTCATCATTCCGGCATTCAATCTCATCATCCAAGTACGCATCACAAGGTACGTATTTGTTCCTTTAACTTACTTGTCCGTCGGCTACATTAAAACCCTAACTGCTAAATCTTATAAAAATACTTTGGGTTTGATTATTTGGTTTTCTGGCAAACCATTTCTGGGTTTTCATCCTTTGGCCTAGGCCCAAGTGGGTCCTCAAGGGCGCCTTGCTCTATGGACTCCATCTACCCTATTTCCTAGGCACTAATTTCTCCATGCTTGCGCCTTCCTTGGTTTGTTGGTCTTCCGGATAGTTGGTACCCTATTTTCGAGCTTGTGTGTTGTGATACTATCAAATATCAATCGAAGTAGTGCTAGGAAGCCCTAACTCTCTCAGATCCACTACTTGCGACCACTTTCCTTGATTGAAGTACACGTTTCCCAAGGCAATTGAATTTGATCATTTACCCTAGCACTTAAATCCTAGATCCATTCTTAATCTTTAAGTCATCGTGTCTAATATATCTAAGGTTGAATCTCATCTATCCTAAGCCTCCACAATGACCTTATTCTTTAGATCTAGGGTTCTTCACCCCTCACCTTACGTACCCTATTGGAATAGCTTGATCTGGTTATTGGGTTAGATCTCTCCCGTCGGGAGTAGATCAAGGTCTCTTCCTACCACTTACCACCCCCTCCCTCTCTCTCTACCCCCAACCGATAACCCCCCTTCTCTCTAATTGCGCTAATCCTCCCTAAAACCCTACCCCTCCCCCCACCCCAATCTTTATCACTTTCTCTCCCCCAACCTCTCCACCCACCACGATCTCTATCTTTGTCTCTCCCCCAATCCCCCTCCTCCCCCTACCCCTAATCACCCACACCCTCCATCTCCTCACCCTCAAGCTCTCTCTCTCTCTCTCTCTCTTTCTCAAGCCCCACCCCTCTCTCTCTCCCCCAAACCCCTAACACCCCGTTGTACTCTCTCTCTCTCTCTCTCACCCCTATACGCCTCCCCCTATAACTAACCACCCTCCTCTCTCTCTCTCTCTAACCCTTACTAACCCCCTCTCTCACTCTCTCACCCCCTTACTCCCCCCTACATTTAAATCCCCCTCCTCATCTCTATCTCTCTCACCTCTTCTCCCTAACCCTTGCTAACCCCATCTCTCACTCTTTCTCTCCCTTACTCCTCCACCTACACCTTACCCCTAGGCCCCTCTCTCTCCTCTAACTCCCTAACACCTATGCCTCTCTCTCTCTCTCTCACACACACACACACACAACCCCTAACCCCCCTCTCTCTTCCTAACCCCCCTCCTACTCTTCTTACCCATAGCCATTCCCTCCACTCCTCTCTCTCTCTCCTGCTCCCCCTAGCCCTACCCCTCTCTCTCTCTCTGTCTCTCCTACCTCCTCTAACCCTATCCCTCTCTCTCTGTCTCTCCTAATCCCCCTCCCCCTATCACTTACCACCCCCCATCTCTCTCTCTTCCCCCACCCTATACCCCCTCTTCCCTCTAGCGACCCTATTCCTCCCTAAATCCCTACCCCTAGCCCCAATCTCTATCTCTCTCTCCCCCAATCCACCTCCTCCCCCTTACCCCTAAGCTAAATTTGATGTCTACAACATCACACATGCATTTTAGCTCTACAAAGCATGCACACGTTTTGTAGAGCTAAAACGCATATGCATTTTGGTTTACATGGCACCCAAATAAGCGGGAAAAGGGAAATTTGAATTTAAACAAAACACGCTTGCGTTCCTTGCTACCTAAATCTAGCCTTATGACGTGTACACGTTTCATCCCTCTTTCTATGTGTCTACTTTGGAGTTGTCTTCCGGTCAACCAAACCTGTGCTGTGAAATATGGTAAACCATAACTAATTGGGAATTTCATCCAGTTTCTCAATATTCTTGTGTTTTATCACTCGTTACAGTTGTCATGTCCCTTTCCGGATGACCACTGTGGAGATGACATATTAGCCTATCTAGTTCCCTTAGGCTATAGTCGAGAAGGAAGGGAATTAATTAATTATTAAAAGTTGCCTAGCCTTAAAAATATTTTATAAATTGACCTTTAATAATTCATTCCTAAAGTAACTTTATAAAAATCACTTGGATTAAAAAGTGACGAAAAAGTGAAAAATGGGGATTCAAAATGAAATTAAATTACAAAAAGGTCATTTCCTCCATAAAGTCGCTTTTTAAATAATTTAGTAAGAAAATTGGTCAAGGAGAAGTTGAAGAGTCACAAAGGGGGTCAGAGAGAAAATATAAAAAGGGCGTGAGAGCTCATTCTCTCCATTCTTGTTAATTGCATTTTCGAAAACTAAGAGCTCTTGAGCTTCTAAGTTTCTCTTGGACGAAACCCTAGGAGGAGGTGAAGAGTTTCGGTAGTGCAACCATCTACCTTAGCTCTTGATGGTAGAGGAATCATTTCAAATTTCTCATCGATGCTTCATTGTCGAGGTATGTGTTAAATTTCATCTTCAGATCGTTGGTTTTTGAGCTGAGTTGCAGAGATCAAAGGTGCGGCGCACTTGTTGAAAAGGGACATTCCTTCTTCTATGAATTCGTGGCATCATACTCCCAGATCTCAAAAAGAGAGGGTGCACCAATGAATTTGCAGCAATTACAGTGGTAAAAATAAAGAGAAGAATCCATCGAACTTCCTGTAGGAGAGAGGGCACACCTGTGGAAAGAATTGCACATTCAAGGGAGGGCGCATTTATATTATTGGATTGTTCATGGAAGAGGGGCGTACTGGGCAAGAGGTTCACAACTCCAAGTCTGTGGAATGAGTTGCTCCATATCTGTGCAACACTAGAGAATATCAAACCCAGTCTTCTCCATATTCTATGGTGGCAAGGAAGGTGGATCATTCCAGTGGTAAGAGAGGGATCCTGCCATCATTCCATTGTTCTATTTACCTATAGTTGTTTCACTTTAGATCTGAATGTACGAGAGGAACGTTGTCCAACAAAGAACAAGAGTATTGCTAGTGGTTGGTGGAATCCCTGTAGGTACTAGTTGTGATATAAATTGACAATATAGGAGTTGTGTGGGGTTCTATTATATCATTAGTATGTTGTCAGCCATGGTCCACTATTGCCGCCGAGATGCACACCTGGGGGTGGAACGTAGCAAAAATATTTTGAAGCTGCTCAATGTGGCCTTAGGGGCAAGCAAAGAGTCAGGTGTTGTTACCTGATCCTGACTCTTCCATTTAGGCAAACTCCTAATGAAGCCAAGGGGGTTAGACCCTACTAAAAGAAAAGGTTTCTAAGGATTTTAGTTTATGTTGAGTGATTTGAATGGATGTTGTTTTAAGGAGTTTTATGAATTGATGCAAATTAAAACCAAGTTGTTCACCAAATTAATCAAGATACATCCACAACATGATATAATAAAATAACAACAATTTATAAGATAGATAAAAAGCAATAAAAATGAAATATTGTTGCTGATGAAAGACCAATGCTAATGGAGTCACTGTTCGTTTTAGAGTGTTGAAAGGACTTGTTCTTGCACCATAGTAGCTGGGCTACTATATTTGCTGAGCAGATATGTGCACTTTTCAAAGCTTTGCCTTACAGAGATCAGCTATGATGAGTATTATTATTTGAGATCACTTACAGATTAGAGTAGTATATATATGACATTGTGTAGACCTTGTGTCAAGTCTGAGCCTTGAGAACTTAGATTTGATGACCGATATGACCTTTTATTCCATACAGTTTCAGTTCAGTGCCCATGTTTTAGGATGTTCTTATTGCAACAGTGTTTCAGTTGTTTCCAGATGATACTTCTTGATATATGCAGCGATATGACTTTGTAGACTTATGATTGTTGGCATTTGATCATTATCTTGTTGTTTTAGCCATCCTGATAGCATTGAATTGGTATATAACTCATGATGTGGCAGTGTATTAAAATGAAATATCTTGGTTGAACTTAAAATATCAAATTGGATGTATTACTTGCACTATAAGGTTTACTGACTATACTCATTGGTTTCATTTACCCTCCTAGGAGCATGGACATAGTCTTTCATAACAGTTATGTTGGCTAGCTTAGGCACCACTTTCACTTGACTCCATCCATCCATGACCTTCCCTATATTGGCTTTCTCCTTGACTTGCCTTCTTGAATTTTGATATGGAGGACTTCCCCGTTCTTGCGTCTGTGTTGGATAGCATCCATGTTTGTTTTGTGTCTCGGCTCTGAGTTGTTGACAGAACTTGCCATTGGTGAGCTGGATTTTATGCCTAGTGCAAATTCCCCCCCTAGTCACATGAGATGTTGTTGGCTAAAACTGGAAGCACATGTACCACTTATGGAAATTATTGGAAATCTTTATGTTAAATGCCCATTGAAACTAAAACCTCTAGAATGTGTTTTTAAACACACGTGAGTAAAGGGCTAAAGTAATGAAATGCTAAATTATCCCACGAAGGGTCCCAAAAAGGTCTAAAAAGCAATGGCTAAATGAATGCGAAATCCAAAGAATTGATGATATTAGAAATTATAAATGTAATTATACTCCGGATGCAAGCTGCGATTAGTTGTGCTTTTAAGCGCATGCAAAATCTCAGAGGGGTCATATAGGCCTAAAAAGCAGTGGTTAAATGTATGCCAAATCTAAAGACTGCTGGCCATGGAAATGAAATAAATGATCCTAATGAACTTGGATCAACTTGATTGTAAACATGATGCCAAGGTTGAATAAACACTCTCTAAACAACATACCCATTTGTGAGGCACCTACTTCCCCCTTGTTATTATGTTCAGCACATGTTTGAGTGTGTAGCACCCTTTCCCTTGACCAAAGTATCACTTAGTTGAGTTGGTCAAGTCATCCCTCTTTCCTAGCCTTCACCCTTTGCTAGCAGTTAGGCCATGTCCCCTGATGAGTAAGCCTTTGAAGCTTTAGTGCAAGTGAAATATTAAATAACATTAAATATCTATGTATTTACTGCCATTTGATTGATGTTTATACTTTAAGTAAGGTTGTCAATATGGTTAAAAGAACACGTGTTAGTCATTTGTTGTCATCTAGTCTTTAGTTGTATTTTGACCATGGTCATCATTGGGATTTGTGATGAGATGGACCACTGTGCTATATGATGTTGATTTATGGTCCTGTTATCACCTAAACTATAGTTGCCCCTATGGATGTATCCACTCATGGATGGCAATAGGGAAGGGCAACTCAAAAGGTGCAACCACGATCACCTCGACCTCCAATAGATGGTTGTCACGCCAGTCGAGGCAACCTTCGCTTTATGTTATCTAGCCCAAACAACAAAGGGGGAGACCCGATCTACTCCCGACAAGAGAGATCAAAACCAAGACACCAAATCAAGTTAATTCCAAGTGAAGTAAGGTGTATGGTTTATCCTAGACCTTAGGATGAAGTCACAAGATAAGTGAGGGGTTCAATGAGTATAGCTTTGATTCATTATTGATGTGAGAGTGACTTATGATTTGTGAAATAGGATCCAGGATTAAAGTACTAGTTCAATGTGAGAAAACCCACTGCCTTGGGAACCGTGTCCAATGCAGGGTAGTTTAAGGGTTGAATTGGGGCTAACTAGTACAAGTGACAAGCTTGATCATGATACATGATGACATCAAAGGGTTTAGTTCACCACACAAGGGTCAAACCACAAGTTAATCCAACAATCTAGAAAAGTCGAATTGACTTGGAGAGAAACCAGTGCCTTGGGAATTGGGATAATGGAGTCAAAGTAAGGTCAACTTGTAGTTAAGGACTCCTATTGCATGAGACAAGTGGGAAATTAAAGACTTGATGGATGAATAGGTCTAGATCTAGAGATTTAATGTTTTGACCTAAGTGGACCACAATCCCTTAAAACAAGGAATGCTATCCCCAAGGCAAGATTTGACAAGGTGACCTACTAGACCTAGGTTTTGAATTATGCCCGTTCCAAATCCACAAAGATCTCATCTACCCATGTCCTAGAAGTGGACCAACTCACTTCTCCAGGGTGGTGCGACTTTACCCAAGGAGGCTAAAAAGTGGGATAAATGAATCAAGACAAGTCCAATGGCATCCAATCTTTAGATCCAAGTAGGTTAGTCAAGTGAGAGTGTGGATCTACAATTTCAAGGCAATCCAATGGCTAGATCTTACTAGATCTGAGTTTAAAGATACCAAGTAGTCCAAAATGGGGATTAAATCCCTTAAAATGTAGAATAGGGCCCATAAAGTAGAAATAAAAAAAGTGACAATCTGGGGGTAGGTTATTGGATATGTAGATCATGAATCAAGCGGGATCTCAACCACCCACATACTAGATCTAGGTCAACCCACCAAACTAGGAAGTGTGCCCTTGCTTGGAGAGGCTAAATGCCTTGGGAAGAGGGTCAAATGGAGGCCAATCCTCACCAAACTATAGATCCGGGATGCCGTGGATACTATAGAGGTGGGTTTTCAATATTATACCCAACAACCCACTAGATCTCAGTAGATCTGAGAAAATGTAACAATGAGGGTTTGAAATAATAAGGATTTTATCAATTTATGTGCTATGTCAATGGATTGGATCAAGATAAGAGAAACAAACCCGTGGATCTTACCTGGGTAACCTTGTAGATGCCTTGATGATGATGATCTATGCAAACCCGATCAATTTGAGAAGCTTTGAGGTAGTTTTCTATGAAATCGATTTAGTCCAAGAAGCATGCGCCCTCTCTCCTGCACAACAAACGTCAACAATATCAGATTTGATGCAATCAAGAGATAAGACTAATGCCACAAGAGAAGTAACAGAAAGATAGCATAGATCACAATCATACTAATGATAACCCCTTGATACAAGCAAATGCCAAGAAAGTCGATTTGAAGAAGCCTTGCAAAATTGCCCTTGTTGAAGTCGCCCTCCTGTAGACAAGACAAAGATTTCCAAAAAGATAGATCTTACCACAAATTCCCAAATGCTAGGATGCAATAGACTTTCCAATCACCATCTAAGAACACCAGATGCAAAGGAGACCACAAGAATTTCCACAAGAAAGTTTTTCTATATCAATAATCCAAGAGCCAAAGACCCCTTACAATGAGAAGCTCTCTCCTTTAAATAGGAAGGAGAGGCATCAAAATCCTAACCACTTTTTGAATGAGTGGCTAAGATTAAAAAATACAAATGTCTAATCAATGGTTGAAATGAGCTCAACAATAAAATACATGGATCACTCATAAAATATAACATAAGTGGACAAAATCGCCCTAGAAGAGGGGAATCCCACCAAATCATGATGACAAAATATAATAAGAAGCTTATGGTGGGTCCAAGGGGTAATTTTAGCCACCCTTGGTGAATCCCCATAGCACAATAATAATAAAATAGTCATCAATATACCAAATCGTGCCTCTATGGTCAAATCGTAGGCCTCAAAAGACCTCAGAAATCATCAGAAAGTGCCATAAGTGATGGATGCGGGCCCCAATGAAGCTGAAACTGCTGGAGGAGGTGTGGAAGACATGAATCCATCATCACTGATCATCCCATGCCAAAACATTGCCTCAGTAGCCCAAATCGAATTCCTCAATAGCCATTTCTACCAATCCTGAAATGCCTTAGGAAGCATGAAACTGCCCTAAACTGCCTCCTGGAGTGCCTGCGCTGTCAAGGTGAGGGCACCAGTGTGTCTAGGAGGGGGGTAATATTGTAAAAACAAGTGGCTGGACCACCCCCTCCAAGCACAGCGCCCTAGGTCAACCGCATAAAAATCACATCTGCTCTGACAAGGTCTCCGACAGTCCAAAACTGCACTGAGATAGCCTACTGAGGTTCAGTTATCATTGTAAGTGCCCGGAACTGAAAACAAACCGTCTCATCGGACTCAGAAGGTCCAAATCCATCCAAGATGTGTACTCATACACCATATGAGTCTCTGCATGATCAAAATATATATCCAATATACCGGAACAGGTCAAATAATAATAATCTGTAAATGATCAAATACTGTTGTAAACCATGAATCATCATCATAACCCTGTAGCTGCTGCATAGAATCATCATATACATGTACATAGACCATATATAATCTATCCGTATCATCACAAGGTCCAACCATCTCATGTCCTATGGTTGACCTTGGTCAAACTAGGTTTGACCAAGTCAACATGACCAAATATAACTCAGGCCACCATCGGAAGCTGCTGCAAAGTGTTAAAGGTTAATGCATGCTCTACAACTTATTCAAATAACAATTATAACACA
The DNA here is from genome assembly GCA_027924585.1 of Larix kaempferi. Lineage (NCBI taxonomy): Eukaryota > Viridiplantae > Streptophyta > Pinopsida > Pinales > Pinaceae > Larix > Larix kaempferi. Next base: position 252,058 of record BSBM01000123.1, read on the forward strand.
AAGTAATCATTATTGGCGATCTAAATCCAAATATATAATGTCATTAATTATTATTATTACTCAGACTAGACTTTCAAGATCATACTCACTTCATAGCTGTGATCAATTTGCTAGTGAAGGGTGAAGGCTAAAATAACTGGCTAGGCTAAGGGATGATTTGACCGACTTAACTTTGTGACACTTTGGCAATGGGAAAGGGAATACACACCATAGTATATACTGAATGAGCAACAACACAGGGAATGGCGGTGTCTCACAAATGGATAAGTTGTTTAGAGAGTGCTTATTCAACTTAGGCATCATGTCTATATCAAGTTGATCCAAGTTCATTAGGATCATTCAATTTCATTTCATGGCCTTTTTGGCCTATATAACCCTTCGGATCTCAGGTGTGCTGATAAGCACAACTAGTTGCAGCTTGCATCTAGGGCATGTTTTTTATACATATATAAGGTCAGCAATTGTTTAGATATAGCTTTTAAGAATCATTGCCTTTTTTGACCTTTCTTATACTCTTCGAGGAGTATTTTTCAGCAGTTCATCGCTCTTGCCCTTTTTAGTTTCCATGGGCGAATTTATCCGTTTCCATAAGTAGTACATGAGCTTTCAGTTTTAGCCAACAACATCTCAAGTGACTAGGGGGAGTTCGAGCCAATGCCAAACATCGAGACAACCGACCAGAATGATTTAGGCCTACAATCCAACTCACCAAAGGTAAGTTTTGTCACCAACTCAGAGCCGAGACACAATAAATAGGGAAGCTCATCCAATATAGAGGCTATAGTGGGGAAAAGATCCTCCATGTCACTAGTCAAGTAGTAAGTCAGGGTGATAAACTAAAAGGTAGGCAATGGATGGATGAAGACAATGAATAATGGAGCCAACACTAGCAAGCCAAGGTATGGTGGAATGATCACCTCTATTCTCCCTAAGGAGGGTAAAACCAATGAGTATGAATAGTGAACTTCTAAGTCTGAGTAGGGACAATATAGTATATATATTAAGATCAACCAGGTCCACATATCTATATGATCGCCAGATCATGACACTAGGTGCTAAGACATGCTATAAGAATAAATATAAAAGCAATATAACCATAACACAATGATATACCTGCTGAGTCATATATCTGAATGCTCATCACCTGAACCATCATCCGTCCTCTGAAACTGCTGCTGTAACTTTGGGCACTATTGATTGCTCTGTACCAATGGTATAATGGCTATGTCGGTCATCTCTCTGAGTGTCCTGAGACTCATTCATGGCATGGGGAATATATACTGCTGTCCAAAATCTGATAGTGATCCAATATAGATGCTCATCTCAGCATCTCAAATGTAAGGGAACTGGCTGAATAGTGTACTGGCATCAGAAAAATAATGTATGGTAGCCCAGCTACTATATATGTGATAACAGGTCCTACATGTACCTTTTGATGATTCCATATGATGACACATGCTTCAGATGATGATTGATGCAGTTTTCATGGATGGTTATTATTTACAGATCATCATATTTTTACTTGTCCAGATATGGTTGGCCTTGCAGATGAGCATGCAGGTTATCATGAAGTGTATGAGTACTCATCTCTAGTAGATTTATGTCTTCTGGATCCATTAAGACACTTATCTTTCAGTTTCAGGCACTCCCTGGGATGATATTAGCAGTTTTCCACCTGTTGACCAGATTGGCCATGTTGTTGTGGCCTATCTAGCAGTATCCTTGGAGGCTAGTCGTTTCCTAGGGCGTTACAGAAGAATGGGGTGGTCCAACCACTTGTTTTACCATATTATCCCCCCTTCCGGACATGGTGGCACCTTTAGTTTGATGGCGCGGGCACCCCAAAGGCATTTTTGGGCACTTTCGGGGTTTTTCAGCAGATTAAAAAATGCAATAAAAAGGTCATTAAGGAATTCGATTTGGGAAATCGAGGCAAGGTTTTGGCACTTGATCTGTGTAATGACACCATAGTAGAAGGGCTACTATCCTTGCTGAGCAGATATCTGCACATTTCAGAGCTTTGCTTCTATAGAGATTGGCTATGATGAGCTTGTATTTTGAGATCACTCATGGTCAGAGCAGTATATTATATCAGACTTATGTTGGACCTTGTGCCAAGGCTAAGCCTTGGGAGCTCATATTTGATGACTGATGTGACTCTTTATTCCATACAGTTTCAGTTCAGTGCCCAGTGATGTTATTGTAGCAGTGTTTCAGATGATATTGATGATGATTGTTATGATGTGATATAGCCTATGGACTTCTGATTATTGAATATGGATTGTTACCTTGTTGCTTTAGCCATCTTCACAGCATTAGCTTGGTATATGATTCATGATGTGGCAAACTGTTTAAAATGAAATGAACTATCTTGATTTTGTTATAAATTGTAAAATGGACCTATTACTTGCACACTTAGGTTTCTTAACAAAACCCACCGGTTGTATTACCCTCCTATGGATAGATATGGTGTTTCTTGACATTATTGTCTACTAGCTTAGGCACCACATTCATTTGACTCCGTCCATCCATGAACTTCCCGATTTGGCTTTCACCTTTTACTCGTCTTTCTTGACTTTTTGATACTGAGGACTTCCCGATTTCTACCTCTGTGTTGGACCGCATCCATGTTTGTTTAGTGTCTCGGCTCTGAGTTGGTGACAAAACTTACCTTTGGTGAGTTGGATTGTAGGCCTAAATCATTCTGGTGGGTTGTCCCGATGTTTGGCATTGGCAGAAGTCCCCTTAGTCACTTGAGATGTTGTTGGCTAAAACTGAAATCTCATGTACTACTTTATATTGGAAATCTTATAAATTCACCCATGGAAACTGTAAACTCTAGAATGTGTTTCTTAGCACACGTGAGTAAAGGGCAAGAGCAATGAACTGCTAAAAATACTCCTCGAAGAATATAGAAAAGGTCCAAAAAGCAAATGTTACTTAAAAGTTATATCTATTATTGTTGATGTTGTATATGAATAAACATGCCCTGGATGAAAGTTGCAACTAGTTGTGCTTTTTAGCACATCTGAAATCTGAAAGGTTATGTAGGCCAAAAAGGCCATGAAATGAAATGACTGATCCTATTGAACTTGGATCAAGCTAATGTAGACATGATACCTAATTTGAATAAGCACTATCTAAACAACTTATCCATTTGTGAGGCATAGTCCTTCCCTTTGTTATTTGTCCGGCACAAAGTGTAGCTTCCTCTCTCCCCGTCCAAAGTATCTTTTGGTTGAGTTTGGTCAAGTCACCCCCTTTATCTAGCCTTCTTCTTAGCCTTCATCCTTAGCTAGCAGTTAGGCCATGTCCAATGGGTGAGTCTGTCATTTAAGCTATTGTGCAAGTAAATACAAATAACAATGCAATATGTAAAAATGATAAATGCCATTGAATGATGTTTATACTTTAAGTTAAGTTGTGAGTATGATTAGAGGAACATGTCTTAGTCTATTGATATAATTTGTCCTTGGTTGTATTTTGACCTAGTCAAACCTAGTTTGACTATGGTCATTCTTGGGATCCGTGATGATGTGGGCCATATATGCTTATGGATGATGATTGATGGTCCCACATACTCTTATTGATGATACTATATGGTGGACATATGATTTAGATGATGGTTGATGCAGTTCAGCAGATTTATTATTATTTCCAAATCATCAGATTATGCACTGTCCGGATATGGTGGAACCTGTTGTTGACCCCTCAAGTTAACCCATGGTGTATGAGTACACATTTTTATTAGAGTTGGGTCTTCTGGATTGAATGAGACACTTATTATTCAGTTCCGAGCACTTCTGATAGTTATAGATGCAGTTATCCACTTGTTGACCAAATTTGAGGCTGTTTTCCGAGCCTATCCAGCAGGGGCCATGAGAGGCCAGTTCACCTAGGGCGCTGTATGAGGAGGGGGTGGTCCAGACACTTGATTTTACCATTCTACCCCCCTCCCAGAGAGCCTGGTGGGCTCAGTTTGATAGCGCAGGATCTCCAGGTGTCAATTTGGGCAGTATCACAATTACCAAGGCGGATTAAAAATGGAATAAAAGGGTCACTGAGGAATTCGATTTGGGAAATTGAGGCAAGGTTTTGGCATTTGGTCTTCACAGAGGTCTTCCAGGGTGAACCCCCCATCTTCCAGTTAGATATCATCAGTCAGTAGGGTCCACAGAGGCCACAAGAGGCCATTTACTGTATGTCTCTCACAGATTTTGAGGACAGGATTTGATCACTTGTATTATTTGGACATATTATTTTATATTATTGTGCCATGGGGATGAGCTAGCAAGGATTGATACCTCCTAGCCCCACGATGAGCTTATTGAGTCATGTCCTAGTCATATGAGGTGGGCCCATGTGCCTTAGCCCCCTCCTAGTGATGATGTCACCCTTCATGAGTCACTTTAGCCTATGACATCACTTCTATTTTGAGTGATCCATGTGATATTTTATGTTGGCTCATCTTAGCCATTGATTTGATTATGAGATATTTTAATCTCAACCACTCATCTTGTTGTATTGTAAAGTGGTTTTGAGATCTAGGGTTTTGGTCTTTATTATCCTATATAAGGAGGAGACCCCCCTCATTGTAAAGCACCTTTGGAGCTCTTGAATATTGGAATAGAATACTTCTTTGTGGAGCAAACTCTTGTCTTGTGGATTGTTTTGCACTTTGAATGTACAATATCTCTTCTATGTATCATTGTGGATCTTGGGGCTACACGTTGTTTTCTTGTAGGGAGGCCGACTTGGTAGAGAGGAGGACGATTTGAAAAAGGTTATTGTTGGAGGGATCCACATATTCTCTCTTGGGTTGATCTTGGTGACAAGGAGTATCATTATTGTATCTTTGTGACATAGTTGATGCTTTCTATTACATCTTTCCATCATTTTCATAATTTTCTTACTTGGCTTGTTTCACTTGATCTTGTGTTGTAGGAGGATGACGATTTGGATTCGTTGGAGGAGGACGTTTTGGCTTGGAGCACTTGGATCTCACTCTTGAATATATACATAGGGGAATGCTATCAATTTGCAAAGTGGCCACAAGCAATTGATGTAAGTTCTTCAAGGTATGTACCTAGATCCATCCATTCTTCTTCATTGGTCACCAAACCCTTAAAATCAAAACCCTAATTTTTCTATTTTCTTAGATCTAGTTGGATCTATCTTGGCTTTGGGTATAATAAAAAGAACCCACCTCTATAGCATCCATGGCAATCCGGATCTATAGTTTGGTGGCATTTGGCTTGCATTTGACCCTTCCCCCAAAGCACTTATCCTTCCTTGGGTGAGGTCACACTCCTTGGCAGGGTGAGTTTTGCTACTTCCAAGACATGGGTAGGTGAGATCCCACTTGATTTGCATTCCTCTCACTTGATAACCTACCCCTAGTGCTTCACTTCTTTGATTTTTGGCTTGTGGGCCCCATTCCTCATTTTGAGGGTTGTGCCCCACTTGGGTCATTGGGTGATGCATTTTCAACCTTAGATCTATGGAGATCTAGCCTACCTTGGGGCATGCCACTTAAAACTCTCTTTGATAATTGTCTTAATTATCCCGATCTACATTTTGGCATACTTTGGACCCCATTTACCCCTTCATTTCAAGGCACTAGTCTCCTTAGGTCAATTCACACTCCTTGGGGATTGTGTCATGTGCTAGATCCCATATGTGGGTGTTGCATAATCTACCTTGGATCCATAGATCCACATCTTCAAACACCCCTTAGTGCCATATCACTCCTAACTTCACCTTGTGGGTCCCATTTGAGGCATTTCCATATTTTAAGGAAGTGGGCCCCACTTGTGTATTTCATGGTACTAGATCTATCTCTTTGATCTCCCTTGGTGGCCTAACTCATTCATTGGTTGAAACACTTGTCACTTCTTAAGCCTCTTCAACCACATCATAAACTCTTGGGTCCACCTAAGCTTGCATTTGTTTCTGCAACCCTATTTACACATTTCCCTAGGAACCTTTGCTTTGGCTAATATTCTTTGATTGGCTATAGATAGGGTCTCCCCCTTGATCTTAACTTGTCTAGATCTAAAGTGAAGAGTGCCTCGGTTATCGTGACTTCCAACTTGCATTGGGAACCGTGGCATCTCTTGGGTCACCTCTTTAGTTTTCTATCTCCTCTACCGTCTCGGATGGGATAACTTTAAGGACAACTACAAGTTGTGTGATAACATTTTTGGCGCCATTGCCGGGGACGTAGAGGCTTACCTTAGGTGTCTGTGATTATCCATGCACAACCCATATCTTATCGCATCCGGATTAATCTAGATGGTTATCATTTCAATCCTTAATTTAAACATAGCCATCTATTTGTCGCTCATCTCTCCCCGCTATTTTAGCGACATATCTTTTGGTAGAAGAGATTTAAAATCTACCTAGCGACTCCACAAAAGCAACTCCACTGGTGATCGATCCTATCATATCTAGAATCCATGGGGTGCATCATTTTGTATTTACGTTCTTGATTTAAAAATAAAAAATAAAAAAATGCCATCCATGGCTGCTTCTGAGCGGCCTAGAACTTTCGGTCGATTAAAGGTCTTTGACTTCTAAAAAATTGTTGGGTATCCTCATCATATTCCTCATCACGCCCGTGAAAGGTTGCCTAAATTAGATGGAAGTTATGAAATCTTTGCTAAAAGGCACCTTGAAATCTTTAGGGAAATTTGTAACGAATTATCTATAACCCATGAGGATGTATGTATGAAACTATTGGCCTCATCTTTCAAAGGAAGAGCTGAGCTCTGGTTCCTAAATTTAAAGACCAATAGCATTTCTGGATATGACATGTTTGAAAATAAATTCTTAGTAGAATGGGGAAGTGAATTTGATGATATTTATTCTTCAATTCAAGTCCAAGATCAAAACCTTCCCCTTTTTGATCCCATCATTGAATCAATCAATAATCAAATATCAAGTGAATTTTCAACATCCAAAGATGATCCCTCCTACCCAATCTTTTTTGAGGATAAGTCTTCCACTTTTGAGTCAATCGAAAGTCAAATCCCTAATTATTGTATAAATCATAAGTTTTCAAATTTCTGTTTAGGTAGCCCTAGTCCTGATCCTAAGGAAATTTCTGAGGGTGAGCCTTTAGTTAGTTAGTCTATTGAAGTTCCTCCCTCGGAGAAACTCTTAAGTCATTCTATCTTTAGTGATCATTCAATTCCTTATCACCTTATAGAAGAAGAAGAAAGTAGGGACATAGATCAAGATCCTTTAGTAGTGATTTCACGTGATCATTGTGTAAATAATCAAGATGTTTTAAACGAGTTTGTTAATTTTCTCCCTCATCAATTAATTGAAAATGATCATTCATCCTCATATGAATTTAATGATGAGTCAATATAAGATAAATCTCAAGATGAGGATAAGCTAGTAAATCACGCTAGATGCTCTAATCTTTGTTCTACTTCTTATAGTGAGTCTTTTAATTTTCCTTTTTTCATCCTTAGTCAATGTAACTTTATTAAATCCTTAGAGTTAGATAGTTATGGTCAATCTTGTCCTCGGATTGTTAATATTAGACTTGCTCAAAATTTTGAAATCATTCCTAAAACAAAGAGTCTTGCTTTGAGAGACCTTTCCTCTTGTCAAATTCCAAGGTCAAATTTTTCTATCCATCTGGGAGAATGTACATATTTTCAATCCTCCTTCCCATCCCAACTTTTTCAATCTTCTTTGGGTTGGTGGTCTAGTCAGTCTCTTGATTTTGAAATTTTCAGTAGGAATTATAAGCATGATATCATGATTAGAGAAAAACATTTCATTTCCCTTTTCAGTCACTTAGGAAAAATAATGCTTGTTGTCGATTTATCAATCATTCTTGGTGGCTAGAAAAGGTGTTCAAAGATCAGTTTCATCTTTTCTCTATTCTTGAGCAACAAGTGGGCTTAATTTTTATTTTTCGTCTTCTAAGCTTTAATTTATTCCCACTTGGTTTTTATTTGATCATCAGTCCCAGGGAGAACCAAGTTGAATATGTAAGAGAAGTAAATGAGGAGGGTAATTTGTGTGAAAAAGAATTGAGTCGCATGTCCTATATTTTTCCTCCATCCATCTCCAAGATTAGCTGGCTTGAATTTTATGATCCTATCAATTATTGGATGGAGGATGTTTGCATCAATCAGTCTTTCCCTTGGCATGATTTCATTTTGCACCATTCAACTCCTTTTTAAATTTTTGAACAAGTCAGGAAAGTTGTGCTATCAATTTCATTAATCCTTATTCCAGTCCTGACTCGTTTTCTAAGCAAAAATCAAAGAAGAATCATTAACTTGTTCGATGAATGGTTGCACTGGATTTATGATTTTACCTAGCATTTGTGATGACTGGTTAGAGTAGGGTAGGTAGGTATTCAAATAAGCTCACTTGAGCAGTAGGATTTGTGTGCTTTTTCTTTTTTCTGTGTGCTAAGTATTGCCATTTTTCTTTTTCTGATTGTTTGAGTTGTCTTCCTGCTAAGTTGTTGATTGAGTTGAGCCTTGCTCCTTCCTAAGCTTGTCTCATCTCCTGCATGCATTAAAGAGTGGTTAGATTTTCTTTTAGTGCTTTTTGGTTTCTTGTGCAAGTTGAGTTGAGTATGCCTGCCTGAAAAAGTTTTATTTTCCTCCTGCACAGTAAAATGAATAAAATTTATATTCCATGTTAGATTAGAATTTCTTTTACGCATTTTAATTTATGTCTTAGAGTAGATTTTATTTTCAGTTTTATTTTATATATCTCCCATACATGTTTCATGTGGTATTCTAGTGTCTGTGAGCGTAGATACAGGTGCAAAATAAAAGCTGAAAGCAAATATGATGAGTTGCTCGATTGAAGATTGATGCAAAGCAGTTGGAGACTAGATATTCTGAGGTTCTCAAGCACTCTCTCCCTTAGAGTACTTGTCCCAGCTGGAGCCAGATGTTATCACACCATAGTAGCAGGGCTACTATCCTTGCTGAGCAGATATCTGCACATTTCAAAGCTTTGCTTCTACAGAGATTGGCTATGATGAGCTTGTATTTTGAGATCACTCATGATTAGACCAGTATATTATATCAGACTTATGTTAGACCTTGTGCCAAGGCTGAGCCTTGGGAGCTCAGATTTGATGATCGATGTGGCCCTTTATTTCATACAGTTTCAGTTCAATGCCCAGTGATGTTATTGTAGCAATGTTTCAGATGATATTGATGATTATTGTTATGATGTGATATAGCCTATGGACTTATGATTATTGACTATGGATTGTAACCTTGTTTCTTTAGTCATTTTCACAGCATTAGCTTGGTATATGATTCATGATGTGGCAAACTGTTTAAAATGAAATGAACTATCTTGATTTTGTTATAAATTGTAAAATGGACCTATTACTTGCACACTTAGGTTTCTTGACAAAACCCACCGGTTGTATTACCCTCCTATGCATATATATGGTCTTTCTTGACATTCTTGTCTGCTAGCTTAGGCACCACATTCATTTGACTCCGTCCATCCATGACCTTTGCGATTTGGCTTTCACCTTTAAATTGTCTTTCTTGACTTTTTGATACTGAGGACTTCTCCATTTCTACCTCTGTGTTGGACCACATCCATGTTTGTTTAGTGTCTCGGCTTTGAGTTGGTGACAGAACTTACCTTTGGTGAGTTGGACTCTAGGCCTAAATCATTCTGGTCGGTTGTCCGGATGTTTGGCACTGGCAGAAGTCACTCTAGTCACTTGAGATGTTGTTGGCTAAAACTGAAAGCTCATGTACTACTTTATATTGGAAATCTTATAAATTCACCCATAGAAACTGTAAACTCTAGAATGTGTTTCTTAGCACACGTGAGTAAAGGGCAAGAGCAATGAATTGCTAAAAATACTCCTCGAAGAGTATAGAAAAGGTCCAAAAAGCAAATGTTACTTAAAAGTTATATCTATTATTGCTGACGTTGTATATGAATAAACATGCCCTGGATGCAAGCTGCAACTAGTTGTGCTTTTTAGCATATCTGAAATCCGAAGGGTTATGTAGGCCAAAAAGGCCATGAAATGAAATGAATGATCCTAATGAACTTGGATCAAGCTGATGTAGACATGATGCCTAAGTTGAATAAGCACTCTCTCAACAAATTATCCATTTGTGAGGCATAGCCCTTCCCTTTGTTATTTGTCCGGCACAGAGTGTAGCTTCTCCTATCCCCGTCCAAAGTATCTTTTGGTTGAGTTTGGTCAAGTCACCCCCTTTACCTAGCCTTCTTTTTAGCCTTCATCCTTAGCTAGTAGTTAGGCCATGTCCAATGGGTGAGTCTATCATTTAAGCTATTGTGCAAGTAAATACAAATAACAATGCAATATGTAAAACTGATAAATGCCACTGAATGATGTTTATACTTTAAGTTAAGCTGCGAGTATGATTAGAGGAACATGTCTTAGTCTATTGATATAATTTGTCCTTGGTTGTATTTGGACCTAGTCAAACCTAGTTTGACTATGGTCATTCTTGGGATTCGTGATGATGTGGACCATATATGCTTATGGATAATGATTGATGGTCCCACATACTCTTATTGATGATACTATATGGTGGACATATGATTCAGATGATGGTTGATGTAGTTCAACAGATTTATTATTATTTCCAGATCATCAGATTATGCACTGTCCGGATATGGTGGACCCTGTTGTTGATCCCTCAGGTCAACCCATGGTGTATGAGTACACATTTCTGGTAGATTTGGGTCTTCTGGATCCAATCAGACACTTATTATTCAGTTCTGGGCACCTCTGACAGTGATAGATGCAGTTATCCACTTGTTGACCAGATTTGAGGCTGTTTTCCCAACCTGTCCAGGAGGGGCCATGAGAGGCTAGTTCACCTAGGGCGCTTTCTGAGGAGGGGGTGGTCTAGCCACTTGATTTTACCATTCTACCCTTCTCCTAGAGGGCCTAGTGGGCTCAGTTTGACAGCGTAGGCTCTCCAGGTGTCAGTTTGGGCAGTATCACAATTATCGAGGCAGATTAAAAATGGAATAAAAGGGTCACTGAGAAATTGGATTTGGGCAACTGAGGCAAGGTCTTGGAATTTGGTCTTCACAGAGGTCTTCTAGGGTGAACCCCCCATCTTCCAGCCAGATATCATTAGTCAGCGGGGTCCACAGAGGCCACATGAGGCCATTTACTGCATGTCTCTCACAAATTTTGAGGACAGGATTTGATCAATTGTATTATTTGGACATATTATTTTATATTATTTTTCCATGGGGATGAGCTAGCAAGGATTGATACCTCCTAGCCCCACCATGAGCTTTTTGAGTCATGTCCTAGTCATATGAGGTGGGACCATGTGTCTTAGCCCCCTCCTAGTGATGACGTCACCCTTCATGAATCACTTTAGGCTATGATGTCACCTCTATTTTGAGTGATCCATGCGATATTTTATGTTGGCTCATCTTAGCCATTGATTTGATTATGAGATATTTTAATCTCAACCACTCATCTTGTTGTATTGTAAAGTGGTTTTGAGATCTAGAGTTTTGGTCTTTATTATCCTATATAAGGAGGAGACCCACCTCATTGTAAAGCACCTTTGGAGCTCTTGAATATTGGAATAGAATACTTCTTTGTGGAGCATACTTCTCTTGTCTTGTGGATTCTTTTGCACTTTGAATATACAGTATCTCTTCTATGTATCATTGTGGATCTTGGGGCTACACGTTGTTTTCTTGCACGGAGGTCGAATTGGTGGAGAGGAGGACAATTTGAAGAGGGTTATTGTTGGAGGGATCCACATATTCTCTCTTGGGTTGATCTTGGTGACAGGGAGTATCATTATTGTATTTTTGTGACATAGTTGATGCTTTCTATTACATCTTTCTATCATTTTCATCATTTTCTTACTTGGCTTGTTTCACTTGATCTTGTATTGTAGGAGGAGGACGATTTGGCTTCATTGGAGGAGGACGTTTTGGCTGGAGCACTTGGATCTCACTCTTGAATATACACATAGGGGAATGCTATCAATTTGCAAAGTGGCCACAAGCAATTGAGGTAAGTTCTTCAAGGTATGTACCTAGATCCATCCATTCTTCTTCATTGGTCACGAAACCCTTAAAATCAAAACCCTCATTTTTCTATTTTCTTAGATCTACTTGGATCTAGCTTGGCTTTGGGTATAATAAAATGAACCCACCTCTATAGCATCCACGGCAATCCGGATCTATAGTTTGGTGGCATTTGGCTTGCATTTGACCTATTACCACCTAAAGTTGCACTTTAGTTGGACTTCAGTGAGCTGCCAGTGTTGCACAAGTCACTTGTGCTTATTAGAGTTCAGAAGTTCAAAGTTTGGCCTGTTCAAGGCCCATTTTTTAATGTTTTTGTAGTACATGACCGTGCCCACGGGGTTTGTAATAAGCGTGCTAGCATGGTGATCTTTGTGTGACTCGGTTCCCTAGGACTTGAGAACCAAAAAAGGTATTCCAATGTGTTTTTTCCCTTATCAATTATGCTTTTCCTTTAGCCGAGTATAATCAATGAGTTTTTCTCCTGCAACTCCAAAGCTGGAATGCCCAAAGTGGGGGTTAGGCCTTAGGGGATTATTAGAGCCCATTTTGTAACGTTATAAACATGCTAGACGCTAGAATTTTATCGTTTGGGAGATTGCATGAGGGGTAGTTTTGTTGGGTGATTCCAAATCATTTTGTAAGGGAGGTTGCATGAGGAGTAGTTTTGTTGGGTGATTCCAAACCATTGGTACACTCCTCACTAAGTAGTATTTGGCACTACTTCAGGATTTTAGCGATGTTTGTTATTTGGAAACCTTAGTGCAATTGTGTTTTTGAAAATTTGGTTACTTCTTAATTGTTTGCATTTTGTTAACCATGGAAAGAAGAGGTACGCATGCAACTTTTAACGAAAGGATTTTTGTTAATCAAATATGCCAAGGCATTAGATTCATATGACTTCAAATTTTATTGTTGTCTTAGCTTATTTAGGAAGAGCATATAAATGCCTTTGTACATTCCTTCTATTTCTATTTCTTTGAGGACGGTGTAATTACCTTTATACATACCCTCCTATTTTATTGTGTCATCTCTATGTTGTAAACATAAGAAGTATTTTTACAAAACAAATTGGAAATACTCGTCCACACTGCTGCATTATCAAAGAAATATTCATAGATAATCATTAAGAAAAAAATGATCATAGATAACCATCAAGGAGATAATCACCACTAGTAATCACCAATATTGGTAATTAACAAAAGATATTCATTAATTATTATCAAGGAAAATACTCATCAATAGTCATCAAAACAATAATTAGTCATCATTATGAATATTCATCAACAAATTATTATATCCGTATTAACTCAAAATGATTGATTCAATATCATAACCTATCAAGGAATCTTCATTGAGTTAATGTCATCAAATCAATATTATGCAGATCAGTGATAAGTAAATACCATTAAAGTACTTATATCTTGAATTTATTATGAAGGCTTATTAGTTGTCATCATATTCATTAACAATTCCTATCTTAATATTGTCCATTAATATGGAAAGAAAGATGTCACTAGCTTGTTAATAGAAAATCTCATAAACAAGGAAATAATACATTTTTTTGTTTGAGTCCATCAAAACTTCTAATCAATTTTTCATGCAAGAAAACAAAATGAAACACAATTCTTAATAACCAAAAACTTAAGTAAAAAACTAAAGATTGTTGATTTCGTTAATATTGATCATTTGCTCAAATTCTTTGTATGACTATCCTTCCCCTTTTCAAGAGGTGATATCTCAAAGCCCTAACTATTCATTAAGCCTTCAAACTAATTATAAATCCAAGTTATATTGTTTTTATTACTCATTCATATATACAAAAATCTTACACATCTTATTTTATTATTATTATTTCATCACATATATTATACAATACTACAACACATATTTCATATATAATATCTATCTAACACACATGATTACACATCATAATCATATACAGAGCTTAACATCGTGATATTTATATAAGGTACCCATCATTTATAATTACGTATTTCATGACATATAGTAAAATGCCAATCATCATATATTATAATCTATATATCATATTATTATTACCTCATACCTTATATGTAAGGCATCATCTATTAATCAAAAATCAATTTGTTGCTAGTGAGGAAATTGTATCTCAACCCAACCCAAGGGTATCAACAGAGTAAGGAGCACTGGAGCATTGATTTTCAATTTGAGTATATAAAAAAAATTAACTATGAGGACCTATTGTTACCCTTGTTTCATAAGTTACCGCATTGAACAATCAACATACCAATATTATCTAAAACAAAAATTAGTTTTACATTCTAAATATGGAGACTCCAATTTAACTTGTTCCCTAAAACATATAAAAAATTGTAATCAAAGAGGTCTAATCAAATGTCTCACCATATAATTCTAAAGATAATGAATATAGGGTGGATTGACCTCTTACAATGTGAAAATGCCATATAATTCTAAAGATAATGAATATAGGGTGGATTGACCTCTTACAATGTGAAAATGTTTGTTAGAAATTTGATGGTCTTAGATTTTGTTCCTTCAACCAACACAAGATCAAGAAGAGTTTCTTACACCTTTTGCTTACCCAGAGTGTGAGGAAATAAAATCCTGTAAAAGAAACATGTAATGTATATAAAAATACAATATATAATAATAATAAATATTAATAAATAATAATAATTAGATAAAGGTCATGTCATTTCTCTGTATAAAAAGTTATATACCATTCTATCCATCATCATTGTTAATTTTATATATATATATATATATATTTATTTATATATAGATTAAAATATTTTTTTTAATTCTATATTTTTAGATCAATTTCCATTTCAAGAACAAATAAACTAAAGTAAGAAGAACATCCAACAATTTTCTTTCCCCATTCTCTAATAATATTTAATAATGCGTTTTCCCATTGATTCAAGCCCTCTCTTTCAGCAGGCACACGAGTTCATACCAAGCTCCCAACTACACAAAGTCGTAAGATAATTTTATCCTCCATGGAAAGGGTGTAGTATTCGAGAAAATTAAGTACAATATCTTACTCAAAGATCTATTGTATTTGTATTTCGCATTTTTATATTTATATATTACTTATTTCAACGACTGGTTTTCTTGTGCATATTGCCATATACCATGCAGTGCTATTTTCTTTTCTTTCTTCCTGTGCATTTTTCCTCCATTGTGTTTCGTATGAGACACATTTAGGAATCCTCTTCTCATTTTTTGTTATGTTAGTTGCCTATAGCGTATTTGAATTTCTAAGTGAAGATTTTTTTAATGTTGGTGATGTGATTTGCAAACTATTAACCATAACTTGTCATTAACTGATTAAAAATAGATTTGCCATACAAATCATATAAACATAAATTTATCGATTTTAGAATAAGTGTTTTATTAATATTTTCATGTCTTGCTTGTCTAGTTGGTGAAAACAGTTACTAATATAACCCTTATCATCGTTCAAACCAGCAACATGTTAATGTTTATGCTCGAGCTTGTGCGCACAATAAAAATTATATCTCATCTTTTTCTATGACATTGCTAGTTAATGTTCAGTGCATCACGGTCCATCCTTTACCGCTGATCCAAATTTTATGATTATGAAATCAACTTAATCTAAAATATAATTCTAATGTCTAGACTCTAATTATAATCTAAAAATAAACTTATTTTGAATCACCCTTCTAAGAAACATTCTTCTGCTTTTACACTAAGATGCAGGTTGTGTTTTGCAACAGGAAGCTATATGATATTGCTTATTACCTGCCGTTTAATGTTTTCTATATATCACTTTTGAATTTTTACTTTTCACTCAGTATGTAGTTTTCTTTCACTGGAATATGGATAGCATTACATGAATTGAGTGCATGGTGCTCCGAGAGAAAGGAGTGGTACCCTTCATATATAAAGCATATGTGGCCAGAAGTTTGAATTTTGATAAATATTATAATCTAGTTTATAATATATAGTCGTTAATTTAACTACTTTTATTAACAGTCTTATTCTTTCATGCCTACTTACTTGAATATAATACTGTGTTAGGGACTTGAGCTTCAATAATATTACAGGAGCAATTCCAGATATACTCCAAAATTTGAGTTCTCTGACATTCTTGTAAGTGGAATGCTGGAACAAAAAACTATATTTATTGCATCAAATACACACATTTAATGTTTTTCTTTGAAAAATCTATCAACTTGTTCACAAGTAAAATCACTCGAAACATAATTTACAATGATTGCAGGTTGCTTGGAAATAACAACTTATCAGGAGAACTTCCTTCGCAAAAGGGTGCATCCCTTTCATACATGTAAAAGTTCTTTCTTTATCTCTTAGACAGTAACAAACAAACTATACATTTGCAAGTTAAAATATAAGGCTTAGCTGATAAAGTTATTAGTTAATAAAGTGCAACGATATAATATTAAAAGAACTACCTCATGGATGACATAAAAGGGGATCAATCCCATTGTATCAATTAATTTCATTGTAATAAATGATATATCTTTTACATGAGTTTCTTAAGTCGGTTGCTTATCATGTTTGCTAGTTGTTTTGATTGTCTAGAAGACTAACTTGGTATCAGAGCAGAAAGACCTTGAGTCTTGTTTTTAGTGAATTATTGATTATTAAGGTTTTGAGCAAAGCCATAAAAGAAAAGAAAAATATTTTAAATGCTTATCAAACCTTCCATACACAATCGGTGCACTTAGTTATCAGTTTCAGGCGGGGAACCAGCACCGCGACACCCAACACTTACGGCCATCCCAACACCTTTAACGTGCAGAAAGAACCTCACTCCCACCAGCCATCCCACACACCCCTGGCCTTAACCGCAAACACCTGCCTGTCGTCCTGAAGACCGCCAACCGAATAACCCAACACGTTCCTGAGGACCAGACCGCCAACCATCGAACCTAACACAAATACTCGTGCCTGACGAAACTGTGGGTTACATTTGATCAGCTTTATTAGACGCGATTATACATACTGCAATTGCTAGATTTGATGGAAAATACTGTATTAAAGTACAGGCACGCTGCGCGTTACGGTTGATTTCTTTTCACAGTTGCATCGCTCAATTTGGGGATCTATCTCTTTGTTACAAATGATGATATGGCCAGATTATCACTTTTCTCCAGTTTGCCATGTAGAAATGGCTTGTCTAGCACTTTTATTGATCATTTTGTTTCTCCTAGGGCGCTACAAAGGGGATAGGGGGGCCAGCCAGTCGTTATTACCATATTACCCCATCTCCAGACATTTTGGTGCAGTCACATTTGTGTCTGGGACACTTGGAAGAGAGTTATAGGCTTTTTTTACTTCCAGAAGTGATTTTTCGGCAGAGGAATGGCTAGCAAAGGAAATCAATTTGGCTTAGTGGGGAAAAGAAATGGCATGAGGTTGGTCCAGGATATTTTGATGATGTGTTCCACATCTCCAACATTTGTTACGGCATCAATGGGGTCCACACGTCATCCCATTTATTATTTTGCAGGTTTTATTATGTATTTTTGGGCACAGGTCCTAGTGTCTTTAGACACTTTATCACATGATGTATTATATTTGATGTAGGTGGGGCCTTAGTCTAGTGCAGACTTGATCTCCTAGACCCCCCCACCATGTTATGTTGTCATGTTGTGTCCCTAGTCATCTTTTATGTATCACGTCTCCTCTACGACGTCATTGAGCGAGGACATCCCTCTTGTTTTGAGTGATCCATGTATTGTATTTCCGGCTCATCTTAGCCTTTGATTGTTATTGTTATATCTTTTGATCTCCACCACTCATTTGAAAAATTGGTTATGGTTTTGGTCTCTCTCATTCCTATTTAAGGAAGAGACCCCTCTCATTGTAAAGGAACTTTTGACTCTTGAACTCTTGGATAATAAAATATTTTTTGCAAAAACTCTTGGAAGCTTTGTCGAATGTCTTGTGTGGAGATTGTAACGTCTTTTTGTCTCCAGCATTCTTGTGGATCTATGCTTTACTGGACCATTTTTGTAGGGGGGCGTACCATTGATGGAGATAGTGATTTAATGGGGGCGCTATTGTGATTGAGCTCCATATCTCTTCCTCAAGTCATTATTGGTTCACGGAGTGTCTTTATTGTATATTTGGATCATCTTGATGCTTGTTGAGTCTGTCTTCATTGATTATCATCTTTCTTTTTGCAAATCGATTCTCATTTGTAGATCTCTTTTGCAGAAGGAGGGCGACTTGGTCCCTTGGAGGGCATAGCGATTTCACTTGGCAACGTGTGGAAGAAGCTTGTAATTGATCGGAAAGAGAAGAACATCACCATACAAGTCTAGTATCAAGTATTTCCAGGTACGTTTGCACTATATTTTATTTTTCTAGGGCTTAATCCAATTGTCACTACAAAACCCTCTTCTTTCAAACCCTTGTTTTCTAGATCTGATAGATCGGGTACTTATTTGATTACAGCCATCAAAACCCACTTGAGAATAAATATTAAAACACTAGATATAAAGTTTCAAATCAAACCGACTCCATTGTCCCCCTGATCTAGCACTAGTCATCTCTAGGTGGGACGCCCTCCTTGGGTCTTTGGTCAATGTTTCAGATCTATTAATTGGGTATGCTTGAACCCTTCCAATATTCACAGATCTACTCTTCAAGCACCTAGATCTAGTCTTTAAACACCCAAATCTACTATTTTGGTTCCACTTTGGTGTCATTTGCATAAACCCTAGGTAGATCGAATTTGGGTATTCCTCATATGAACTAGATCTATCTAGATCTACTTTCCTAAACTCATTGTGGTATATTTCATTTCAAGTTGGACCATTTCCCTTGCCTTAAGCCTCTCCAACTCCACCTTAACCTCACCTACCACATTTATCTCCCTAGATCTAGATCATTTTACTCATTGATTGTCTCTTGTATTCATTGTCTATCCCTTAAAGCACTTTGAGCAGGTTTTCTAGCCCTCATAGGCTAGTAGGGTCTCCCCCCTGGTCATTCTATGGATTGATCTAAAGTGACAAGAGCCCGTCCAGTGTGACAACTACCCCCTTTCCAGTAGTGGACGAGGTCCTTGAGGTGTCACTTGGTTAGCTACCCTTCCTCTACCATCCCAGATTGGATAGTTTTGGTGGTAGATACACTTTGAGTGATAACAGGCCTTATATCATATAAAGTATGAGTGCTCATCCCTTGGGCACTTACTAGCTACATAATATTTTTTTGATTTATTAGTGTTTAAAAACACTTTATTTGTAGCCAACTTTTGCATCCATTTAGATATAGCATTTATGTGTTCTAATGCTTTTATTGGGAGTACTTGTTTTTTAGGACTAAAGGAGAACATTCTGGTGACACAAGCCACACAATCAATCCACAAGGAATCACACAAGCAGACTAGAAGGGACCAGGTCACACACTCCAGAGCCGAGACACAAAGTAAACATGGAGTCTATCCAACATAGAGGTCTAAGTGGGGAGGGGGCTTGATCTCACTAGTCTAGGTACAAGTCAGGGTTAAAACCAATAATGGAAGAGACAAATGAATGGAGAAGGTGAAAAGGTGGTGCCATCAAAGCGAGAGGAGTAAGTTTGTGTAAGGTATGGAAGTACTAGAAAGCATATATAATGGCCTTGCACTAGGGACTCTCTGACCACTGAAGACAAAAGTTTCAAACCATAGAGCTCAAATGCCACTATCAGTAGAATATGCATAGTCAGAGTAATTAAAATACACTATAGAGCCAACTATAACATCCAAATGCAATATACCTCTACTCAACCATATACCTGCCTCTAGAATCATCTGCAACTGAATATGGGAAAAATATCATCACCGGCCAACTACTCTTCTCTGTATGTAAAATGAACCATGACCAAACCAGAATCATCTCAATGGGGTCATGCAGGATTAATCATGATAAGGGGGAAAGTTGCTGCTACTGGCTCAGAAATAACTGCATCGCCGCTGAAAATAACTACATCACTGCTGATGATAGGCTCATCTCAATCATAGGACTGACTCATGGATCTGATGAAATCCGATCTGCATCATGGTGGATCCAGCTACAGTGGATGTGACAACAGGTTCCAATCATGGTCATGATAGCCAACCTTTCTTCTCTATTTTCAGAGCCTTTGATGGCCTGCAATATGAAATAGCTTGTAATGACATGTAATTAAAGCAGTGGATTAGTACATGATGTTTCTATTCCATAATGTTCAACAATACAATTTAGAGTATTCTAACAACTATTCGAGAAACTAGGCAAATAAATGTAATAAACAATGTTAATCTTCCGAATAC
The DNA here is from genome assembly GCA_027924585.1 of Larix kaempferi. Lineage (NCBI taxonomy): Eukaryota > Viridiplantae > Streptophyta > Pinopsida > Pinales > Pinaceae > Larix > Larix kaempferi. Next base: position 272,414 of record BSBM01000123.1, read on the forward strand.
AACTTTGTAGAGAGAGGAACTTTCAAACTATATGAAGTTACAACTTTGTAGATAAAGGAACATTCAAATAGTATTAAGGTAGAGGCGTAGATTGTGTTAGTCTTTCAAAACTACCAACAACAAAACTTCTCGAAAACATAATCTTTGTTGAAGCTTATGGGTCTATTTATAATTTTTGTCTCTCTTACCCCTCCAATCCTTTCATGTCAGAGAAGTGACTTTACATGAATGCATTATCTTTAGCATTTTACCATATAGAAAGATTCTAACTGCTACTTGTGTCTCAATCATAGTTATTAGAATTGTATCGGTGATTGAACTGACCAACCTTAGGAACCGAAACTAGACAAAAATTGGAAAAAAAATGGATCACAAAATTGGTTGACCAAATTATACATAAAATATTCAAATTTTGGAAAGAAAAATATATTTTGTTCAATCATAAAAATCTAAAACATTATACATAAATATGCAAAGTTTCTCTTGTATATAGCAAGTAAGAGTGCATACAATCAAAATAGCACTAAATGCAATCCATATCTGAACCAAAATACATCAATAAATAGTCTATAAATCAACTGCCCATTAAACCTTGGAAAAAAACCCTTGAAACACCTCCAAATCACCCCAAGAAATTTAGCTCACAAGCTCTTCAAGTCATCCCTTCAATCAGCTCTTCAAGTCATCCCAGCAACCTCTCTAATTCAGCCCTGCAATAGTCTCTGTAAAATAGCCCAAGAAACTTAGCTCAACAAATCCAAATCACTCAAGTGAATAGTGAGAGACAAATAGAGGGTGGGGACCTCTTTATATAGCTTTAGTAAGGGCCTCGGGTTAGTTTTCCCTCACTTTTTCTTTTAATTATTTTTTGGAAAAAAATAAAAATAAAAACCAAATAGCACCCTCAGTACGCGGCTGTACAAAACCAGCCGGTTCTCTACAGAACTGGCCTTTCTTGTTTGAAACATCGATTCCGACCAAAAACTTGTGGGAACCAATCGGATCAACTGATTTTGCCAAAACCGATCCAATTCTGATAACCCTGGTCTCAATTCTTTTTATAACTTACATTAAAATGTGTTATAGCAATAAATGTCCCACCGACCATTACTTGCCTATAACCCTAATGATTACAATAATGTACAAACAACTAGCATAAAATACATACAACTCTAATGACTAACATAAAATACCAATGACTACATGATTACATTAAGTGTGAATGACTAACATAAAGTATATTATCTTTAGGCATCATAACACTCTGATATGCATATATTTTAGATTTTACAATATAGTTTATGGAATCTCAATTTTATTAACTGTCTTATTGTACTGCTAATGTCCTGTTTTTGCAGAGATCTATCTTACAACCAGTTTTCAGGTGCTCTTCCAACATGGATTAGTGAAAACAATTTGAAAGTGTATGCAAAGAGGAGTAATTCCTGATACAAAGTCATCAGTTGACTTTTCAAACTTTTGAAATAAATTTCATATATCTCTTCCTCTCTGCCTTATTTTCCCTCCTTGTACATGTATATCGTCACCGGTCTTTATTTCCTTCTCTGTTACTAGTAAATGTTAGTGTCAATTTTTTAGTGTGATAATCAACATGCTTATTTCTATTAACTTATGTAATATCATGACATGCAGGAATCTCGTAGGAAATTACTTTGCAACAAATGAAATAGATAATAGGTAAACACACCCCCTTTCCATCTCATATTTTATAAAAGAGTAAAGATTAGGAAAAATATTGAGTTAATATTGAAATATTAGTTTATTTAATTCACTAAAGGGACGATTGCTAGAATTTAATAGACTATACAAAATCACTGTTCTAATATTTATTCAGAGTGCAAGCAATTGGGAATGAGTCTCAAAGTTGTGTACTAGTACCTTGAAATTTTATCTGTTTGATATATTTTGGAATCTTAAGTGGTGTTTCTTTTAGGCTATAATCATCATGAATAATCATTATATTAGGTTATTATCAACAACTTTCTTATTACAGATTTTCTGGGAGAGGATTAGGTTGTCTCCAACGGACCTTTCCTTGCAACAAAGGCGCTCCACGTTGTGAGTTATTCTCGTTGTTTCCCTCAAGTACAATAAGCTGCATTTTCCAAAAGAATATATGTTTTATTCCTATGCAGTGGGGTGTGTATACAGGATCCTGTACTTGCCAAGTTGGGGGTAACTACTCATAGACATGGATTATTAATGAAAATAATAAATTTAAGGTTTCTTTTTCCCATTTTCATTTTTAGAATGTTTTCATATGCATCTTGCTTTTAATTATAAAATTACTTCTTATACTATAAGACAAAGATTATAACCCAAAGAAGTCCATGGTCATACAATTCCCATGGTCTATTTAACCTTTGATTTTCCTGGGTCTCCATTGACAAGATTTAGTAATGAGCTCTTTGCTAAATTCAATACCATTTTCCGAATTCTCCTCGATTTTTGGATTGATAACTTTACAGGTGGCAGTAACTAATTCTGCTATAACGCCATCCTTGTCTCATATGTTCACACAGTGATGCTATAACCCCATCCTTGTCTCATATGTTCACACATTAAAGTTGGCAGTAGATACCAAAGATAAGACTCTACTCTAGATGATTGCTATTTAAGAGAACCTTCCCTTTGGTCATTAATGAGCCATTTATTTATTTAACCTTTGATTTTCCTTGGTCTCCATTGACAAGATTTAGTAATGAGCTCTTTGCTAAATTCAATACCATTTTCCGAATTCTCCTCGATTTTTGGATTGATAACTTTACAGGTGGCAGTAACTAATTCTGCTATAACGCCATCCTTGTCTCATATGTTCACACAGTGATGCTATAACCCCATCCTTGTCTCATATGTTCACACATTAAAGTTGGCAGTAGATACCAAAGATAAGACTCTACTCTAGATGATTGCTATTTAAGAGAACCTTCCCTTTGGTCATTAATGAGCCATTTATTTATTTTTTTTCCAACACTTCGTCACTGCTATATACTGGACATAGGCTAATGGCTGACCATCAACATCCTTGGGATCATGTTTTAAGCTATTAATGTTATTCCCAAATGACACAAACCCACCATGATATAAATTCAAACCAGAGTTTGTAGTGGTTACAGGCTCCAGGAGAATTGACATCAAGGGTTCTTAAGAACTTGCTAAGCCATGAAGGTGAGGCTAGGGCTTATCGTGCACACACAGTTATATTCTTATAAGTAACCGCATTAGCAGAATTTAATCCTTGAAGTTAGAATTTCAGTGAATTTCATAGCCAGCTGAATAGATTTGTTGAATTTTAGCATTAAATTCTTCGAAATTCAAAATTTAAATTGATTGAAGTTAAAAATTCAGCGATTAAATTTGTTTAATGTTGGATTAAATTCAATTTCAGAATTATATATTTATTGAACTTAATGTCCAATTTTATCACATATTTTTGCACTGACAATATCTTTTCGAATTTCATGGTCGTCGAATAGGAACTAGGTGACTTAGGTTATACTTTATAGTTTGACACCATAATGATAACTAGCTACGATTCAAATAGCCTAGGTTGAACTAATTGAACTCTGCATTGGCACAAAAATGGCAACGATCATCAACTCGAAAAATTGGAAAAAGAAGGAAAAAATTGGCAAAACATGATAAGCATAAATTGAACCTGAAAAACTTGGAAAACTCGACAACCTAAAATGCACTAAAAAGTGAAAAAAACAAGAGACATAAAAGATTTCTGTAACATTGATTGTAGCATCTTTTTATCCAAATAGTTTGCAAAGTGTACAATGTCCATGATATCTCTCTAAGGTTCATATGGTTCTCGTATTGATAATTCTCCAGTTTTTTTTGTTAAGTATACCTGAGCGTTGTAATGGATGCATCTCGCAAAGAATTTGTTAGAACAGTTGTTCATGTCAAGTTTCTACAGCTCTAGCTCACTTGAATTTACTAGCTTTTAGGAAAAATAAATTCTCAAACAAACATATAGTTTGTGTGGAATATTCATTTGATATTCAATTAGCAAATTCTTAATTTTTTTAGGATCTTCAAATAAAATTGACTACAACTGACCTCTACAAGCTACCAAGATTGGAGTGTCTTGCACATATCAAGTTTTTGTAAGAAATCTGTTTTTCTTTTCTATGTAAACTTAAGGTACCTCTTATGAGCATTATGCTTGGATGAATTCTAATGCAAAATTCAAAATTACCCCTTGGCATTTATGTATATAGTTTCAATAGCTACAATTTTATTTTATAGACTTCTTATAAACCCACTCCTATTCCCTACAAGTTTCAGTGAACCCCATTTACTCACTAAAAGTATCAACATAGATGAATTTAATAGTTTAAGGAAATATAGGTATGAATGATTAGGATGGTTTAAAATAAATATGGGAGGGAGAAAGAGGCATACTCAATGAAGGTTGTGTTGGGATGTTAGGTAGGCAGATAACCAAGGAGTAACAAGGACAATCAAAGACAAGAGGAAATAGGTGTGAATTACACTTCATTAACATATATGTACATATAAATACAATAACTATGACCCTTGGTTTCATATTCCAAGGTGTCTCTTGGACTCTTGATGACTTTAACTATTCACTGTGACTCTTGGTATCCATCTCATGTGAATATTAAAATAAAATACAATAATAATTAACCCTAAAGGATTAATGTTTACAACATTGCCCCCCTTAATCCGAAGGGGTGTATATAAGCAGAGAGCTGAAATCTAGTGAAGGATAGCTGCAAATGGTTGAAATTGCTCTTTGAATCAAAAGCTAGCAGAAGATGATGTCTTCTACTAAATGGGTGGTTTTGGATGACCACTAACCATTCGAAGCTATGAAGAGGTTGTTTAAGGATAACCACAAACTCTAGAACTTGGTGTTCACTCTAGTATTGGCTCAGCAGTTCCCTCGGGAACTTGGCTCTAACTCAAGTTTTGGCTCAACGATTTCCTCTAGAAAATGGTGGTTCAAAGATGGCCACAAAATGATGTCTAGTAGAAGCAATACATGATGATTCCTTCTACTAAATGGGTGGTTTTAGTATGACCAAAAACCAAATCATGCTCAAGTGGAACATGGCTCCGACTCTGGATCTGGATGTAGCTCTGACTCTGGCCAAGTGGATTTGGCTCGAGGCTTCGACAACTGGAACAAGGTTCTGGCTATGCCTCTGGCTCTGGTTTAGGCTTGCTTGTTCCTGCTTGCTTGTTTCTGACTATCAATCATTCCACCCTGTCAAGAACAAAGTGAGAGGTAGAAAATATCTTAACTACAAGATGTGTCATTACTCGTGAACAAAATCTTCGATATGACTTATATATCTTCTTGGTTGTTGATGACCATTTCCAAAAAGTAATCCACCATAGTGAATTTTTTCTTTTGCAGGTCTCTTCAGTATGAAGAACCTGTCTGAAGAATGAGTATGCTTTCCACAATGATTACAAGGATTGAGATCAAAACATCGATATTTCATGTGACCAACTCGATGACAATGCTGGAATTTTAGAATCTAATGCAAATATGAAGCAGGTGAAGATGAGATTTCTTGAAGGAATTCAACATTCTGATTGATGGATTGAGTGTCAAAATTCTATGGCCTTGATGTTAAAGGAATGTAACTGCGGAAGATATTCAAAATACATTTGTCTATTGTATTATTGTATTGCTCCTTCGAGAGATGTTATTGATGTAATTAATTATGTAAGAGTCATTGAAAAAGTCAATGTAAACCCTAGGTTTTGTGTCGGCCTAGAAGAACCCAAAAAAGATTATTATATTATGTAATTGACATGTCGTCCCAGTCAGTTAGGAGAAGTCGGCCCAGTTGGGAAAAAGTCACCCCAACGGAAGAATATAAATAGAGGATGAGTTGCTCATTTGTATTCACTCATCTCACTCTCACAAGTTCGCATAGGAGAGAGTGAGAAGTTCGCACAAGTGGAGGATTAGCTGATTTTGTCTTGGGGTTTATATTTGTACTTTGTGAATTCTATATTGAGGAATATTTTGCCGGGGTTTTCTCCATTGTAGTTTCCCCGAGAAAAATATCGTGTTCATTGTGTTCTTGTTGTGCTTGTATTTATTTCAGTGATAGATTGTTTAATGTTATATGCTAAATAAGTAAAAACTAACACTTGATGCCATGCAAGAATCTCACAAGCTAAGGATCTAAGCACAATGTAATTTTCACTAAAAATTGCAACAAAGATTTGTAGAGAATTGAGAAGAAGAAGAGCAGAAACACATGAAAGAAAGAACTCAATTTGATAAACTCTCATCATCTTATTAATGAACAATATGAGTACACTATATAATACATCTCTGAAGATAAATTTGAATGCCTTGGAGGAAAATTCAAAAGCTCACATGTAGCAAGATTAGAATAGCAAAAATCCCTCCATCCAGGCAACATCAAACTCCAAATCATAACAAGTGGTCACAAATTGGCTAACTAAGCTTAGGTAGGCCATGAGTGACCAAAAGGAAACAAGTTGGAGGCTTTTCAAGAGAAAAAGCAGAAAGGGGTTAAGGCAAAAGCTGACAAACCTGCCCAAAGTCATCCTAGTGCACTTCCTCATCCTAATCCAAGTGAAAAGAAGAAAGAAAACTGCTTTGAACTCACAAAAACTGGATAAAAGCATAATAAAGCAAGTAGGGGCACCTTAAATCATAAAAGCTTAATAAAAGCAGGAACTAAAGCAAATGGGGGTGTTATTGTGGATAAACATCGAAAGATGTGGGCCAAGTATGCATTAGGTGAACAACTAACAACGTCTAACACTTAGGAAACATAAAATAATGTTTACACTAAGGCATATATGGGTTAATTTTTCTAACACCCCCTTAATCCTGACTTATGTGAGTGCAATTAAACAAAAATAGGGCCCAAGCAACAAAGGTTTATGATCACCCTTTACAAATTTATTATCCATGTAAGCTAAGGAAAGAAGGAAAACCACTTGGGAAGAAAACCCCCCCTCAAAATCAATATGGAATACACCATAATAATCTCTCCAAAGTCCAAGCAGGTGTGAACTTGGTCATGATGTATGGAGGAGTCTTCTTTTCGGGAAGAAGTGGAATGTGCTCACCAGATTTGAACTTCCTGAGATAAGGTCCAAATGAGACTCGATGATGTTCTCCATCTTCTGTGCAACTCTGAGAACAAGTGCCAATCATAATCATGCAGTGGATCAGAAGCATAACAAATAGAGCGAATGCAACTACTCCATACTATAAATTTGCTTCTATAGCATCCAATGACACACCAAAAATCGAACCAATGAGAGGTTCTAAGTGTGTATGAGCTGCCAACAACTGGCTAATGATCTTCAAGATTCAAATCAGAAGACATATGAGAGAACTAAGAGGTGTCTCCAACTTCTTGAGGAAATGTGTTGGAAATCATGTAGGAACTGGCAGGAGCATTGACAATGGAAGTGAGGGTGCAACTAACAACCTCACACTGTACATTGGACTTCCATATAACCATTCGATGACTGGAAAAGGATCCCCAATATCTGAAGTATGAGAGGAGAACACTGAATGGATGGAGAGAGAGTTCTTCTTCACAATATGGTTCGAATGTCTTCTATTGGATTAGCTGCATATGAAGAGGAGAAATCAGAATTCTCATAAACTTCTACTGCAACTGGAAAAGGAGCCACTTCAAGGAGACTTTCACTATTTGAATTAGTGTTGAGATTTCTGCTACTCTTCTTCAATACTTGCAAATCAAACACTCTGAAGATCTATATGGAATATTAATTGATTCTAATGATTCTGAGGTTCTCAAGCGCTCTCTCCCTTAGAGCACTTGTCCCAGCTGGAGCCAAATGTTATCACACCATAGTAGTTGGGCTACTATGCTTGCTGAGTATATATCTGCACTTTCTAGAGCTTTTCTTTTATAGAGATCAGTTATGATGAGGAGTGTTATTTGGGATCACTCACAGATCAAAGTAGTATATATCAGACATTGAGTAGACCTTGTGCCAAGGCTGAGCCTTGAGAGCTTAGATTTGATGACCGATGTGACCTTTTGTTTCATACAGTTTTAGTTCAGTGCCTAGAGTTCCGGATGTTATTATTACAGCAGTGTTTCAGTTGGTTATGGATGATGATTATTTATATGATATGATGTGACCTATGGACTTGTGCTTGTTATCATGGATTATTATCTTGTTGTTTTAGTCATCTTCATAGCATTGACTTGGTATATGACTCATGATGTGGCAGTACTATCTAAATAAATAAAATGAAATATCTTGGATGATTTTATAAAATATAAAATTGGATGTATTACTTGCACTCTAAGGTTTTCTGACAATACTCATTGGCTTCATTACCCTCCTATGAGCATGGACATGGTTTTTCCTGACATCTTTGTTTGCTAGTCTAGGCACCACATCCACTTGACTCCATCCACCCATGACCTTCCTTATTTGGCTTTCACCTTGACTTGCCTTCTTGACTACTTGATATGGAGGACTTCCCCATTTCTACCTCTGTGTTGGACCGCATCCATGTTTGTTTTGTGTCTCGGCTCTGAGTTGGTGACAGAACTTTCCTTTGGTGAGTTGGATTTTATGCCTAGATCACTCTAGTCGGTTGCCCTGATGTTTGGTTTAGCACAGAATTCCCTTTAGTCACATGAGTTGCTGTTGGCTAAAACTGAAAGCACATGTACTACTTATATTGGAAATCTATTATAAAAGCCTGTGAACTTAAAATTCTAGAATGTGTTTTTCAACACACGTGAATAAATGCGAAAGCAATGAACTGCTAAAATACCCCGCGAAGGGTATAGAAAGGTCTAAAAAGCAATGGTTAAATAAATGCTATATCTAAATATTGTTGACCTCATAAGTGTAAATATGCCCCGGATGCAAGTTGCGATTAGTTGTGCTTCTTAGCGCATGTGAAATCCCAGAGGGGTCATATAGGCCAAAAAGGCCATGGAAATGAAATGAATGATCCTAATGAACCTCGATCAACTTGATGTAGACATGATTCCTAAGTTGAATAAGCACTCTCTAAACAACTTATCCATTTGTGAGGCATTGCCATTCCCTTTGTTATTTTGTCCAGCATAGAGTGTAGCTTCCCCTTTCCCCGTCCAAAGTGTCACTTAGTTAAGTTGAGCAAGTCATCCCTTTTGCCTAGCCTTCTTCTAGGCCTTCACCCTTTGCTAGCAGTTAGGCCATGTCCATTGGATGAGTATGTCTTTAAAGCTTTTGTGCAAGTAAAATATAAACAATTTTGAAATATATATGTATTAACTACCACTGAATGATGTTTATACTTTAAGTTAAGCTGTGAATATGATTAACGGAACATGTCTTCGTCTTTTGTTATAATCTAGTCTTTGGTTATATTTTGACCCAGTCAAACATAGTTTGACCATGATCATTCTTGGGATCCGTGATGAGATGGACCACATGTTCTTATTGATGTTTCTCTATGGTCCCACATAAACCTATTGACGATTCCATATGTTGGATATATGCTTCAGATGATGATTGATACAGTTGGTCAGTTTTATTATTATTTCCAGATCATCATATTTTACACTGTCCGGGTATGGTGGACCCTACAGATGACCCCACAGGTTATCACATGGTGTATGAGTACTCATCTCTAGTGGATTTGGGTCCTATGGACCCATTGACAAACTTATCTTTCCGTTTCGGGCACTCTTGGGCATGATAGCAGCAATTACCCACTTGTTGACCAGTTTGGGCATGCTGATCCAGCCTGTCCAGCAGAGGCATTGGAGGCCAGTCGTTGCCTAGGGCGCTACAGAGGAATGGGGTGTTCCAGCCACTTGTTCTTACCATTATACCCCCCTTCCAGACAGCCTAATACACTCATTTTGACAACGCAGGCACCCTGGATGGCAGTTTGGGGCACTTTTAGGGTTTTCAGGAGGATTAAAAAATGGAATAAAAAGGTCACTGGGGAATTCAATTTGGGAAATTGAGGAAAGGTTTTGGAACTTGGTCTTCTCAGAGGTCATCCATGGTGAACGCCCCTTCCAGATCAATTGGAATCAGTTAGTGGGGTCCACAGTGGTTACAGGAGGTCTTTTACTGCATGTCTCTCTCAGATTTTGGAGACAAGATTTGATCATTTGTATATTTGACATGTCATAGACTTATATTTTATATTATTGTGCCATGGGGACATGCTAGTGAAGGGGATTAATACCTCCTAGCCCCACCATGAGCTCCTAGTGACTTGTCTTGATCTTATTGTGTGGCACATGTGTTTCTAGCCACCCTTCATGTATGACGTCACCCTAATTGAGTCTCTTTAGCTATGACGTCATCACTTAGTGAGTGATCCATGTGATATATTGTATTGGCTCATCTTAGCCGTTGATTAGATTGTTATATCTTTTGATCTCAACCACTAGTTTTAAAAAGTGGTTTTGTGGTTTAGGGTTTTGGTCTTCCTCTCTTATAAAAAGAGAAGACCCCCTCATTTGTAAAGCACCTTTGGGCTCTTGAAAACTTGGAATAAAAATACTATTTTGGAGATCTTCTTCTTGGCTTTGATTGGGTTTCTCTTGTACATGATTATGCATCTTTGCTTTTAGACATTTTTTGCTTCTAACAGGGGAATTCGACATCAACAAAGGGAGGCCGAATTGATTGAAGCTAGAGTGGGATTTTGCTTGAAGGGAAGATTGTAGGGGTTTCCCACATCCCCCTTGGGAAAGACGTCTTCATCTTGAGGGAGTGTTTCAATTGTGCTTTGTCCATTGATTGCTTCTTTGACATGACATGCTTAGATCTCATTGATTTGTGGATCAAATCTAACATTTTGTAGTTTGATTTACAAGTTGAATGGGGCATCTCTCCTCCTAGGGCTTGGACGATTTTGGTTGGATTTACTTGGAGCTAGCTTGAAATTGTAACTAAGGGCAAGGATCATGCATGTGCAAAGTAGCCGCAAGCTTTTGAGGTAAGATCTACAAGGTATGTAACCATTTCGCTTGTTCTCCATCCTATTGGTCACATAAACCCTTAAAATCTAAAACCCTCTTTTTCTATTTTTTTAGATCTACTTGGATATAGCATGCTTTTGGGGATAACATTAAGAACCCACCTCTATAGCATCCACGACGATTCGGATCTATAGTTTGGTGGTGTTTGGCTTTCATTTGACACATTTTCCAAGGCATATCAACCTCTCCAAGGGAAGTCACATTCCTTGAGGAGGCTAGTTGGGCTAGTTCCTAAACGTGGGTAGGTGAGATTTTTGTTGCATTGAATAGATCAACCTTGAAAGCCTACCCCTAGTGCTTCGTTTTTGTGATTTCTACCTTGTGGGCCCCATTCCTCATTTTGAGGGTTGTGCCCCACTTGGGTCACTTAGTGATGCATTAGATCTAGTGAGATCTAGCCATGGCATGCTCTTGATCTTGAAAACCCACCTTGTTTTACACCTTGACTACCCCAATCTACAATTTGGTGGACATCCGACTCCATTAGCCCCTCCATCCAAGGCACTAGTCATCCTTGAGTCAATTCGCACTCCTTGGGTAGGTGGAGTTTTGCTAGATCCCACACTTGGGTATTGCTAATTCTTGGCCAATCCATAGATCCATGCCATAGCATACCCCTAGTACCATTCTATTTCAACTTTGACCTTGTGGACCCAACTTGGACCAATTTTCCACTTTTTAAGGAGTGGGTCCCACTTGGCTAATTTTCATGGTACTAAGTCATCTTTAGATCTATTGATTAAATCTCATAGGTGGCCCTTGGCTTTCATTGGTTGAACCATTTGTCACTCTTTAAGCCTCTTCAACCATACCTTAACCCTTGGGTCCACTTAATCTTCCTAGATCTAATTCAGCATTGATCTCCTCTTTCATTCTACACATTTCCCTAGGAGTCTTTGGGTTAGCTAGTCTTCATTGATTGGCTAGGGTCTCCCCCTTGATCTTGATTTGTCTCGATCTAAAGTGAAGAGTGCCTCGATTATCGTGACACCCAGCTTGCATTGGGAACCGTGGCATATCTTGGGTCACCTCTTTAGTTGTCCATCTCCTCTACCATCCCGGATGGGATACTGTTAGAGACAACTACAAGTTGTGTGATAATAGGCCCCTAATATCCCTTTCTCTCCAAGAGTAACTCTACCCTTCCATTGACCAATAATCCACTTGACTAGCTAGTTGACTATTTGACCATTCAGTCCTCCCATGAGGAAGGCTAATCTATGCAATACTTTGGGATGGTTATGCTAAAGGGTGATATGTATATAAGAGATTTTCTCTTACTTAGTGTTTTGTTATGTTTTTGTGCTATGAGGATAAATTATGCAAAGAGTCACGTGATGATCACTTGTGTAGGATAGGATCTTGTACTTAGTTGTTTGTCAATATTTTTCATATCATAGTTGATAACATCGGTATTGGCAAAAAATTAGTGAGGGCCTGGAATATAACTTCTCGACAATATTGGCAAAAAAATAGGAAAAATTGACAAATCACAGCAAGCATCAAAAAATCAAAATTTCTACCTTAATAGGGTCAAAATTTGCTTGTCGATTTTTTCCCCTATTTTTCTATTTTTCCCAATTTTTCTCAATTTTTTTTTAATTTTTCCCGATTTTTTCAGTCCAGAAAACGGTAGCCAAAAAAACTACGATTTTTCGAGACATTGTCAATTTTTTCAACTCTGGTCATAATCAAGTGATTTTTCATCCTCATTAGGTTTTATGTATGGTCCTGTTATCACACAACTTGTAGTTGCCCCTAGAGGTATCCCATCCGGGACGGTAGAGGAGACAGGCAACTAAAGAGGTGACCCAAGAGATGCCACGGTTCCCAATGCAATGTGGGAGTCACGTCAACCGAGGCACTCTTCGCTTTAGGTCAAGGTGTAACTAGACCAAGGGGGAGACCCTATACCCCAATCACAGTTGATTGGACCCAAACAAAGGTTTCTAAGGGTAGGTAAGTAGTGGGTTGCGGAAACCAATGCAAGGCTAAGTGGACCTAAGAGTTAAGGAATGGTTGAAGGTGGTGTAATGGATAGTTAGTGTTTCAACCTATGTATGGTTTAGGCCACATGATGGGGTATGATTATTAGGTATAGTACCATGTGTTTCCACAAGTGGGTTTTGTTTTCTTGGGAAGTGTGAAATGGTTCTAGGTAGACCCACAAGGTGAAGTTAGGTGTGAGGTTAGTACTATAGGTTAGATCTAGGCTAGATCTATAAGTTTGAGTTGGTTCTAGGATTACCCATGTACTAGATCTAGGGTTTGACACGAATCCCAAGGAGTGCGCCTTGCTTGGAAAAGGACTAGTGCCTTGTTGGATGGGCTAATGGGGTCAAGAAGTATGTCAAAGTGTAGATCGGGACACCTAGAAGCCAAGTCAAGTGGGTTGAATGAGATCCAATGGTTGGATCTTACTAGATCTAGGTTTTTAAGTGATGACCAAAAGTGGACCACAATCCCTTAAAACAAGGAATGCAATCCCCAAGGCGGATCTTGACAAAAGGACAGTATAGACCTAGGTTTCAAGGCCTGGGCATTCCAAATCCACGAAAATCTCCAACACCCACTTCCTAGAAGTGGACCAACTCAAAACTTCAAGGGGGTGCGACTTGCTCAAGGAAGGGAAAAAGATGGGTTTGGTGGACCAAATCAAGTCCAATGGCCACCAAACTGTAGATCCAAGTGGCTAGTACCCCGATCTATGTACCTTCAAAAATTTAAGTGAATCCAATGGCTAGATCTTAGTAGATCTAAGTTTTAAGGTATCAAGAAAATCAAAAGGGGATTTCAACCCCTTAAAACATGGAGAGATGTCCACAAGGTAGTTTTCACCAAAGTAAAGATATGGGTATAGGTTATCAAGTGTCTAGATTTCAAATCAAATGAGATCTCACCTACCCATGTGCTAGATCTAGCCCAACAAGCCTCTCCCTAGGAAGTGCGATTTGGGTCAAGGAGGGCTTTTTGCCTTGAAAAGTGGGTCAATTCTTAGCCAATCACCACCAAACTATAGATCCAACTAGGGGTGGATGCTATAGAGGTGGGTTTTCAATATCTCTTCAAGAACAATGCTAGATCTAAGGAGATCTGAAAAATACCAAAAACAAGGGTTTTAATTTGATTAGGGTTTTTGTGATCTAGAAATTATGGAAGATTCAAGGAAGAGAAGATCATACCTCTTGGAACATACCTAGATGAAGAGATGAATGCTAGTTGAGGCTAGTTGAGACGAGGATTACTTTGCCAAAGATCAAATGGAGAATTGTTGAAGCCCTCTTGCCAAATCGATTTTTCCAAGCCACATGTGATTCCTTCTAACTTGTTAAGCCAAGGAGCAAAGCATCAATCAGTTTAACAAATTGAAGGTAGATAGAAGCAAGAGAGAGAAAAACATAGAATAGTTGACACAAAGGCAAAACTACTCCCTGTCAAACCCAAAACGACTTCTTCCAAGCTTGAAGGGCAAGCCTCCCCACCAATTCGCACTTGTCAAAATCGCCCTCTTAACATGCAAATAAAGTATGGTAAATATGCAAGATAGCTACAATAGATCCTCCAGTGCAATGGACAATAGCATTTACAATCGAAACAACCAACATCCACTCCAATCCAAGCATGTACTCCAAAAGATAGAAATTTTATTCCAAGAGCCAAGAGCCAAAAATCTCTAGATGAATTTTACAATGAGAGGCTCCCTCCTTAAATAGGATGGGGAGAGAGCATAATCCTAACCACTTTTTGAATGAGTGGCTAAGATTAAAAGATACCAATGTCTAATCAATGGTTGAGATGAGCTCAACAATAAAATACATGGATCACTAATAAAATATTATGTGAGTGGACAAAATCGCCCTAGAAGAGGGGAATCCCACCAAATCATGATGACAAAATGTAATAAGGGGCTTATGGTGGGTCCAAGGGGTAATTTTATCCCTCCTTGGTCAATCCCCATAGCACAATAATCAATAAATAATCATCAATGTACCAAATCGTGCCACCATAGTCAAATCGTAGGCCTCAAAAAGACCTCAGAAATCCACAGAAAGTGCCATAAGTGATGGATGCGGGCCCCGATGAAGCTGAAACTGCTGGAGAAGGTGTGGAGGACCCCGATCTATCATCACTGATAATCCCATGCCATATCATTGCCTCAGTAGCCCAAATCGATTTCCTCAATAGCCATTTCTACCAATCCTGAAATGCCTCGGGAAGCGTGAAACTGCCCCAAACTGCCTCCTGGAGTGCCTGCGCTGTCAAGGTGAGGGCACCAATGTGTCCGGGAGGGGGGTAATATGGTAAAAACAAGTGGCTGGACCACCCCCTCCATCATCAGCGCCCTAGGTCAACCGGATAAAAATCACATCTGCTCCGATAGGGCCTCCGACAGACCAAAACTGCACTAGGACAGCCTACTGAGGCTAAATCATCACTATAAGTGCCCGGAACTGAAAACAAACTGTCCCATTGGACTCAGAAGGTCCAAATCCATCCAAGATGTGTACTCATACACCATATGAATCTCTGCATGATCAAAATAAATATCCAATATGCCGGATCAAGGCCAATAATAATGCGCTATACATATACAAACACTGCTGTAACCCCAGAATCATCATCATAACCCTGTAGCTGCTGCATAGAGTCATCATGTATGTATACATAGACCATATATCATCTATCCATATCATCATAAGGTCCAACATCTCATGTCTCATGGTCCTCCATGGTCAAACTAGGTCTAACCAAGACCAAATATAACTCAGATCATCATCAATAGCTGCTGCAAAGTGTCAAGGTTAATATATGCTCTATAACTTATTCAAATAACAATTATAACACAGAGTAATCATGACTGGCGATCTAAATCCAAATATATAGTGTCGTTAATTATTATTATTACTCAGACTAGACTTTCAGGATCATACTCACTTCATAGTTGTGATCAATTTGCTAGTGAAGGGTGAAGGCTTAAATTAACTGGCTAGGCTAAGGGAGGACTTGACTGTCTTGACTTTGTGACACTTTGGCAAGGGAAAGGGAATACACCATAGTATATACTGAATGAGCAATAACACAGGGAATGGCGGTGTCTCACAAATGGATGAGTTGTTTAAAGAGGGTTTATTCACCTTCACAGATGCGCACAATCCATAATACAAATAAGGCCAGCAATTGTTTAGATATAGCATTTAAGTTCCATTGCTTTTTTTGGGCCTGAAGTTTCCATAGCCTTGATCTATGTGTGTTTACAAACACATTGCATAGATTTACATTTTTTTCTTTAGGCTTTCTGCTGCAGGTGTGTTTTTAAGGCACTTGTTTACCTGAGCACTTCTAGGTGTGTCATGGACAGCTTGTTTACCTAGGTATTTATTTTCCAAAAGATATAACATTTTATTTTCATTGCCATGTTCATTTGGCATGCCTCTCATTCATGTGTGTTTAGAAACACATTGCATGAATGGGCTTTTCATACAAGATATAGCATTTCATTTTTCCAAATTTTGTATTCATGGCAGCACTAAAAGTTTCAGGTTTAGCCAACACAACTTTAGTGACTAGGGGGAATTCTCAAGGAACTCCAACTCACCATAGGTAAGTTTTGTCACCAACTCAGAGCCGAGACACAATAAACAGGGAAGCTCATCCAATACAGAGGCTACAGTGGGGGAAAGTCCTCCATGCCACTAGTCAAGTAGTAAGTCAGGGTGATAATCTAAAAGGTAGGCCATGGATGGATGAAGACAATGAAATGATGGAGCCATCACTAGCAAGCCAAAGTATGGTGGAATGATCACCTCTATTCTCCCTAAGGAGGGTAATACCAATGAGTATGAATAGTGAACTTCTAAGTCTGAGTAGGGACAATAATATATATATAATGAGATCAACCAGGTCCACATATCTATATGATCGCCAGATCATGACACTAAGTGCTAAGACATGCTATAAGAATAAGTATAAAAGCAATATAACCATAACACAATGATATACCTGCTAAGTCATATACCTTAATGCTCATCAACCTGTACCATCATCTGTCCTCTGAAACTGCTGCTGTAACTCTGGGCACTACTAACTGCTCTGTACCAATGGTATAATGGCTACATCGGTCATCTCTCTGAGTGTCCCGAGACTCAGTCATGGCATAGGGAATACATATGCTGTCCAAAATCTGATAGTGATCCATAGATAGCTGCTCATCTCATCATCTCAAAGTAAAGGAACTGGCTGAAATGTGCTCTGGAATCTGAAAAATAATGTATGGTAGCCCGACTACTATATATGTGATAACAGGTCCTTATATCAATATTCATCATGGTTTAACTTTGACCAAGTTTTATTTTTTTAATAGTTTGACTTGGTCAACGAGACCAACCAGCAACATGTAATTCTCACTTAGTCAAATGTGATCATGTTTCAGCTTTCAAAGGCCAATTATACGCCTCCAAATATTATTTGCAGAATTATTGAATTAATAGACTAATTATGGAATTATTTTCTTAAGTTTCAATATTTTACCGTAAGTCATTTTTTAATTATTTGGAGTTGTTGTATAGATCACGACTTGGATTGGTTTTGGGCATGGATTTGATCCACATTATGGTTTTGAGGATCAAAGAATCTATCTATGGCATTAGATTTCAGTTTTGAGCAAAGGAAGCCTAAGATTTAATTAATGGTGATTTATTAAATGGCATGACCAAGGTTCAATTTAAAAAATGACTATGGTTTTTTATGTTTGGCAGTGGGATTGTGAAAAGTCAAAGTGATGACTTGGGTAACCTTAGATTATCCCCTTAGTTACTTTTTTATCATTTCTTGGGCATCACAACATGTAGTTACTTGGTTTCAAGCTACATGGCACACCAGAAGGGTGCACTCTCTCCCATGGGTGTGCACTTATTCATTAGAGGCACAACTTAAGTGATGAGGGTGGAGTAAAAGGTGGATTGGACCACCGAGGGGATCCCCTAGGCCCCCCAACAATGTAATACATTGTATCACTTAGCAATTCGCCCCCCTCAAGCTTGATGGCATTTTCCAGCATTTTGTAAATTTGTAAATGAGAATTAATCTCATCCATTGATCTCTTGAATCTATATTTTAATCCCATCCCTTCTTTTTGGCTAGGGATTGTGCTCACTTCTTCTATATAAAAGAGAGTGAGATACCATTTGTAAAGGATTTTTGGCCATTTTCAACAGTAATAGAAGAACTACAAATTTGTATCTAAAATCTATTGTTTCCAGTTGAGTTGTGATGAATATTTGCTCTTTCCATCCTTTTCTATTTGTTAGATCTTAGTTCCATTGGTATTGGGAAATTTTATTGTGTTTTGCATGTAGGGAAAGAATACCGAGTTCGCCCTAAGCACACTGGTTTTCTCAACAAAGGTGCTTTCTCTCCAAAGAAGTCGATTTGCCTATTTGTCTTTTGTTTTTGCTATCTTTCTTGTTGACTTGCATGTCTTTTTCAATTTGTAATGCTGAGCTTAATTTAGTCTTTGTGATTCTCACTCACTAACTTAATCTTTGTTTTGTAGGTTGAAGAGAGTAAGAGCTAAAGTATGCCCTAGTCAATAGAGGGAATTTTCTTCGAGATTGGATCTATACAAATAGTTGCTAGGAAGGAGAGATGACTTCACTGGCCTCTGGAATCAGGTAAATACCTCAATATACGGTTCCAAAACTCTGAAATTCCACTAGTCAACAAAATTTTACTTCTTTATTTTGTTTTGGGTTTTGCATGCTTAGTAAATTCTTGGGTGTTTTATAGTTATAGCTTACTATGTATCTTCTAGAGGTAGATTAGCTTGAATATCTCTTAGAAATTACTGAATTTTTCCTTAGGAATAGGCACTAATCCTTAAAGATCATTTTCAACCATTTGGGTGCCTTAAAATCTCCTATGCATGCTTGTTTTCTTCATTGTTTTGAATCGTATAGATCTGATTTTTAACTACAATGGGCATATTTTAGTGCTAAGGTATTTTTAAATAAAACACAATGTTTCTAGCTTTATATAAATTTCATTTTCTATGTGTTCATCAAGATTAAACTTGTTAAATTTATAGCTTCAAAAGCTATTAAATATCATCGCCAAACTTCTCCTATGTGTCCTTACCTTCTCCTGCCATGTGTCAGCTCCAACAGTTTCTTTTTGTCCTATTCATGCGCCATGTGACATGTGTCCATTTAGGGGGTTTCTTAGGGAGGGGGATGCTTAGGGTGGTTCCTCCCTAGGGGGCTTGCTTAGGGCGGTTCATCCCGAGGGGGCTGCTTAGGGTGGTTCCTCCCTAGGGGGCTGCTTTGTGTGGTTCCCTTAGGGGGATACTTGGGACAACCACGCTAAACTATATAAAGGTGCCAACCCCTTTCCGTTTGGATCATTCCAATTTCTTTCTTGAAGAGTGCTCTTGGAGGAGGTGGAAGAAGGCGGCAGAGATATTGTGAGCAGAGAAGCAGGCAGAGATATTGTGTACAGAAGCAAGAAGAGAACACTGTGAGCAGAGGTTGTCATTCATTTATGGTTATGTTCAGAAGCAGACAGAGATCACTGTAAGCAGAGGTTGCCTTACAGTTCTGGTATAAGTTGTTATATCTGTTGTTAAATTTTTCCCTCGCACAGTGAAGTTTATGATGATGTAATTTAAATCTGATATCTTATATAAGAAAGATTGTTTGGCTGTAGTTTTTCTCCCTTCTAAGGGTTTTCTCCAGGATAAATCTACTGTGTTTATGTGGAATGAATTAGTCCATCTTAGTTATGACATGTATTGTTGCTTGAATTAAAACTTGACATGTCATCGGAGCTTTGGGTGTGAACAGAGCTCAGTTTTGTAGTTCATGAGCCTTCACAGGTCCTAGGATTTAAGTTTTATAAAGCACAACCCTAAGTTTCCTGTTCAAGCATGTCTTCTTCTATTTATGTTCGACCTGAAGATAGGCTAGAGGGAGATTCAAACTTTAATGTTTGGAAACTCAAGATTATGAATATTCTCCAAGAGTTAGAACTAGATCATTTTGTGACTACAGTGGTGGAAGAACCAGTTTCTAATGCTAGTAGGGTAGCCTTCAGAAGGAATCAATCTAGGGAAAAGAGAGTTATTTTTTATTCTATAAAAGATAGTATCATGCCAGTGCTAACTTCTCTGATGACAGCTAAAGACTTGTTATCACACCATAGTAGCTGGGCTACTATTCTTGTTGAGCAGATATCTGCACTTTCCAGAGCTTTGCCTTTACAGAGATCAGTTATGATGAGCAGCATGATTTGAAATCACTTACAAATCAGAGCAGTGTATATCAGATATTGAGTAGACCTTATGCCAAGGCTGAGCCTTAAGAGCTTAGATTTGATGATCGATATGACCTTTTGTTCCATACAGTTTCAGTTTAGTGCCTAGTGTTCCGGATGTTATTATTGCAGTAGTGTTTCGGTTGGTTCTAGATGATGATTATGCATATGCAGTGATATGACTATTGGACTTGTGATTGTTATCATTGATTATTATCTTGTTGTTTTAGCCCTCTTCATAGCATTGACTTGGTATATAACTCATGATGTGGCAGTATTATTTAATAAATGAAATGAAATATCTTGGTTGTTTTAAATAATGAATTGGATGTATTACTTGCACTCAAAGGTTCACTGACTGTACCCATTGGTTTCACTACCCTCATATGAGCATGAACATGGTCTTTCATGACAGTTATGTCTACTAGCTTAGGTTTCACATTCACTTGACTCCATCCATCCATGACCTTCCCTATTTTTGGCTTTCTCCCTAATTTTCCTTTTTGACTATTGATATGGAGGACTTCCCCTTTTTCTATCGATGTGTTGGATTGCATCCATGTTTGTTTTGTGTCTCGGCTTTGAGTTGGTGACAAAACTTGCCCATGGTGAGTTGGATTTTATTCCTAGATCATTCTATTCGGTTGCTTCGATGTTTGGCTTAGCGCGGAATTCCCTCTAGTCACATGAGATGTTGGCTAAAACCTGAAGCACTTGTACTATTTATGGAAATTATTGGAAATCTCTTATGAAAGCCTATGAAATTAAATTCTAGAATGTGTTTCTAAACACACGATGAATAAAGGTTAAAGCAATGAAATGCTAAAATACCCCATGAAGGGTATAGAAAGGTCCAAAAAGCAATGGCTAAATAAATGCTAAATCTAAAGATTACTGACCTCACAAATGTAAATATGCCCCGGATGCAAGCTGTGATTAGTTGTGCTTTCAAGCGCATGTGAAATCCCAGAGGGGTCATATAGGACAAAAAGGCCATGGAAATTAAATGAATGATTCTAATGAACTTGGATCAACTTGTTATAGAAATGATGCCAAGGTTGAATAAGCACTCTCTAAACAACGTACACATTTGTGAGGCACTGTCATTCCCTTTGTTTATCTTGTCCAGCACAGTGCGTAGCTCCCCTCCTTCCCCGTCCAAAGTATCTCTTAGTTGAATTGGTCAAGTCATCCCTTTGTCCTGACCTTGTTCTTAGCCTTCACCCTATCTTAGCAATTAGACCATGTCCATTGATGAGTATGTCTTTAAAGCTCTAGTGCAAGTAAAATATAAATAACACTAAATATCTATGTATTAACTGCCACGTGATTGATGTTTATACTTTAATTTAAGCTGTGAATATGGTTAAAGGAACATGCCTTAGTCATTTGTTATGATCTAGTCCTTGGTTGTATTTCGACCTAGTCAAACATAGTTTGACCATGGTCATTCTTGGGATCCGTGATGAGATGGACCACTTGTGCTTTAGGATGTTGATGTATCGTCCCACATGCACCTATTGATGATTCCATATGTTGGACATATGCTCCAGATGATGATTGATGCAGTTGGTCATTTTTATTATTATTCCAGATCATCATATTTTACACTGTCCGAATGTGGTGGACCCTACAGATGACCCTATAGGTTGTCATGAGGTGTATGAGTACTCATCTCTAGTGGATTTGGGTCTTCTGGATCCATTTAGACACTTATCTTTCAGTTTCGGGCACTCTCGGGCATGATAATAACAGTTTTCCACCCGTTGACCAGTTTGGGCATGCTGGTGAGGCTTGTTCAGCAGGAGCATTGGAGGAAAGTCATTTCCTAGGGTGCTACAGAGGAAGGGGGTGGTCCAGCCACTTGTTTTTACCATTATACCCCCCTTCCAGACAACCAGGTACACTCAGTTTGACAGCGCAGGCACCTTGGATAGCAGTTTTCATCATTTTCAGGGTTTTCAGGAGGATTAAAAAATGGAATAAAAGGGTCATTGACGAATTCGATTTGGGAAATTGAGGCAAGGTTTTGGCACTTGGTCTGCTCAGAGGTCATCCATGGTGTATCCCCCTTCTTCCAGATCAGTTTCCATCAGTCAGTGGGGTCCACAGTGGCTACATGAGGTCTTTTACTGCATGTCTCTCTCAGATTATGGGGATAGGATTTGATCATTTATCATGTTATTGTGCCATGGGGTCATGCTAGTGAAGGATATTAATGCCTCCTAGCCCTACCATGTGCTCCTAGTCATTTGTCCATGTCTTATATTGTGGCTCCCATGTTATCTAGCCACCCCCATGTATGAGGTCACCCTCCTAGAGTTTTTCTTTAGTCATGACGTCATCACTTAGTTAAGTGATCCATCTGTTATATTGTATCGGCTCATCCTAGCCATTGATTATATTGTTATATCTTTTCATCTCAACCACTAGTTTTCAAAAGTGGTTTAGGGTTTTGGTCTTCCTCTCTTATAAAAAGAGAAGAACCGCTCATTGTAAAGGCACCTTTGGAGCTCTTGAACATTGGAATAGAATACTATTTTGTGGATCTACTTCGCTTATCTTGATGGATTCTTTTGCAAGTTGAATATACAATATTTTCGCTATGTATCATCTGTGGATCGTGGGCTACTAGTTGTTTTACTGCTGGGAGGCCGAATTGATGAGGAGGAGGACAATTTGAAGGAGGCTATTGTTGGGAGGACCCACATATATTCTCTTCGGTTGATCTTTATGATAGGGAGTATCATTATTGTATCTTTGTGACATAATTGATGCTTTCTATTACGTCTCTTGATCATTTTCATAATTCCTTTACTTTGCTTGTTTCTAACTTGATCTTGTCTTGTAGGAGGAGGACAATTTGGTAATCTTTGAGGGAGGACGTTTTGGCTTGGAGCACTAGATATCACTCTTGAATATACACATAGGGGGAAGGGTATCAATTTGCAAAGTGGCCACAAGCACTTGAGGTATGTTATACAAGGTATGTACCTAGATCCACTCATTCTTCTTCATTGGTCATAAAATCTTAATAATCAAAACCCTCATTTTACTTTTTTTTTAGATCTGCTTGGATCTAGCTTGGATTTGGGTATAAAATTAAAACCCCACCTTAATACTAATCACGACAATCCCGATCTAAAGTTTGGTGGTAATTGGCTCTCATTTGACCCATTTCCCAAGGCACATTAGCCTCTCCAAGGGAAGTCGCATTCCTTAGGCTAGTTTGGCTAGTTCCCAAAAGTGGGTAGGTGAGATTCTTCTTGCATTAAATAGATCAACCTTGAAAACCTACCCCTAGTGCTTCACTTTTCTGATTTTCACCTTGTGGGCCCCATCCCTCATTTTGAGGATTGTGCCCCACTTGGGTCACTTGATGATGCATTAGATCTAGTGATATCTAGCCATGGCATGCTCTTGATCTTGAAAACCCACCTTGTTTTGCATCTTGACTATCTCGATCTACAATTTGGTGGACATTCGAATCCATTTGCCCCTCCTTCCAAGGCACTAGTCATCCTTGAGTCAATTCGCACTCCTTGGGTAGGTGGCTTTTTGCTAGGTCCCACACTTGGCTATTGCTAATTCTAGGCCAAATCCATAGATCCATGCCATAGCATACCCCTAGTACCATTCTCCTTCAACTTTGACCTTGTGGACCCAACTTGGACCAATTTCCACTTTTTAAGGAGTGGGTCCTGTTGCCAGCTAAGTTGTACTTAGTTGGATTATCAAGCGAGCGGGCAGAGTTGAACATGTTACATGTTCATTTTTGATGATTTGATGTCTAATCGGCCTTTTAAAGGCTCCCTTTTTTAATTTTTTCCACATGTCCATGGCCCTGCGGGGTTTGTAATAAAATGTACTAGCATGGTGTTTTGTAAAGGACTTGGTTCCCTAGGACTTTTTGGCTAAGTCAAGTATTCCAAAGAGTTTTTTCATCTATTAATTATGTCTTGCATTAGTGCATAACATAATTTTTGGGTTTTTCTCTTGCTCCTCCAAAGCTGGAATGCCTGGGGATGTTAACGAGCCTTAGGGGATTGTTAAAGTCCATGGGTCAATGTATATGAACATGCTAGACATTGTTTTTGAGTCATATGGACATGTGCTAAGTCCACCTAGGTAGTTTTTTAATTTTCGGCGAAAAATATTTTTTCCGTAAATGAGCCATTTTTTAATGGTTTCATTAAAAAATATTGTAAGTGGCATAAAAATGTCATCTAGGGGTCTTTTTTTCCTCAGGGGCACTCGTTTTCTAACTCAGAGCACCCTCTTAACCCCTAAACCCACATTTTATAATGTTTGGGTCATTAATTTTTCACTTATGCTCAAAAAAGTAAAAAAAAGTAAAAAATGGAGAGAAAAATGCAAAAAAGTAAAAAATCATAAAAAATTAATTTCCAAATTTTATGGGATTGGAAGTCAGAATTATTTCTGCTATGTTTTAGGAGTTGTAAGAGCTGATTTTGGAAAGATTCCGAGCAACTATATTAGTGGGATTACTTCCCCACTTGAATTTGCAGCTATGTTTATGGGTTGTCACAGGGCTGATTTTTAGTTGATTTTGGGCTGATTTTGGCAGCCCATTACATGGGAGTGGGCAACCCCATTTTTTCCACGAGTTATGCCACTCATTCCACCCATTTCTCTCTAGCTTTGGCTATTTAAGCATGGCTGTCCACTCCATTTTCTCTAGTTGGAGTTTGGGAGTTAGAGCTAGCACTTGTAATTTGATTTTGTACTTGTCATTTTGCTTAATGAATAAAGAGACATTGGAGGTCAAGCTTGGTGTAGTGCTTTTGATGAGTGGGTGAATGTCATGGTTTTCATTGAGGTAACATTTATTTGAGCTACTTGTTTTCTTTTGCATCTAAATTTAGCTTTGGGAAGGATCAGTATTGATTTATAAGGAGGATTAGATAATTTGTTTATTATTTAGTCTTTTATCTATGCAAGTGTAGAGATCTGATTTAAATGTGTCATTTGTTTATGAGCATTTCCTTTTGATTTCTCATATGTATATTTCTAGATTTAATCATTTGGTTTCAACTTGATGTGACTTGCAGGTTATTTCAAGTGGATGAGTAGAGGATCTTGTTTGTTTCCTTTACTTTTCTAACATCTTTTTGCAGACGTAGCCCCTCAGTTCTCCACCAAGAAGGCTCCAAGGCTTCTTTAAGGAAAAAATTGATAAATTGATAAAAACTCTCCATATCTCCTTCTCTTCTACTTCATACTTTCACCTTGGTTACTGGTTACTTTTTGAAAGAGTAATAGTGGTTTGCAATCTGAACTTTACATTTTGATTTATTACTCTAAATGTCTGATCTATTCCATTTACAAAGTGTTCAGCTTTAATAGATTAGATCTTTTCATTTATCTAGCATTTTACTTTTGTCAACTTGTAAAAAATTGTCAAATCTTTAAAAGTTTTGATGAGTAGTGTTAGATCTTATTTAAAAGTTCATTTGGCTATTATAAGAGCTAATAATTTGCAGCTCACTTAGTTTGCAAAGATCCTAAGGAGACAAACCTCACAACTTGTCTCACTTAGTTAATTTTTTGCATTTTTACTTAGTTTTTCACTTAGAAATTTTTTGGGTTTTTAGTGGGTGACCCAAACACACTCTTAAAGTGTTTTGGGCCATCTTCTACTAATAATTGCTTGCTGGTTTGCAGCAGATGATGATCAGACAAGGGGATATGCTGGCCCAAAATTGAAGATCTGGGCCATCCGAAGCACCCAAAGCTAAATTTTTTCAAACCGGAAACTTTTTTCTCTCCCCTTTGTAAGCCACTAAGTCATAAAAGATTGGGGCATTTCTATTGCATTGTAACTAAAATATTAAACGAGAGCAAGTGAGCTAACCAAGCGTCCACACCCCATCCCCCCAGGGGGGGAAACTGTGTCGACTCAATTTTCGTGGTTTGCTTTTTTTTAGTTTAGATTTCATTTTTTGCATTTAATAAAATCAAACTAGGCTTAAAATTTACCTTATTGGTCTGTTCCACTAGCGGGCCACAAGTTCACTCAGGACTTAGATTTTATCATTTTTTTTACAAACTCAAACGCCTCCCTTGCTTTCCCGAAGTAGGGTTTCAGAACAAGTGCTTGCCCGAGTACTGGCCTGAAAAGAGACTCTTGGGGTTTTAAAAAATAAAATTTTGGTTCATAAAAAAATTTAAAAATTTCCAAGGTCTTCTCCCGTATGCTCTGTGGCCAACTTGCAGCTCAGTCTGATCATGTTGGTACGCTTCAGAAAGGGGGAGATGACTAGAAATAGGATCTAACACCACCCAAATCAAAAACCCTTTTGTGAAAATCCGGCACAACGCGAGTATTTTGTTGTCGTGGGCAAATTTTTCAAAGGACTTGGGACAAAACTGAGTAGTGACCTCTTGGAAACCGTTAGGCTTGCCCTCGTTGGTACAGCATCTGAACACCTCCTTGAGACTCCGATTCAGCCCAAGTCTGAGTGAGAAGCCACACATCAAAATTCCGGACATGTTCTCCGTACCTTTGCGTATATTGGGAACCCACCAACCCTAATAAAAAGATCACTACCACATTAAATTTAAAATAAACCAAAAACACTTGCACAACATTTACTTTTTCAGTTCATGCATCTATTTCGACTCCATTATAAGGCACTGGTTTATATTGTTATATTTCATGTTATTGATGAATGCTGTTAATGATGATATTGTTGAATATTTGCAAATGAAATGTTGATAAATGATGCTTTGCTTTACATGTACAAATGTATGCTGCATTAGCTTGGTTTCAAAAAAATATTTCTAACTCTTAGATTAGACACCATAGTTTTGTTTCATTTTTAGGGTCCACCCCCCTTGGCTTCGCTAGTAAAGCCTAGACGGGGGAGTCGAGTCCCAAGTGACAGCACTTGACTCTGACTTGTCCCTAAGGCCACAACAGCAGCTTGAAGACTTCTGCTGCGTTTTCCCAGGTGTGGAACCAGGCAACAACAGGTCTCACCTGGCTCATTTTCATGGTACTAAATCATCTTTAGATCTATTAATTGAACCTCAATAAGTGGTCCTTGTCATTCATTGGTTGAATCATTTGTCACTCTTTAAGCCTCTTAACCACACTTTAACCCTTTGGTCCACTTAACCTTCATAGATCTAACTCACCATTTATCTCCGTGTTTCATCATACACATTTCCTTAGGAATCTTTGGGTTAGCTAGTCTTCATTGATTGGCTAGGGTCTCCCCCTTGATCTTGATTAGTCTTGATCTAAAGTAAAGAGTGCCTCGGTTGACGTGACTCCCAACTTGCATTGGGAACCGTGGCATCTCTTGGGTCACCTCTTTAGTTGTCCAACACCTCTACCATCCTGGATGGGATACCTTTAGGAACAACTACAAGTTGTGTGATAACATTTTTGGCGTCGTTGTCGGGGAGGTAGAGGCTTACCTTAGGTGTCTGTGAGTATTCATGCATAATTCATATCTTATCGCATCTGGATTAATCTATATGGTTGTCATTTCAATCCTTAACTAAACATAGCCATCTATTTATCACTCATTCTCTCCCCGCTTATTAATGACATACATCTTGGTAGAAGAGAATTAAATTCTACCTGACGACTCCAAATTGTGACATCGCTGATGAACGCCCTCATGAGCATCCTTACAACCTTAGAAGTAAAATTAATCTAAATCAATCAGAAGGAACCCCATTCGTTTATCATAGAAGAGATACCAAAGCCCAAT
Source organism: Larix kaempferi (assembly GCA_027924585.1). Classification (NCBI taxonomy): domain Eukaryota; kingdom Viridiplantae; phylum Streptophyta; class Pinopsida; order Pinales; family Pinaceae; genus Larix; species Larix kaempferi. The sequence continues at coordinate 300,507 of BSBM01000123.1, forward strand.
CATCTAATTTCTTTTGGAAAATTGTTAACTTCGATTATCCAAACCGTTTCTTGGGGTCCCCTTCAACTAATTCGGTTCGTCCTTTATCTTCTAATCACAACTTAAGCCCAGTCAATCCAATGGCTGGAACGAATCAAACTAATCCTGGAAACAATACTCAAACCAATCCTCCCGTTGCTCGTAGATTTGGGAACAAGGCAAAAGCTTCACCTTTAGATTTTTCCCAAGTCCTTGGTGCCCCCCATGATATGCCTGACAAATACTTTGAAAAGATCCCTAAGTCCAATGGGAACTGTGCGACCTCCATTGAGGACCACATTGAAAATGTCTGGGCTCACATGGAATCTTATGGGGTTGAGGAAGAAGATGTGTACATGAGAGGTATTTTCGCATCCTTGGAGGGTGATGCTCGTAAATGGTTTGACCATTTTCCTGCATCATCAATCACATGATATGATGCTTTCACTGAAAAACTTAAGCATGAGTGGTCAGTCAAGTTAGATGGGCGTTTCCTTTTGAACCAACTTTTCGACATTAAAAAGAAAGAAAACGAGGTGGCATAGGCTTGTTCCTTGATGAACTGGCTATCTATCCATAGGATCAGATTTGCCTCTGGAGTTCACACGTGTGAAAGACAAGCCTGCCAAAATGAGAAAAAGGTTGTTTTGTTTTGCATATTAAGAACAAAAATTTGACTAAGTGTTGAACTCACATGGATAAGAGGCCATTTGGAAATGCCCGCAAGGAGGTGTCCTTGTGCTGATAAAATTAATCAGGTGGCATAGGCTTGTTCCTTGATGAACTGGCTATCTATCCATAGGATCAGATTTTCCTCTGGAGTTCACACATGTGAAAGACAAGCCTGCCAAAATGAGAAAAAAGTTGTTTTGTTTTGCATATTAAGAACAAAAATTTGGCTATGTATTGAACTCAAATGGCTAAGAGGCCATTTGGAAATGCCCACAAGGAGGTGTCCTTGTGCTGATAAAATTAATCAGGTGACATAGGCTTGTTCCTTGATGAACTGGCTATCTATCCATAGGATCAGATTTGCCTCTGGAGTTCACACGTGTGAAAGACAAGCCGGCCAAAATGAGAAAAAAGTTGTTTTGTTTTGCATATTAAGAACAAAAATTTGTCTAAGTGTTGAACTCACATGGCTAAGAGGCCATTTGGAAATGCCAAGGAGGTGTCCTTGTGATGATAAAATTAATCAGGTGGCATAGACTTGTTCCTTGATGAACTGGCTATCTATCCATAGGATCAGATTTGCCTCTGGAGTTCACATGTGTGAAAGACAAACCTGCAAAAATGAGAAAAAGGTTGTTTTGTTTTGCATATTAAGAACAAAAATTTTGCGAAGTGTTGAACTCACATGGCTAAGAGGCCATTTGGAAATGCCTGCATGGAGGTGTCCTTGTGCTGATAAAATTAATCAGATGGCATAGGCTTGTTCCTTGATGAACTGGCTATCTATCCATAGGATCAGATTTGCCTTTGGAGTTCACACGTGTGAAAGACAAGCCTGCCAAAATGAGAAAAATGTTGTTTTGTTTTGCATATTAAGAACAAAAATTTGGCTAAGTGTTGAACTCACATCGTTAAGAGGCCATTTGGAAATGCACGCAAGGAGTGTCCTTGTGCTGATAAAACTAATCAGGTGGCATAGGCTTGTTCCTTGATGAACTGGATATCTATCCATAGGATCAGATTTGCGTCTGGAGTTCACACGTGTGAAAGACAAGCCTGCCAAAATGAGAAAAAGGTTGTTTTGATGTCCAAATAAAGTTTGAAGAGACATTTGGAAATGTCCGCCAAAGAGTGTCCTTGTGATAATAAATTCTCCAGATGGCATAGACATATTCTCTGGTGATCTGGCCATCTAGCTATGGTGTCAGTTTTCTCTTTGATGCTCACACGTGTGAGATTTTGGCCTACCAAAATGGTGAAAATAAGGTTAAATGACACCTTATGATATGTCCGCAAGGGCTTGTAAAAATGCCCGCAAGTGCTTGTAAAAGGCCTACAGGGGCTCAGGGTTATGCCCGCAAGGGTTTGATAATACCCACAAGGGGCTTAAAAGATAAAGCTCCCAAGAGCTTTATTATGCCCGCAGGGGCTAAGGGTTATGCCTGCAGGGACTTAATGAATAAGCTCACAAGAGCTTAAAGATGCTCGCAAGGGATTATGTATTCCCACAAGGGGCTTAATGTATGGGGACTAAAGAGATGCCCGCAAGAAGAAGTCCTTCCAAAGTGAGAAAAAACTTGTTTTCCATATTAAGAACAATTGAAATTTGTCTTAGTGTTAAAATCACAAGGTTAAGGGGCTATTTGGAAATGCCCGCCAGGAATTGTCCTTGTGGGGATAAATTCATCATTTGAGATGAACTTGTTCCTTGTTGAAGTAGCTATCCAGTCATGGTTTCAGTTTACTTCCTAATCGTCACATGTGCAAGAAATCAACCTGCCAAAGTAGGGAAAATATTGTTTTGCATATTAAGAACTTTTCCTCGTTATGGACTCTAGAGGAACTCTTCCCAACAGGAACTCTGCCTTGGCAAGAACTTTGTCCGATGATAACTTTGCTTCCCAAGAACTCAGCCCCAATATAGACTTTAATAGGAACTCTACCTCAATGGGAACTCTGCCCTAAGGGAACTCTGCTCGGCATTCTGCCCGAACTTTGCTCGGAACTCGGCTTAGGAACTCTGCTCGGAACTCTGCCCGAGAGGAACTCTTCCAGGTGGGAACTCTGCCCGATAGGAACTCTGCCCGACGAGAACTTTGCTCCACATGAACTCAACCCCGATATATAGACTTTGACAGGAATTCTACCTCAATGGGAACTCAACCTGATATAGACTTTGACAGGAACTCTGCCCCGACAAGAACTCCAACCCAACAAGAACTTTGCCCCTGCGAGAACTCTTCTTAGAAAAAACTTTGTTCGATAGGAACTTTGCCTCGATATGGACTCTACAGGAACTCTTCCCAGTAGGAACTCTATTCGACAGGAACTTTGCCTCGATATGGACTCTACCTCAATATGAACTATGCCCCAATAGGAACTTTGCTCCGCGGGAACTTAGCCCGGATATATAGACTTTGATAAGAACTCTACCTCAATGGGAACTCTTCCCCAACAAGATGTCCGATAGGAACTCTACCCTAACAAGAAATTTGTCCGATAGGAACCCTGCCCTGCGGAACTTTGCTCCGCAGGAACTTAGCCCTGATATATAGACTTTGATAGGAACTCTACCTCAATGGGAACTCTGCTCCAACGGGAACTTTACCCGATAGGAACTCTGCCTGACGAGAACTCTGCTAGGAAAAAACTCTGTTCGATAGGAACTTTTCCTCGTTATGGACTCTATAGGAACTCTTCCCAGCAGGAACTCTTCCGTGACAGGAACTCTTCCCGACAAGAACTTTGCTCCACAGGAACTCAGCCCCAATATAGACTTTGACAGGAACTCTACCTCAATGAGAACTCTGCCCCAGCAGGAACTCTGGCCATTTCATACCCATTTCTTGGTCACCTACATCATTTATTCTTGCATTTCATGGTAGATTTGCATTTTGCATGCTAGTTGCACCTTCTAGGGCATGCATCTTTTCATCTTAGGGCTTGCATTTTCATGGTAGTTTAGATTACATTAGCATAATTTAACCCTAAACCTTTACCAATTCTTCAAAAAGCTCCATAAAAGAGCTTAGAAAACCCTTAAGAAAAAGCTAAACCCTAACCATAGTCTATCCTGTTGAATTTGGTTGTCATTGATGTCAAAGGAGTTCAGTAATGACAACGGAATAAACAAGGACATGATGGCAAGGCAAACTCAGTGGAAGACAAAGGAGCAACAAAGGAAGTGATGACATGGCATGAATGATGATGTGGCATGAGTGATGAGGATGCAAATCCACCTAATGGTGCTCTAGTACCTTCATGATGTCATTATTACAATTTGAATTAGTTATATAGAGATTTGTCAGTTGGAGAAATTCTGAAAAATGACTAAGTGTTGGGAATTTGGTCCAAGTTGCCTTGGGAAAATGCCCGTCGTACATCATAGGAGAATGATAAAAAAAATCTGAAAGCACCAGGCTGACGCTTGTCGATCTGTCTACCTGAAAATCGTCTATGTTTGTCTTGAGAGTGTCGGAGGAGGACGTTATAGGTCTTCCAAAACAGGGTTTCAAGCTGTTTTGCACTAGAGGGAGTAAAACTGCCTCAGTGGCCTCAGGAAAATGCCCGCCATAATTCATAGGTTAAAGTAAATGCCCGAACCATATGGTCAGGCTGTAGCTTATTGATTTGTCTACTTCACCATGGTCTCATTTTGTCTTGAGAGTGTCTGAGGAGGAAGTTATAGGCTTTCCAAAACAGGGTTTTAGGTAGTTTTGCACCACGTTCAGTAAAATGCCCACCTAGGGAAAATGAAGATGAGTCTGAGAATGAGATCAACTTGGGTGTGCTCAGTGAGGTTTACTACATCATCTAGTGGAATTGGTTCAGGATTTTGGTGAAATAAAAAATCCACCTTAGAAATTGCACAAATTGTCTTAAGTATAAAATTACTGGTAAAACTGCCTCATTGACCATTGTAAAATGCGCGCCATTTTCTATAGTTGATGGATTAAATTATTCTGAGGGTATGGGTAACTAGAGTGTTGATTAGTGCATCTAACCATATCATTATTTTTCCCAAAGAGTCTTTGTAGGTGAAGATATTGATCCGCCAAAAGTGCCTCCTAGCTTGATTTGCACTGCTCCAGTAAAATGCCCGTCAAGGAAAGAGAAAGAGGTTTCAGAGGATGAAAGTGGTTTGGATGGAATCAACATGTTGTTCCCTATGATTTGGATGTCTCATTTTTCCAAGTTGGTGAAAATAAAAATCATCAAATGTTGACTTAGGGTTTGACAATTTTGTCTAAGTGTCAAATCAGCAATTTAAAAGGCTATTTTCAAATGCCCGCCAGATGGTGTGTGTATCAACAAATTTAAAAGGTGACATAGATATGTTCCTTGTTGAAGTGGTTATCCATCCATGCTTTCATTTTTCCATATGATGGTCACATGTGCAAGAAATCAATCTTCCAATGTAGGAAAAACATTGTTTTGCATATTAAGAACAGAAGAATTTTGGCCAAGTGTTAAACTCACAAGGCTAAGGGGCCATTTGGAAATACCCGCAAGGAGGTGTCCTTGTGCTTATAAAATTCATCAGTTGGCATGGGCTTGTTCTTTGATGAACTGGTCATCTAGTCATGTGCTCAGATTTTCCTCTAGAGTTTACACGTGCGAAATACAAGCCTGCCAAATTGAGAAAAACTTTGTTTTGCTGTCCAAATGAAGGTTGAGAGGCATTTGGAAATGCCCGCCATAAATTTTCTTTGAGCTGATAATTTTATCATATGGCATGGGTTTGTTCCTTGATGATTTGGCCATCTAGTCATGGTCTCAGATTTTTCTTTGGAGGTTACACGTGCGAAATACAAACCTGCCAAATTGAGAAAAATTACGTTTTCTTGTTAAAATAAATAAAATCTGTTTTAGTGTTAAACACAGGAAATCTGAAAGGCCCTTTGGAAATGAACACCAAAGGTTGTTTTTGCTCCAGTAAAATCATCCAATGGCATGAATATGTTCTCTAGTGATTTGTCTATTTATTCTCAGTCTTAGTTCTCCATTTGGTGATCACACGTGGTGAAAGTGTGTTTATGCAATTAAATATCCTCAATAGAAGCTAAATTTTGTTCATCCTTTAGTGGTTTGTTTTGCTTATTAATTTCTTTTTGTGGAAATCCTTATCAATGTGGACTATCTAATTAATTTAATTTTTAACATTCTTTCAGACGTGCTTGGTCTGGAGGACCTTTTCTTACAATCATTTCGAGAATCAAATTAACAAGCACAAGAATAAAGCAGCTTAGTCCTTGCCTTTTTGGGATGCATAAAAATCTATGATGGTTACATTGGAACTCTGCATTTATATCACAGTAACACTAGTTTATAAACATGGTAAAGGCCGTATATCTACATAAATTTGAACTTATATTACAAAATGTTAACAGCATGAACCATAGATGTTTCAAATCCTTCTTAGTGCCAATTTCAAATTATATTTTACTATCCTATTTAATGCAAAATTGAGATCAACACATGAAATATGATGCTCACAATGCATTATATTGACAGCTTAGAAGGACTAAATTATGGACAAGTTTTCTATCATAGTTTTGTTCAAGGATGTTCCAGTAATGGTTACAATTTTAAGCAATTGATTCCAACCATTTACCTTCTTGATGCTTAACAACATCCAACATACAAATAAGACATCTTTGAGTTGATGAGTAGTCCCACATAGATGATGGAAAATGCCCGAGCAGATACTCAATTCGAATGTACAAGTAAAATGCACTAATTTATGTCGACTGATATATTAGAAATGAGTTCAACGATTGTGAAAAGCATCCTTTAATTTTCTAATTGAATATTCAGAATAGATAACTTAAATACATCGATACATCACAACACATTGATACCTTCTTGCACAAAACAACACATATTAACAAAGGTGAGGTAATTTATATCTTCAATATACAGCCTTGATATAAGGAAAAAGAGTATATATTTTAATTAGAACCATCTAGGAAAGTTACAAGATTTATAAGCATCAGATAGACACCCTATATCAAAATAGGTCTTCATTCTATACATAGAAAGTCACCTTGTATACAAAAATTTTGGCCATCCTACATGCCAATGGGTTGGCCTTCCTTGTAGGGGCTACAAACTAGTTTTTATACAAATGAAAGTCATCATTTTTCTTCAAACATGTTTTTCTTCATAGTGCATGTGCGTGGCCTCTTTGTTTTGGCGATAGATTGTGAATAGAACGAAGGGTGACGATATTTAGAGTTCTTATCCTTTCCTTCATCTGGGGTGAGAAAGGTCCGTTTGCAACCTCTGCGTCGTGTATTTTCATTTTTTAACATAGAAAGCTCTCCAATATCCTCATTTAGCACATTTTGTACTTTTCCATCTTCTACCACAGTGTTGCCCTCTCCATCTCTGCCACCTTCTTCAATAAACAAAGATGTCCCTTTCCCATTGAAGACATTTTCTTTTGGATCTTCACCACATTTGAAAGAAGATGGATACAACTTCAATGAAAAGTCAAATGGATCATCTAAATCCATAGGAGTCTTGTCAAATGTTGGCGGGCCTAAAGGAACACTATCCGGTGTCCTATCAAATATTGGCCTAGAAAATTGTCCAAATGAACACTGAATAGTATCAAATATATCATTTTGTTCACCAATAATGTGTGGTGTCTTCCCATATCATGGTGTCCTATCATAACGCCGAATACTGTGAATAGAACGAGATTTCTCATTTTCTTTGTTGACAACATTTGTTGTCTTATCATATAGTGTTGCATCAACATCTTCACCAACATCAGGTATTTGACACGTTCCTTCTCCTTGTTGAATGCATCCATTAAAATCCAATGAAGATGAGTCTCCAACAGATAACATATTTCCTTGACATTATAAGGAAATAATGTCAATAAAAGGGATTTTCATTAAGCGCTTTCTAATATGTAACAAAACATGTAGTGGTTTATAAATCCTACACTGAGCGTCTCCTCAACATACATGCTATCATCCTGAGAACAATCTAAAGAGCTACATGTTGCCAGCTAAGTTGTACTTAGATGGACTATCAAGCGAGCAGGCAAAGTTGAACATTTCATGTTCATTTTTGGTGATTTGATATCCAGCTGGCCTTTTAAAGGCCCCTGTTTTTTTTTTTTTCCACATCTCCATGGCCCTGTGGGGTTTGTAACAAAACGTACTAGCATAGTGTTTTGTAAAAAACTTGGTTCCTTAGGACTTTTTGGCTAAGTCAGGTATTCCAAGGAGTTTTTTCACCTATCCATTATGTCTTGCATTAGTGCATAACATAATTAATGGGTTTTTCTCCTGCTCCTCCAAAGCTGGAATGCCTGGGGAGGCTGACGGGCCTTAGGGGGTTGTTAAAGTCTATGGGTCAATGTATATAAACATGCTAGGCGTTAATTTTGAGTCATATGGACATGTCCTAAGTCCCCCTAGGTTGTTTTTTTAATTTTTGGCAATGTTTAATTTTTTCGTAAATTGGGCCATTTTTTAATGGTTCAATTAAAAAAATTTGTAATTGGCCTATCAGGGGCATCTGGAGGTATTTTTTTCCTTAGGGGTGCTCGTTTTCTAATTCAGAGCACCCCCTTAACCCCTAAACCCACTTTTCCTAATGTTTGGGTGCTTCAATTTTTTCCTATGGCCAAAAAACTCAAAAAGTAAAAAAAATCAAAAAATTGAAAAAATGACTTAAAAAATAAAAAAGATTTTGGAGTAATGATGGGTCAGCACTCATCTAGGAGTGATATGGGCTGATTATGAAGTGTTTTGGCAGCCCCATATGTGGAGAAAGTCATGCCCATTGTGAGGGGCGCATTTACCATTGAGAGAGGGGCGCATTTCATGAGAATGGACAGCCACGTTTTGAGGAGTGAGCAGCAGATTTGATGCTGCTGCGTGGGCACCTTTGGTGCTGTTATGGAGCAGCTATTTCAGTGGAGGGGGCAGCCCCATCCACTCCCTAAATTGTGCCACTCATCCCCTTCACCAAGTGCGCCCTTCACCCTCTCTTTCTCTATATATTGAGTGCTCTCTCCATGGTTCACTAGAGGGAGAATTGAAGCACAAGACTTATCATTGTAATTTTCATTTGGTTTTGATTGTGAATAAAGAAGACTTTAGAGGTCAAATCTGTGGTGTTCATTGTGTGAGTGGATGAACCATCTTTTGCTTGTACAATGGAGGTAACCCGTGCATAAGCTTTGATATTTTATTGCATCAATTGTACTCATTGGAAAGATTAGTACTAATTTATGAGATAGATTAATGCAATTTGCTTATTGTTTAGTCTATTGTTATATGTTTGTAAAAGTAATCATGTTTGCATATTTCATTTGTTTATGAATGTCTAACATTGATTTCTTTTCTAGATGTATATCTACACTTGATCTTTGTTTGCAAAATGTGTGATGTGCAGGTTATCTCAAACAGAAAGTTGGTGGATCTTGTTTGTTTCCTCCCTTCTAATCTTTGTTTGCAGATGCAGTCCCTCGGAATATCACAAACACAACCTTCAAAGCTTCGGATTTCAACCAAGATTTGCTTCATCTCTCTCTCAACTTTATTCGAATCAAATTTTCTGGTTACTGGTTACTAAGCATAAAGTGGATCTGATTTATATACTATGGTTAACATTTTAAATAGATCAAGATTTGCTTTCAGAAAGGTCTAGTCTAGTGGTTTGTTAAAGCTCTCATTTTTTGACCGATTAGATCTTTACTTCTTTCAAAACTTGCAAAAAATTGTTAAATTTTTCAAAGTTTTGTTGAGTAGTTGTAGTTCTGATTTTAAAAGTATATTTGGCTGTCCAAGAGCATATAATTTGCAGCTCATAAAGCTTGCAAAGACCCCAAGCAAACAAGCATTACTGCTTGTTTTACTTGGTTAAATTTTGCAATTTTTACTTAGATTTTCACTTAGAAATTTTTGGGTGTTTTAGGAGGTGTTCCAAAGACACTCTTAAAGTGTTTTTGGGCATCTTATACTAATAATTGTTTGCTGGTTTGCAGCAAAAGACGAACAGGTAGGAGGAGGTGCTGCCGAAATTTCGAGGATCCAGGCAATCCGGAGGACCAAATTTCATATTTTTGTAAAACCGGTTAATTTTCCCTCAAAATTTGTAAGCCGCCAAGTCACTTTAAGTAGACTGGGGCACTTCTCTGATTATTGTAACGATTATTAAACGAGAGCAAGTGGGCTAGCCAGCGCCCACACCCCCATCCCCCTAGGGGTGGCCTGTGTCGTCTCTTTTCATGGTGTGATTTTTTAGAGTAGTTTACTTCTTTTATTTTCGGCATTTAATAAAACTAACTAGGGTTAAAATCAACCTTGTTGGTCCGTTCCACTGGCGGGCCACAAGTTCACTCAAAACGTAGTTTTACCATTTTTTTTACAAACTCAAAACGCCCCCCTTGCTTTCCCGAAGTAGGGTTTCTGTATAAGGGCTTGCCCGAGTACGTGCCTGAAAAGAGACTCCGGGGGCTTAAAAAGATAAAATTTTGGTTCATAAAATTTTTTCTAAAAAATACCAAGGTCTTCTCCCGTATGCTCTGTGGCTGACTTGCAGCTCAGTCTGATCCAGTTGGTACACATCAGAAAGGGGGAGATGACTAGTAATAGGAGCTAACACCGCCCCAAATAAAAACCCTTTATGTGAAAATCCAGCACATCACGAATATTTTGTTGTCGTGGGGAAATTTCTCAGAAGGCTTGGGACAAAACTGAGTAGTGACCTCTTGGAAACCGTTAGGCTTGCCCTCGTTGGTACAGCATCTGAACACCTCCTTGAGACTCTGATTCAGCCCAAGCCTGAGAGGGAAGCCACGCTTCAAAATTCCGGACATGTTCCCCCGTACCTTGCGTATATTGGGAACCCACCTGCCATAATAAAAAGATCACCTTCACATTAATTTTAAAATAAACCAAGAACACTCGCACAACATCTACTTTTCTGCTCATGCATTTGTTTTTGACTCCATTATAAGGCACTGGTCTATGTTAATGTTATTTCATATTATTGACAAATGTGCAAATGAATGATGATTATAGTGAATGGGAGTAAATGATGAATGATTGTTTTATTTCACAAAAGTATATGCTGCTTTGTCTTGGTTATCAAAAATATTTTTCTAACTCCTAGATTAGATACCTTAGTTTTCTTTTCATTCTTAGGGTCCACCCCCCTCGGCTTCGCTAGGAAATCCAAGACGAAGGAGTCGAGTCCCAAGTGACAGCACTTGACTCTGACTTGCCCCCAAGGCCACACCAGCAGCTTGAAGACTTCTGCTGCGTTTTCCCCAGGTGTGGAACCAGGCGGCAACACTACATAAATTTCTCTATTGCAAGGAAAGAGTGTTCAAAAATGGTTATTTCTTTAAATGCCATGCAATATTGATTTTATATGCAATCAAACAAATATAGAATATTTGAATAGGAATTGAGCAATATTACCGGTGGTGACTCATTGAATATTTTACGTAGCATACTCCAGTCTTTATCTTGTATAATTTTCTTACAAACAATCTTCTTTAGTGCAGATTTTTTTTCCTTTGATTGTGCGTCGTATTCATAAACGATACTTCTCACGCGCTCTAATGCATCCACACTCAACTCCTGTGCACACTTCACCCCCTATAACAAGAAAAAAAATCTATGGATAAAGCATCATTTAGTGAATATATCCGAAAATAAAACATCAATAAAAAGAAACTTACCGCTTTTTGGACCTCTTTTCGAATGACAACAGTTTCAAAAGCCTTCCTATTCTTCTTGAACCGATATTCAACATCATAATTTTTTCGCTTACGATCTTTTTCCAATTTTGATGCAAATCTAAGCGTGTATTTTCAACCTCGTGGGGCACCAACATGCAATGTTATGGGTTCCCAAGAATGTACTTCCTCTCTGTGTTTATTAAATGTGTGACACTTAGTGCGTCGCAGACCATTGCATTAAGTAGCCAAACAATAAAAGTTGTGCCCATTGCTGTCATTAATTACTTTATAAGTTAAGTCCTAAAATATTACCCAATAATATATTTAGTTCATGTAATGCATCACATCACTAATAAGATTAGATTATCTACCTAGTAAACAATAATCAAAACTTTGATTGTTTAGATAGAATAAAAACCTGTAATATGGCCATCTTATTGAAAGATATGATTTGTCTCTACTGCCTCCAACCAAGCAAAACCCTGCAAAAATAACAATGTATTTATCTTAGTAATAAATACCATGCAAGACAATCCATTTCAGAAATTAAAATGCATAATATTCTATATCAGAAGCATTTGATATCACAATATGCACATTCAAGGGAGGATTAACTACATCTTTGTTTCTTTTCATGTGCACAAATTTTGGCAAGATTCCCCATTGCACCTCTTGTCTAACACATATAGTTGAGCCTTGAAGGATATAAAGAGTTGCTCCAACCACAGAGCCTATGTTGTACATGCAGGTTGCATTCACTGCAACTTTTTTTGTTGGTGTTTTCCAGGCTTATTTGGGGATTCTCAGGTTGGAGATTTCCTACTTGATATGGCTGGATTCTTCGCTTAATTGTCATTCTTCACCTGGTATTTTGCTTTCTCCAGTCGATACACTTGTCAGTACCCGTGTACATTTCAAAACTGGTGTTCATTGGAAGCAAGTTCAAGTTTGGCTGCCTCAAAAGACAACAAAGATCAGTTCTAGATCGTCAATGGCATTTTTGTCCCACTGTGGAATGGTTAGCCTCATATATATTCAATAAACTCTCAGTTCATTGAGAGAGGAATTTGGAAACATGTACTATTGTTGAATAGCCTGAAATCCATGGCTTGCAAGTCAGCTGAAATACTTTATAAATTATAGGCAATTCTCAACATATTTTATTATATCATGTATCTACATTCCATTCATTGTTGCAGTTAATTTAGCAGTTCATAGATTTCAAGGTATTTATCCTTGAGTTTCACCAAGAATACCTAGACTCAGCACATGAAATTACCTAGTGGTGTTTCAGCATTCATATTTGTAGTTGTTTATTTACAAATTTATGCGTTTACAATTATATTTGTGACTTATGGCCAGAAACTGGATTCAGAAAGCATGATGACATAAAGGGATGAATTCCACGAAGTTAAGATAGTGTGCATGTTGTGTAAACAGGGCTACAAAACGCTCAAGTTTCTCAGACTCAATGCCATGAATGCTTATTTTGAAAACAAAGTATTAATCAGTTGCATCAGGGATTTGCATATCAAGGTGAAATTATTGAAGTTAGCCATGATCTATTTGAATTTTTAATTGTTGATAGGTTAGAGCATTGAAAACTATGTCAGTGAGACAACCAGAAAATGATTTCAATTATATATTGAAAAGATAAGCCTCTAGGATGAGGGAACCACATAAACTACTCTGGCAGTACTTACATATGAGGAGATGAGCTACAAGGTTAACACACAAACTCAACATCAGTTAAAAAATTCTCATGTGCTGCATTATAATTTGGTTGAAAGATACTTGTGTTGATATTCATCCAAATGATTGCTAGGTTTATTGATATTTATCCTAGTGATAGTCATCCTATTTCTCTGTGTTGCAGTGTTCTTGCAACTATAAAACTCCATACATAAAATTGCCAAGATCCACTTCCCATAGGCCGTGATGTAACGGTAAATTCGAATAAGAGTGCATGATAAGTTATAATTAAATGTTATTTTCATGAGCCAAAGTAAACCGCAGCCATCAACCTTACCTGTTTAATAGCCCCGCGAGCTAGGGAACATGGGATCGATCGAACAGGAGCAGGGTGAGGGCACAGAGTCGGGTGAGGAGTGATACAGACGCTCGATTCCTGGAGTGTTGTTGTCCACATCACTGCCTGCCGGATTGAGTTGCAGGAAATCGATTGAGCAGAGCAGAGGGTGCAGAGTTTGGGCGTGGGAGCTGTTTGGTGTATTATCGGAGTGTATGCAGAGTTTGAGCGCAGGAGGGAGGGAGTGTCTGGGTTCAAATTTTGGCTCCATCTACGTTGAGGTGGTTGACATGCAGTTAATGCATGGAGGTCGACGGCGGGGGACCCGTAGCCTATACGGATGCTTGATCAGAGGGTGATCGGAGAGCTAGAGCCGGAGACAGAGGTAGAGCTGGAGTGAGAGGTCACGCCGTTAAGGCTCTCTCGACGATGGGCCCTCGGTGCAAATCGTCGAGAGAATAGCCCACTCCCATTATAATTGTCAATGGAAACTTAATGCTATTTTTATTTTTGACTTTTGTCAAATTTGCTTTTTGACACATTTAAAACAAACAAAACTTACGAGATTTTTGACGTTTCATACTCATGAGTGTGGTGTTTTCACATATCGAATTTCACTGTATTTATAAGTTGTATTTCTTGTTACGATGCAATATGGCTCAAACTCTTCCACTTAATTGGAACTCTCCTTGGCCAATGCAGCTTATATACTAGCGTGAGTAGCTGAAATATGATATTCTCCGAGTTTCAATACTACTTGAATGAATCAAAATTGAATCAAAATCATCATTTCATGATCCAAATGATGATGCATATAGAAGTCTTATGATGGAAATGCGTTGCAAAATTTGAATATGTAAATATGATATTCTCCCGAGTTTCAATAGTACTTGAATGAATCAAAATCATCATTTCATGATCCAAATGATGATGCATATAGAAGTCTTATGATGGAAATGCGTTGCAAAATTTGAATATGTAATTTATTTGAATAAAAATGACGAGTTACACTTAAAAAATTGGTTGGGAGTGCCCATTCCATACCACAAATATAAATATCAACAACATGAGACACTTATACCTGTAATAGATGTTAATGGCCTATTCTTTAAACCTCTGTCATTGACAAAAAAATTTACTCATAATATCATTCTCAAAGCTGATGTATGTATGTAATGGTTGCGTATGAGTAAGTATAACTTGGCAAAGAATATATTATTATTATCATAGTATTAACAATGTCTCATGACATATTGTATTTCTGATGATAGTATTTGGATGAAAATAATTTGTAGTATAGCATAGTCACAGAACTTTATTTACAAATTTAATAATTTTCAATAAATTGTCTTACAAAGTTTGGTCATAAGACATGTACACTTCAATGATCATAACAGTATGTATAGTAATTTGCAGTTCTCATAAATTTATAAGAGGTTAGGGTTGTTTTTTAAGTGAAATGCATAATGAATATGTTTGGTTATAGAAGTACAAGTAAAGATTGGTTTTTTTTACTAATTCTTAGTTTCATCATAGACAATGCTGTAACTATCTCTAGATTTATAAATATATGGATAGCTCTAGCTATCTCAAATGCAAATACTGTAGAATGTACTATAAGCTATGGAAATATTGTATCCAACTGTTACATCTCCTAATTGCAGCATGGTATTCTAATAATTATATCATTATTAACATTATCTTACAAATTATTTTGCTTATACAACTATATAAATATTGTATCCTACTACTATTGGCTTGGGATAACTGGTATTCAAATCTTTCCTTTTTTTGGCGATTTGTTCCCTAGATTTGGTTATAAAAACCTGCTGAATAGTAGTTCCACCCCATTTACTATGGAACTATGCCATAAAACTGTGCAAACTCTGCTTCGCCGGAAAATTTTCCATCACCAACAGGGAGCGATTTGAGTGCCAATTATCACACGCTGCTACTTCCAACATTATTTTGCTTTTCATCAACGGCAGGACATCCCCATCCAAGGGCACTTGTTTTTTTATGTTCATAAGATAATTTAAAATATATATGTGTTCTGAAAATTTAAAATTTCATATTTCATTTTATTTTTTTCAATTTCTAAGTGTCTCAACTTGTTGCAAGTTTTTGGCTTTTCTTTGTATAGTTTTTCGTATCTAGCCATATTTGAGTTATCCACATATGCATACATTTGAATTTAAAATGCATATGCACAGCTACAAGTGACGTAATTGCATTTGATATTCTATCAAGTACTCAAATCTATATTTCGGAAATCAGCTTCTTGACATATTGCTGCACATTTCAGTGTTGTTCTTTGAAAAAACAACTAAGCTCACATTTTCAGTCGTCACATTTTAGATTCTGGCTTTGCTATAAATTGTGGAGGCGCACAAAAGACTTCTGCTACAGGAACTGTTTATGAGCAGGAGAACGAAATACTCAATGCTACCTCATTTTATGTTACGAATACACAGAAGTGGGGAGTCAGCTATACTGGACGTTTTATGAGCTCTTCCAATCCAACTTATGTAGCAATCAATCAGTCTCAATTTACAGATACATTAGACTCGGAACTGTACGAGACAGCCCGCTTATCTCCCAGCTCACTTCGATACTATGGTTTAGGGCTTGAGAATGGACTATATACTGTTAAACTACAGTTTGCAGAGTTACAGTTTGAAAATACAAATAGCTGGAAGAGTGTTGGAAAACGCATTTTTGATGTTTATGTTCAGGTAGGATTGACTTGCTGCTTCTCTCCAAATTAAAGAATAAAATATTTTTATTTACGTCCACTAAAAACAGGCCCTTTATATTATTTTCTGATCTTTTGCCTGTTGCAAATGTATTAATTATACCATTCCTAATTGAAAATGTATACAACATATTGCACTTTTTAGCTGTTCTTGTTCCTGGCTACATGATATTTTATTATCATAACTAAATGTTATAAATATTATGTACGTTGATGTTGTAGGGGCAGAAAGTATTAACAGATTTTAACATCCGAAAGGAGGCAGGAGGCTCAAATATAGCTGTTGTTAAATCTTTCAATAAGACCAACGTAACAGCAAACTTCCTTGAAATTCATTTTTTCTGGGCGGGAAAGGGAACTTGCTGTATTCCAATCCAAGGAACCTATGGACCATTAGTATCAGCTATAAGTGTTACGCCTGGTAATGATAAAAGATACTGTGTTTTATTAAATAAAAAAGTTCTTGACAGAACAGTTTCTACCTTGGATGGGCATAGTGCACCAGATTCAAAATATTGCAGTAAAATGATTCTTATATTGACTGTCATATATTATTTTTTATCTTGAAACTGGAAATGCATTGTCAGTTTCAGCTTGCGTTGTCATATGATTTTTCAATGTGTGTAGAATTCAATCCCACTGTTGGTGGCACTACCTCGAAGAAAAGTAAGACAGGTATAGTGATTGGAATCACAACTGGAATTGCTACAGCTTTGATATGCATAATTTTGGTTTTTCTCCTTTGGAGGAGGAGGAGAGTTCAAAAGCTCGCAGCAACAGATGTTGAGGAAGACGAAGGTACCGAGAAAATATTTTAGCACACGAGCAGAGGATAATTCTCTTAAAATGCTTTCTCCTTAGTCCTTACATTTCTGGTTTAATTTAGTTGCAAGAAACAAGGATTGGCATGTGTTTCCATCTTAATGACTACTGCTTTTTGTCAGCCATAAAGGGTATCAGTTCAGAACTAAAAATTTTCAGCTATGAGGATATGAAAACTGCAACAAGAGATTTTGATAGAGAGAATAAGTTAGGCGAGGGAGGATATGGTGTAGTTTATAAGGTGTGTTAATACTCTTTCCGTCTTTTGCATTCCTTTTTTTTATGAAACTGTCTATTGTAATTGAATTATGTAAGCAGTCACTACTTCTTTCACTGTTTGTGTTTTCTCTTAAATTTGTCTGACTATGACTACTGTCATTCTAAATTGTGGCACTAAAATAGGGCACTCTTTCAGATGGTGAAGTGGTGGCAGTAAAGAAACTTTCTTCTAAATCTAGACAAGGAAAACGCGAGTTCATAAATGAACTTGCTTTAATATCTGCCGTGCAACATAGGAACCTTGTAAAGTTGCGTGGATGTTGTCTGGAAGCAGATGATCAGCTCTTGGTCTATGAGTACTTGAAGAACAACAGTCTTGATAAAGCTTTATTAGGTAATTATGTGTATATAAATGTATTAGTTATTCTGAATTGAAAATTTCATTTTGTACTCATTCACCACAAAGCAACAAATTCGCGGGCGTCATGTCTGTTGCAGGTAATAAGAATACTCATAGAGAATTGGATTGGCCTACTCGATACAATATCTGTATTGGCACTGCACGTGGACTCGCTTACCTACACGAGGAAGCCAGTCCTCGGATAATTCATCGAGATATCAAAGCCAGTAACATTCTGTTGGATGACTCTCTGAACCCTAAGATTGCAGATTTTGGCTTGGCTAGGCTATACGATGAGAAGACAACTCACATCAGCACCAGAGTTGCCGGCACAATGTAAGATGATTTATAAGCTTAGATTTTGGTTTCGGGGTTTTTATGAGAAATTGTTAGAAAATAAAATATAAATATAGATCTATCTAACTCCTCTCCTCCTGTTCTCCCGTTCTCAGGTTCTACAAAAGATTTAGAAGAATCAAATTTGCAAATCTTTCAACTGTAAACTATAACACACATCTCTCTCACCACTATGTTATAGTGAGTAGCCTTATGCACTAAGGTTCTTGCTTAGCAATACACACCACACACACGTTTACATAGACAAGATAATAACTAACTAACTGTCGACCTTAGCCCTTTTACAATACAGAAGTAACTCTTTTTTGGTTCACTGCCGAACTCTAAGCTATGGCTCTATCTCTCTACTCTTTGTAGATGTGTGACTTTCCTATCCAATCTACCAGACTTCTCTTGAGCTTTGATACCACTTGACGGAACTCTGAGCTATGGCTCGATCTCTCTACTCTCTGTAGATGTGTGACTTTCCTATCCAATCCACCAGGCTTCTCTTTTATTTTTTTATTTCTTGTGAAAGAATAGGACACGTCCCTCTCACTAATATGCTACTTGATGTATCCATTCTTTTTTTTTACTTTTTTTTTCACCTCCCTCTCACCAATATGATACCTGATGCATCCATTCTTATTTTTATTTTTATGGAATAGTCAGACACTTCACTCTCACACCATGCTACAGCACACTCATACATACATTTTTAATTTTATAAAACACTAGCTAGAAATGAGCCTTCTCACATCCCCACCCTAACTGTAAAAATGCACCTTGTCGTAGCAATATTTTGTTAGTTCACACAAACAAAGTGCTCTACATAATGACTCTCTCTGAATATTGTATGAATCTATCTGTACTTTGGACTAAGCAAGTACTAAAATAATCTAATCCTACTCATTCCGTATTTATGTTTGAAGTGGTTATCTATCTCCCGAGTATGCTATGCGGGGTCATCTTACGGAAAAGGCAGATGTGTTCAGCTTTGGGGTAGTTGTTTTGGAACTTGTGAGTGGTAGGAGCAACACAGACACAAGCTTGCCAGAAAAGATGGTTTATCTTCTCGAATGGGTGTGTACACTCTCAACTTCGAATATGTAATCCATGTAATTTTATTTTAGCCATTGCTAACTGCCTTCTTCTCCATATTGCATGGTATTGCAGACTTGGCATCTGTATGAGAAAGGAAGGCCGCTAGAGTTGATGGATCCTGACATAGAATCAACATGCTCAAAAGAAGAAGTCCTCAGAGTGATTGAAGTAGCCCTTCTTTGCACTCAAGCTGTGCTTACAATGCGTCCATCGATGTCTCGTGTTGTAGCAATGCTGACTGGTGATGTACAGGTCATTCCCGCTGCTTCTCGCCCTGGTTACATTAAAGATTTGCAATATGACAATCCCATTGCAGGAGCTACAGGCACAGGCAGTACATCTGTCGTAGCAAGAAAACCAATGCAGTACAGCTGCACAGAGAGTTCATCAATCTTAAGCCGTAGTTCATCAATTTTAAGCTTGACATCGTCTTCAGTAGATGGAGAATGTTACTCCATCAATCTCTAAGATTATGAAACGGCAAACTAAATCGTTGCTGGGACTTCTCTTTCAGAACTTAAAAGGTCGTGGTATTTCATTCGTGATTTCATTCTGTTAATAGTTTAAGCTTCCATTTGCTATGTATTTAGCGTATGAGTCTATTAGGTGAGTATGGGACGATACTTTTACTACATATCATATATATCATATAGTAAAAGACTTTGCTTTACATATTAGAGAAAAGGATCTTGCTTCTCTGATATGTATATGTATATGGAACGAGGGCGTTCAAAGATTTAGTCACATTTGCATTTATATATAAATTTCAAACCTTACATATGTATTGGAAAAATGAGAAATTAATTATATACATGAAGAGATTATAATATTTTATTATGTTTATATATATGAAGAGATTACAATACATATGTATGGAAAAAAGAGTAATTCTATATGAAAATATAATAATTTTTTTTTATTGATATAATAAAAATTTTATTGGTGTTTACAGTGGCACTTCTTTATAATTCATTGTACTTTTTTATCAATCATTTTTATATAGCAATAAGAATGAATGGAAAAATGAAAAAATTTAGTGTAATAATAATGATGGAAAAATGAAAAGGTGAGATAGTAAAATCAATGCTAAACAATTTAGTGAGAAAGTTTTATGATTATTGTTTAAAAACACTAATATGTACATTAAAATAGAAGCAAGAGCCTAGTCTCATCAGCCATAAAGTTTCATGGTTATTATCCAAAAAACACTAATCTATGAAGTTTCATGGTTAATTAAACAAAAACATTGTCTATGCATTGTGACTTTTTGTTGTCATACTACAACTGGCAAGTGTAGCAAATGCCTTTGTGCAAGACCAATATGCCTCACCTAAAGTAGCTAAATTCATAACAACCAATTAAACTAACCCTTGAGAGAGCAATGTGTACTTCTATTTGTATATATGGATTTGATTTTTTTTACCATCATCTCCAACATAGCTTCATCTTAGTTTTGTTATTAGTAATGGTGAGTAAAGTTGATGCTTACTATTAATAGCACAACCAATTAATAGTTTGTTATCCATTCTCCAGCTACCAATTATCCATGCATCCACTACCAGTTTTTTTTCCCAGGAAATAGATTTCGAGTCTATCTCCTTAACCACTTGGACATGTTGACACATGATTATGCATCCACTACCAGTTATCTATTCATCGACTATCACTTATTTTGCCATAGAATCAATTTGGACAGTATACTTGTCTCATCCTCATACAATCTTAGAAAAGCATAGACCATAGTCCACCCCAAATTCACAAAATATTTACAAAAAAATGGTACAAGGACGGAAGGGTATATACAAATATGATCATATGCTCTTCATCATAGCAACAATCATGCAAGAAAGTTTGAATACTCAATTGAGTTCAATAAGTGGGCATATTTAATCAATAGAGCCCCAATGGCCAAAAGTTAATGGCAAACTTCATCTTGCTATATAGAACAAAAAGAAGACAATGAACTACTTTACACCTAATCTTCCATATATACTAAATAATGTTTTGTTCCTCAAAAAATGCCAAAGCCCTACAAGTGTAGGGAGAACATGAGTGCAAAATTACCAAATAAAACATAATGCTAATGAACGCTAACTTGAAGCACTGACATATTGACACTTCCAAAAAGTGTATTTCATTGTCTCAAAAACATTGACAAACGTGACAAAGGCTATAAAAATCCCACTCTTGTCCAGCCTCACCTTGGATGGATTCCCCTAATAAATCACTAGCCATGCAAAAAATCTCAACTTATAAGAAATTCTATATGACCAAACACTATGTAACTCTCCAGTCCATATATCCTCTAAATCCTTGGATATCCAATGAGCATTTAGGATTGGCGATAACGAATGCCTTTGATGAAGCATAGAATACAATCAACAAGATTCATACTATTAATACAATTAACCAAAACACCAATTCCAATCTCTCGAAAATGTTAAGACATTCCAATGTTCAATTTGTGCAACTCAAACTCTGCGATAAGCCCTTGAATCTCCATAATCGAAGTATGATCAAGAGCAAGGAGACCATATTCTTGAGCAAGAGCACACCACTCCTTCCAAGAACAAGACATTGAATCCCACGAATCACCCCAGAGAAAGATTCTCTTCCTACTCAATCTACGAGACAAAAATGGGGTAGCTCTACTACACATGAGTCCTCAACCCTCCAACTCCATAATGGAATGGAAAGATAAATCATAGTCAGCTCTTCTACGCTCCTAATGCCAACAAATCAAACCAACAATCATCTTCCAAGTAGTGCATATTCTTTGAAAGAAGAGGGAACCAGACACCTCGAAGAGATAAGGAGATGAGATGGTATCACATAGTCATAAAGTCCCCCAAACCCTAGTTGAATGTTGCACTGAATGCAACCACTACTAAAATAAGATATATTCCAAGCAGATAAACCCTCAAGACACTGCACCACACACTTGGCTACTAGAATACTCCCCTAAGTGACACCATTAAAATCAGACCAAATGCCCACTCATCCTTGGGCATGGTACAAACATCCCATGGAACCAAGGGAAAACCTTGTTATGCACCATACTTGGACCATAGATAAGCTCTCAAAATTTTTGTAGGCCATTGAAAGTGAGTGATGTTTGGAAACCAATAAGACATAATGAACTTGAGATTCCTAAAGAATATGACCAGCAAAAGTCAACTTCCATGCAAATGGAAGGTCCTTATGACGCTATATATACAACTTACTTTAGTGCCAATCCCACATGGCAACTGGGGACTAGGAAGGCTGATAAAGGCTGATAGGAAGTCCACAAGTTTACTGCTAGCTTGTTCAGTGAGTTTCACGTTCAAAGCTCGTCTTAGTTATCTGAGGACAAACACTTGCCAAAGGAGAGACACTTGCCAAAGTGAGTTGGGGATTAATCTTTTTAGGTATGAAATTGAAAGCTAGATGCCCTTGTGATGTGATTTCTACATTTTATTTTTATTTTTTGTGTTGATTGTGATTTATTATTTCTCTAAAATATAGAACTTGACTTTAAACGGTAGAGAACTAGTATCTTCGCCTTATGTTCTATGTTCAATGTTGTTGGAAATATCCCACGACTATCTTCTTGTTCTTCCTTATTCTTAGGTGCCAAGCACCCAACATATTTCAAGAGTTGGGAAAAATCAGTGAGATTTTACTGTAACTGTGCTCTTTCCTGGTTTGGTTTTTTGGGTCTTGGGCTTCAGGGATCCCTTTATCCACTAAAGGTGTGAGCAATCATTGGTTTATCCCCTACATGATTCACCTATTGTTTGTTTAGTCCTAAAAGGCACAACCCTAGAGAAAAACACAGATTTTCTGTGTCCCGCCCAGTTCAAATCTTGATTATATAAAGTTTTATGTGTCCCGACTAAAACGAAAATATAGCTCGAGTTTGAACATAAACAATTTTTTGTAATGTCCAAAATGTATATAAAAAAACCTGTTAAACAGGAGAGAGCAACACTTTTTATGTCCAAAATGTATAAAAAAAATTGTTGAACTCTTTGGATTACTGTTGTCTTCATCACTCAGTGTTATCAAAGTTATTAGGCTTAAAAGTTGTAGGAGTACCCAGATGTGGCAAGGGCTTGCATCTTCATGTGCATGAAGTTGAGGATGTCCGCTTTGTTTATAGTCGACCTGTTAAAATGCAGAATGAAATATGAGCTTGAATGTAATCACCATAAGTGATGAACTTACTAATAACCAAGTATTGCATCATGTAAACCAACAATGCATGAGGTGATCAAGTCTAATCAAAATAAAGTAAAACAAAATGCAATAGATTCGTCAACCTTTTTCATTTTGCAGACTCTCCACTTGCATTTATTTTTCTTCCACAACCTTCACTAATTATAGGGCTATCTAGCCGAGCCTTCTCTTTTAATATCTTATCGGCAGGCCCTATCTTTCTATAAAAAATTCTGTAATCGAAACCGAAAAGAAAGTAAGATTGAACTGAAAATTCTAGTTGAGAGACAATTCTATATTGCAATGGTTGGCCCTACTATCTACCCTACTCTAAATTAAGGCAAACTGAAACATAAACAATTGGATTCTATGTATTAATTTTTCATTGGTTCATCTATGGGGTTGTTGCCGAGTACGGGTAAACTTACTCAAGCGCTCGATATGGAAATGAGCGGAGGGGAGCTGCGACTAGATCTCTATCTAAAAATGGCTCTGTGTCAATTGCATTTGGAGCTACATCTCATTTCCTTGGAGTACCTGTGTCTTAAAACTTGCCATTTTGCCTCGTAAGCGAATAATGCCATCCTTTCACCAAAGACAACAAATCTACTCAGAAATATGTCTCCTTTCTCCATTATATTCCATCTCAATTAGACCAGCTTGAAGTTGCAGTAAGGATATGTAGCCGCAACCAAGATAGCATCTCTATTATATCACAACTATTAGAAATGTAGAGATCTATAGTTCTGAACTTCTGTGGTAGCCAGGTCTTCCAAAAGAAAATTTCTCACTAATAGTTATAGGGCCGAATGTTGTGTTGTTGAATCCGTTGAGGTTTACCCATTCCACACCGTCAATCCCTTTCCAAACATTTATTTGTTTCTTCTTTTCTAAGTTTATGTTCTTCCTCTTAAAGGTTACCTAGCAGACAAACATTCCCCACTTTCTCAATCCCTCGGTCTTCGACGGTAAGGTTCTCACTTCGCCCCTCTGCCAGAGAACTTCAAAAATAAAATAAAAAATTAAGAATATAAGGATCAATTTTTCCTCTAACTGAAAGGACGTCCACTGGGTTGTGTTGAACCAAGTAGTCTATTTATTCCATGGTTGGTTTTGATTTTGTTGGTAAAATCCAAATTTCTACTTGTTTAAATTATATTTTTGAATCCATAAATAGATTCGGCGTCCTCAAATATCCTCATGGAACCCAAATTATGCAATTTCCATAGATAATATTTGTGATTCTAAGATATTTTAAAGATTTCCAATCGGAATACAAAGAAAATTAGATGGAAAATATGCTTGGAAAAAGTTGATAACGTAGAATATTTAGACTACACTATGTTGAACACATCGGAAATTAGTACAACATTTTAGACTCTCGTCGTCCCACGTTGGGATATTTAGACTGTCATCTGTACACATTGACCAAGTGGCAGTTAAGTGAGGATGCATGGAACTCAATGGTGTGTTGAAGCTACGTGGTAGTGAACTCAATCTGCATGATATCTACTTGGTGCAAGCATACATGTTCTTGTTGTTTAAGGTGTACGTGGGCTCAAAGTGTACCAAGGTGGTGGCCAATTCAAGCACTTTCCGCACAATTTTATAGTAATAAAATAAATTAAATTTAAAAGATAACAATCTATAAAATAGAATCACAAAGGGTGAGACCATAGGAAATGACACGCAGCACCCATGCTCATCTTTGGAACCCAATCCATATGGCGACACGTAGCACCCATGCTCATCTTTGGAACCCTATCCATTTGGTGCCCACAGCAATGCTGAATATCTCGCTCCTCCTCCTCGTAGAAGTTGTAGTTGTTAAGAAATGTAATATCAATGGTCATAAGTGCATTAATTAGTTGAGTTGTTAGTTGGTTATAGTTTGACAAGGACACTTGGTTGTCCCATAGTATTTTATGTTCCATAGTATTGGACATTAGTATTGTTGTGATGTAAGCCTATATAAGCTTATGATTAATAATGACAAGGAAATATGCATGCCCATTTGTGTTCCATCCTTTACTGTCTTGATATTTTAAAATGGTATCAGAGTGCATGGCTTGATCCATACCTATTGTTTTGGGTAAGCCTTTTCACAAAGTAGAAATCACACACGTTTTGCATCTTCTAGAGGTTGCAAAACAAGACAAGAACACATCAGCGTGGAGGAGCATCTTCACAGCTTTGGGGTCGAATATCTATTTTTTTTATTTTTTTCCTTTGGTAGCGTCGACACACCTGTCCCTATTGGGAAATGCGTCACCCTTCCACCAACACACCTGCATTTAAGGAAAATAACGTCACTAACGCCCCTGTAGTGAAGGAAAAGTGCATCACTGACGCACTTGCTTTTTAGCCTAAGTGTGGCGAAAACTATTCACTTAAACAAATTTTCAGTGACGCACTATGTCAGTTATACAAGTTGTGGCACTGTGTTTAAAAGACGGCCACAATAGATGGCTAGTACTAGTATGAAGCAGATCTCCGGACCAATGTTGACCGGCTCCAACTACGAGTTTTGGTCAATCAAGATGCAGACGCTTCTCCAACTCAACAAATGTTGGGATATGGTTGAAAACGAATTCAAAGAACCGGATGCAAACGCTATGGCTTCTATGTCTAATGCTCACAAAAAATCCCTTGAAGAAAGCCAATATCGAAATCTCACTACAAAATGGTTGATCCAGAGCTGCATTGAGGAGTCCATCTTCCTGCGGATCGCAGGAGCTACCACCACGTATCAAGCATGGAATCTCCTTGCATCCACATACACAGGTACAGACAGAATCAAAATGGTAAGACTCGAAACCCTTCGACTTCAGTTTGAAAGTATTAAAATGAAGGAAATTGAAATTATAATCAGTTCATGACTAGGGTTTCGGGTATTGTGACTCAATTCCAAATCTATGGCGAGGCCTTGGAACAAAAGGTTGATGTACAAAATATTCTTAGATGTCTCACTAAGAAGTTTGCTATGGTTGTTACTGCTATAGAAGAATCTAAAGATTTGTCCAAATTTAAACTAGAAGAGTTAACAAGGTCCCTTTTGTCCCATGAAGCTCGACTCGGTCAAGAAGAAGAGTCTCTATCAAATGCATTCAACACTCAGGATTCCCTCAACAGAGGTCGAGGCAGAGGAGGCAAAGGATGAGGCAGAAGAGGAAGAAGTTCTCATTCTACAGAGGATAGAAATGATCATGAACACTCAGATCACAATGATCACTTTCACAACTCTCAGAACCAGAGAGGGAGAGGCAAGAGATGGACTGATAAGTCCAACATTCAGTGCAAATATTGTAAGAAGTATGGCCACTATGAACGAGACTGCAGAAAGAATCAAGCAGACTAGAACAATGGCAGATCCCATGTCTCCAATGTTTAAGAAAGATCATCAGAAGCCATGTTTATCTCATGCCAAGCGACTGAAGAAGAATATCATTCAGATGTATGGTTGCTAGATAGTGGCTGCAGCAATCATATGATAGGTAAGGAATCATTGTTTTATGATCTAGATTCATATGTCAATACAAAAATCAAGCTTAGTGATCATTATCTTGTTGATGCTCAAGGCAAAGGCATTGTTCATGTTCTTACCAAACAGAATGAAAAGAAGTTTATACATTATGTATTATGTGTTCCTAATGTGAAAGTCAATCTAATCAGTGTGGGTCAACTAATTCAGAATAAGTATGACGTCAGGTTTATTGATTCATATTTTGTTGTCTATGATAAATCCCCCAATAGAAGACTCTTAGCCAATAGAAATGACCAAGAATAGAATATTCCCACTCAGCCGAGAAGTGGTATCCTGTCACAGGCATATGCACATATTGTTTCCAATCTAGATGAAACTTGGTTGTGGCACTGTAGGCATGATCATCTACCCTTTCAGAGTCTTAGTCTCATGCAAAAACAATCCATGGTCAAGGGGTTACCAGTTATGAATGAACAGTCAAGTTCTTATGAAGACTATATCTTAGGGAAACATCAAAGGGACAATTTACCCACTTCCACATCTTGAGCCAAAGAACACCTTGAGTTAGTTCACACATATCTATGTGGACTTATGCAAAACCAATCCATAGGAGGCAGTCTTTATTTTCTAACCTTTATTGATGATTATAGCAGGAAAGTCTGGATCTACTTTCTCAGACACAAATCATATGCCTTCTCCAAGTTTAAAGAATTCAAGGCATTGACTGAAAAATAGTCAAGTAAATCCATCAGAGTACTCAGGTCATATGGTGGAGGTGAATATGATTCACATGATTTTGCAGAGTTCTGTAAACAACATGGCATCTAGCACCAGTTCAGTACTAGATACATTACATGGCAGAATGGAGTTGCTGAAGGAAAGAACCAGACCATCATGAACATGGCCCAAAGTATGTTGTCATATAAGAAGTTGTCAAATGATTATTGGGTTGAAGCTATTTCATGTTCAGTTTACTTACTGAACAGATCTCCCACAGTAAGTGTTAAAGATAAGATTCCCGAAGAAGCATGGAGTGGCACTAAGATTAGTGTTTCACATATCAGAGTATTTGGATGTGTGGAATTTGCACACATACCTGATGAATTAAGGAAAAAGATAGACAAGAAGAGTGAAAAATGTATCTTCACTGGTTACAGTGAACATTAGAAGGCCTACAAGCTGTATAATCCTGTCACCAAAAAGGTTGTGGTGAGCAAAGATGTTAAGTTCCTTGAATACAAATGCTGGAGTGATACAATAGATATTCATCAGAAAGAAATTCCAGTACCACCAGAACCACTCAGAATGCGCAGACTGGAGGTACAGCAGCAACAACAACAAGGATCAACACTAGCAGACAGTCCACCACATAACGAGAGAACCAAAAGCTTAAGGGAGTTATATCAGCAGAATCCTGTTATTGATGAGCAACTACAGTATGCTCTATTTTCCTGTCATCCCACATGTTTTGATGAAGCAATAAAGGATGCACATTGGGTACAAGCAGTGAATGAATAAATTGATTTTATAGAAAGGAATCATACTTGGGATCTTGTTGATCTCCCACCAGGAAAAAAAAAAAAAAAAAAATAAATAAATAAATAAAAATAAAAAATAAAAAATAAAAAATAAATAAAAATAAATAAAAATAAATAAATAAATAAATAAAATAAAGAAATAAAATAAATAAATAAATAAAAATAAAAAAATAAAAAAAATAGTATTGGATTAAAATGGGTCTATAAGACCAAACTCAATGAAAACACAGAGATAGAGAAGCACAAAGCAAGGTTGGTTGCAAAAGGATTTGCTCAACAATATGATGTAGACTATGATGAAACCTTTTCTCCAGTAGCAAGGATGGACACCATTAGAGTCGTACTTGCAATAGCATCTCAAAACCAGTGGCATGTTTATCAAATGGATGTGAAATATTCCTTTTTTAAATGGCATACTTGAAGAAGAAGTCTATGTAAACAAGCCACCTCGTTATGTTGTCAAAGGTCAAGAACACAAGGTATGTAAACTGAAAAATTCCTTGTATGGTCTAAAACAAGCTCCGCAGTCTTGATACAACATAATTTATTCTTACCTCATCAACAATGGGTTTAACAAGAGCAATAATGAACCCACTCTGTATGTCAAAACAGATCAGCAAGGTAAAATTCTGATTGTATGTCTTTATGTTGATGATATGATTTATACTTGAAATCTTATGCTAGAAGAATTTAACACAGTCATGGAAAATGAGTTTGAAATGACTGATATTGGTCTCATGGAGTAATTCATTGGTATGGAAGTTGACCAAAGTGAAAATGGAATCTTCATCTGTCAGCATAAGTATGCTACATACATTATGCAGAGATTCATAATGGATAAATGCAAACCAGCAGAAACCCCCATTGCTACAAGAACCAAGTTAAGCAAGAATGATGAAGGACCAGCAGTGAACTCTACAATTTACAAAAAATTGGTAGGCAGTTTAATGAATTTGACTGCAACTAGACCTTATTTGATGTATGTTGTCAGCCTGATCTCTAGATTTATGGAGTCTCCCAAAGACTCGCTAGAAAGTTGGTAAAAGAATTATGAGATATGTTGCAGGCACAATTGGTTATGTAATTTGGTACTCTTATTCACCAGACAGTACTCTTATAGGGTACATTGATAGTGATTTTGCAGGCAGTATTGATGATAGGAAAATCACATTTGGTTATGCTTTCTATTTTGGTACCAGTATGATTTCATGGGCCTCTTAGAAACAACCCATTGTTAGTATGTCTTCTGCAGAAGCAGAATATGTCGCAGCAAATACAACAGCATGCCATGCAGTTTGTCTAAGAAGAATTTTGAAGGATATGGGACACACAGAAAAAGAACCAACGCATATTTATTGTGACAATAGTTCCGCCATACAATTGTCCAGACATAATGTGTTTCGTAGAAAGAGTAAATTCAACCAACTTAACATAGAGGGTTTGGAGGTTTCCTTGTGTTGGTTGTGGAGCCTAATCTCCAGATTCAGAGATAATATTATTCAGTCGTGTCTGTACCCCAGGTTTGGTTATGATCCCGGCATGACCCTAGGGGGGTCCGAGGGGCGCGAGTACAAACGCCCCCGAGAAAGGGGGTTTGGGGGCAATGCCCCCGAGAAAATTGGGGTTGTTTTCACCACCAGTTTTCGGGCCCATGGTTTTGGGTAACCCGTGGTATTTTCCAATTGTATTTCCCTTATAAAAGAAAGACATTGTAACACGGCTAGGGTTGATGTATTAGGTTTTATGCATTGTAAAGATCTCTGAGATAGAAAGAG
Organism: Larix kaempferi; assembly: GCA_027924585.1. Classification (NCBI taxonomy): domain Eukaryota; kingdom Viridiplantae; phylum Streptophyta; class Pinopsida; order Pinales; family Pinaceae; genus Larix; species Larix kaempferi. The sequence continues at coordinate 330,573 of BSBM01000123.1, forward strand.
AGACTGTGAGACAGAGGCAACTTCAGTGTGGACGTAGCCCAAGTTAGGTGAACCACGATATATCTGTGTATCTCTTGTAATGTGTGTGTGATTATATTTGCATTTATATTTATTGTTATTGCTCTGCGATCCTGTTTTTCTAACAATTGGTATCAGAACCAAAGGTCTATTTGGTAGATAAACCTGCAGGAAGCCAGGGTTTTTAGCTCGAGTGGGAGCAATGGTGGAAGAAGGAAAGTTTAAGGTCGAGAATTTTAACGGCCAAAACTTCCAGTTATGGAAGATGCAAATGGAGGACTATCTGTACCAGAAGGATCTATTCCTACCATTGGGAGGGAAATCAAAGCAGTCGGCGGCCATGAAGGACGAAGAATGGGAGGTTCTTGACAAAAAGGCTATGGGAAGAATATAGTTGAGCCTGGCTTCGTCGGTGGCTTTCAATATCTCAAAAGAAACGACAACAGAGGGGTTGATGAGCCCATTGGGTAAGCTGTATGAAAAACCCTCGGCCTCCAACAAGGTATTTCTAATGAAGCGTTTATTTAATATGAAGATGTCTGAAAGTGGATCTGTTACTGATCATTTAAATGAGTTTAATACGGTTACAAATCTACTAAGTTCTGTAATGTGAACTTTGATGACGAGGTTAGGGCTCTTCTAATCTTGTGTTCATTGCCAGAAAGCTGGAATAGCTTGGTCATGGCTGTAAGTAACGCTGTCTCTGGTTCAAACACCTTGAAATTTGATGATGTTATTGGTGTTATTCTTAGCGAGGAAATGCGAAGAAAAAGCACAGGTGAGACATCAGGTCATGCATTGACCATGGAGAGCAAGGGAAGACAAAAGGAGAGAGGAAAGAGCCAAGATAATCGCAGCAACTCTAAAAAGGATAGATCCAAGTCCAGACTGGGAAAAATAGAGTGTTGGAATTGTGGAAAGAAATGACATCTGAAGAAAGACTGCAAATCTCTAAAGAAGAAAGGAGATGCATCGAAGGAAACTACCCAGGAAGCAAATGTAGCAGGTGATGTGTTACAAGATGCATTGATTCTTGCATTAGATAATACAAGTGATTATTGGGTAGTAGATTCAGGGGCTTCATGTCATGCTACACCCCATAGGAAATGCTTTCATGATTATGTTCCAAGCGATTTTGAACATGTTTTATTGGGTGATGATGAACCATGTAAAATTGTTGGAATGGGTAAGGTATGGATAAAAGTTAAGAATGGAACTGACAGGCTGTTAAAAGATGTTAGGCATATTCCTGCTATGAAAAGAAATCTGATCTCAACAGAGCAGTTGGGAGATGGCGGCTGTCTATCTACATTTTGAGAAAATTGGTGGAAGATCACTAAAGGATCAATGGTGATAGAAAAAGGAGACAGGGTAGGTACGTTGTATTTTTGTCCTCATAATACTGACCATTCTATCTCTTTAGCTTCCACAGGAACAGATACAGCATTGTGGCATCATAGGATTGGCCACATGAGTGAGAAGGGGATGCAGATTCTCCACTCAAGGAAGTTGCTGCCATATTTGAAGCAGGTAAGTTTGGAATTCTGTGAAAATTGTGTTTATGGAAAACAAAAGAGAGTCGGATTTCTCAGGGTTGGGAAACAGAAGAAGAATGAAAAGTTAGAGCTAGTGCATACAGATGTATGGGGACCGGCTCAGGTACAATCTCTTGGTGGCTCTCATTATTATGTTACATTTATTGATGATGCGACTAGGAAAACTTGGGTTTATTGCATTAGATAGAAATATCATGTGTTTGCTACTTTTAAGAAGTGGAAAGCTTTGGTTGAGAATGAGACAGGAAAAAGGTTGAAGTGTCTGAGATCTGATAATGGAGGTGAGTACTGCGGCAAGGAGTTTGATAGTTACTGTTCATACCATGGGATTTGTAGAGAGAAGACAGTCCTAGGAACACCACAAGAAAACGGTGTGTTAGAAAGGATGAATAGAACGATCATGGAGCGTGCAAGGTGTATGAGACTGCATGTAAGGTTGCCCTTACAGTTTTGGGCGGATGCTGTAAATACTGTTGTTTATTTAATAAACAGAATACTTTCAAGTGCTTTGGATGGTGGTATTCTAGAGGAGGCATGGACAGATAAAAAGGTAAACTACTTATTTCTGAGAACGTTTGGTTGTGAAGCATTTGTCCATATTGATAAAGAAAATAGAACAAAGCTTGAAGCTAAATCCAAGAAATGTACCTTTATTGGATATGGGGTTGATGATTTTGGTTATCGTTTATGGGATTATGAAAATCACAAAATCATTAGAAGTAGAGATGTCATATTCAATGAAAAGGTCATGTATAAAGATCAATTACAGGGAAAGAAACAGGAAAAGAAAAACACAGAGTACACAGTACTTGATGAAATTACAAAAAATGAAGTTCCAAAGCTGCCAGAAAATCAAGAACAGCAGCAAGTTCCTGAAACTCCTGTAACTGCAAGAAGATCTACCAAGTTAAGTAGTCTCCCTGAACGATACTCTCCTTCAATGTATTATTTATTGATGAATGATGCTGGTGAACCAGAATGTTATGAAGAAGCAATGCAGGTGGAAACTAGAAAGAAGTGGGAGCAAGGCATGAACGAGGAGATGGACTCATTGGTAGGAAACCAGACTTGGGATCTGGTTCAGTTGCCTGCTGGTAAAAGAGCATTGCAGAACAAATGGATTTACAGGTTGAAGGAAGAAAAATGAGGTAAGAAGTGGTACAAGGCCAGACTTGTTGTAAATGGGTTTGCACAGAAGAAAGGTATAGATTTTGATGAAAAATTTTCTCATGTTGTTAAGATGACTTCAATTAGGACTATCTTAAGTCTAGTGGCAGTAGAAGATTTGCATCTTGAACAGTTAGATGTAAAAACAGTCTTTCTCCATGGGGATTTGGAGGAAGAGATATATATGCAGCATCCCACAAGGGTATGAGGTCAAAGGTAAGGAGAACTTGGTATGCAGGTTGAAAAATAGTTTGTATGGCTTGAAGCAAGTTCCAAGGCAATGGTATTTAAAATTTGATAGGTTTATGACAGAACAAGGTTATAGTAGATATCATTCTGACCACTGTGTTTATTTCAATAAGCTAGACAATGAAAGATATATTATCTTGTTATTGTATGTGGATGACATGCTTGTTGCAGGGTCTAACATGCATGATATAAATGTACTCAAAAGGAAGCTAGCTAATTCATTTGAGATGAAGGATTTGGGTGTTGCAAAACAAATCCTTGCTAAGAGAATAACAAAAGACGGGAAAAATCACAAATTGACATTGTCTCAGAGTGAGTACATACAAAAGGTGTTGGAGAGGTTCAGAATGCAGAATGCAAAACCAGTAAGTACACCTTTGGCCATCCATTTCAATCTAGGTAAGGAAATGTGTCCCAAGACACAGGAAGAGACAGATTACATGTCCAAGATTCCCTATCAATCAGCAGTTGGCAGCTTGATGTATGCCATGGTGTGCACAAAACCAGATATTGCACAAGCAGTGGGAGTTGTGAGCAAATATATGAACAATCTAGGTAAATAACATTGTAAGGTAGTACAGTGGATTCTCAGGTATTTGAGAGGTACTACCACTTAGGCATTATGTTTTGGAGGTTCAGACACTGTTCTACAGGGATATGTTGATGCAGATATGGCAAGTGATAAGGATAGTAGGAGGAGCACCACAGGGTATGTGTTTACTGTAGGTGGAATAGTAGTAAGTTGGATTTCGAAACTGCATAAGGTTGTTGCACTTTCAACAACAGAAGCAGAGTATGTTGCCGTTACATAGGCTAGTAAAGAGATGATTTGGTTGTAGAGGTTTATGGAGGAATTGGGTAAGAAGCAGAAGGATAGCAGGTTGTACAGTGACAGCCAGAGTGCCATTCATCTTGCAAAGAACTCAACATTCCATTCCAGGACTAAACATATATAACTCAAGTACCGTTTCATACGCTCTGTTCTGGAAGATGAACTGTTGAAGCTGGAAAAGATACACACTAGCCAGAATCTTGTAGACATGTTCACAAAGGTAGTGACCAAAGAGAAACTGAGTTCCTGCTCGGTTTCAGTTGACCTTCTAGCATGAAGGTGAAAAGGATAAAGTTGCCAAGTCCACGTCTAACAGCGATGGAGTTGTTGTGATCAGTCTCCAAGTGGGAGATTGTTGGTTGTGGAGCCTGATCTCCAGATTCAGAGATATTATTATTCAGCCGTGTTCGTATCCCAGGTTTGATTATGAGCCCGGCACGCCCCTGGGGGGCGCGGGGTTTTGGGGGCAATGCTCCCAAGTTACAGGGGTTCGGGGGCGTAGCCCCCGAGGAAAATTTTTGAGGCTATTTTCGCCACCAGTTTTTGGGCCCATGGTTTTGGGTAACCCGTGGTATTTTCCCATTGTATTTCCCTTATAAAAGAAAGACATTGTAACACGGCTAGGGTTGATGTATTAGGTTTTATGCACTGTAAAGATCTCTGAGATCGAAAGAGAGACTGTGAGACAGTAAAGAGGAAGTGCAGCAACTGTGCTGCAAGTTGTATCCCTTCACTTTGCTGGACGGTATAATAATAAGGACTGGCAACTTCAGTGTGGACGTAGCCCAAGTTGGGTGAACCACGATATATCTGTGTCTCTCTTGTAATGTGTGTGTGATTATATTTGCATTTCTGTCTATTGTTATTGCTCTGCGATCCTATTTTTCTAACACCTTGGAAACTAGATATTTTGTTCCCAAATTCATAGTGCTACAAAGATAATTTCCTATCTTGAAACTCATATTTGTGATCACATTCAGCTATGTTATGGTCTACTTGGTGAATTTATCTTCTTAGTTATTCACTATAGATTCAAAAAGGGGACACCCAACCATGGTTAATGGTTGATTGGAGGGTTTTGAGGTGTGGCCAAGGTATCGTGAGGTTCTTCAAGTTGACTTATCAAGGAGAGATAAAGGAATTTCCAGATTCGGGAGTTTGGTTATGACAAAGGTTTGTCTTAGGGAGGCCATATTGGTTGCTTCCCCCACTTCTTGTATAACCAAACCTATTAATATTCCTAATCAAGGTTTCATTCAAGGAAATGCCAACATAGTTCTAGTGAGTGCGTGAAATATTGATGCATGTAATGAATGTGGGCTTTAGCATATGTACATGTATTTTGAACAATTTCGTGAAGGGTAAGGGTTGGTTTCACAATGTATGGCATATGGGTTTTTCTATTGACTTATAACTATGCATATGTTATAAAATATTTATATATATGATGGTAGTTTTTTGTAAAATAAGATCTCGGTGTATTTTATAGATTACCACAATTATCTAAAAAAACTAGAATTTTCATTTTGTACATGCTCATTCTATTCAAGAATTGAAATCGATTTAAGGATTCATCATCTATAATTAGCCAAAGATTCTACGATACAGAATAACAAATAGGGGGATTGGGGCATTTTTTTCTTGCAAACATTATATATGTTTTTCTTGTAGTCTAATATGCAATCTAAAGCTAATTGATGCATAATGATATATTTAACAATTATAAATCAAGTAGGGAAAGAACAAGACAAAAACAAAAGAGATGAAATTAAAATAATAAAAATAAAAGAGAGGTGACCAAAGAAAACAAAACAAGAAAGAAAAAATAGCTAACTAGATAAATTCATCATGATCCAAAATCTCTTCCCTGGGTGTAACTCAACCATGGTCAAGGGGATACTAACTTTGGGGTTACTACCTCTAAATTCAATCTCTTAGATGCACCCATTTGTAAGAAGCTAGGGATCTAATACCAGTTTGTATTAATCCAACCCGAATTAGCCTCACTATAAGGGTGTTACTAGAAATCACATGTATATTGTTTCCCTTAATTGCAAGTAATTAACTTAATCATATCTAAGTAATTAAATTAATCACATATAAGCATCCAATACAATAACTACAACTAAATAATCTAACAATCAATCACAACTAATTAACTAGTAATTCAACCATAGATAAATAACTAGATAACTCATAAAGAAATGAAATGGTAACAGGAAAAACAATAGGTACCTACAACCCTTCATATTTTCAAAGTACAATCATTGGTCCAAATTAGCACATCACAAGAAACTCATCAACCAAGTTGAAATTAAATCCAGGGGGAATATTCCTACCCATCCAATGTAGACACATGAACCTAGGTCATGTTACCCCTAGAGAAGGGCTCAAACCCAATGGGGGTGTAGGATAAAGCATTAAGTACTCAACCAATTTACTCACTCATTGTCATAGGTTCAATCAAATATCAAACATTTACTTTGTCCAACAAATCAAATAAAGGATCAAACTCCAATTGGTTAGCCATAGCATGGTGGATACACCTAGATTTACATCACCCCCATACCCTATAGTTTTATGGTGTGAAAGGATTTTACTACCACTCAAAGCCACTTATCTATATCCCCACTTGGTCAGGTAGTATAGTAGGTACTGGCTTCTCTATATAAATACCTTACTCCCACCCTAGACCCCGATGAATACTACTAGATAGGAAAGTATCATGCATGGTAGTGGCATCTCAAGGTCTCAAAATTAATAATTTCTAGGCACCAATGAGAATTATTATCCCTTATTTGTTAGGTACACTCCAAACCCCATTTATCCACATAGAATAAGATAGCAATGTTATCAAGCTACTCCCACAAATTCATAATCTAAGCACTTCTCTTGCTCAAAGAAGAAACTCCTATTGATCCAACAACAACTATCCCCCCCCACAAGGCATACATGTCTTTTATAATCTCTCCAATGTAAAAAATCTCACCCAGGATTGCCCTCTAACCTTCCCATTTACCTTACCAGATCACACATGGGATAAATTAGGCTTAGGCGTAGATTTTATAAGTGTCAAGAAGTGTGTGAAATGTGAATTACATCTCTTTCCTTTTAGGCATTCCACCCCAAATAACTTTGGTAAGTATTTTCCAAGTCATTTTCCCTTCCTAAGGCTTCCTAACACTAGTATTAGGTGGTCATTGTTACTGAACATGATACCCCTTCCCTTGCATGTGTTTTCCCACTTCTTCATTAGTGTCGCAATCTATTGGAGGTTAGATTTTCTAAATAATATTGATACACATATAATACATGAATTATTATAGTCATTATGAGTTGAAATGCATCATAAGAGAAGGTACACCATCAAGAGTACATATGTATATCATTACCAGGGTGAGAACAAATATTCAAAATTATTACGAAAGAATACTCATTTCCTTCCATCAACAAGATACTCATAGTGATCATCATGTAACCACATAATTATCTATATAAAACATAACCAATCATCAATCGAAGTAGTCAACAAGGAGATGATGAGTCTAGAATATCATCTCCTACCAATCCTCATAAGGTGCATAATAACTGACAAATTAAACAATCAAGATTTGTGGAACAACTATTACACTAGTGGGTGTTACACCAATCATGTGTTTCTCACCCCTAAAATCACCTTTTTCATCAACATATTTTCAATGTTTCCATTAAAAAATATGGGAAATGTTATGTTCCTTACAATATATTTCAATACATTTCTCTCTCCCCTTGTTAATAACCATGGAAAAATTGTTAGTTTTCTAGCACTAGAAGATTGACGTACGTGTCACAAAACATTGGCTTCCTTGATTTCTCTTCTAACTTTGGCAATTTGATATTTGTTATTCCTTCCATTTAACATTATCCATAGGGATTCTATGATATTTTTCCCAATATGCATTGTATCAAACAAATGAGCTATATTGGAAGGTGATCATTGTATTGGGAGTCAATTGAATTGTAAAAAAAACACTTCATATCTTAAGGAATCCCATTACACAACCTTATTGATAGCATAAAAATAATCATATTTGATAGTAGAAAATAGTTGGAAAAGTGATCACTAAAAAGTTACATGTGTGAATATAATTGAAACCAATTTCTTACCATGGAGACTTCTATCATAAGCCTTCTTCCACAGTTGAAGTTCCATTCTTAATGGTTTTGTTATATTCTCTTCCTTAATGTTGAAAATATGTGTTTTTAGTTGTCTAGTAACTATGTTTTTTGGGGAGGAAATGGTTGTATTGATATTCCTAAACTACTTGAATTTCAAAATGTAGTTTTTGGACCACATATTGGACAACCATATTTTCTCTTTGTTTCAATCCTTGCGAGGTAAACAATAGTGTTATTAGTATACTCCAACTAATTAATAAAATTGCAAATAATAATAGATGAATTATGTTCAAGAGGACTTTACATACCATATAAATGTGATAGCCCAGGTGAATCATGAATCATCCATGTAAGTATTCCATGGAATTAGAACCATCTTTTCCCTATTAGTTTAGATATGCCATACATAGTAATCACAACCCATAATTTTTAAGTCCATCAACATGAGGCTCAATTATAAACACATCCATATCTATAACTTGATCTTTTCCATTTAAAAAGTATTGGGATTGGATGTTACAAAAGGTTGAGTCCCATATTAATCTTTGTTGTAATAGGTGGTTATTTTTGGGTACAAAACTAACCTTGGCCAAATCTATGCTGGAGGTTATTCATGTATTTTGGTAGTCCATGGCTTATATTCCAAAAAGGGGTGCTTGAAAGGATTAATGTATTATTATTTTTTCTATCATTTGGTTGTAAGGATTTCTCTAATATTGCATTATTAAGATGGAAAGTGTTGGCACAACCAAAGGAAGAGGGTGATCGGGACTTGAAAATTTTCCATCATTTTGGTTCATCATTCATTGCAAAGAGTTTAGTGAAGGTTCTAGAGGGAAATGGGTTATGGTCCAAAGTCTTATAATAGGAATATGTAAAGCGTGATAATTTCTTATACTAGATTAGGTCCCTTGCAAATTCTATTGAAAATCTTTCAATATAGTGGAAAGCTCTTGTCGTATTTTCCTCAGTATTAGGAAACTCTTCATCTTGGAAAGTAGTAGATAGTTACAAGGTCAAGTTGGGTGTTGATGTTGTCATGGGAGTTGAAGGATAGAAGTGGTTGGATGATAGGGAAAATTTTACGGATCCATAATTTTCTCGAAGTGTAAAAACCTTGGCAAACCTTACTTATTCTTAAATTTGCAACCATAAAATGTTTGCCGATTTTGTTTTTAAATATTCAAATTTATAAGGACTTTATATAGTTTTTGGATAATTTTGGCAATTTTTAGAGTAAAAAAAAATTATCCCATGGAATTTGGGAAAATATTTTTTAGGGGAAAATTTATCCCATGGAATTTGGGCGAATCTTTTTTTTTGAAAAAAAGGTTGAAAAATAGCCCATGGGCTAAATTTCACCCCAAAATTTTCCTTGTTGGATGATATGATTGTTAGTTTATAGGAAAGGAGTTTATGTTTACTTACCCATATAAAATATGATCTCTCTACTTCTATCTAGTCTTAAGGATGGCTTCGAGCTCAATCTATTGATATGGAAGGGCAACACACAATAATTTGGAAGCAATATATTAGTCTTTTGAGGAGGGACCATGTTAGACAAGAGAAGAATCAAATTCATTGGCTTGGGATTTCAATATTAAGTTAGGTGGTATATACATTGTTTGTCTTCGATGCAAATCTTTGTATGGATCAAATGAGCAATATTCTCTATGGTGTTGGAAGCCCATTTGGAAACTTAAAGCTCCAAAAAAGACAAAAAGATATTTATGTGTTTGTCCTTGAATAATAAGTTCTTGACATGGGATAATTTACAAAAGAGAGAATGGTGGGGGCTTGGTCGACTAAAGAGAAGATTGATGATCTATTAATTCAATGTCCTTATGCACAACAAGTGTGGAAAGAGGCCGAGGTGTTTACTAATGTTCTAAATGACTGGAGTGTCTGATGGAGGCATGATTGAGGAAATAATATCTTAAAAAGGATTCAAAATCATTTATGGAATTTCCTTGTGTCATCTATTGAGGAATCTAGTTGACAAGAAATTATTTTATTTTCGAATCTAAATACTTTCCATCTTTTCAAATTATTTCAAGGGTTGAATCTTTCATTTCTAAATGTAACCCGGTTCCCAAAGTAAAACCATCAAGGCAAATTTGTGAGTTACATATGAAAGTATATGCCATGGGGTTCTTTGAGGGAGGATGTATAGAATTTCATACTTTAGTAGTGGTCGTGGGTTCCTATATCTCTTGTATTGTCAATATTTTCTATTTTAAGGTTGGTTTAAGCCCCGGTTCAAACAACTATGTTGAGTTTCCCGCATTAAAGTTTCTACTCAATGTGCAAAGGACAATCATCTACAACATCTTTAGATTTTTTGTGATTCTCTTTTGGTTATTAATTGGATGTCATGGAAAGGTCTATTGCATAATACAAGTTTGAGACCTTTGGTGGATATGCTTCAATATGTTGCTACCTCCATTGAACATATCACTAAATTAGACATGTTTTCAAATAACTTAACCCAAAAGTAGATAGAATTTTAAACAAGGCACGACATATTCCAAAAGGCACTATCATATGGTAGGAAGTTTCTAATGTTGTTTTGTCCTTATCTAGAGTGTAGTATTTTGGCCCTATACCATGTCAGTAATTATCTAGTTTTGTTTTATACTATTGTTCAACTTTTGTCCTTGTTTTTTGGTATTTGGATATGTTATTTTGGAATGCTTGCTTATGTGTGAGATTCAATACATGTACTTGAGAATACTAGGTGATGGATGATAACTTGTATGGGTATACCCCTAGAATATTATGCAAACCAAGAATTTGATAAAAGATCGGGTTAAAATCTTGAGCCATAAATTTTTCTATGTCATTTAATGACATTTGCATAACATAATTTTGGGTCATGTGTGAATAAAAATTATGTTTTTTTCTTGAAAAAAAACTTGATATTTGTATTTTGATTTCAAAACAAATGTATTATATACCTTGTACATACATCCTAATGTACAACATACAATAACAATGAGGTGTTGTATTGTAAATAGTTGGAATATAAATACCTAGCACTATCAATATCAACATTGCATGCTCGTTCTTTATATTCATTCAAGGAAGAATTTTATTGTTTGAAACAAACAGTGACCACACAAAGTAAATGGACTCATCTCTCCTAATGGATTATCACCCAACGACTCCTAAGTAAATGTTAATATTATGAAATTCATCTTTTCCTCAATGCCCCTAAATGCATAACCATCTACAACAATCTTATCTTGACTCTTCATTTGAGCATGATAATCTATAAATCGTGCTATGTTCTTGCACCTGAACAATTGCTTAAATAATGGAATGATGGGGACATGATGAAGAACAATCTAAGACACATTATTTTTTCACTTGATAAATGTAATATCTACTAAATTTACATTTACAAAATTGCTTCAAATTTACATCATTCTCCATAATATATCATGCAATAATTAGGGCATGCATCAATTATTTTATATTCCATTCATATATCTTTCATAATGGCATGCACTTTTTGGAATGCGTAAAGCAAAGTATTCGACTTTGGTAGAAGAACATTAGCTAACACTCTACAACAAACAAATTGAAAAATTATTTTTCCAAATACTAGCGGTTGCATCCTTATTACAGTGAATGAAATTGATCATGAACTTAATGTTTATAAAGCATTTCATATCATAGGATATATTTTAAAAATGTGTTTGAAGCACCATTGAAAACCTACAGGATCACCAACAACAAAATGGCAGAGAGAAGATGTGCCTTCGACTAAAGAAAAGTGTATGGAATAAATTTTTCCCATTAGCTAATTTTCCATTTTTTTCTCTAAAAGACGATTCATCAATTTCCATTTCCTAAGAAATATTCACCCAAATTCTATAGGATACCATTTTTTTCCTTAAAAAATGCAAAAAAAATTATAGGAATTTTATAAAATCCTTATAAATTTGAAAATTTTTACAAAAATATCGACAAACATTTTATAGTTTCCATATTAAGGGCCTGGAGGATTGGACATAATAGTGTGTATTGTAGTCCACTATGAGTGAGGTTCTAGGACCATGTGGTAGGGCTTAGCATCTGATTGCCAAAAACTGTTGACTAGTGGTTTGGTCCGATCAGTGGTTAGGATAAGGAGAATTTCTTAGTTTTCTCTTTGAGGTAGATCAATACAATAAATATTAAATTATCGACCGGAAAGATTGATTGCGCCAGGGAAGGCATTTTACGAAAATACCACCCATCCGTAAGGTTATCCCTCAGTTCACACTAGTAAGATTCACCGCGGTTTCTACACTTCAATATAGGTTTCCATCCTTAAAATTTTCCCTGTATTCAACCCTTGATATAGGGGTTTAATTGCTAGATCAATAAGTGGGTTATCATGAATCCTAGCATCATCGTCCATAGTGTATCATCATTCATAGGTGCAAAAGTGTCACAAATAAAACTATTTATGCCATCATTCACTCGTATATCATTATCATTCTCTTCCAATATATTTTGGTCTTCCCCAAGTTTTTCATTGACTGGCATATTATCAACCTAATTCCTATCAATTTAACTAGTATTCTTTTCAAGAATTCCATCTTGCATGTCTGCCTTTGTGATTAAAAACATAGATATAGATATAGACATATATGAGAAAACTTGTGTGAATCATCTTACCACTAGATAATATTCAAACCCTCCTAATAGTTGCTTGATAATAGATCATAACTGCATAATTGGATCACTATAAGATAAGCACCATAGAAACTTGATCATGCTTCATTTGAAAAGGGTAATCAAAGTATGAAACAAATAGAATAAGTTAAATAGTGGACAAATTCAAACTTTTTTTCATTTAATTTTTTTTCACAAATCTAATAAGAATTTTGTAGGAAGTTATAGTTCCACTTGATTGATGGGAATTTTGACTATGGAACTTTGGCCTTAGGAGTTTTAGTTCATTTTAAACCCACATAACTGAAATTTTGAAAAAAAATGAGAAAATCCAAACAAAACTTTACATCGTTAAAAAAAAATTATCAATTTTTTAAATTTATCCACATTTTAACTCACTTAAATGATAATAAATTAATCATATCCATTTTTTTATATAATTTGATAAATAATGTTACATGATATATTTGTCGAGATGACAACTAAATATGCATGTGTATCATTGATCGGTAAAGAAATGATAAGCTTTGAGGAAAGGTACAATATGGTTTCGAATTTCTCTTTTTACATGTTTTATTTTTTTTAAACTCCAAAATGTCTTATTGGTTAATAATTTTCATACACATTTTCTATTTTAAAATGATCGACCCATTGATTTGGCCTTAGATTAAGATTTGGGTATCGTGGTGCTCATAATATGCCTATTTGATGGTGCTTCCTCTACTTAATAACTTTTTGCATTAAAAGGTTGTTAACTTTTCAAGTCATCATAGGTGGTGGTGGGGTACCATGTTGGAGAGTTTGTTGGGTATTTTATTCTCTATCAATCTTTTATTCATCAATAAATATATAAATGGATTAGTTTTGTGGTGGTGGGATGCTGAAGAGTTTGTTAGGTATTTCTTATTATTATCAATGAATATATAAATTATTTTTATTATACTATAAAAACTGATTATAATTTGAATGATTTATAAATTAAATAGGATGAAAAATATAGCATTTATATAATTAGTAATTATTTATTTAATAATATTAAATGAATATGGATTAAAGATTAATGATTTATTTTATTTAAAAAAAATTTGAAAAAATATTTTATATGTCCATATATAAATAAAAGAGACAAGGAAATTATATCTAAATAGTTCACAAGGTAGAATACTTGATAAGGTTTTCCAAATGAAGTATTAAGCTAAGTGAGTTTGATTATGGTGAAAAATCCACAGTTAAGTGTTCTTGATTTGGAAGAATCTTGGAATGGGTGACCTCCCAAGAAATCCTAAGTACCAAGTGCAAACACCAAATATGGTGATTGATGCTATGCAGTTCATTTCACTAGATGTAATGGGTGTTAAGTGAGCTAGTCAAAATAATAAGAAAGATGATGATTGATACTATGTGATCATTTCACTACATGCAATGAGTGCTAAGTTAACTATTCAAAATCATTAGAAATTGGGTCATAATTATCAGATGCAAGTCTCAGAGGTGATGATTGATGTTATGCAATTCATTTTGCTAAATATAATAAATGCTAAATAGATTATTCAAAATCATAAAAAAATTAGCCATAAATATAAACTATCATAGATTAATGACTTACTTTATAAAAATAATCCCAAACACTGCTATCTAAATATTAAACTCTTTACATTTTTAAACTTTTATTATTATTAAACACTTCTTTTAAAAAAAATAACATAAATTTTATTTCTCAATTATCATCTATGATGGCATCATACAAAAGTTTTCAAAGCCAATGAAATAGGGAGAGCATCACCAAATTATCAAAGCCGATGAAATAGGGAGAGCATCACCAAATTATTAAAATTAGTTAATTGAAATTATTTTTAGCAACAAAAAAGTTAAATTGGTAAAATTATAATTATTTTAATTAAATTAATTCAATTCATGTGTGTACATAAAGTGTTTAATATCTTATTTTCAAAAGTTCATTTTGGTCAAATTAATACAACAAGTTTTAATCACTCATTTTAAGACATGTTTATTAATTTCTTTTCAATTATAAGGCAAATAAAAAATGTGAGACTCTTAAACTCCAACTAGTTAGCCATAACATGGTGAAGAGACTCCTAAACTTACAACTCCCTCATACGCCACAAGTTTATGGTATGCAAGAATTTACTACCACTTAAAGCTCCATATGCATACCCCCACTTGGTCAAGTAATACATTAGCCAGTGTTGTCCCTATATAAAGATATTATTACCACCTTAGTCCCTGATGAATATGACTAGTTAGGAAAGTATCATACATAGTGGTGGCATATGAAGGGCACAACATTAACAATTATTAGGCACCAATGAGCATTATTAACCCCAATTGGTTAGGTACACTCCCAACCCCATCTACCCACATAAACTAGGCTACATAAATTATCGGGCTACTCCCACAAATTCTTAATCTAAACAAATCTTTGTTGAAAGGAGAAATTGTGAATGATCAAGCAACAACTAGCCCCTCCCACAAGGTAAGGATATATTTTCTAATCTCTCGAGTGTAACAAATCTCTCACAATATTTTCCTTTAGCATTCTCATTTCCCCTACTTGGTCAGACATGGGGAAAAACTAGGCTTAGGAGTAGCTTTACAAGTGTCAAGAAGTAGGAAAAAGGTGAATTACAACTCTTCCCCTTAGGAATTTTACCCTAGTTATATTTGGTAAGAATTTTCCAGTCATTTTCCCTTCTCAAGGATTCTGAGGAGCTAGGATTAAATGGTCTTTCCCTTATTGAACATGAGCCCCCATACCTTAGGATGTGTTTCCCCACCTCTTCATTAATGTCTCAACCTATAGGAGGTTAGCTTTTACAAATAATATTAATATACATATAGGATATGAAGCACCATAATCATCATGAATCGAAATGCATCACAAGAGAAGGTACATCATCAAGTGTGTGTGTGTGTGTGTGTGTGTGAGAGAGAGAGAGAGAGAGAGAGAGAGAGAGAGAATCAATATTCAAAATTATTATGAAATAATATTAATCACCTTGCATCAACAAGATACTCATAATAATCATCAAGTGACCAAATAAGTCTCAATGTCAGACATAACCAAGCATAAACCAAAGTAGTCAACAAGGGGACGATGAGTCTAGAACATCCAATCTCCTAAGAATCCACATAAGGTGCATAATAACTAACCAACACACAATCAATATTAGTGGAATAAATCCTACACAAGGAGGTGATACACCAATCATGTGTTTTTCCCCTCCAAAATCATTTTTTTTGTCAAGATATTTTTAATGTTTCCTTCAAAACCAATGAGAAACTTGGTGTTCCTCACAACATTTTTCACCCCACTTCTCTCTTACTCCATTAATAACCATGGAATAATTTCCAATTGTCCAACACTAAAAGATTGACGCAAATGTTGCATCACATTGGCTTCCTTGATTGCTCTGCTAATTTGTTCATCTAACATTCTTCCCAATATGCTTTGTGCCAAACAAATGAGGTACTAGAAGGTGCTTAAATGGGAGTTGATTGAATTGTATGAAAAAACACTCCATACCTCAGGGATGCCCATTGTGTCACCTTATTGATAGCATATAATGAACCACATTTGTTAGAACAAAAGAATTGCAAAAAGAACCACTGACTATTTACCTGTGTGAATGTAATTGAAACTAATTACTTACCATGGAAACTTCTACCATAATCCTTCTTCCACTATTGAGCTATATTTATTCATGGTTTTTTTATATTCTCTTCTTTAACATTGAAAATATGTTTTTCAATTGTTTGATAACTATGTTTTTGGGGACTAAATGTATAAACTCATCATACACCTCATTTCCTAAACTACTTGAACCTCGAGATGTAGTGTTTAGAACACATATTGAACAACCATATTTACCCTTTGTTTAAATTATTGCAAGATATGCAATATTTTTATTAGTAAACTACAAATAATTAATAAAATTGCAAATAATAAGAGATGAGATCATATATGATGACACTTTATGTACCACAAAAATGTGATATCCTGAGTGCATTATGAATCATCCATGTAAGTATTCCATGTAATTGGAATTGTCTTTTCCCTATTGGTTTGGATATGTTGTACATAGTGATCATAACCCATAACTATTGAAGGCCATCAATATCAGGCTCAATATAGACATGCATTTCTATAACTTGATATTTACGATTTAGAAAATAGTATTGGGCATGTTAGAAAAAGGTTGAATCTTGTATTAATATTTGGTGTAATAAGTGGTTATCTGTGGGTGGGACACTACCAATGATCAAATTTGTGCCATAGATGATTCTTGTATTATGGCACTCCTTGGCTCATATTCCAAAATTGGTGCTTAAAAGATTAGAAATGTATGCTCCATCTTCCTATTGTCTAGTCATAAGGAGTTCTTTAAGATTCCATTAGTAAGATAGCAAGGG
Organism: Larix kaempferi; assembly: GCA_027924585.1. Classification (NCBI taxonomy): domain Eukaryota; kingdom Viridiplantae; phylum Streptophyta; class Pinopsida; order Pinales; family Pinaceae; genus Larix; species Larix kaempferi. The sequence continues at coordinate 347,649 of BSBM01000123.1, forward strand.
TTTGCACAACCAAAGGAAGAGAGGGGTCGGGCCCTGAAAAACATCCATTATTTTGGTTCAACACACTGCAAAGAGTTTATGGAAGGTTATGGGGGGTAATGGGTTATGGTCCAATGAATATTACAATAAAAATATGTAAAGGCTGGTAATTTCTTAGACTAGACTATATCCCTTGTAAATTCTAATTTAAAAATTCAATACAATGGAAAGCTCTTGTTAAATATTCTTCATTCTCTGGAAACTATTTGGCTTGGAAAGTAGAGGATAGTTCTAAGGTCAAGTTAGGTGTTATTTTTGTCTTAGGAATTGAATGATAGAAATGGGTGGACTATATAATTGTTAGATTACATGAAAGAGTTTTATGTTCACGTGCCCATATAAAATATGATATCTTTACTTCTGTCTAGTCTCGGGGATGGCTTTAGGCTCAATCTATTGGTCTACAAGGGCAACACGTAATATGTTGGTAGGAAAATGTATTAGTATTTTGAGGAGGGCCCATGTTAGAGTAAGAGGATCTAGATTCAATGGCTTGGGATTTCAATAAGTCGGGTAGTATATACACTTCTCATGTTGGATACAAATCTTCATATGGCTCAAGTGAACAAGATTCTCTATGGTGGTGGAATCCCATTTGGAAATTTAAATCTCCAAGGAAGACAATAATATTTTTTTGGTTGTCCTTAAAAAATAAGGTTTTACATTTTACATGGGAGAATTTACAAAAGAGAGGGTGGCAAGGGCTTGGTTTATGTTCTTTGTCTAGCTCAGTTGAAGGGAATATTTATCATATGTTAATTCAATGCCCTTATACACAAGTGTGGAAAGAGGTTGAGGTGTTTACTAAGGTTCCAAATAATTGGAGTGGTCTATATATGGAGGGAAAATTGAGGGAATGTATGCCAAAAAGGAGTTGAAATACTTTAGGGCTTTGTTGTCTGTATCTACCGGGGAATCTAGTTGGTGAGGAATTCTTGTATTTTCAAATCTAAATACTTGCCACGTTTTCAAATTATTCAAAGAGTTGAATGTTTTGTTTATGGATGTAAAAATATTCTTAAAGAAAAACCATGAAGAAAAATTGGTGAGTTATACGTAGATAAGTCTATACCATGGGACTTCTCAGATTTTGGCAGTGGGGGTGAGGTCCTATATCTCTTAGTTTCTCACTTTATTTTGTTTTAAGGTTGGTTTAGGCCCTAGGTCAAACAAAGTTATGTTGAGTTTAAAGCATTAAAGTTTCATCTCAAATGTGCAAAGGACTGTCATCTACAACGCCTTTATATTTTTGGTGATTCTTTTTTGGTTATAATTTATTGGTTGTCAAGGAAAGGTATATTGCATATTACAACTTTTAGTCTTTGGGGGATATGCTTCAAGATGTTGTTTCCTCCTTTGAACATATACTAAATTATACATGTTTTCAATGAACTTAACCAAGAAGTAGATAAAGTTTCTAAGGGGTCACAACATATTATAGAAGGCATTATCCTCTTGGAGGAAGTTTCTAATGGTGTTCTAGTTCTATCTAGAATATCTTTGGGCCCTATCCCATCTTAGTTAATGTCTAGTTTAGGTTTTCTTCATGATGTTCACTTTTTTTCTTTTTTGGGATATTTGGATCTATTATTTTGGAATGCTTTCTCATGTGTGAACTTCAATAGATGTACTTGATAATACTAAGTGGTGGATGATAACTTATCTAGGTATACCCCTAGAGAATTGTGTATTTTTTTGTCATTGATACAAAGGAGGTTTATGAAAGATCATGTTAAAATCGTGAGACTAATTTTTTTTGTGTCATTTAACAACTCTTTCTTAATGTAATTCTGGTTCATGTATGTGAATAAAAACTATGATTTCTTTCTTGGAAAAAACTAGATATTTGTCTATTGATTTCAAAAAAACTCTATTGAATCTCTTGTACATACATCATAATATGTAATGAACAAAAAAATGAGGTGTTATGTTGTAAATAGTTGGAATATAAATATTTGGAACTATCAATCAACTCCTTCCTTATCGACAACCAAGGAATAAGATTATTGTTTAAAACAAACACTGACCATACCAAATAAATGGGTATCATCTTTGCGAATGGATTATCGCCATCAATTACTAAGGAAATATTAACATTATGAGGTTCATCTCTAAATGTGGGACATTTTTCCTTTATGTCCCTAAATGTAGAACCATTTGTAGCAACCTGCATAACATTATCCTAACTCCTTATTCAAGCATGATGATCCATAAATCGAGCTATGTTCTTGCACCTAAACTATCGCTGAAAACATGGAATAGTGGGGATATGATGAAGAACCTTCTAGGGAACATTCTTTTTCACTTGATCAATGTGATATCTACTAATTTTACATATTGCTTCAAATATTATTTCCCTTCTCCATCATATATCATGTAATCTTCAAGACATGCATCAATTGTTTGATACTTCATTCATATATCTTTCATAAGGGCATGCACTTCTTGGATTGTGAAAGGAAAAGTATTTGAATCTAGTAGGAGTACATCGACTAACAATCTACAACTAACAAACAAACAAAAATATTATTTGAATAATCATGGTTACATCCTTATTATAATGGATGAAATTGATCATGAACTTAAATATTTATAAAGCATTTTATGCCTTAGTATTTGTCTAAAAAATATGTTTGAAACACCATTGGAAACCTTCAAGTTCACTAACAACAAAATGGCGGAGAGGAGATGCCTCTTTAACCCTTTATATAGGGTTTAATTTCCTAGAGGGTTATCACAAATTTTAGCATCATCATCTACAGGCACATCCTCATCCATGGGTGCAGAGGTGTCACGAATCAAACTATTTATCCTATCATTTCAACTTGTATATCATTATCATTCTCTTCCATTATACAATTTGTCCTTCCCAAAGGTTGTCATCGAAAAGTATATTATCAGCTTCACTTCCATCACTCTAACCAATATTCTTTTCGAGAATCTCATCTTCCAAGGTGATCTTTGTGACTAAAAACATAGAAATATGATTAGTATATTTAAACAGAAATATGACACACACACACACACATGAAAAAAATTGTGTGGATCTTCTTACCATCAGATAATATTCAAACTCCCCTAGTGAGTCTTCATTTTTATGACAATGTACTTTCGCTACATTATTAAAAGTATTCATGTCTTCAAACACTTGCATTTTTTGCATGTACAATAACATTTGTAGTTAGTACCTTTCCAAGGTTTTGTTAAACTAGGGTTTCAACAAGTGTTATAATGTTTAAAATCATCAAATTCATCACCAATATCATAACTCTTTTGAGGGTTTTCTAGACTTCTCTCTAGCTTTCCCACACATTGGCATTGCCTTTATTGGAAATTTATTAATTTGGATTTAGGGAGACTACGATTTCATTGCATAGTAGATAGAGATACAAAATACCCCCTTTTTAACTGAAGTACTATACTTCCTTTTTAACCCAGGGACTATGTTTCTGACATTTTCTTTTTCTTTTTTTAATCCAAGTACTTATTTCCTATTTAAATATTTTTTTTCGTATTTTTTTAATTCCATAATTCTACTTTTTTTCATCTACAAGAAAACGTTGGTTTTGTTAATCTCTAGCTGAGAAGTAGACCCCACACAAGTATGTGTATATAAGTCACTTGCGCTTTCAACATGGATACAATAAAATCAACATTAAGATGTTGATAAATCGACATCATACCTTGGAAAATAATGTCCTAAACATGGACAAACCAATGCTTGCTTAAAATATTCTAGTAACAATGATTGCAATGATAAAGTCAAACCACCAAGCTCATCACAATTATACTACATTTAAAAGTGTCGATAAACTGATGTCTGTGAGTATTTTTTTTAGTTACAATCAATTTCGAGGCCAAAAAATGACAAAGGGTTTCTATCAAGATTAACATCAAATTAAACATCATTTCTTGAGACCAAATGTAATAGTGTCATGATTTCAAGCCAATAAGTATTGATGATTCATGGTCATACTAGTTTGACAATGGTGACAAATCATCACTATTGTCAAGCTTGGACTCAACATTGCAGGCAGTACTCTTCTTGTCATGTCCCCTGCCCCTAAACCAAGGCCAAGGACACCTGGAATCCCAAGGAGAAGGATGAATAAGGGTAATGCAAAACGGAATAAAGGTGGATAAGGCTAGGCCAATATGCCAAAAACCAATAAAATAAAACAATCAACCTTTTTAAAATGAAATGCAAGAATACAATGCATATAATTCCCCAATACACATGCTATGCAAGGTAAATGCATGCATGAAATGCAACAAGATTTGAACAAGTTATTAACATGATTTCAAAACATGGTATATCAGATCTATCGTAGCCATATAAACAGTAATAAAATCAGATCTACAAGCTACCATAAACGAGGTAAATAATTAGATCTACAGGCTTCCACAATCAGTCATATTAACAGTGTTAAAAACCAAATATACTAACTGCCACCTATAGCCATATTGAAATAAACAAAAAATAGATATGAAGGCTACCTCTATAGCCATATAAATGATAAATAGATCAAATCTCATGGATGCCACCTGCAGCCATGTAAATGAAAACAAAATCAGATTCATGAGCACATATGCATGTCAGAAATTGCAATAGATAAACATATAGAAAAATAATCATCACTGACTACCAACCATAACCATATCAACATAAATAAATTTGGATATGAAAGAATGTCATATACAACCATCATATCTCATGGATGTCACCTACAACCATACAAATCATAAGTAAATAAGATCCATAAGTACATATATTTATGAAAATGCAGTAAACAATCATATAATAAATAACTCATCTTATTCATGGGCAACTAGCTTCAACGGAACAATGTTACACCCTTCCATAGACATGCCATGATGATTCATATTTCAACATGATAGTCACCCCTGAGCTAAGTCCATAGATCCACAGGAGAGGTACTCTCAAACCAACATGCATAGTGTGCTCATCTCAACACTAGGAACACTGCCATACAAAAACAATTGTATCTCAGTCATACATAAAGCTTTTTCAACCAAACAAAACGTATTTCTTACTGGAAACGACGTTCCGAGCATAATGAAATAGGTCTCACAACCCATAAATGCTCAGAAATATCTGAACCGGAAGGTATGGCTATGCCCTTCTCAACACCGGGAAAAAACCCTGCCAAGATGTAATGGCTATGTCTTAGCCATTTGGAAATATTTTTCAATGAAATAAAAGGTGTACCTTCTTGGAAACATCACTTTGGACGCAATGGTACAAGTCTCATGACCCATAAATTCTCATAACTAGGAAAACTAGAACATATGGTTGATCCCTTCACAAAAAACCTAGGCTACAACCTAAGAAATCTCAACACCTTCCCTCACCACTTACTTTCTCTGCATCTTCACTACTTGGTGCAATGGGATTCCTTTCACTACAATCCCTAGGGATATCACCATCCATCATTGGGCTTCACGTGTTCCATCTATCCAAACTGCAATCTCGCATAGATCAGTCTTCATACTTCATTACAAGGCCTTCAATCTTTCTTCAAGCAATTCGAATCCATCCACAGTGTAACACCCAGTTTTGACATTTCTACCTGAACTACTATTATATGTTGTATTTGCTTGATTGTGAGACTTCGTCAGTTTGACAACACTATGGACATATGGTTCTATTATTTTGTCAATATATATATGTGAGTGTGTGATGTTAGTATTATGATATGCAATCATGTTAGATATGTATCATGTGTTAGTTATGTCTCATATATGCAAGTTAATGAATGACGGGTACGTGGATACCGTTAAAGTTATTTGTTGAACGAATTAATGTTATACCAGGTGCATGGTGAATATAATGAATTAATTAATGTTGTTATGTTATGACGAAATGTATGTGTACATGTTGAGTACTTGTGCACAATATCCTAGATTGTATGTAGAGGACTGACTTACAGGTTAAAATGGCTAAGTGATAGCTGGATCCTATGAGGTGGGAGAGCCTCAGGGTCATGGACTCTGAAAGATAAATGGTATGCAAGTGATGCATTATTTACTTTCACATGATTATTGTGCTGTTTATTATGATGTATGGGTAGGGTTTCAGGAAACTCAACCGCCCAGATTGGTTATACAATGACAAACTGAGTACAAGTGCAATGTATTTATTATGTTGGGTAGACATAGTCCCTTGTTCCATTAGGGGGGTGGAGTATTTACCCACTGTTTATCCTCGAAACCCAGATTCATGGGAGGGTTATGCTATAGCGCGCTCTGCAAGGTGTGTGATGATGACTGGTGGTTTCCTGTTGGGGAAGCTTGGTCGATGTAGTCGACACTTCCGCTTATGGGTTCTAACTGGAGCCGGTCATGGCTTGACACTTCAGGATAGTCCAGTAGAGGAAAGGATAGGATGTGGAAGTTAGTTGTGATTTAGGTAGATGATGTAGGTAGATAGGTGTAGCTTGAAGTTAGGATGAAAACAAGATCTAACTGTGTGTGTGGAAAAACCCTTGATTGATTATGTGTTGTAACTCAATAATGTATGAATTGTCGTAACTTAATAAGATGCAATTAGGTAAAAGACTGTACCTTGCAAACTATGTTAAATATGTGTTAGTGAACAATAAATTTCATGATTATGATTGATGTATGTGATTTAGTATTGTTAGTGTACTTACGCGAGGTATGTAAGCAGTAGCTACCCTTACATAACTCACCTACATATTTATAAATTGCGTGAAATATTGTTGAATAATAATGTTAATTATTGTCGAATAATGATTAATTATTGTTGATTAATAAATGAGCTAAGGTTAACCTAGGTAGTAACTAATGCAATTTATTAGTAATGCTTGATTGATTGTTATTAAATTTATTTAGTCAAGACTAAGGGTTAAAAATGTTAAATGCAATTATCATGCCAATTAGGTTAATATTAAATTGATCGGTTAATATTAATTATGTGTTAATAATGTTATTTGATGATAATAAAACTATCATTATCATTAGCAATGGTTGTTAATTAGTTTAATTATAAACTAGAGTGCAATTAATATGGAACTAGGTGAAGGAGTTGATTAAGTCTTAGTTAATATTAATTAATTAATATAAATGTACATTCATAATGATGTGAGTTATATTGATAGGATTATTATTGATCATTGATAAATTAAATTAGTTTGAATTTATAATTAAAAGGGTAATTATCATATTAGAAGTGTGTTAATCATTAGTTAAATGACTAGGTTGTTATTAATTAATCGATGACAATTAGTATTAATTAATTAACTGATAGATCATTATCAATTAAATGATTATTATGAATAGTTGGATGTTGAACAAAAGAAATAATGATATATTATTATAATGATTAATTAATAGAAACTGTTGTAAAACATGAGGGTGATAATTACATAAATTAAATTGTAATTATGTCAACTTGAAAAGACAATGGCGGTGGAACCGCATTAATAAATTTAGTTGACATTTACATATGGTATTAGCATCAAGAATTTTAAAAAAAAGATAATATTTATAATTCATTGGTAAATTAATTAATTAAGTAATAAATGTATTAATAAGTATTAATGAATGTGGTCATGTCTCAAGGAAGGAAAGAAACGAGGATTGACATATGAGTTGGAATTTAATGGGGAGGATAAGGGTAGTAATGGGGAGCATAGAGTCGGCAAGAAGAGGGGGATAAGTGCAAGGATGTATTTGAAGGAAGGGACCCTTTCTTTTTTTTTGGATATTTTTATTCGTAGGAGAACTTAGAAAATTGCAGAGCAGAAGAGAAGGGGTTTGGTTGGAGAAATTTCAAAAGGGAGAAACTATGGTTGGATTGTACTTGGTTTGGGCTCGGGGGTCCAAAGGGGTACCTTTGGAGCTGGGTGGTCGGCGATCCATCACCAGTTGGCAGGGTCGCATACTTGTTTGGTCGGTTGAGTTTCATAAGGTTTGGGAAAGCATTTGGTTGCAGGGCTACAGCAGAGGAAAAGGGTAGCAAAGGGGATCTACTAGCTAATTACAGATACTTATCCTATAGGTATATTGATCATTTCTAACTCTATCATATTATTATTTCAAGTTATTGTAAACGAAACTTATGTAAAATTAGAACATACATTTATATGTTGTGTAACAGATAGTAAATGTTAGTAACAAATGAATATGACATGTTAATTCCAATCTCGTAAATGTGAACTTTATATTTCTTTTCAAGCATGAAGTTTAACCGAAACATGAAAACATGAAATTTGACACAGTAAGTAACGGTAAAAAGGTTAGATTTATTTATTAAATAGGGGACCTAGGTTAGTAACCCTACACACAAGCATTCAAAATTTCCAAAAGAGCAAGTATAACAAGCCAAGAGAAACCAGAGCGACCCAATTCTAATCCCTTTATAGCAATTCCAATTCCCAAGGAAGTAACTCCAATTCCAAGAGAGGTAACTAAAATTTACCATGGGTTACTCAATTCATGAGAGGGAGGTTACAATTAGAGATTCCCTTTCCCAAAATAGAAAAAGATGAAATAGAGAGGAGAGTTACACTTTTCAAATGTCCTAGATAAAAATAGCCAGTGAAGGCGCACTTGTGCAAGTGGGGGTTACAAAACCAAGTGTAACCTCCAAAAATGAGTTACACAACCACCAAAGGGGGCACATTCAACAAGGAAGGCCCACTAAATCATGAATTAATCTCAATAGTACCAACATAGGCTAAAATAATAAAAAAATAAGAAACAAAGAGTGTTGTTAGGGAGAGCCACAATTCCTAGTCACCCACCCCCTCACATGTGGAATCCCTGGCCCCCCATTCTCGTTAGTTATCCATATTGAAGCTAGTTATTTAATTAAACAACAACAACAACAATAATGTCCATAGTCTCGGCACTTAGTTCCTAATAATAAACGATATAATAACATATGTCTGGGATTAACAACCGGGGTATTACACTTCCACGTCACTTGGATTTCCATTTTTTAAATGCCAAACTTGAGGAATTGTGGGGCATGTATTGCATTATAAATGCACCTCTCAAATATCAATATAATGACACCTAGACATATCTCTAGTAACATAGGCATTGTTTCCAATCATGAAAATATGTTGATATAGTGGCATTTCTAATAGATCGGATTGTCATGGCTAGGGGTGTAGCAACTTCATTGGCGTCATTTTAATGACACTATAGACATTGATAAAGCAACATTTCTAGGGGATGTTAATAACATAAACCTATCAACATGAGGAATGTAGTTATACTAACGTGGTTTAACGTAGATGTCACTAAATCGACGTCAATTCTGCTATATTTAAAAGAAAAGCAATTTCATGAAGAATTTAATTTTAATGTGAAAATTTCAAAACGATGTTGTTTTTGGACCCCAAATCTCGTATTATGGCTCTCACCCTTGTGAGACAAAACCACTCCCCACCTTTTACTATTTTGATGACTATGACACTCACCCTTTTGAGACAAAGAAACTCCCAACCTTTTACCATTATAATTAACATATAAATCACCATTCCAAATTCTTACTAATATTGAGAGGATAGAAAACCCAAATCACTTATAGTTACCTTCACCTTTACATCACAACCATGAAATTCAAACCTTAACTAAAAATAAATCTAATCTGTAAACACATATTCATAATAATGTCTAGAACAAATAAAAATCATTATAATCTATCTTAACATTCACATACTATTTAAAAAAAATTAATACATTTTTATATTTAAAAACAAAAAACCTTAAACTTCATAACCCAAAAAAATCAACAAAAGTATACTATCATATTCTACCTATTCCACCTCCTTATTGTCTTGTTCCATTTTTTCCCAATCCTAACTCTGGATTGGATTGAGTTTGAACCTCAATATCTAATCACAACCTAAAATTTAAAAGTAGGCCTCCCTATGATTACTCTAGCTTCTCATGTGGCTTGCTAAAAGTAGGCCCTTTTTCTAATATTCTCCCAAAAACAATAATTGTTTCTATCACCCCCATCTCTATTATTTTCCTTGGAAGTCTTATCACAATCAACATGCAAGTCCATGGATTCGTTTAGATTCCCTTCCTCTAAAGGGATATGGATCTTATGTGTTCCATCACAGTTATTCACATGTGATGTGAACCATCCAAAAATAATCATCATGGAAACAAAGAGATTTAAGAGATATTTCTCACACTTAAACAAACTTCATACTAATTGAATCATATATTAAACAAACTTCATACTAATTGAATAATATATTAACATGTTTTACAAGTTAAATAAAGTTAAATAAATACGAGTTTGAAAGTCATTTTATAAATAATTAATTTAACTTTAAAAAAAAAAAATTACTCAGATTGCTTTTTAATTTTAATTGTATTCAAAAAGTTTGCTGACTTAAAAAGTTATAAAAATGAATATTATATATTTTTCACACTAAAACAAACTTTATACTTATTGAATCATATTAACATGTTTGCAAGTTGAAACAAATATTAGTCTGAAAGTTATTTTATAAATAAATAATTTAACTTTAAAAAATTATTTAGTTTGCTTTATTTCTTAAAAAAATTGCTTGATTTACTTTATAATTTTATTTGTATTAAAAAAAGCTTGCTAAGTCAAAATGTTATAAAGATTAATTTATAATACATATTGTAAAGAGCTCAAATAATCAGCGTCATATAAAATTATTTTGAAAATTAATCTTATTAAATTTAAGTATTATTTTTTAAATATATTATTTAAAAAATTAAGTAAAATGATTTTAAAACATAATATTATTAAGTTTAAATATTATTTAAAATATTATTAAATTACTTTCTTATATATATTTTTAAAAAAACCACATAAAAATATGAATGTGTCATGTGTCATTTGTGAGGAAAGAATAAAGTAGGTATACTTCCGTAAATTAAGTTATCAAATGATTGCGTAAAAATGTATTTAAAAATATTATAAATTAATATTTTATTATTTATAAATTATAAAAATAATTTTAAATTAAATAAAAATATAATAAATTAATATTTTTAATTTTATTAATTATAAAAATAATTTTAAATTAAATTATTATAATTATTATAAAAAAATTGATAACATGTAATTTTGATACACATTTTTTATCTTAAAATGATTGACCCATTGATTTAACCACGGAATTGGCTTTAGACTTTAGAGGGAGATTTGGAAATGGATCCATTGATTTATCCACTACTGAGTTGGCCTTAGATGAAAATTTGGAAATGGACCATTGATTTATCCACTGGATTGACCTTAGATGAAGATTGGGCTAATATTGTGCATACTTGATGGTGCTGCCTGTACTCACTAACTTGGTGCATTAAAAGGTTTTTAACTTTTCAAGTCATGATAAGTGGTGGTGGGGAACCGTGGGGAACCATGTTGGAGAGTTGTTGGGTATTTGATATCCTGTCACTCAATGTTTATTAACAAACATAAATATATTGATTTTTATTACACTGTATATAAAATCTTAAAACCTTAAATGGTATGGAAAAAAAGTGGTTACATGATTATTGAATTGTAAATAGATAAGAAAAAAAAAGGAAAAAAAGTGGTTACATGATTATTGAATTGTAAATAGATAAGAAAAAAAAACAGCATTCATATAACCATTTACCATCAATCTAATACTATTAGACTCTTTTGCATTTTAAGTGAGATTTCTGATTGATACAAAAGCTTTCAAAGCAAAAGCCAGTGAAATAAGGAGAACATCACCATATTATAAAAATCAGTTTTTTTTTTAAATGATTTCAATAATGGAAAAAAAACAGCATTCATATAACCACCAACCATCAATCTAATAACATTAGACTCTTTGCATTTTAAGTGAGATTTGTGATTGACACAAAAGCTTTCAAAGCCAAAGCCAGTGAAATAAGGAGAACATCACCATATTATAAAAATCAGTTTTTTTTTTTAAATTATTTCAATGGGTTGATTGAATTTTTTTTTCCAAAAAAAATATTTTTGATTTTTTTTTTCAATGGGTAGACTGAATCAATGTAATCGGACTTGCAAGACAAACTTGGAAAATCGTGAGTTTGACTCGGATTTCCCACAAAACGAGCCGATTCAACTTAGGCTGAGTATAACTTGTGCTGATCGCTATGTTGTATGAAACTCCTAAAATGCCCATGTACATGTACTGGAAACTCGCAGAAACTTGGAAACTTCTGGTAAACCTCCAGGGGTCCATGAGCGGCTTGGGACCCATAGGAAATCTAAAAAACCTAGTTCATGGAAAATGAAAACAAAATTACCTCAAAATCGTTTCTAAACCTACCTACAAATTAACCTCTCATTCTTATTTTATTGTGAGATAATGTGTTACTAAAAAAGACTGTATATATATACACACACACACAAACACATCACGTTTCCCCCGACGTACGCATTTTGAGGGGGTCACATTTCCAAGCATTCCCGTTTCTGAAACTTGTACACATTCCCATGTTTCGTGCAACTTAGGTTGATCAAGTTTGGACCGTTTGACCGAGTATAAATTACAACTTTGACTTGGCTCTACAAGTATGACTCGTGACTCAAATCGGATCAACACCCAATTTAACTTTAAAACCCGATTTTGAATCCAATATCTACTTGCATTCAATCAGAGGTTCATCTTTTTAGCCTAGAGGACTTAGAGACCCTTGAGGGTCAAGCAGCCAAGGGCATAGGAGCATCTACTTCTTAGTATTTTTTACTATTTAGTATTTTGGATCCTTACTTTTTTATGTATTCTGTAGTCATCATATGGGTGAGAATTGATATATTTTGCACATCTATTTTGTACTCATCTTATGCATGAGAATTGATATATTTTTTATATCTATTGATATCATTTGGACTTTTGACTCTTTTACCCGGATGATTTATTGTTGCTAATTCCAATTCTGAAAACTTTGGACTGAATTCACTAGGTGAATATGAAGTGTGCAAATTGTTACTGTCATATGAACATTTTAGCCAAAATAATACAATAAATCTTATGACACATTTTACCATGTTTATTAATTTATTTTCATTTATAAAGGAAATAAAAAATATGGGGATTTTCAAAATCTGCTTAGTAACATAATCAGACATATTTATCTCGAAATGAAGGTAAATCATGTTCCCAAGACACAAAGCTAAATACCATTTAAATTTCTGAAAGCACTTTAATTCCATCACAGTTTGTTTCTGTTCACTTAAATAAATACTAGTACAGTTAATTTGAGGGTTAATCAATGCTCGATTTGGGGATTATTTTTGAAAAAGTGATTCAAATGATTTGTTGCTACAAAGAAACAGAAAGATTCCTTCCAAGATATTTGATTAATTATGTGTTCATCAAGTTTTTGATGAAACATGCATTTAGCATTTGAAGATATATGTACATGCATTGAGGATATATCGTATTCGTACATGCAATTTTGGTTCTTGCATCACCCTATCTTCACACTGAGCATTATGATATTCACATGCATTTTTGGTTCTTGCATCACCCTATCTTCACAATGAGCATTATGATATTCACATGCATTTTTGGTTCTTGCATCACCCTATCTTCACAATGAGCATTATGATATTCACTAACAAGAGACAATTGAATTTTTTAAACCTAAGTTCAACTAGGTATATGACTCCATTTTTTTAAACCCAAGTTCAACTAGGTATATGACTCCATGATCTCCTCTCTTCTTTCTGATGTGAGGAAATCTGAGTGAGCTTTCTATCAAAAGGAGTAGAGCAGTACACCTACCTAAGAGAATAATACAACCAGAAAACATTGAGAGGTCAACAAAAGTTTCATTGAAAACGAGGCAAGGCAGATTGATTGCAACAAGTGATGCATGAACAAAACAGGGCATCACTGTTTTCTACAGATGCCTGAGGATTCTATATAAAAGGAAGAATACCCCTATAAGAATCTGTACAAAAATCAAAGTGCCCAACTCTCCCATATTGTACATTGACACCATACAACTACATTTCTGTAACAATCTTTACAGTCTGCATTGACTAAACTAATAAATGATGTGCAGGGAAGGGCTCTTCCCTTGTATCTTTCATTTTGTTATAAAAAAAACCATATCTGAAGTGAAGTCACTCCAACAATAAGCAAGCTCATTTGTCCAGTCTGAAGTGATGATGCTACTATCATGGTCTCAATCTAACCCACTCATACCGGCCAGCAAGAGGCAAGTCACTCACAGGATCATAGTTGTACCTGAAAAACATGGAGACTGTAAGTACCCAACATTACTAACTATAAAAAACAAGAGAGGACGGCAGATATACACAAACAGGAAACGTAATTACAGATTATGTTACTGCTTACAGAAATATAAAATGCAAATGTGGAATGAGTTTTTCAACATGAAACATTCATTATAAGGAAATGAGAAATAGAGGAAGGAATACCTGAAAGAAACAAAAATGTCTGAGGAAGAGGGAAGTATTAATGTGGAACAAAATCCCAACAAAGATATATGCCATTCCAGTGATATAGAATTGTAAACATCAGATAAACACTATATGAAAGAAACAGAAAAATGTGAAAAATTCAAAAAAAGAGTATAAGGAAGATAGTATTATAGACATCAAATAGATAAAACATGAGCAAAACAGAAAAAAATGTGAAGAAGAAAATAGAAAAATGTGAAGAAGAAAATATTTATGTAAAGAGAATATCCCATCATAAGGGAGATGCCCCTGCAGAAATAAACAAAAAAATGTGAAGAGGGTAATAATCCGGAAAGAATATCCCATCACAAGGGATATGTCACTGCAGAGCTAAACAAAAAAAAATGCGAGATCAGTATCAATGTGTAACAAATGCCAACAAAGGTATATGCAAAATGTGAAGGGGAGTGTATTAACGGGGAAAGATATTCCATCATAAGGGATATGCCACTACAGAGATCAACAAAAAAATTGCGAGGAGAAGGGCAGTATCAATGTGGAACAAAGTCCACACAAAAAGATAGGCCATCTTTAACACATACTACTGGAAACATCATATAAATAATACATGATCAGAGTATTAATGTACACTGATAAAATATTGTAAACATCACAAAAATAATACATGAAATAAACAGACAGAGAGAATGAGAATATTAATATGAAACAATCCCATTATAAGGATATGTCACTGCATTAAGGAATAAGGAGTAAGATAATGCTGTAAATATCAAATAACATCAAATTGATAACAACTTAGAGCCAAAGATGGCACCATTAAACCAGTGACAATGATAGTGATAAAATGAAAAGAGGGAGGATGTTAGGATGTTATCACATCAAGCAGAAACTTGTATCTCAAAGACAAAGACAGCAAAGCTTTTGGTGATAAACCACCTCCAACTCACAATGGATTGCTATGTATGTGAATGACGATACTCTAATAAGAGAAATTTCATTAATACCTTTCTATGAACAGTCTTCGCTGCTGTTGCTCTGCCCCTGCAAAGAATTCCTCCATTTCATGCGAGGTTGGAGCACTCCTCCTATTTTCGTTTTGCCTTCTTATTCGGCCGGAGCTGCGACAACATGGCCTCGTTGTAGAACCAGGAGCTTCCAAGGCCTCCCCATTCCCTATAAGACTAGAAGGTGTACTTTCTCTAATGCCTCTGCAAAAGGGGAATACATAAAACTCAAAATGAAGTTGAAAATACGCTTAGCCCAACTTCACAGACAAGATTTGGGACCCAAAAAATTTCAAAGGGAGAAAACTTAAAATAAACACAGTACCTGTCCCGTCCCTCCTGTTCAATGACATTCTCTCCGAATGAACCCTCCATAGGAATGGCAGTCTCATCCTCAAAGGCTTGGAACTGTCTCATGCTGTTGCTTTGAAGTACAATATTTTCTGTTTCAACCAATTTATCCTGGGCTTCCTTCTTCTGAGCCCTGCTAGTCTTTACTCTGGAACGTGCCTGAGAAAGAGATGTAGTTGAATTAGTTCTCGAGTACCCAACTGTAGAGGGTACTCTTCTCCCACACCTCACACTCCCAGTGCTCTTGCTATGTCTAGACTTGCTAGACTTGCGCTCTTCTGCAACCATAAATGCTGATTGCTCTGCTTCCCTTAAATTTCCCCTTTCTGAATCGCTGCACCGCAACTGCAGGCCTCTGTTTTTCAAACTTCTGTGCTGCTCGATTTGGGTTGCAGAACAGGGAGACATGCATACTTTCTCAAGCCTTCTGCTGCGGAGCTCCATATATGATGTCGTCTGCAACTGTCCAATGCTGCAGATTTTAGAGGACTTGGGGGAAGCAGGAGGAGCCTTGTTTTCTTTCTTCTGTAGAGCAAGATTCCTAGTCCTGGCTCTAGTCCTAACTCCAAGAGAGCTTGACTGGGAGACCTCCATGACCGCAACCTCCCCGGCTCCTTTGGCCTTCTTCATGTATTTACCCATCCTAGAACCACGTGAGGTAGCCACGGCTGGAACAACGATAATTGTTCCCAGTGATATATATCTATATGTATATGTCTGTATACCCGCCCGTGTATATATTATATCTTCTCCCTCTGTAACCCAAAAAAGAAAATGGCTGCAGATACCCAAAAAGATCAGCTCAGAAAAATCATTGGACGCCAAAAGCCCTTCAGGAGACACAGCGATTTCATAAATCCTTGTCCCTATTAAAAGATACAGATGTTTCAATCTTCTGCGACAACCCACATGGATACTGCACCAGACAACCACAAAAAAGTATTAGGTTTGTGGAATGGATTAGCAGAGAATATATAGATAGGGAAAGACCAAGTATAGCAATGTCGCTAAAATTGGGAATTATGGGATTGGTGATGGAGGAAGTTACCTCTAACATTAGGTCAAGGTCGTTAGAGCAAAGGAAAAAATGGGATGCAAGAAAAACAAACTAGGGGAAAAGACCATGAATCTATAAAAGGAGACAACCAGAGAGGCGAGCGAGAGAGGATGTAACAGGAGGCACGAGCGTACTGATGAATGAATCCCCTGGCTGACACAACCACACCCACAACCCACAATCACTCAAAATCTGCAGCGAGAAAGGCTGCCTAGCAAGAGGAAGCATACCAAAGATGAAAGTCTGTCTGGAAGCAAGTAATAAAGCATTGGATACCTCGTTCGTTCAGACAACAATGCTGAAAAGTTGCTTCGGTATACGTGACACCTCACCTCTAATAAGGGTTATTCAAAACGTTTCATTTTGGGTGGTTTATTTTGGAATTCTCTAGTTGGGTTATATAATTTCAAAGTTATGAATCGATTTAGAGTATTTCAAAATGTTATGAAATCAAAACTAGTGTGAAATTATCATTTTTTTCAAATTCTCAATCCAAAAAAACAATTTATCCACATGCTCTCCACTATCAGTGACACTCATAATTAGATTTTAGATTAAAATAAATCTGTACTATTCTTGTATAAAATACTGCAAACCCTCATTTCTCTTTAACCCTCTCTGTAATTTTCTGTCAGTTTGTGTGCGGTCGAGGCAACTGGGCTAAGTTCAAGTCTGAGTGAACTTAGTAATGATTGTACTTGAAAATGCCCTTAAGCCCAGCCAGCCCTCACGGTGTTCTCAAGCCCTTGGAGGGACACAGATTACAATCTCATTCATCATCAATCGTCATGCACACACACCTTAAATGAGGACTCCTCCGTTCATCTGACAAACATAAAATAATTCTCATGCACGGATGTAGTGGTCACTTGCCATATCCATGCATGCATTAATTAATTAATGTTGGCTTGGAGTTTTGAATGATTGGAAAAACAGGAAATGAATGGAGGGGACCATGGCAATGAACAATGGGCATGCATGCAACTTGCAAGCTCATAACGGCTCAATTTCAAATTCTACCAGTAACCCACTTGCCTCTTGCTATTTTTGTTGAGTCAGTTGAATCCGTTGGTTCCAAGAGGGGCCTCTTCTTCTATCTATTGACATCAAACAGTACAATGTTGAGTTCCGTGCACAGTCACCTACCCACCCAACACCAAGCATGAATCTGCTACCCCGTGCCTACCCAATCCTTGATTGCCATTTGTCCTTCTCAGTGCACTCTGCATATATGCTGCATTGACATGTGGCAACTAACCATGGAATTTGCTCAAGTCAGGGACATATTAGGCAATGATATTGATCTGAACTTGACTAGGTATACCTAGCAGTCAGATAAGGAAGTAAGAATGATATTGCTCCGAACCAGGGAAAGTTTAGGAGATTATCTCAAATTAGCAATGGATCAAATCTACCATACATGCATGGAGCAATGTAAATTTCATGAAATGTGAATGGATGGTGATCATTGAATTGCATAGAATGCATGTACACATGGCGCCTGACTTCATTAATCATCATCAGATGCTGCTGGTATTGGAATCGCAAATCCCAACATTCTGCACCTCATTCCAATGCATCTTTGACATTGCCAAACACTCCCCCAATTTTAGAATCCAGTTTAAAATCTACCCAAAACTGTCACAGTTCTTCCTCTACATTTGGCAAACCGTGGTTACTCTTAGTCTGCCTTTGCATACTAAACGCTAAGCCCCCCAGCTTGACAGACAGACTCAGTACAGTACACTCCAGCCATTCACATCCATGCTACAAGCATGTAGGTTGTCCCAGGGTGCGAAAACAGATAAGATAGCAACAGCAGCACATAATCCCATAATCACAAGAAGATACCATGTAATAATAATTATTTCATCAAGGCGCATATAACGATAATGCCTGCCCAGTGCCCCTCGTCAAAAGAAGTCGGTTATTTTACACTTACGACACATTCATATGTATGTGCAAGATTAACCTGAAAAAATAAATTGGTTTAAATGATCTCTTGTACTTTCTTTCTTCAATTAACTAACCCCTGTCAAAAGTTGCTTTTATTTGAACAGCTGTGTGCGAATGGATTATATTTCTGTGAACGGCTTCGTGTTTGTATGTAGCAAATAAATGTCAATGAAGAATATTTGAAGTGAGTTGCTTGTGCTGTGAACGGCTTTTATTCATTTTAGTGTCTGTTGAAATAGTGGCCTTGGCTTCTGGCTTTTGGTGAAAGGTTCAAGGCAAAAGGTGAAGACTTATGGTTCCTGACTTTAACCTCTGGTGGCAGAAGACTCGGGTATGTGCACCGGGGGCTTAAAAAACTAAAAAATCAGAGACAGACAAACACAAGCGAAAGGACTTGTTTTAAGAATGATGCCACTTCCCACTAGTGCCCATCATAACTGCAACAACAATGATAACAATAGTAAAATAGACATGAAAAGCTGAGAAAAATTAGTTTCCTGGAAGCAAAATAATGATAGCAGGTCAATCATCTAAACTACTCCTTTAACTTATTATCTTGGTATGATATCATTGATATGTGCTAGGCAAACCTTCAAAGGAGTAAGTCATGTATTATGCATCTTTTTAAGAAAGAACAGAAGGATAAGATTACATAGCAGATAGGACTGAAATGGATTGAGTTATGCATTATCTGTCTGTTAAGGAAAGGACAGAAGGATAAGGCTGCATAGCAAATAATTGTAAGTCCAGGTGGCATTGGGTATACTTGGAGCTTGTATATGACCTGTAGTTCCTGGCTTGAAACTACTTCTAACCACTCCACCACTTACAACTCCTCTGTAATTATGCTGATGATCTATGTACAGCATCCATTCTCATCTCAATTCATCCATTTGTCTTCAAGCTTTTGTCACTATTTGTTGAAAACTGTTTTCTAATATATTGCAAACATTTTGTCCTGTGTGCATCATCTTATAAAATCTCAATGGTAAATATCACTTGCTGCAAACGTTCGGTCCCGTGTGCATCATCTTAGAAAATCTCAATGGTAAATATCACTTCATTGCCAATAAAATACTATAAAGTAGGGACAAAACTCTGAAGCAACCAAATAAATATGGTAATGGTCTAAAAGGAATTAGTACCTAGTATAATTTTAGTCTTTGATGATAGGATAGGATAGTGGGATAATTGTCATGGGAATATGAGAACATAACGCTTTGATGTAAGACTTGTTATTATACAATTTATTTGGAAGACTTGTGTAATGGTGCATGGATTTGTGGGAAAAAATCAAAAGTAATGAATTTTAGAGGATGGTGGTTTCTCAACAGAAATATTTAGAAGAAGTTTTAAAAATAACATGTTAAGTGATTAAGTTAAATGATGAAAAACCTATCTACTATATGAGTTAGAGAATTTGGATTTAAAAACATGTGTAATATAGATCCAATACATTCAAATGTAATATAGTATAAGAAGCAATTGTTATTAATCAATTTAATATATTTGTGATTTTTGTTTGGATAATAATTTAAAAGGCTAAGCTATTGATCAATCTAATATATATATTTGTTATCTTTGGTTGGATACTAAATAAATAATTTAAAAAGCTGACTTTTATTATATACAAATTATTTATATATCTGTTAAATTTTTAACAAAAATTAATATATTTTTATTTTGTTTTAAATTATTTATTGAAAAGTTTGATTAAAGTCTTTTTTTTTACAAAGTTAATTGTAATTAAATTGCTTTTGAATAAGGATTGATATACTTTTGTCATTTAAAAAAAATATAATGTTAAATAAATACAAAATCTTAGATGGTGCAAGTTAATGTTGACTATATAAAATATAATAATGAAAAACGTGTAATGTAAAAGTTCTACAATTTCAAACGGAAAATTTTGATTTCTCCGGCATGATTTTGAAAAAATCCGACAGAAATTTTTAAAAATCCTAGTTACAACTCTCAAAAATTGAAATTTTGGGTGCCCATGGGTTTTTTATGGTGTTGAATCCATTTCTACCATCAAAATCACCATTAAAACATAGTTAAATTCAGATTTTGCAAAATAAAAAAACATCGATTTCCGATGAAAAGTCCGTCCGAGCCAAATTGTCGAATTTTTAGACAACTCCAATGAAAAATGCAAATGACTTTAATGTCTACCATTAAGAGTTTAATGTGCTAATTTCATTTGTTATGTAGAAGATATACATAAAATATTTACATCATTAGCAAGAAACTAAGGGAAAATAGAAGGATACATATACATTGAAATTCATATCCTCTTCCTTAAAGCAATTAAGGCAACGTCCATAAAAATAGAATAAGAGGCATGGTATAACAATTTGGCATCTTTAATCAACAACGATCCTTTTGCTAGGAGTTTCAAACATACCTCATCACGCCATAATTGACAAAAATTAGTCTTAGAACTCACCTCGTTGTCAAAACCATATTTGCAACAAAGTTTCTAGAGAGCGTACAAAGCAAAAATTCTCAAACAATGCCAAATACTAGTCAAGGAATCTATAATCATTGATATGGAATCACCCAACAAAATTTCCTACCAATGCAAATGTCTCTACAAAATGTTGTTTAGTTGAGAGTTAACCAAATCCCAACATGAACTTGCAAGTGAACATTCCCATAATATTTATTTCACTAACTCCGACTTTGAACAAAAGAGACAAAGGCCATTAAAAAGGCCACTTTTTGCGATGTGGGATTTGGAAGGAAGGCCTTGATAGATCACTAGCCAAGCAAACACTTGGAGTTCGTAGGAAACTTTTATTGACCATACGCCATGCAACCTCCAAATCCAATGGCTCTCGGCATCTGTTGAAACCCATCTGGTGTTAAACATGGGACCTAACAAATGTCATTGATGTGGAATGGAGTAGAGTTAAAAATAATCACATTGGGTCAAAGGATGTATGAAGCTCCACTCCCATCTCACCAAAATGTACCATTCATATCAATATTCATCTTTAAAATATACCCTTGGCCCCACCATATTTGGCCCATAAAAACAAGCATAAAATCTACTCCAGTACGTGGACTTGAGCCATGTTGGGGAGGAAAAATGACACATGGTAAATATGGGAGGGTTGGAGAATCCTACTTACAACCATTAACTTACCTGTAAAGGGGAGATAAGCTGGATCAAGCCTTGGTTATGCAAATCTGAGAGACTCCTTGTAGAAAATACCACATGAGCAAGACTACAAAAATCCTCCCCCAGTATGTCCCACATCACCTTGTAAAACACATAAGGTAGAACAAGAATACCTGAGGATTTCCCATTCTGCATAGAAACGAGAGCATTAAAAAAATCATCAAATTGGTAAAATATCTATCCAACCTATCCTGGTCTCCAATCAAAATTGTCTTGGGTACCACTCTATATCAAGCATCCCTAGCGATGAAAACCAAATACGACAAAGGGTAAGCTGAAAAAATATTTTGCAAAGGATCACTAAACATACCTTGGATCTTGGGTTGGGTTCTCCCCAAGAGTGCCATCAACACGATAAAGACCACGGACCCTGTCAACTACCACTTTCTTCTCTAGGAATTCAAAAAAATAACTTGGATCCCTCATCAGCCTCCTAAATCCACTGTAGATGAGCACAAATTTGAGCCCATCTAGAAATATACTCGTTGTCCTTTCACACCACCATCTCAAGTCGAGTTGCGTCCACTTGGAGAGTAAGGTAGTTGTCATGTAGCATCTTGTAGCTCTCTTTGGCACTTTTGCATGATCATGTGACCCCACTTCCTCATAAACTTCACAATGTAGTAAATAACCACCTCTCGCTAAAATAGCCAACCTCTATCCCCCCTGGGACGAGGAACAAGGTTCCATACACTATGCACTAGAGTGTGAAAGTTTGGTGATTCCAAATGGGAAACATTAATCTTGAATAGGGGAAAAGGCTTGGAGACCACCACATGCCCTACCAAGATGGAGGTCACAATGGGTCCTATAGCTATAATCACCACATCAACCAAATGCATATTCCCAAAAAAGGAGATATCGTCCCTCAAGCCATAAATCTAATCTGACCTAACCTAGACCCCAGCAACACCATGTCTATGGTTGGGCCACATAAACCAACCACCATATTCCAACCCTTTATTCCCCAATTCAAGTCGAAAATTTGGAGGTAAATTTACACTTAGGCCAAGTCATTGCTTCTTTGAACCACTCATCATAGAACCAACCCTTTCTTTCATGTCACCATTTCATTCAACCATGTTAAATTATCCTCCAAATATCCATTCCGCATCTAGAGGAAAGGTTTACTTATGTGCCTAAAGGCGAGTACAAGTAGAGTTGAGGCTTGGAGCATACACCAAACAAAAACCAAGTAGTCTCTCCTCAAATAGAATGGTAATCCACACACGATGATTTCTTGGGTCATTTCCAAAGGATATAACTAAACTCTATAGATAAGGTGAAATGGATAACACCACCCCTCCTCCTACCTAATCATGATCCAAATCATAGAATAGGCCATTCCATACATAACTCATTCTATTATGAATCTCGAATCCGGTTGATTTGATCTCCTACCAAAAAACTATTTCTTTATTAAATTTATGAAGAAATCCTTTAACAAATTATTTCCTACCTATGATCGCCATCCCTCTAGCATTCCAAGAAAAAATAGAAAAATTCATTCAAGGAACAACAAATTGGCTAAAGTGCTAAACTTATTGTTCATTTCTACAGTTTCCAAAGAATATGCACACCTCTCAAATGAGTGGGTAACAACCTCCTTGAAGGACTTCACCTTTGGAGAGGGACTTACAGTGCTACCAGCTATCTCCAAAGTAGTGAGAGACTAAGCCCCCTTGCACTAATTAGATTTAACCTACCAACTATCATCAACCTACATGCTTTGACCGAAACATCACCACCTATTGAAATTGTGTACATGGTCTATCTCGGATGGTTAGCTAGAGCACCTCCATAACTACTCATAGCCAACTACTGAATCGAACCTATGGAACCTTTAGGAACCACTTGAGACACAACTACACCCTTCCTATTACCAAAACTAGGAACCAAAGGAGGAAATGAATCCCTAGCAAGAACCTAAGAGGTACCCTCCTTGGCGACTTGGGTTGAACCAATTGAGGAACCTACCTTGCGATCCCGATCCATCAATGCTAAAGCACATACATCTCTGTAAGCATGAGGGAATCCTCAAGGATACTTCTGATGGAAATAGTCTTGAATGAGATGATCCTGTGCTTGGCAAGAAATGTAGGCATTAGGAAAATTCAAAAAATGAACCATTGTCTATCAAACTCCATATACAGTCATTACTAAAATAAATAGGGGTAATTTGTTCTTCAAATCGACCTCTACATGTACTCTTAGGTTGGGGTGGAAAGAATTATGTTATCATTTGATATAAAAACCTTGTCAAACCATTTAGAGAACAAACCTAGAAAAATCCTCAAGTTAGTAGAAATCACATGAATCTCAAGCCACAAAGGGAAATGAGCTTGATCTTTATCATCCAAGTTAATGTAAATTCTACAAGATTGCACATATGCAAAAGATCCAACACTATGCCATTCACTTCACTGAATAACTTGTCAAGTTGTTGATTCATTATTGAACATAAGACAAACATATTTATATACCAAATGCCAATATAAATTCATAGAAACTCACTTCACCTCCCAATTCAACACACACCATTTGTTGAACATTGCTTCATCTGGAATGCGGTGAAGGAACTACAAGATCACCCCACAATGTTCTAGATTTTGTCTGCCTTCTACGTATTTATTTTTAATAGCCATGCAAAATTGAAATCCCCTTCATCAACATCTGCATTGGATAGAGAGGTGGGTATCTCAACCTTTTCACCTATTGAGGGTTGAGAAGCAAGTTGATTCAAGGAGGTACCTTACCATTTTCAATCAACAACTTCTCAGCAATCTTGATAGAGTTCGATAGAGCTTCAACAAAATTAACTCCCCCCTCTACTACAAATTTGAAGAGGACATCACCAATATGGAACCCTCGATCTAATATTTAGGGTTTTCAACCAACATTTGCGATTCGATATCATCATTAGCCACTATAGATACCATCAAATCATTCTTTGATGGTGGAGACCATTTATCATTCTGAGCTGGTGGAACCAAAGTTGAGGGAAAATTATCATTCAAAGAAGTAGACACATTATGATGCCCCAACAAATTTCACCAATCCAATGGAAAAAACTCGAGATCATTAGCACTAATTCATTTCACTCTTCTTTAGTATCCAATAGAACCTTTACTAGCAAAGTTTTAATTTGCTAGTAGAGTGTCACAATCCTGAAATGATTGGCATCTCGGTCTCTGGTGTTCCCTTGATTAGGAATAAAAGGGCCCATGTTTTCCTAGATGTTTTCATCCTGCGTACAAACTTGTTCAACTTTCAACCATTCCTTAATGTCGTCGAGATCTCATTGAATACATGATGGGGTAAGTTTGAAATAGAAGGTCTCAAGGTTTACAATTTCCTTTGGAACCCTTGTTTTAGAGACAAGACTCTTTTCTTTGTGTGTATCTCTTCCTCGTGGATATATTTCCATGTTTAGAGTCAGGGAACCGAACTAAATGGACAGGTGGCTAGTTGGAGGTGCTAAGGGTTGAATGTCCATACATGCTACTAGTGGAGAGCTATAATGATAGTTGTTGTAGTGTTTTTTCGAAAACATAAATATCCTTAATTTCATCCCACGTCTTTCCAGAGTTGATACATATTGTCCCACTATCATGATATTCCTTTACATTAATCTGATCAAAGGTATGCCACCACTTGTACCTAAAAATAACACATTGGAAAGACGAGTAGTCCACTCTCTTGTATATTTCCGATGTAATCTAAATCACCCTCTATTATGTTTTGATCATGGTGTCTAGCACAATTATATTGGTCAAACTCAACTTCCATTCCATGGTCTAGTGTGACATGCCCATCATCGACATCCTCGGTGTGAAAATGATGTCCATATTCCCACATAGATGGGAACAAATTCACCTTTAAACATGTGTACAAATGATGGTGTCATATATCTAACAACCCGAGCATTGATAAAAACTTATAAATATTATAATTCAAATGTGCATTATAATGTTTAAAATGTACACAAAAAGATTATTATAGAGTTGTTTCACCCAATCCATATGTTTAGGGAATCCTCTTCACCAAGCGGGTAATGATGGGTGTGCCATATTTTTGTTTGATCTAGTTAGCGACCCAACTATTGGGATAGATCATTGGCATATTTTATTTTAAATGATCAGGATAAGGCATGCTTCTACTATTCAACTGTTTGAATTATTTCTTGTCACTCTCTCATTTCCTTCGCTTCTCTTCATACAATGTGACCCATGGTTGCATTTCCTACGCATTGTAAAGAATAAATTTATCGATGGCATCAATTTACCAATTTTCTGATATATCCATGAAATAAAAAAGTATAGTATGAAATCAAATATATATTATCAAGTTCAATGTAAACAATTACTCTATATAAATTTGACAAAAGATACGTGACTTACTATTTATCATGCACCTTTTTCCATTCGTTTGGAGTAGCTCCCCTCCTCTTTTGTCCTCATTCCATTCATCATCCAAAACTACTACACCTGGTGTGTCATTGATTTTATTGATGTACTCAATTGCATAATAGAATTAATTGTATACTATGTACCCCTATGCCATAGATCCCTCAGGTTTATCTCTTTGTCAAGAAAACCCCTTCAATTTTTTCATATACCTATCTCATAAGAACATCAAATGACATACAACCACCATGGTTAATTCAACCTCTTCAACTAGGTGAATTAGAAGATGAACCAACAATTCCATGAAACTCGTGGGAAATTCCTTCTCAAACATACAAACAATCTCAGTTATCTTTGGATGCCACCCTGGAATGCAATCGATATGAATCTCCTTTAATGTGATCCAACATACAAATGTAGATAATTTAGAATATGGCACATCACATGTCCTAGGGGGAATCATGGTTCACACACCCACACATAAACAAAGGATAATGACACTACAAAATAAGCAAATACATAATTAATTTCCTTAAAAAAATTGAGTAGTATATTATAACCTACACTCTTGTAGGGAAAATGATCATGTATTCAAGATACATACTATTAGAAGGCTCAAATGGTCATGTGATTTAAACCCTAACAAATGTTCTTTTGCAGTGAAGCAATGCCATATATTCAACTTGTATAAAGAAGGCACCTTCACCCAATACAATTTCCTTTGCCATAGAAATATCATATTTCTTCCAAATCCATGTGTAGTGTCCCATCGTGGCTAATATAGTTTTGTGATATCCAAGGATGAGGATTTTTTATGAATTTTGTATGCCATACTTATATTTTATGGACCTGGATCGGTCACTTGACTAGTGAACATTGATATATATGCATATAATATATACATGGTTGCATCCTTTCTCATGGATGATTATATCTATAATTATATTCACTAGATCGATATTGATTAAGAACATGTTATATGCGTGTTTCTTTTTCTTCATCTGGTCAATGATATGGATTATGATATATGATTGCGACATATGGATGACCATTATGTGCAAAATGGATAGTTGATTATGATCATGTTGGTGATACATTATCTATAGAATTGTGTATGCTTAACCTTGTATTGAGTAGGATTTGGCAAGGAACTTAGTTACTTACTGGTAAGGATGCTAAGATCAGAGATGATAATGGAAACCATTTCGTTAGAGTCAAAATGATTGGGGAGTTCATGTACACATTTGGATAAATGTGATTAAGTTAGTTCATTATGAATTTTAATTAATGATCTTAATATATGAGGTTATGATGTGTGCAGGTCTAAGGAAATAATACCTTGCCAACAAGACCATCAAATGGATATGAGCTCACAACTAGTACCTTGAGGGAAACATGGATTTTTGGGGTAGAATAGATAAGAAGTCATGGAGGGAAGGGAATGGATTCTTGAAACTATGAAATACTAAGATGTGGAGTCTTAGTTCTATGGAAAATATTAGGGCACAGAGTCCTAGATATTTGAAATATCAAGGCACATAGTCTTGGATCCTCATTGAGGCGTGGATTCCCAAGTACAAGGCAATGGCATGGATTCCTAATAAGTTTGGATAGGTGCACAATAGGGGTGCGAAATCCCTATTCTCCAGTAGAAAAACACCACTCAAGTGCATAAATCAACCAGGTAATCCCACCTAGGTTAAACCTTGAATTAATTTAACTCCAAAATGTACTCACTTTTGAGGGGATTTTAACTTTAACATTAGTTTAATAAAAAAGGTGAAATATTTAATTATGAATAATGAACAGGGAAAATTTTAAGGACCCATAATTTTTTCAAAGTGTTGAAACCTTGGTGAATCTTACTAATTCTTAAATTTGCAACCGTAAAATGTTTGGTGATATATATATATATATATATATATATATATATATATATATATATATATATATATATTCAAATTCCTAAGGACTTCATATAGTTTTTGGATAATTTTGGTGATTTTTAGAGTAAAAAAAAATATACCATGGAATTTGAGCGAATCATCTTTGAAAAAAAAAAGACAAACTGATGAATCTTTTTTGGAAAAGAGGTCGAAAAATAGCCCATGGACTAAATTTCGCCCCTAAAATTTTCCTTGATAATGAATAATATGGAACTACCTAAAAATGACACATGGGGGTGATAAATATTAGGATAATTATTTAATTAACTAAAAAAATTATGGAATCGCCACCTCGAGGGATGGTGGTGAATAATATCAAATATTTCAATTTATATAAAAAAAATGCTTGAGAAGGTGAAGTGTCACCCCTTTCAAAGCTATAAATTCATAAGGACCCCCATGGTATAGGGGGAATGGTAGAGCAACCAGGTGCTATAGAAATGGCTTTGGAATTTTTGAACTAGATATATGGGTTAGCTTAGCTAGTTGATTTAGACTTGAGTGTTGTTGAAAGGAAGAGAAAATTATATTCCTAAGATTTGTTGTGATCTCTCTATTGTTGCATTGGGTACTGTTGTGAGCTCATAAAACTTGGGGGTTTAGGGAGAGAAGTTATCCCTAGATAAGGTTGGGTGCAAAATCCGTTGGTCTTTGGAGTTAGCAAGTGGAGATGTTCGATAGAGAGCAAATCAAGTGAGTTTTAGGTATAATTTTTAGTTTGTTCAATTTGATGCATTGTGTTATTCATCTATTTAAAATAATTTCTGAATTCCTTAAGAATTACTCTGGGTCGTTAGATGAAACATTATAAGTAAGTGGTTAATTATTGAGTATTTGGTACATTTAATTTCAGCTAACATTTCAAGTAACCAAATATTTTGTATGGCATCTGTGGAAGTAAAAATTTTATTCATGGATTAAAGGAAAAGAATCTTCTACTGGAGATAAAATTCATCTTTCTTCCTTATTCTATTCTTTGCCTCATTCTACATATTTGTCCTTGAGAAAAATCAAAAGTATTCAGTGAGGGCATGCAAAAAGGTTCATCAAAATTGTAATATATTATTTTTAATTCATGCTTATGAAATTAATTATGTCCATAGTATGGATTATTATTACTAGTAGTATTTGAAAAGCTTAGATAGATAATTGTGAAATTATGGATGGTATTATGTTATTTGTGGTTGTAAGGGCTACCTTGCATGCAATGTGTTTGAAAATTTGTGCAAATATTCCTTAGAGGTTTTAATTATGATGGGTTTTAGAAAATTGATTTTTGAGACCATTATGTTGCGTTTTAGAGAAAAATCGAGGGTATTTGTATCATATGAACCTGAAATCCTCGATTTGAGTTCAAAAAAAGTGTTTTTAGAATCAGATTTCGTGATCTAGACAATTTTCCAAATTGCTTAGGCACCCTATGGGGATTTTCCTGGAGTCTGGCTATGCAATTTTGAAAATCATTAGCAAATCCATTATTGAATTATGGTAGTAGACATGGTTGTGGTTTCAGTGTCTACAAAGTATTTGATTAAATGCCTCAATAGCTATAGCTTTTATGCATGCAAAGTGTTGATTAAATGCCTCAATGAATGTAGTTATCATGCATGCAAATTGTTTGAGTAAAGGTCTTAACAACTGAATCTTTGATGTTTGCCCCTTTTCTATTGATTTAGAAATATGGGTAGTTGCCTACGTATTATTATAAATAACAATATTATATTATTTACATGCTTGCTGCTCATATGCTTGGCTACATACGATATAAAAATATTTAAGAGTAATTCATTCCAAGCATGAAGAGATTTATTCCTCATGTTTGTCCCTTATTTAAGTTATGCTAATTTCTTGTTGTGGACTTGATTGATTGTGTAAGTCTTTTGAAAAACTAGGCTTCATGGTATTATATTTATCTTAACACTTATATGATTATAATTGCATATGCTAGATGAGTTTAATCATACTTAAACGTTTATATTTTGAGTCTTAAATGTCCAATGGGGCCTTTGTGTCTTTATGTTTTGTTAAGTTGGTAAAGTGGGACCTTATAGCATGGGACACCACCTTTTGTAATAGATCAAGATGGACTAGCCTCTCTTCTACTCTCTTTTCTTGGCCAATGTTTCTTTTTAGTTGAAGAAATAATATATCTCCTAGCACCTAATGTGGAACGTTTTTCAATGATATGTGCCTCCATAAAGAAGATGAAACATTTTGAATGTATGCATGGAATTTAGTAAGTGGACAATGATAATATGCTCCCGATATGGAAGCTCATGAAATACAAATTTCATTTTCATCCCAATGGGTATTTTCTCAATGTAAGTGTCCAAAAGATCAAGATCATCGAACATAGGTTCCCCATTTGAATCGAACAATTGTACAAATTCCTTCTCCTTCTCTAGTGTCATTATTTTAGGTTGACGGGCTCTCTCTAGTTTACCATTGAAAGTAGATGTTGTTATTCGATAAGGGTGTCCTTCTGGGAGGAATATCCTTAAGTAGTTGTACACCAACATTCATAGGTGTTTGGGCCACCTAACCATTATAGAAGGTCCACAACATTTCCACCATGATACCCTCTTGTTTTTTTTTCTTGGAATACATATCTCGATGAAACCCAACAACTACTTCTCCTCATTTTGAGGATGGTACCTAGGGTAAATCAGATTTCATAGAATCTAGAGGCTTTGTCAACATATGGCTTAAGGCCATTACAACAATATGCTCATTAATATCTCAACATATGTCACTTATGGGATTTGAGCCTAGGTGGGGAGAAAAGCAATCATTCCTCCCAACCATCCGAGCTAGACCCAATTGACATGATGCCCTCTTGTTACAAGACCTGTGATGTTATTCTATATAAAGTATGTTAGCATTAAATATCAAACAAAATATATTCCCATGATCCATTTAATATAATTATCTCATGGGAATATATTCTATATGATCTCAGGCATTAACTACTTATTATAATGATAACTATTGATCCATTTAATCAAACACTTTGTAGAGATTAAACTCTTTGGGAATATTCCCATGACCATAGAGAATAAACTCTTTCTGTTTTATCCATGGTGGTATAGACATCCAATATGGAACATAAAATAAGAGTCTGGGGCATACTGCATTCAAACCATTAGAGAATGTGTGTGTGTGTGTTAAAATCTAAGATATAACTATATATCACTATTTTCTTGCCAATTTTGACAACTGATAAGTTACAGGCATATTGCTTGCAGTGGGTAGTTATATATTGCAAGGATTTTTAATGAGTTCTTCGTACCCATGATTAATCTAGAGCAAGTCTCTCTCTCTCTCTCTCTCTCTCTTACATTTAACTGGTGTAGTGAATAGGTGAATATATCATATTATGTTGGCCTCCTCTACACTTCGTTGCTGAATTGATGGATATAAGTAAGAGGAATTTATAGTGAACAAGAGACAATAACATCAATTGGTTTATAGTAATAATGCTCCTCACGATTTTTAAATAAAACCATGCACTACAAATTCCGAGATTTGACAACGCCAATTTGATTCAGGATTTATTATATATCTTGGGTGGAGTGGAGTGTCCACTGGAAACATTAGGAGTTCTAAACTCTAACACAGTGAAATCCAAAAACATATCACCATTTATTATATATTTTTTGTTTTAATCCTCTGCATTAATATATTGATTTAAAGTTTCATGTTGCATTACTCATCCACAACATCATCTCAAATGTTCCAAGTAAACCCTATTTCTGTGACTTATATTAACCTAATTAGTTAAAAATAATTTCAAGATTGCTGCTAAAACATAAATATGAACAATTTTCTTTCTATTCTTCTCAATCAATTATGTGATACAAACTCGGTTTATGTACAATTCCATTATTATATCAAAAGAATTATGAGATTGATGAGTTAATCAACAAATGTCATGTCACATAAATAAATTTTTTGTATATTGATTTCATTGATTATATATAATATACAACTATCATCATAGACCTGCATTGTTAGTTGAGTTGAACTTAAATAGATATGTCACATAAATACAAGTTTTGTATATTGATTTCATTGATTATATATAATATACAACTATCATGTAGACCTGCATTGTTAGTTGAACTGAAATTAAATATATATGTAGGTCTGGTTCGATGACTATTCCTCTAATATATATACATTTCCAATCTGGGGTGGGGGTATAGGGGGTGCAGTGAGGCATGGCAGTTGTCCCGATAGAAGCCCAATTTCGATTCTTGCGGGGGAGGTGTAGTGTGCAAACTGCACCCCAGAAAAAGCTCGTGTGACTACAGTGGTGGCTTAACTCTTGCGAAGGGATTATACTTTCCAAAGGCTGGCCCTGACCTGCAGGTTTGCTATCCAGGTGGCCTAGTTGACAGTGCTCACTAAGCGGTTTGGAGAGGTTCCCTCAACTCATTATATATATATATATATATATATATATATATATTTCCAATTGTTTTGCGTAGAGAAAAAACTTGTGGAACTTGTCAACTTATTTGTAATCAATATCTTGTAGCTTAAAACTTTAAAATCTAAATGCTACTATATAGTCGTAACCCATGGAAAATATTAATTACCATTTCATAATCCATAAGCCTTCATTCACTATTGTCATTTATGGAATATATAATCGCTCCATTCAAATCATATAGCATATTTAGTTCTACGAAGTATTCTAAGAATATAACTAATGTTTAATGGCTATGGAGTTACTTAGATATACAAAATGTAAACTCATTTTTAATGTAGCTTCCATAATAAACTCACTTGGCACTTAACACAATAGTTAATCTAAAAATAACATATCGATTCAATGAATATGGACCCTAAGGTCAAATTAATAAATATAGCATATTTCAATCGAAGTAATGACTAATCCTAAAACAATATTTTTTTACAATTTCAAGTGTATATTTATCAATGAAAACCACGAGTAATTTGAAAATTTATAACTGACTAAATGTAACATACCCTTTTTGCTGAAAAACATTTTATGTTGGAAACATTATGTTAACTTTTATTGTAAAGTTTTATATTGGACAAGTTTCCAAGGATGATTGTAATTGCACAATATTTTATTATTTAATAAATTAAATAGGAGACAAACACCTAAGGGGACTGTTGAAAGAGAGTTTACTGACCCACTAAGTGGAATGGAATCTGGGGTAGAAGGCAATGGACAAGTGGCAACATCATGATGTAACTAACTATCTGTTGGTATGGGACAACTCCCTTGAAATGTGGTCATAGTGCCCTGGAAGGTGGGACTGGAGCTTGAGGCTCATTTATTCAAAACTGACCACTAAAGACCTAGGCAGTCTATATAAGAGCCATCGAATTATGAACTGAGGTTCATCACCTTTCCTGACGAGGAAATTTACCTTGGGGTTTTGTTGTGCTTGCACCCAAGAGATTCGATGAGGGGATATGCTGAGTTTTTGATCATGGTGTAAGTCTGCCTATTTACTACTGAGTGCAGAAGTTATATTGCCGAGTGCAGAAGGAATATTTGAGTGCAGAAGTTACACTGCTGAGTGCAGAAGTCATATTACTAAGTGCCTTGCTTCTACACAGATTCCATCTACTTAGTGGTTCAGTAAGCAAGCTCGGGGGTCCAAAGGAAGCAAGTAGTTTTGGATGCTTCTTCTGGAAAAGGTTGGGAGGAACAAGCCTCCTTGGGCGTTTGTCGACCCTATCTTCAATTACAGGTTCTACTTTTTCTAATTCTAAGTAGTTAAAGTTTCTATCTGCAATTATTGACTTACTGTTTTCAAGGATATTATTAAACAAATGTATTTATTTTAGTTTTTGATCTAATTAGTATTCTGTATAGTAATGATTATGTAATATGAATTGAATAAAATGTTTCTCTGCATTTTTCCCCATGGCAATGGATCTGCATCGTACTCTAGTACAGAGAAGAAATTAAGGTAGATAAATTGATAGGCAGATTGCCAGATGAATGAGAAGACCAATACTGTTGTATTTTACTAGTTTTTCCTACCATTAATATTCTGTATCAAATAACATAATTCCATGTCTTTCTCTTATCATTATTTTCATTAGTTAAATGTTTCAGGTTCACTGTATTTCTTTCATCAGGATGCAGTGAACTTAACAACTGTAAAAACATTTATTTCCTAAGTATACAGTACTGTTATCCCTTACTGTCAGCAAGTATAATTATCATGAAAATAAATAGTTTTCATATCTAAGTATAGAAATTATCTTTCTGTTTACAATATTTAGGAAATCATAACAGCTACAAATTTAATAGCATCAACAAGCATTACATTACATCCCCTTTTCAAATAATGCATAATTGTTTAAGTACTAATCTCCATGCACAGTTTTCATTTCTGTTATACTATCTATTTTTTTAAAACAAAGAATCATTATGTTATACTACTCAAACAGAGTTTTTCGTTGGCCAAACCCTGGAAGCATCAAAACCTAACTCTCAGATTTATAGTTTAGTTAAGGTTCAAAAATCATCAGTCAACAACAGAATATGGATCTAGATACAAATCTCATTACATAGTTGCAGACAGAAAAGCATTGGCTCTCGGCCAACACTTAAAAACTATAGACTTGAACAACGAGAGACATTTTCAACTCCAAAACATAGTTTCGAAAACACTTATCATACACATTCCTTAAGACTGACAATAAGAGCATCTCAACATCATTACAAGACTATATTATCACTTTGCAATCGAAAACTATTAAATAGTAAACCACACGATTAGTTGCTGTAGACATCGACCCTACGAAACTAAACATTTGATACCATAACAGTAGAACATTTCCAAGAACCCACATTAGGGTTTGACCAATTTTAAACACAGGGTTAAGTTCTCAAATCCTGAACTCTTCTTAAAACACAAAAGTTGCAAAATGACGAGTTTCATTTCTTACAAACTGGAGCAGTGCTCTCAATTCAACACATATATCATAAACATAGAAAACACAGTTCTTATTTTATCAAAGGCACAGTAATCTTCATTTAAGTAAGCTTCGTTTTTCTTTACACAAGATAGAGCAACGCTCGCAGTATTTTTTACACAAACGTAGGTCGAAGAGAAAACACAAACCCTTTCAGTTACTGAGAACAATAGAAGGGTGAAACCCCTTCCTAAGTATTTCTTTACGGATTTTACAATGGAAAAAAAAGCACTACTGAAAACAACGACGAATGGGTTGAGGGTTTCATCCTCCCCAAACTGTCAAAACAAGCTCACAAATATTTCGACGAAGGTCACCCTTGGAGCCCAAGAAAACACAGAGTCTCGGCAAAGAACACAGTGAAGATTCACTAGTCATCTAACCAAAGTAACGAGTAACCACCAAAGCTTACTGGTCTTTTAGCAGTTTCCAGCTACCAAAAACCTAAGCCGAGAAGCCATCAACGAAGGTACCTGCCATTCAAACACAACAGTGGTCAAAACAAGTTTTAAAAGGATCATTGCTTGCGAAAATAACAATAGCTAAAACTCTCAAAACAGAATGAAAGACATAGGGTTTGAACTGAGAACCTTTACCTTCAGAAAACTTATCATCGGAGTGGAACGCCAAAACATTGCAGACAGTACCCATTACTTCACCATCGAATGTGAGGAAGGGTGAACAATAACTATGAAAACTATCACCTAACAGATAAGAAGAGTCGAGTAACGAATCAACTACCACGAAGCATTGGCCACTCACCTTGGAAACTATTAATACAAGCTGTTACAGTAAAACAACATGACTGTATAGGCACTCAAGCTATCAGTAGGTCATGGTTTCGAATCGTGGGCACCCCACATAAAAACTGTTAACAAAACCTTGAAGGCTCTCGGCTTGTCGACCTCTCCTCAA
Source organism: Larix kaempferi (assembly GCA_027924585.1). Taxonomy (NCBI): domain Eukaryota; kingdom Viridiplantae; phylum Streptophyta; class Pinopsida; order Pinales; family Pinaceae; genus Larix; species Larix kaempferi. The sequence continues at coordinate 383,922 of BSBM01000123.1, forward strand.
AGCCACAACGCCGAATGCCAAGGAAAACAATAACTCCGTGAGCATAGTGGAGGTAGGGTTAGATCCCAACAACCAAAACCTTTGCTAGATCAATGATGGAGATCACCGAAGGGTTTTCACGTAACCCAAGCAAACAACCATATTAATTGACCCATCATTACCATAGCCACCGAGGATCCAACTCAGATAACTCTCGAACCAAAACACTTACAGCTCATCACGAGACATGAAACATCACCACACTATCACGTGCTTAAGCACCACGACGAGATCCACGGAGGCATTCCACTATCTAGGCAGTTGTGAGTATTAAATGCCAAGGAAGCCCAAGTGCCCGCCAACACGATACATTAATAGTGTTAACATTACACATTTCTTACAATGCATCGAATTATTGTTAACACGCATCATTCGATTATGTATCAACACCTAGTGGTAAGTCAAGGTGGTGTTGGACGTATTGCTAGGAAACCATAATGTCATATAGGGTCACGTAAATGCACACACACATTACCATATAGTTATTGTTGTCATAAGACTTTGCATAGGATTCGACATGTATATATATTTTCAATATAGTATCAAAACTAAACAAGAATTTGTTTATAGTGCATAGGATAGCATTGTAATATGATATGAATTGCAATAATTCCTAGGATAGAATTAAATCAATTCATGCATGTAATTCATAGGCTCTATAATATATTTAAAGAATGGCATATTAATTATTGCATCACAATATAGACATGGGTTAATTCTCATACTTTGCATCAAATAGAAACTCATGATAACAATATACATAGAGTTAAACTATGGTTTATAAATCCCATTCAATTGTTCGAACAAATCAATAAAAGGTTGGTACAGGGTTTATGAATAATACAACTGTTATACTTCTGTTTGACAAAACTAGGCTAACTGAATATCTCACCAATAGCACTTACGACATTATGTCTCTTAAATCATTAATACTTGGGAGACATGGAAACTGTTTAGAACTCTTCGGTCACATGTCGTAAACACTATACCCGTAAATTTGTGAAAAGGATGATTCAAATGCTTTAGCACGAATGCTAAGTAAGCCTCGGGGCATCCATAGGACCCCTTCATCATCAACAAGAAGAAACAATAGTTAACACATATAAACTTATATCTTTAGAGCAGAAACAAAAGATTCTGAAAGTACTGTTGAGTAAGTTTAACATCAAAGTGAAAATATTAATTATCTAGTCGCAACATTTCACTTAAGACTAACAACAACATTTAGTACAGCAAGCCAACATTTAGACATTTATGATATTTCCGCACGGTTAGATTAAGTATTAAAAGCTATATCTAAAAATTTTAAATTTCTGTAAATTTCGGGATGTTACACTAAAATATAAATTACTTGAACCATATGTAGCTTGATTTTTTCGAGTTGTTAGATGACAACCTTTGCTCCAAGCTCCATGTTTTTCCAAACGATACTAAGTCTACCGATTGACCTCCCTACCAACTCCTGTAGGTACTCTTCTTCCCTAGGGACCCTTGAGTTGTGACGGGGTTGTAGGAAATACACACATTCACTAGACCAAAAAGTATGATTGCTTAATCAAGCTTGTAGAGTCCCCACTCCCAACAATCCACAAACATATCACCCAAACTCTTCAACAATGTACAATATACAAAAAGAAGTATAATCACATCCATTAAACCATAGGGAAAAAATTAAGCGTGATCTCTCTAGCTCTTGCTCCCTTATATGGATTTTATGGTCCAAGTTGCTTGTCCATCTCATGAAAAAATGCAATTTATTTAATTTCCAATTACTTAATATTCACCCACCCATGTGTCATTCACCTATACAAGTGCACACGTAATTTACTTTTTAAAAATATAAATAATGATTTTTTCTCACCCTACAACTATGGCTCCCTATTATTTCTCTTAGGCGTTCCCTTGACCTCCTCTATCTTTTCTATTTGAGTGGTTGTATATGGAGTTACTTCTTCTAGTCAATTCGAGTTTGAATCCTCTTCCTTTTTCCCCTCTTTAATTTATGGGTGCGCTAGTAATTAACTCTCTCTTATTTAATTAACTAATTCTTTTCTTTTCATGCACATTCTTAGATACATTTTTATTATTTTCTCATGCTTGTAATTGAGTTGATTTTCGATATTAATAATCTATGCATTATTCTACATGCACAAATAATTGTTATGAATCCATGTAAATTTATTTTCAATTAAATGCACATGCTAACTAATCATTTTTTCTCTAATATGAATAATAACTAAGATTGAAACCAATAATTCCATGCTCCAAGCATGCCCTTCAAGTATCCCAATTTTTTTTATATATCGATGAGAAAACAAATTCCTTATTTGGGAAGAGACTAATGGGAAATGATAAATAAGGACAAATCCTTATTGTGTGCCCCTTAGTCAATCCTCGTAGGTGACATAATCCGATGCCTACTCCCACAACATTGTGCAATATATGGGTAAAATCATTACACACTTTTCAACATGCTTCGCGAAAGGGAGTGGTAGTAGGTAGGAGCATGGATGTTGTTCCTTCTCTCTCAATCATTAGAATCACACATTAAATAGTCCAATTCAATAATAAATAGAATAAATACAAGTGCATATTTATAACCAATCGTTATCTCAGGATTCATTCTAGATTCCAAACATGCTGATGCAATTTGAATTTCATACTTTCTTTCACTTTTCATCTTGACATTTGATAAACTATTGTTATCTCTACTCTTATATACATGATAAAATATTTTAATATGAATTTATCCTCATTTATATACAAATATAAATCATGCATACTAAATTAATTATAATCAAATTACATAATCAAATGTTCATATATATCTATCACAATATATCAATTTATCAATCTGTCCACCCTTAAAACCAAGACGCCCTTAAATACTAATCATCACATGAGTCTAGTGTTTTCAAACAGAAGAGGGTATTACAACAACTATCCCTTCCCATAATTGCTTAAATTCAGTGAACAATGGTTGTAGGTAGACATTCATATTCTTAACTTGTCTTCTACAAAGAACTATAAGAGCCAACATAAGATGTTCATTCTTCATGGACAACCATGGAGTGATATTTTTATTGATCACAACTACTGGCCAAACATAATAGTTGGAGAATACAAGTTAACTCTTTCCATGGCTATGTTCAATGGATGGATCTGTACTTCATCCTTGAATTTATCAAGCCATGTATCTTCTATATGCTTCATGGCTATTGAACCTATTGGTATTTGTATAACTCATGTCTCACTTATGTGTGAGGCATGCCACCTTTGCAACATGACTAATTCTTTGCAACATAAGAGCATTTGAATCCTTGGGATGGTATGTGTGTGCCTCAATATCTTATGAGGACCATGTGCTTTACCTCTATTTTTTAATTTCTTACCCCTTTCATGCCCACATTCTTGACATATATATTTGTCTACATACTCACATCTATGTAGAATACAATCATTTGGATAAGAAAGATATTATATGTACCAACATTGAATCTTTTCAATAATTTATTTTTCCTCTTTGCAGGTGTTGGGAAATATATTATCACTCAAAATTACCTTATCTTTGAGTAACCTACAATTACAAAAAAATAAAAACGTACACTATCTTCAAGCATGCATAAAATTCACCATTTACAATGTTGATTGTGCGACAAGATTCTTCAAAATATAGGAAACTTAATGGTTAGTTACCTCAAAAGTGTTGAGAAACACACGTTTGACATAACATACATTTATTTCAAGTTGTATAGTAACATTGTTGTCCCTAGTTGGGTAGAATTTGGCCCATGTCCAAAGAGATGGGTGGTGGAAGTAGATTTCAAGCTTTCAAAGAAGGTATCAATGATATAAGCATCGCCCCCTAGCTTGTATTGATGCAATGCATGTAACTAAATTCCTTCCATGCCACTCATTTCCTATAAAAAATCATCCATACTAGAATATATGGCATTTCCTTAATTGCCAAGATGCGAAGAACCAATGTTATTGTAGACATTATAAATTTGTGACTTGGGACGTAATGGAAATTGAATAGATGATTGATTCAACCATGATTGGTATGGTTCCTCTTTGATTTGTGCTCATTTAGTAGCATTTTGTTGATTTGACATCATGGTGGGGTGCAATGAAATATAATGAACAAGTTGCCCAGTGTAATAATTTTGATTTCAAAAATATTGAATTTTATATCAATGATACTAGTAAACATAATGCATTTAATATGATCAAACATTGTACCAAACAATTACTTGAAGCATGAATTTTTTCCAATAGTAGATCCATAACCAACCACTTTATAAAACAAAATGTCAAATTAATAAATATGTTTACATTAAGTCCACTGAAAATAATATAAAACATACAATTACTCAATGATGTTTTTTACATCCCAAGGGGACATCTAAAGGTATTCCCAGTGCAAGGCGCCTTTGATGAGAGATTGGTGGTCTACAAAAGTTATAGTTTATTAACAACTCACCACTATGAGACAAACTATGTATTGTATGCACAACAACCAACATGTGTGCTTTCCTTTTCATAAATAGCTCCTTGACATTAGATTGTTCCTCAAGTGAACAATTTGCACTAAATAATGAGCACCTACAACTATTTATGAAACATGCAATGTTCCCATGAGTGTGTGGATGACCATCAATATATAAAATGTTCTTCTTGTTAAAGTTTCTAGAAGCATAACCGTTCATGTACATACTGTACATGGAAATACTATGTTTGTATTTAACAATATACTAGTAATCAGACCAACAATAAAGAGAACCACAAAATGACATAACTTCTCTTGACTATTTCTGAGGAAGGAATACATGCAGATGGATAAACAACTATGTTATCACTAGTGTTGGACCTAGACTACTAAGGTTCAATCCTAGAGAAGTCTTAATACATATGGAATAGATTGGCTAGGTATGTGAATTATAAACAGATAAATGTTACAAAGATCAGGTTATGATACAGGATATGACTGCAGGAAATGTATCATGTTATATACAATAATAGAAAGGCTTACGAGCATGAATTTATAAAAGGAATGAGTTAGGTTCTGTTCAGATCTCTAAAGAACATACATGTGAATCATAAGAATTCTGGTACATATGAAGAAGACTATACACAAAATAAAATCATGAACAACATATAATATTTACCAATTCAAACATTAAAACAAAACTTGGCTCATTCAATCATAATCATTTCAAAGTAATCCTTTCATATTAAGAGAAACAAAATACATACATGCCTGCAACTCATAACAACAGTCCGACCTCCATAATCAGTTCTAACCCTTTTACATGATTCATCATTGTCTCTTATATACAAAAGTTTTTCAAAACTTAAACAGTTTCATGATCCATTTTTTATAGATCTAGATGATCCTAGAATAGCAAATTTGTTCATACTTGACTAGCTCGAATAACATTCGAAGATAAAACTAACTTCTAACTTGACAGTTGCAAAACAAAACAGAATATAAGATTATCAACAATTTTGCTATCAAATCCTATTTGTTTATCAAAATAACATGGGCTTGACACTTGCTTTTTTCATGACCAATTAGAGACTCTTGGATGCTTAAGCCAAAATAGCCACGTCATCTAGAACTTGAGACCTTTTTTGCAACCTGGAATGTTCTGTTTCCATATTTTGCACTTGATTCTGGAGCTCTTTGTTCTGGTTCACCATCTGTTCATACTGCCTTTGTATTATCCTTTTCTTTTTTAAAACTTCTTTGGATGCGCTGAAAAGCTTATGATAATCAATTTCCTTTTCCTTTAAGTCTTCTCGCAATATTTTATTGGCAAGCATTAAGTTTTTATTTACATCTTGAAGATATTTGTTTTGTTCTTTATAAGCTTGCAAAGATTTTTCAGTATGATTCAATTCTGATATTAATTCCATTTCTTCTAACTGCACAGGAATTTCATCCACTTACAAAAGCTTTGAACTCGAACCGACTTCATACTCAGCAACTTTTTATTTATCCTTACAAAAACAATCTGGTATATGCACTAAATCTCCTTGTATTTCTATGAGAACCTCCTTTGCTAAAAAGTGTTCTTCATTTGCAACACGTATGTCCTCATCATCAGGAGAATCTTCTATGGCAATCACATTCCTTGGTTTTGAATTTTATTCCATGTTGTTTTCCATTAGGGTTTCATCCAACTCTGTATTTGAAACCTTTTTCACATTTGCATTTTCTATAACATTCCTAGGAGTATTAGGGGCATTCATGTTTTCCCTTGTAGACTCAATTAGTACTGTCCTTGGTAGTTCTGTAGTAGACATTTCTGAAACATATTCATTTGCAACTTCAAATTTCCCTGTTGACTGCTCATTCTCGGGTTCTTTTAATTGTTCATCCCATGACTTTACTACTTCTTTTATATGCTCTCCTGAACTCTTGGATTTATTCTTTGCTCTCTTGTCTTCACGCTACTTTTGCTTTTCACATTGGAACCCTAACCAGAAAAGAAAATGCTCCCAAGTTTGGCCCCTTTTATCCAACTAAGTAATTATCAAAAGTTTGATCAAACCCTGATGAAAAAGAGAACGACTGGTGTGTTCCTGATGATTTTGAATCCTAGAAATCATCTTCTGTATGCTTTTACATAAATAAAATGGCAAATGTAACTTTGAATCGCCATTGAAATGCATTAAGAACCTCAAATGACATCTGAGAACCTTGTCATATTGACCTTCACAAGTTATATAACTTTGAACCATGATTAAAGGAGTTTTCCATACTGGCTTGAGGTTATTCACATGGATGCCATTTTTCCAGCTTAACTTTTTGAATCCTGGAAGTAAAGATTTGTTGTAGTCGGCCTCAAATGGCTGTTGTTTGAACCATTTCTCACCCTCTGATGGTATGCCATAGCTTCTGAAATGGTGCTTTCATCCACCTTAACTGCTAGGGTTTCAAATTTCACCACTGAGTCTTTGTAATTCTTCACAAAAGACTGCATCACCTTCACATTATGGCCCTTCATTCTCTCACATAAGGAGAACCAACCTGCGGTCCTCATCATCTCTGCAGATGTGGGAAATTGATCAACCCATTGAAGATTATCTGGTTCAAGTCTGCAGAGTTTTCCACCAGGGTTCTTAGTTTTTGTCATGGTGATCTGAGTCTGCTGCTATCCCGAACACTTGTACAATATTCAACAAAAACACAAGCCATACCAAAGAAATCGGTTCTACATGGTTAGCACCAAAAACCAAGGTCCATAACTCGTGATGATATAGATCTGCTGCATGTACATTTTGATATGAGTGATTAACACTCTCATCTTGACACGACCTCAGGGTTGTTGTCTATCCTTTAATGATAAAATACATAACTTGAAACCTTAGTACAAAGCCTGCCAACTGTCTTCATTTCGCTTGTACAAAATTCAAAATTGGTAGCATCATCATTCTTCACATTTTTCAATATGCTGCCAGTATACATCTCGAAATCATATGTGAAATAATCATTCAAATGTGATAAGATTTTACATGATAACATTATATTTTTGTATTGTTTCAAAAAATAATTAAACACTTTGAACAATCAGATGCAAATGAGCCTTATTTTGATTTAATAAATGACATGGTGATAAAAACAAGTAGGAGCTAGGGTAAAGTTTGGACAAGGAAAATCAAAATTCAAAGAATGGTATGGTAGAATTAGGAAAAATGACTATGTAAAAATTAAAATTCTAAGGTGAATCTAGGTTACAACCCTAGAGATAACATCTGGCTCCAATTGGGGATAAAGCTCTCCTTGTGAGGCTTTAAGAACATCTTGACCATGTGCCTTCAGAAACCTGCTAGAATCATACTTTTGTCTTATTGGGCTGGAGTCTTATATACAAAACTGTAATGATATATACAATGAATATGTACACTGAATGCCTCATTTCAGTATGTGTAGAAATCTTTTAAAAATGGTCCATTTACTGGACCTGCAACTTCATCACCATTCAAATTCTGTAAGACAAAGGTATTGTTTCCCAAGATCTTAACTATTGTAAAAGGTCCCAGCCATAAATTATCGAACTTTCCATGCTTACCTTTGTCTTCATTCCGTGCATCCCACCTGAGAACTGCATCACCAATTGAGAAAACATATTTTTTAATCTTTTTATCAAAACTTTCTTTTACCCTTTTTTGGTGAAATTCAACTTTTTCTATTATGGCTTCTCTTTCCTATTGCAACTGGATTATTTGAAGCATTCTTCTTTTCATTTCATCAGGTTCTTCTTCAATCTCTTGCAAAAATTTGATTACCAGAGAACTTAATTGGAGAGGAAATATTGCATCAATTCCATATACCAACTGAAAAGGTGATGTCCCAATTGATTTATTTATGGTTACCCTATCAGCCCAGAGAGAAAATTTTGATTTGGTGTCCCAATTCTTTTTATTTTCCAACAACATCTTCTTAATACTGTTCACAATAATTTTATTACTGGACTCTGCTGATCCATTACCCTGTGGGTAATAAGGTGTGGACTATTTCAAGCTAATGTTATTCTCTTCACAAAATTTCACCATCTTTTTAGATTTAAAAGCTGGGCATTATCAGTGATTAACTTCCTAGGACATCCAAATCTGCTGAGAATATAATCCTGAAGGAAACTCGTAATAATTTGATCTATTGCTCTTCTTGTGGGGATTGCCTCCACCCATTTAGTAAAGAAATCAGTAGCAGTTAAAATCCATTTATGATGACCACTAGAAGCAAGATGAATTTATCCTATAAAGTCTAGACCCCACTGTTGAAATGGAACATTTACTGCTATGGGTTTTAAGGGTAAAGACTATAACTTGTGCTTACCTGCAAAATTTTGGCACTCCATACAAGCTCTGACCTGATGATACACATCTGTAAAAAGAGTGGGCCAATAGTATCCCGCTCTTAATATTTTAAATGCAGTTTCTTTCCAGTATTTGTGTCCCCCGCAGACACCACCATGTAACTCTGCAGTGACAGCATCATCCTTTGATCTATCCAAACACTTTAACAGTATACCTCGTGGATCTTTCCAGTATAAAAATTGATCAATTAAAACATATTTGAGAGCTTTAAGTTTTAATGATCTATACTCATTTTTATTTAGATCTAGAGGGCATTGTAAATTCAGGAGAAAATATACAATTTTTTCATACCATGGAGAGTCATAATACCTGCTATATATTTGCTCCTTATCCTGCTTTGTTGACAAATCTTGCTCTGACTGTTCATCCATCAGATGAAGATCTAACACCTGACAATTTGATTCTGCTAGAAGTTTGGCTAAACCCTGCCCTTTAACCAGCTTGGTAGGTTTAATTTCAATGTCATATTCCATAACTTTAGCTCCATCTTCCTCTTTTTCCTTCATTGTCGGGTTGTACCAGGATTCCCATAACTGCTGAACTTGGAACATAGGCTAGAATTTTTTAATGCAAAACATAAATTCTGAAAAATTTGAGAGCTTTAACCAATGCATATGCTTGCTTTTCCATTTTACTATATTTAAGCTTTGAATCTCTTAATGTTTTTCTAAAGAAAGAAATTGGTTGTTCTAAGCCATTTGAATTCTTTTGTAGTTAAAAAACAGCTATAGTATCTTTAGATGCGAATGAGAAAACTGCAAAATCTTTGATATAATTAGGAGCTATTAAAACTAGTGCTTCTATGAGTGCCTGATTTATCCTTTCAAATGATTGTTTGGCACGATCTGACCACCTGACTTCCCTGTCCTTTTTAAGCATCTCAGTGATATGTTTAATAATCTCTGCAAAGTTAGGAATAAACCATCTTAAAAAAATTATTTTCCCAATGAAAGATTGAATATCCTTTTTATTTCTAGGGATGGAGATTTTCAAGATAGCCTTTACTCGTTCTGGATCTATATTAATTCCTTCAGCAGAGACTATATGACCCAAGATTTTTCCCTATGTCCTAGCAAAATGAGATTTCTTTGGGTTTAGTGATAAACCAAATTTTCTGCACTTAAGGAAAGTCTGTTTTAGATGCTTCAAATGTTCATCAGCAGATTTAGAAAGCACTGTAATATCATCTTGATATATCACAACAAAATTTTCATTTTCACCCACGAAAGCTATATCCATAACCCTCTAGAAGGTAGCACCTGCATTCATGAGCCCAAAATGCATTTTTTCATACATAAATGTACCCCAGGGGGTTGTGAAGGCTGTCTTCTCTCTATCTTCTGGCTATACTGCAATCTGGTTATAACTAGAAAACCCATCAATCATTGAAATCCTCTGAGAACCTACCATTCTTTGCAATATCTGATCAATTTTAGGCAATGAATAATTATCTTTGAGGCAGCATCTATTCAAGTTGCGGAAATCCACACAGAGCCTTATCTCTCCATTCTTCTTGCGCACTGGCACAAGATTCGCTACCCAAGATGAATATCTGAGAGGCACAATAATTTTGGCATCCAACAGTTTTTTGACCTCTTTTTCAATAACTGGCAGCAACACTGGATTTAGCCTTCTAAGTTTATGTTTAAAAGGCTTAGTGTTTGGTTTAAATGGGATTTTATGTTGAATTATGCTGGTATCATAAGTTCTTAATTCCTCATACGACCAAGCAAAGATGTCCACAAATTCTTTCGACAAACTGATATATTTTTTCTTTTCCCCTTGTGAAAGTGCTTTAGATATTTTTATCATTTTGGGATCAGCTTCAAAACCAATATTACAACTTAGAACACTTTCTTCAGTGGTCTGCAATGTAGGTTTCAACAAGGTATCATCTTTTGAGAACAACCTTTCAAGTGGGACAAGTCCTTTAGGAATGAAGTTTCCTTTTAATTCAACAATCTTGTGATCAGCAATTGAATCTTTTGTAGAGGAAACATTTTCAGCCAAGTCAACATCTTGATCCTGGTCAACCAAATCATTTGCAAATTCTCCCGTTAATTCCAAAAATTCCTTTATCTCTTGATCATCATGAGAGACTTTCCAGTGTTTAATATCATCTGGAACATATGGCCTGTATCTTACATCAATTGGATATTTCAGATGTGTTAATTTTGGCACTTTAAAATAAGCTGCTGCCAAGGATAATGAATATGTTGTTTGATTGTAATCTCTTAGGATATAGGTTATGTTGAAAGCTAAGAAATAATTATCTATTAAATCCCACACTTCATTTCTATATACTTTCAATAAATGTTGTTTTACCTGATAAACATTCTTGACCTGTTGAATACTCAATTCGGAGTCACCAAATACATCAAGCTTTTGAATATTTAGGTCTTTTGCAGCCCTCAATACCAGAACTAATGCCTCATATTCAGCAGTACTATTAGTTGTTTGAAATTCCAACTTATACATAAGAGAAATAACCTCACCTCCAACAGAAATGAGTACAACACCTGCTCCTGCTCCTTCCTTACTTGATGATCCATCAAAGTACATTTTCCATATACCTTCCCACTCATCCTTCTTATGCTGAACTGGACTATCTTTCTGCACTTGTAAAACCCCTGTAGAATCATCATTCAAATGTAACATGCAAGAGCCCATATCTTCCTGTACTGAGTAAATGGGATGGTTTGTAGGGTTTTTATCATCACTTACCAAAAATGCCAGCTGCACTTCTCTATAAAGCCTTCTATACTCTCCTCCAAATATGGGTATTGAAGAATAAGACAAATCCATCTGAAGAGTTCCTCCTACCTTTTTTTCCCATGACCGTGATAATAGCATACCAAATTTAGGAGACACATCAGCTACAACAACATCCATAAGCATACTTTTCATGGGCAGCTGTGCAATGCTGACCACCAGATCTTTGATAACCCCTAGACATTTTACTGCTCTAGAATCAAAGGCATACAAGTCGTGATAAGGATTAGTAACATAAATCCCTAGAGCTTCCATGGCTTCCTTAGGCATGAGGTTATGTGAAGCACCTGAATCTAAAAGATAGTTATGTAACATCTGATCATGAATAGTGATAGTGATATAAAACGGAGGGGGATAAACAGATTTGGCATCTGGCTGATCAACTATTTTTGAGCCAGTAATAACAGTTGGATCTTCATCCTGCAAATTAATCACATCTAAAGGAATAGAGGCAGCTGAAGAATTCAAGATTTTAAGAGTAGGCTCTCTATATGACTTGTTCCTAACCAGCTCAGTTAATGGAATATGAATCTTAATTTTGCTGATTTCATGTTCTAGATTAAAATTGACCACTTTGCCTAACTCTTATGTTTCTATGATCCTATTCCTATCCTTTTGTGATTCTTGATTTTTCTCAAAAGACAAACTTTATTTAATAGGAACAGTCCTTACCTTCTTTTTACCAACTGCTGCTTGCCTCACTCCTGATCTGAGACCATATGACTTCTACTGCGCCTCTTGATAAATTTCTGATTCCTATTCAAAACAATTTGTCTCAAAATAGTCTGCCATTTTTGCACCATGATAATCAACCTTGGTTAAAAATTTAGAGAGGTCATCTAATTGATTAATGTTAGGTTCTAAATCTTCAACTTATCCTTCACCTATTTCATAGGACTCATCATCCCTTATCAAATTGGTTTGGAAAGGTGGTTGTACCCTCTAATCCTCATTGTCTCTTCTCTCCCTTTGAATATCATTATTCCTTCTTTCTCTTGGAATAAATATAGGGGGAAAAGGGCGTCTAAACTGATTTGGGTTTCTATTATCATTGTCCCAAACAGGCCTATTTTGACTTCTATTTTCTGTTTCCAGCCTATTAATCTTTGCAGATAGGATTTTGATGATTTTATTCATTTCATCCATTTTACTGTGTGAGGCCTTTCCTGTAGAAGTGGATGGAATCATTTCCCTTTTCCCCTTTTTATCAGGCATTTGACACTCCGCCTCTTCTTTAAGTTTATTTGAAGCAAGTATATTAGATTCAACCTCTAAGGACGCATCCTGCATATTCAAAAGAGATAAATGTTTCTTTCTCTTAACCATAGAGAGAATTCATGATCAAAAGAGTTTGCATAGGTTAAATTTGTTGATGTTTCAGAAGGTTTTATTTCAGCTGGTATCCTACTATACATTTTATTGAAACGTTTAGAAAAGTATCCCATGGCCTCATCTTTCTTTCTTTTGAGTGCTCCAAACTATGTGATGTAACACATGTAATCTTTAGTATCTCCCCATTGTCTCATGAACACTTCTTCTAAAGCATCTATACCATTTATAGAGTTTGGTGGTAGTTCTCTAAACCACTTTCTGACTTCACCATCTAGACTTTGAACAAAGACCCTCATCCACACATCCTGATTTTCAAAGTTCTGATTGTCAGCATAACTGAGGTATGTATTCCAATGCTCCTCTGCTGTAACACCTCCTTGACCATTGAATCTCGAGAGATATTTCTGATAGTCTCCACCTGGGAGAGCATTTAAAGGTTGGGGCAATACTAGAGGGGCATATCTTGCTGCCACTATGGCATCCATCCTATTTGGGGGTTGACCAGCCATATTTGGTGGATTGGACACTAAAATCTGTGAGGAAGATGATTTATTTTGTGGAGATGGTGGCTTGGTTTGTGAAGGAGATGGCACTTCAACTTTCAATTGACCAATAAATATTCTACTAGTGAGAGGTATATAAGGTGATGAGAAAGATTTTAAAGAATCAAAGCACTTAGAAGTGAAAGTTTCTTCTGGTATGTGTTTATGTTCAGATGTCAAAGGATTTGAATAAAATTTAAAATCATCAACTTGAGTAGGATTAAAATCTTTGAATTCAGGAATAACCACAGATAAATATGATTTTCTTTCTTCTTTAGTATCCAACAAATCATAAGAGGAAATACCTTGGTTTACATCAACTGATAGGCTGTAGCTGAAGCATGCCGAGGGTTACTGGATGATGGGAAATCAAACTTCTTTCTAGCTTCTCTTATAATTATTTCTAGATCAGAAACCCCTGAGTGCAGAGGAGATGAAGGATTTCCTCGAGTTCCTATCTGTCTTGAAGCCACTGTAACTTTCTGGAAATATGAGGTGAATGTGTAGTCTGCAAGCAAATTATACTGATCTTGTTCACCCTCCAAAATCAAATGTAAAGATGTAAAATACCCCGCGAAGATTTACTTTTGTTTCTCCATCCCCAGCAATGGTGCCAGAAGATGTTATCACTAGAGTTGGACCTAGACTACTAAGTTTCAAGCCTGGAGAAATCTTAATACATATGGAATAGATTGGCTAGGTATGTGAATTATAAACAGGTAAATGTTACAAAGATCAGGTTATGATACAGGATATGACTACAAGAATTGTATCATGTTATATACAATAATAGAAAGGATTACGAGCATGAATTTATAAAAGGAATGAGTTAGGTTCTGTTCAGATCTCTAAAGAACATAAATGTGAATAATAAGAATTCTGGTACAAATGAAGAAGACTATAAACATAATAAAATCATGAACAACATATAATATTTACCAATTCAAACATTAAAACAAAACTTGGCTCATTCGATCATAATAATTTCAAAGTAATCCTTTCATATTAAGAGAAACATAATACATACATGCCTGGAACTCATAACAACGGTCTGACCTCCATAATATGTTCTAACCCTTTTACATGATTCATCATTGTCTCTTATATACAAATTTTTTTCAAAACTTAAATAGTTTCACGATCCATTTTTTATGGATCTGGATGATCCCATAATAGCCAATTTGCCCATACTTGACTAGCTCGAATAACATTCGAAGATAAAACTAACTTCTAAATTGACAGTTGTAAAACAAAATAGAATATAAGCTTATCAACAATTTTGCTATCGAATCCTATTTGTTTATCAAAATAACCTGGGCTTGACACTTTCTTTTTTCGTGACCAATTAGAGACTCTTGGATGCTTCAGCCAAAACAACCACGTCATCTAGAACTTGAGACCTTTTTTGCAACCTGGAATGTTCTGCTTCCATATTTTGCACTTGATTCTGGAGCTCTTTGTTCTGGTTCACCATCTGTTCATACTGCCTCTGTATTATCCTTTTCTTTTTTAAAACTTCTTTGGATGTGCTGATAAGCTTCTAATAATCAATTTCCTTTTCCTCTAAGTCTTCTCGCAATCTTTTATTGGCAAGCATTAAGTTTGTATTTACATATTGAAGATATTTGTTTTGTTCTTTATAAGATTGCAGATATTTTTCAATATGATTCAATTCTGATATTACTTCCATTTCTTCTAACTGCACAGGAATTTCATCCACTTCCAAAAGATTTGAACTCAAACCGACTTCATACTTAGCAACTTTTTGTTTATCCTTACAAAAAAAATCTGGTATATGCCCTAAATATCCTTGTATTTCTATGAGAACCTCCTCTGCTAAAAAATGTTCTTCATTTGCAACCTGTATGTCCTCATCATCAGGAGAATCTTCTATGGCAATCACATTCCTTGGTTTTGAATTATCTTCCATGTTGTTTGCCATTAGGGTTTCATCCAGCTTTGTATTTGAAACCTTTTTCACATTTGCATTTTCTATAAAATTCCTGGGAGTATTAGGGGCATTCA
Organism: Larix kaempferi; assembly: GCA_027924585.1. NCBI lineage: Eukaryota > Viridiplantae > Streptophyta > Pinopsida > Pinales > Pinaceae > Larix > Larix kaempferi. Next base: position 399,518 of record BSBM01000123.1, read on the forward strand.
TGTTTTCCCTTGTAGACTTAGTCAGTACTGTCCTTGGCAGTTCTATAGCATACATTTCTGAAACATAATCATTTGCAGCTTCAAATTTCCCCGTTGACTGCTCATTCTCAAGTTCTTTTAATTGTTCATCCCTTGTATTTATTACTTCTTTTATCTGCTCTCCTAAACTCTTGGATTTATTCTTTGCTCCCTTGTCTTCACGCTGCTTCTGCTTTTAACATTGAAACCTTGACCATAAAAGAAAATGCTCCCAAGTTTGGCCCCTTTTATCCAACTGAGTAATTATCAAAAGTTTGATCAAACCTTGATGAAAAAGAGAACTACTGGTGTGTTCCTGATGATTTTGAACCCTAGAAATCATCTTCTGTATTCTTTTACATAAATAAAATGGCAAATTTAACTTTTAATCGCCATTGAAATGCATTAAGAACCTCAAATGACATCTGAGAACCCTGTCATATCGACCTTCACAAGTTATATAACTTTTAACCATGATTAAAGGAGTTTTCCATACCGGATTGAGGTTATTCACATGGATGCCATTTTTCCAGCTTAACTTTTTGAATCCTGGAAGTAAACATTTGTTGTAGTCGGCCTCAAATGGTCGTTGTTTGAACCATTTCTCACCCTCTAATGGTATGACAATAGCTTTTTAAATGGTGCTTTCGTCCACCTTAACTGCTAGGGTTTCAAATTTCACCACTGAGTCTTTGTAATTCTTCACAGAAGCCTGTGTCACCTGCACATTATGGCCCTTCATTCTCTCACATAAGGAGAACCAACCCACGGTCCTCATCATCTCTGCAGATCTGGGAAATTGATCAACCCATTGAAGATTATCTGGTTCGAGTCTACATATTTTTCCACCAGTCTTCTTAGTTTTTGTCATGGTGATCTGAGTCTGCTGCTAGCCCGAACACGTGTGCATATTCAACAAAAACACAAGCCATACCCAAGCAATCGATTCTACATGGTTAGCACCAAAAACCAAGTTCCATAACTTGTGATGATATCGATCTGCTGCATGTACATTTTGATATGAGTGATTAACACTCTCATCTTGACATGACCTCAGGGTTATTGTCTATCCTTTAATGATACAATACATAACTTGAAACGTTAGTACAAAGCCTACTAACCGTCTTCATTTCGCTTGTACAAAAATCAAAACTGACAGCATCATCATTCTTCACATTTTTCAATATGCTGCCAGTATACATTCCGAAATCATATGTGAAATAATCATTCAAATGTGATAAGATTATGCATAATAACATTAGATTTTTGTATTTTTATATGCTCTCCTGAACTCTTCCATGACTTTATTACTTCTTTTATATGCTCTCTTGGATTTATTCTTTTCTCTCTTGTCTTCACGCTACTTTTGCTTTTCACATTGAAACCCTAACCAGAAAAGAAAATGCTCCCAAGTTTGGCCCCTTTTATCCAACTGAGTAATTATCAAAAGTTTGATCAAACCCTGATGAAAAAGAGAACGACTGGTGTGTTCAGGATGATTTTGAACCCTAGAAATCATCTTCTGTATGCTTTTACATAAATAAAATGGAAAATGTAACTTTGAATCGCCATTGAAATGCATTAAGAACCTCAAATGACATCTGAGAACCTTGTCATATTGACCTTCACAAGTTATATAACTTTGAACCATGATTAAAGGAGTTTTCCATACTGGCTTGAGGTTATTCACATGGATTCCATTTCTCCAGCTTAACTTTTTGAATCCTGGAAGTAAAGATTTGTTGTAGTCGGCCTCAAATGGCTGTTGTTTGAACCATTTCTCACCCTCTGATGGTATGCCATAGCTTCTGAAATGGTGCTTTCATCCACCTTAATTGCTAGGGTTTCAAATTTCACCACTGAGTCTTTATAATTCTTCACAAAAGACTGCATCACCTTCACATTATGGCCCTTCATTCTCTCACATAAGGAGAACCAACCTGCGGTCCTCATCATCTCTGCAGATGTGGGAAATTGATCAACCCATTGAATATTATCTAGTGCAAGTCTGCAGAGTTTTCCACCAGGGTTCTTAGTTTTTGTCATGGTGATCTGAGTCTGCTGCTATCCCGAACACCTGTACAATATTCAACAAAAACACAAGCCATACCAAAGAAATCGATTCTACATGGTTAGCACCAAAAACCAAGGTCCATAACTCGTGATGATATAGATCTACTGCATGTACATTTTGATATGAGTGATTAACACTCTCATCTTGACACGACCTCAGGGTTGTTGTCTATCCTTTAATGATACAATACATAACTTGAAACCTTAGTACAAAGCCTGCCAACTGTCTTCATTTCGCTTGTACAAAAATCAAAATTGGTAGCATTATCATTCTTCACATTTTTCAATATGCTGCCAATATACATCCCGAAATCATATGTGAAATAATCATTCAAATGTGATAAGATTTTACATGATAACATTATATTTTTGTATTGTTTCAAAAAATAATTAAACACTTTGAACAATCAGATGCAAATGAGCCTTATTTTGATTTAATAAATGACATGGTGATAAAAACAAGTAGGAGCTAGGGTAAAGTTTGGACAAGGAAAATCAAAATTCAAAGAATGGTATGGTAGAATTGGGAAAAATGACTATGTAAAAATTAAAATTCTAAGGTGAATCTAGGTTACAACCCTAGAGATAACATCTGGCTCCAATTGGGGATAAAGCTCTCCTTGTGAGGCTTTAAGAACATCTTGACCATGTGCCTTCAGAAACCTGCTAGAATCATACTTTTGTCTTATTGGGCTGGAGTCTTATATACAAAACTGAAATGATATATACAATGAATATGTACACTGAATGCCTCATTTCAGTATGTGTAGAAATCTTTTAAAAATGGTCCATTTACTGGACCTGCAACTTCATCACCATTCAAATTCTGTAAGACAAAGGTATTGTTTCCCAAGATCTTAACTGTTGTAAAAGGTCCCAGCCATAAATTATCGAACTTTCCATGCTTACCTTTGTCTTCATTCCGTGCATCCCACCTGAGAACTGCATCACCAATTGAGAAAACATATTTTTTAATCTTTTTATCAAAACTTTCTTTTACCCTTTTTTGGTGAAATTCAACTTTTTCTATTATGGCTTCTCTTTCCTATTGCAACTGGATTATTTGAAGCATTCTTCTTTTCATTTCATCAGGTTCTTCTTCAATTTCTTGCAAAAATTTGATTATCGGAGAACTTAATTGGACAGGAAATATTGCATCAATTCCATATACCAACTGAAAAGGTGATGTCCCAATTGATTTATTTATGGTTACCCTATCAGCCCAGAGAGAAAATTTTGATTTGGTGTCCCAATTCTTTTTATTTTCCAACAACATATTCTTAATACTATTCACAATAATTTTATTACTGGACTCTGCTGATCCATTACCCTGTGGGTAATAAGGTGTGGACTATTTCAAGCTAATGTTATTCTGTTCACAAAATTTCACCATCTTTTTAGATTTAAAAGCTGGGGCATTATCAGTGATTAACTTCCTAGGACATCCAAATCTGCTGAGAATATAATCCTGAAGGAAACTCATAATAATTTGATCTATTGCTCTTCTTGTGGGGATTGCCTCCACCCATTTTGTAAAGAAATCAGTAGCAGTTAAAATCCATTTATGATGACCATTGGAAGCAAGATGAATTTATCCTATAAAGTCTAGACCCCACTGTTGAAATGGAACATTTACTGCTATGGGTTTTAAGGGTAAAGACTATAACTTGTGCTTACCTGCAAAATTTTGGCACTCCATACAAGCTCTGACCTGATGATACACATCTGTAAAAAGAGTGGGCCAATAGTATCCTGCTCTTAAGATTTTAAATGCAGTTGCTTTCCAGTATTTGTGTCCCCCGCAGACACCACCATGTAACTCTGCAGTGACAGCATCATCCTTTGATCTATCCAAACAATTTAACAATATACCTCGTGGATCTTTCCAGTATAAAACTTGATCAATTAAAACATATTTGAGAGCTTTAAGTTTTAATGATCTATACTCATTTTTATTTAGATCTAGAGGGCATTGTAAATTCAGGAGAAAATATACAATTTTTTCATACCATGGAGAGTCATAATACCTGCTATAAGTTTGCTCCTTATCCTGCTTTGTTGACAAATCTTGCTCTGACTGTTCATCCATCAGATGAAGATCTAACACCTGACAATTTGATTCTGCTAGAAGTTTGGCTAAACCCTGCCCTTTAACCAGCTTGGTAGGTTTAATTTCAATGTCATATTCCATAACTTTAGCTCCATCTTCCTCTTTTTCCTTCACTGTCGGGTTGTACCAGGATTCCCTTAACTACTAAACTTGGAACATAGGCTAGAATTTTTTAATGCAAAACATAAATTCTGAAAAATTTGAGAGCTTTAACCAATGCATATGCATGCTTTTCCATTTTACTATATTTAAGCTTTGAATCTCTTAATGTTTTGCTAAAGAAAGAAATTGGTTGTTCTAAGCCATCTGAATTCTTTTGCAGTAAAAAAACAGCTATAGTATCTTTAGATGCGAATGAGAAAACTGCAAAATCTTTGATATAATCAGGAGCTATTAAAACTAGTGCTTCTATGAGTGCCTGATTTATCCTTTCAAATGATTGTTTGGCATGATCTGACCACCTGACTTCCCTATCCTTTTTAAGCATCTCAGTGATATGTTTAATAATCTCTGCAAAGTTAGGAATAAACCATCTTAAAAAAATTATTTTCCCAATGAAAGATTGAATATCCTTTTTATTTCTAGGGATGGTGATTTTCAAGATAGCCTTTACTCGTTCTGGATCTATCTTAATTCCTTCAGCAGAGACTATATGACCCAAGATTTTGCCCTCTGTCCTAGCAAAATGAGATTTCTTTGGGTTTAGTGATAAACCAAATTTTCTGCACTTAAGGAAAGTTTGTTTTAGATGCTTCAAATGTTCATCATCAAATTTAGAAAGCACTGTAATATCATCTTGATATATCACAACAAAATTTTCATTTTCACGCACGAAAGCTATATCCATAACCCTCTGGAAGGTAGCACCTGCATTCATGAGCCCAAAATGCATTTTTTCATAAATAAATGTACCCCAGGGGGTTGTGAAGGCTGTCTTCTCTCTATCTTCTGGCTATACTGCAATCTAGTTATAACCAGAAAACCCATCAATCATTGAAATCCTCTGAGAACCTACCATTCTTTGCAATATCTGATCAATTTTAGGCAATGAATAATCATAACAATCTATCATGTATTCAACATAATCATAACAATCTTCAATTAAAAACATTGCATAATTGAAATGCAAGAGAGTACTTATCTTGAAATGATGATGTCCTAAGCAACTGGCTATGCAACTGCAACGTTCCACCTAATCATAGGCCAGTTGTGCTCATTAATTTCTCAACACAACTGCCACCCACCGAGATGGGCATGATTTCCACAAGGAAAGGGAACCTACAACTTATGCACAACCAAATTGAACACCACTTCTCAACCAAGCTAGTCAAAATCTGGGTTTATCAGGTTGTCAAGGAAGTAGAAGGAAGGAATTGCTAAGCTAGTGAGCTCAACCAAAGAGCCATTGGAAACCATCCAATATTTAGCTAGCTTGGCCCCCAAAATACCTACACACTCAACACAAGGAAGTATCCCCTTCACTACTCCACAGTCCCTAAGGACATACCTTCCCTTCTAGTGCTCTTCAGGGTATACATAGAAAGGTAGCCAAAGCCCTATCATCTTTGGGAGGTTACACTCTTCACTAGGTTTATCAAGCCAATTCTGAATCCTCCTCTACTATTGGTTGCTTACACACACAAGTTCGATCCAAAACAAGGGATACATCTAATAGTAAGGCACAAATGTTGGGCATGGAAAAACGTTTTAATTGTGGGATGCACAAAACATGATTCCCATGGGTTTTTCCAAATCGTGGCAGAATGAAAAACGACCATTGATATGGGAAAACAATAGCTGGGAGATACCAATCGAATCCCCAACAGGTATATTGGTATTCAAATGGAAAAAAAAGACTCTATGGACACCCCAAAGAGAATTTCTCTTCCTCCTAGTCATTCTGCAACACCAAAAACGTGTTTCACAGCTAGAAAATGAAGGAAAACTCAAGAAAATCGTGGAGGGAAACAACCAGCAAGCTCAGACTACGTGAGAGAGAAAATAATATGGATGAATGATATAATGTGGAGAAAATTTGTGGCTCTTTTATTTCCCAGGAAAACAAACACGATTTTCCAAAAATGGTGGCTTGCCCATACAAGAAATTTTGGGACAGCCATACCTTCCATTTCCCAAAACAATAACTACCTCAACCACCTCTTGGAAGAAATAAATGATTGGGTGCAAAATTCAATGTGGGTAGTTGATGGTTCATGTGTTCTCTCATTGACACTTGTATTGACACTATTGGCTTCAAGGGTTTGAATATTTCCCCTTCCATTCCTTGTAAAAATCATGCCCCCATACTCTTGTTGCATTGCATAGCTAGTTGTGGATATTTTTATTAAAATACATTTACATCTTATTTATAATTTCCATTGTTACATGCTAGCACGCGATCCACATGCATTGATTTTTAATTGCCAATACATAAAACGCTAAATCGATGGTGGTGCCTTGGCATTGAGATCCTCACCACGATTTTATAACGATATTACATCATTTACATGTTTAATGCAACGGGGTCAAAATCAGGGTGTTACATTCCCCCCCCTTAAATTAGCATTGTCCTCAGTGCTCTTCAAAATTGAGCAAAAATGGATATGCCACTCTCATGGCATCCTCGAGCTCCCATGTAGCCTTATCGGGACTGTAGTGCTTCCATTACACCTTCACCTATTCGATGGTTCAGTTCTTGAGCAATGTTACCTTCCTGTCTATGATGCGTAACAGATCAGTTTGAAACTCTCCCTCAGGTTCCACCTGGATCACATCCCAATTAATCACATGGCTAGGATCATGTACATATTTCTTAAGAAAAGAAACATGAAAAACATTATGAGCTCTAGTGTTAGAAAGCAATGCAAGTCTATATGCAACTGGCCATATTATTTCAAGCACTTCAAATGACCCACAATATCTAGGTGATAGCTTGGCACAACTCCCAAGTTTCAAGGAACTCTTACTTGGACTCACTCTAAGGTAAACATGATCCCCAACACTAAAATCCCTATGCAACCTGTGCTTATCTACATAGATTTTTGTCTATCTTGTGATACTTTTAAATTTTGCATGATCTTTGCAACCTCTTGTTCCATTTCCTTAAGCAATTCTAGCCCAAGTACAATTTTGTTAAGTGGATTATACCAAGTCACTGGTGTTCTACACTTCCGGCCATACAAACCCTCAAATGGACTCATGCCTAATGATGCTTGCTTCCCATTATTATATGCAAACTCTACCAAGTGTAGATAATCCTCCCACTTGGATGGTTTGTCCATTACATACATTTGAAGCATGTATTCAAGCACCTCATTTACTCTTTCTGTCTGTCCATCTATTTGAGGATGGTATGCGGTGATAAAGTTCAACTTCGTACCCAAATATGCAAAAAGATCTTTCCAAAAATTTGAACTGAACTTGGTATCCCTATTAGAAATTATTTCCTTAGGCAATCCATGCAATCTGAAAATTTCCTTCATAAAAATATTTGCAATGGAATCGGTTTTATATGTGGACTTAACCACTATGAAATGTGTTGCCTTTGTTAACTTGTCCACCACAACCATGATGGAATCATGTTGTCTCACATTCATTGGAAAACCTGTAATAAAATCCATGGAAATTACTTCCCATTTCCATTCCAGAATTGGAAATGGATGCAATAAACCTGCTGGGTGTTGGTGTTCAACCTTCATCTGCTGACATTTCATACACTTAGAAATGTATTCAACAATGTCCTTCTTCATCCCTGGCCAAAAATATAGTTTTCTGGATGCAACAACTATTTTCTGATATCCCAGGTGACCGAAATATGGAGTTTTATGGATTTCATCCATAACAATCCTCCTCAATTCTGCCACATTTGGAATATAAATTCTACTCTTATAAGTAATAATCCCATCACCTTCCAAATGGCACCCTTCATACTTTTTTTCAAGTTTCTGGTTGTTGCAATTTGTCTTTTATCTACACATACATTTCATCTTCAATAATATGGTTAACAATCTGCTGCCTCAAATTTGGTTGGCATGTACTAAGGGTTGCCACATGCATTTCATGTACTTTTCTGCTGAGTGCATCAACCACTTATTTTCTTTTCCTTTTATGTGTTTGATCTCAAAATCAAATTCATACAAAAATTCCATCCATCTAGATTACCTGGCATTTAATGTTTCATTCTCAAACAAATATTTTATGCCACAATGGTTTGTCCTTAGATCAAAGTTTCTACCCATTCAGTAGTGCTTCCACATATTTAAAGCATGCACTATGGATGCAAGTTCTAAATCATGAGTAGAATAGTTCTTCTCATGCTCCTTCAAATTTCTTGACTCATAACATACCACATGGTTTTCTTGCATAATAACTCCTCCAAGTCCTTGATTGCATGTGTTGGTACACACCACAAAGTCTCTTTCTGGGTATGCAATTTTCAAAATTGGTGCACTGGTGAGAAGCTTCTTCAACCACTGGAAAATTTCTTCACATTTTGGTGTCCATTCAAATTTTATTCCCTTCTTTTGCAAAGAAGTGATTGGATTAGCAACTTTGGAAAATCCTTTAATGAACCTCCTATAGTAACCAACAAGTCCCATAAAGGATCTCACATCTATCACATTCCTTGTAGTTAGACAATTCATAATGGCTTCAATCTTCTCAGGGTCCACAGATATTCCTTCCTCTAAGATAATGTGACCCAAATAATGAATTTTGTCCTTATTTATCTTTATAAAAGTCACATTTTCTTAGATTTGCATATATATTATGCTCCCTTAGCAGTTGCAAATCCATTCTCAAATGTTCCTAATGCTCTTCTTCATTCTTAGAATAGATAAGAATGTCTTCTAGAAAAAAAAGAACAAACTTGTCCAAATACTTGCTAAAAAGACTATTCATGAGACACATGAATGTAGCTGGTGCATTCGTAAGACCAAATGGTACCACCACAAACTCACAGTGCCCATACCTTATTCTTAAGGTTGTCTTATGAATATCTTCATCTTTGATTCTTACCTGATGGTAACCAGACCTCAAGTCAATATTTGAAAATACCTTTGCTCTTCTCATTTGAAAATACTAGGTATTTGTTCTTCACAGTGACTTTGTTCAATTTCCTATAGTTAATACATAACCTGAGTGTTCCATTTTTATTTTTCACAAATAGCACATGTGCTCCCTATGGGGACACACTTGGCCTGATATATTTCTTTTCCAATAACTCTTGTAACTGCATTTTCGATTCTAGCAATTCTGGTGTACTCATATGTAGAGTGTCTTGGACACTGGGGCATCTCTCGGCACAAGATCAATTGTGAAATCAATGTCTCTCTTTTGAGGGAGTCCTGGAATCCCTCCAGGAAACAAATCCTTGAATTATCGCAACACATGATAATCCTCTAACTTAGGAGTATTATTTTATGTTGTCTCCAAAACATGGGTTGCATACATTAACAACCCTTCCTACAAAACTTCTTCAGCTGCATGGATGAAATCTGCTTAATAGAAATCAACTTTGGAATTCCTTTCACAACCCTTGGGTTTCCTTCCTCATCCATGCATTCAAAATTCTTATTGTAGCAGTCGAGTTTAAACTTGTGTTCTTCTAACCAGTCCATTCCAATGAGAATATCATAGGAACCAAGTGGAAAAATATTCAAATTTGCATAAGTGAATAGCCCGTCCATCTCTAATAGACATTTCTCTACCATTTTACTAACTTTTCTCTTGGGTCTAGTGGCTAGTTGAACTAAGCATGACTTACTACACTTTAATTTATTAAAATCACAAATCTCAACAATTTTAGGAGTGATATAATTGTGAGTAGATCTAGGGTCCATCAAAATAGAAACAAATTGCTTAGCAATCTTACCTTCAACTTCAACCACAGTTGATTGATGATCTTCCTAGCAGTCCTCTAGTGATGCATATATTCTTGGGATGGTCCTTTCCACTTGACCCACAGTTTCAACTCCTTTTATGTTGTGAACTTGCTTCACACTCCCATTTCAATGTGGACAGGTCCTAAGCATATGGTCTTCTCCACATCCCCAACATTGAAGTCGCTCTCTTGGATCCTTTGTATCTCTTGGCTTGTATCCCATCATTCTATTTGGATTAGTCACACCTTGTGTTGGTTTCCTTTGTTGATTTCTGAGATGAGGAGGTTTGAATCCCTTCTTCCTTTGGTCAAACTTCTCATTTTTCTTATCTTTCCATGCCTTATGGAAATCAGGTTTGCTTTTATTTTGACTGTAACAATACTTGGAATTTCTCATGGCCTCCTCTAGAGTTCAAGGTTCATCAAACTCAATTTTGTCTTTATATGACTGAGGTAGTCCACTTAGAAAACATTGAATTTTCACCTTATCATCTTTGATATACTTAACATATCTCAGCAGCTCCAAGAATTTGTTTGCATATTCTTCCATGGTCATTTCTCCCAATTTCAACTCATGGAACTCTTTGATTTTATCATCATAGTACCTACTAGAGAGGTACATTTGCTTGAAGTACTTCTTGAACTGCTTCCACACAATATTCATTTCATTGATATTTTTTACTTTCTTAAGGTGATCCCACCATATAGATGTTCTTTCATTTAGATTGAATATGGCCACCCTTGCCTTCTTATTTCCAGAGTAGTATTGGACTTGGAAATAATTCCTCATCCCAAGAAGCCAAGCTTCATCTTCTTGACCAGATTTCACCTCACCATCAAATGTAGGAGGTTTGGCCTTCTTAAATTCCCCGTGTGAATTTTTCTTGTAATGCCTCTTCCTTTTAATCCTATGAGATGAAGAGCTTGAACCTTCAATGGATTCTTCAGAGTCAAATGATCCATTAGAAGAGATTTCTGGAATATATGTCTTGTCTCTAGAAACTCTTCTTGAGCTACTGGACCTCTTGCGGGAATTTCTCTTTGAACTACTCCCACTCCTTTCTGGATTTGCTGAGTGATTCCTAGATTCAGTCCTCCTTTGAATGTCTGTCAAAATTTGTAGCATAGCTGCATTCAACTGATTTTGTTCTTCTTGAGTTTTAATTAGCCTCTCATTGTCTTCTCTACAACTTTGCAACTCCACCCTTAGGCTGCTCATGGTGGCTGTAATATCTAGGGGAGTCTCTTGATTTCTTCTACCATTGGATGCAGTCTCATCATTCTCAACCTGTATGTTCTCTCCCATGGCATCTGTCTTAGGCTCATAGGGATCATGTGCATCATCCATGATGACAATCCTTTTGGCCCCACTAAGACCAAATGATTCCAAACTGGACTAGCCTTAAATGATGACCCTTAACTGTCACTGACATGACTATGATTATGCAAAATGTGTTCACATAAGACACATTTGTTACAGTTATCACATTCTTAGAAATTTATAAGAATTATTTTCATGCTTTATGGGAACAATCCATATTGGAAATTTCTGTCAAATCATAGAAATTTCTCACAATTAACGATGTCTGAGGGGGACAATGGGGGTCTAGGGCGATTTCCCCCTTGTGGCTTCTACCATTGCAAGGAAGGTTGAGGGTAGCGCCCTCGATTTTGTTTTTGTAAATATTTTGATCTCGCGCAATCTGGCGCATAAGATCAATGCCATTTTATTTTTATTTTTGGCACCTAGAAATCTCCCTGGAAAATTGCTCAAATTCTCTGTTTCAACAAATTTTTCAATTCTTCTACGAAATGTCTTTCGACCACTTTTTCCATTTGTCCTTGATCACCTTTTCGGTGAATTTTTCCATTTGTCACCAATCTCCTTTTTGACGACTTTTTCCATTTGTCACCGATCGCCTTTTTGGCGACTTTTTCCATTTGTCGTCGATCTCCTTTTTGGCGACTTTTTCCATTTGTTTCCGATCGCCTTTTCGATGAATTTTTCCATTTGTCTCCGATTTACTTTTAAGAGACTTTTTCCATTTGTCGTCGATTGCCTTTTCGACAACTTTTTCATTCCTCCGCCGATGGTGTCGACGAACTTTCTCATTTCTTGCCGATTCATTCGGCGTACTTTTTCTTTTATTATCGAACTATTTCAGTGATTTTTCCGAATCTTCACCGAAACTCTGTCTTGGGAAAATTTTCAATGTTTCGCTGAAACGTATCGACAAATTTTTCAATTTGTCACCGACACATATCGGTAGACTTTTCCCTTTTTCGCCGAAATTCCTTTTTCAACGAACTTTTTCATTTTTCGCCGATAGTTTCGGCGTACTTATTCTTTTTTTGCTGCAATGCCTTCCGCGATTTTCTCCAAAAATTGTTGATATGTGTCGACGCAACTTGCTCAAATCCATTGACACATACACGTAGGAAAACACTCAAAAACTTTGAAAATTTTTCCTTTCTTTTTCTGAATACCAGTACTAATAAGGAAGTGATCTTACCTCAGCAAATGGTCAAATTTGGCCCATACAGGCCCAATGTTGCAACCTATGCTTTGATACCACATTGTCACATCCCTTCCCTTCAATCCGGATCAAGGAAGGGAACATGGCTAAAAATTTGGGCCATTTCTACTTCTCAACCCCATTCATCATTAACAAATTCATGTAAAAAAAAACATGTGTGTAAATTTATAAATAAACATACACAACGGAAATAAAATCTACTACACACATCTAGCATGCATTCAACATAATCGTAACAATCTTCAATTAAAAAGCATTGCATAATTGAAATGCAAGAGAGTACTTATCTTGAAATGATGATGTCCCAAGCAACTGGTTATGCAACTGCAACGTTCCACCCAACCATAGGCCAGTTGTGCTCATCAATCTCTCAACACAACTGCCACCCCAAAGTTGGGCATGATTTCCACAAGGAAATGAAACCTACAACTTATGCATAGCCAAATTGAACACCACATCTCAGCCAAGACATTCCAAAGTTGGGTTTATCAGGCTGTCAAGGTAGTAGAAGGAAGGAATTGCTAAGCTAGTGAGCTCAACCACAGAGCCATTGGAAACCCTCCAAGATTTAGTTATCTTGGACCCTTCACTGCTCCACAGTCCCTTAGGCCATACCTTCCCTTCTAGTGCTCTTCAAGGTATGCATAGAAAGGTATCCAAAGCCCTATCATCTTTGGGAGATTACACTCTTCATTAGGTTTATCAAGCCAATTCTAAATCCTCCTCTACTCTTGGTTTCTTACACACACAATTTGAATCCAAAACAAGGGATCCATCTAACAACAAGGCACAAATGTTGGGTATGGAAAAACGTTTTAACTATGGGATGCACAAAACATGATTCCCATGGGTTTTTCTAAATCGTGGCACACCAAAAACGACCCTTGAGATGGGAAAACAACAGCTAGGAGCTACCAATCGAATCTCCAACAGGTATATGGGCATTCAAATGGAAAAAAAAAGCCTCTATAGACACCCAAATCAAATTTCTCTTCCTCCCAGTTGTTATGCAACATCAAAAACATGTTTCCCAGCTAGAAAATGAAGGAAAACTCAGGAAAATCGTGGCGGAAAACGCCTAACAAGATCAGATTGTGTGAGAGAGCAAAGCATATGGATGAATGATGGAATGGGGAGAAATTCGTGGATATTTTATTTCCCAGGAAGACAAACACAATTTTCCAAAAATGGTGGCATTCCCATACACGAAATTTTGGGATAACCATACCTTCCATTTCCCAAAACAATAACTACCTCAACCACCTCTTGGAAGAAATAAATGATTGGGTGCAAAAGTCAATGTGGGTAGTTGATGATTCATGGGTTCCCTCATTGACACTTGGATTGACACTATTGGCTTCAATGGTTTGAATATTCCCCCCCTATTCCTTCTAAAAGTCATTCCCGCATACTCTTGTTGCATTGCATAGCTAGTTGTGGGTATTTTTATTAAAATACATTTACATCGTATTTATAATTTCCATCATGCCATCCTAGCATACGATCCACATGCATCGATTTTTAATTGCCGATACATAAAACACTAAATCGATGGCAGGGCCTTGGCCTTGAGCTCGTCACTATGATTTTATAATGATATAACATCATTTACATGTTTAATCCAACGAGGTCAAAATCGGGGTGTTACAATATTATATTACATTTGAACCAAGATTCACTTATAGACTAATTATCAAGCATAAAAGCATAACAAGATAGGGTTAAATCTTAAATAAGAGTCTAGTGTTTAACCCTAGAAACAACTAATATTCCCCCCATGCATACATGCATACTAATCAAAATATAACCATATTCTTCGATAATTTCCATCATTATCTTCCTTCAATTTACAACGGAATATTTAAGCATAAAGTCCAAGTCAACCATAACAATCTTAGTATCAACTATAACCATCTTACTAACACTAAGGTAAGGATTTTCAACTCATATATTACATATCATTGATGAATCACTCTCTACAAAAACATTATCTTAACATTTCAAGATGAAAGGAATATGGAGATAAAACACATGAAAAATTTTCATTAGCTCCACACATTTAGGAATAAGTCTTTATAAAATTGACGATTATGAATTACATAGAAGGAATACTTATCTGAATCATGACGACTTAAAGCTTGACCGCAACATTCCACCCAACCATCTGGTTCTCTGTCCAGCGTATGTTTTCCCATCGAGAGACCACCCCCGAGCTAGGCAAGAATTCACTAAGCCTAGAGTTTCTATTTTACCGAGAAGCCTCCTGCTCTCTCATTTCATTAATATATTTATCGCATGTATACCTTATTGAGGTGTTTTTAAAATTATCATTATTAGTATCACAACTATATGATTGTAGGGATATGCTCATCATGGACTCCTAAACCAGGTATATTTAACAAACATTTACCCCACAGTTGGGTCATGCCCTTCCAGGCTTACTCAACATCCAAGAAACATTATAAAAATACCATCAAAGGGTTGCTACCTTCATGGATATCGTAGTGTCCGAGAGTAAATATGAAAATACAAACTTTCAAGCAAAGGGGCCACTCCCGTCATGGTTGTCCAACCTACCATTAACTACAAGGGATATGCCATCCATTCCTTATACCAAGAGTAAGAGTCGATCTGTATTTTAAGTTTAGGCCTAGGGCTATCCCCTCCTTGGATCACTCTAACATTTGAAAACATGAAGATAGTGTTCATATATATCTAATTGAATTCAATAATGGAAACATTTTTTTTATGAAATAAAGTTGAGCCCTTCCAAAAACAGAGATATTGTTTCATAGCAAATATAGTTAATCCAAGGCTACACCCTCTTGAGTTTGCAGAAGTGTTACTCCTTTCAAATATCAATATATATACTCAAGCAGAGACTATTCCCTCACTCTCCACTTATTTGCAAATAGTTAATATAACATGAATGTCATATAGTGAGTGTGTAAGGCTGCGCCCCTCGAGGCTACGCCCTCTCTGCGTGTTTGCAAACAGTTAATATAACAAGAATGCCATATAGTGAGTGTATAAGGCTGCACCTTTCAAGTAGAAATACAGGTAGATTTATTCCTATCATATTATTTATATAAACTTATATTAATTATCTAACCATCAATCGTTCAAAAGATGGGGACTAATACATATTCCTTTATCCCAACTTGGTCGACTCGTTTTAAGCAAGTAACAAAACCATCGTTGAGTAATCAATGGTGAACATGGAGTATTATTTACACTAACATAGGTTTTACTTTTTCAAATCCCTCCAATGAATACTTGCGCAAAACAATCTCTTAAGATAGTTATTATATCAAGGTAGTATGAACCCTTTATCATTTCTTCAATAGGTTTTCTTGTTGTTACACTAAGAGGGTTGAGCCTCCCTCTTCATAATTGTAACCTCCAGTTTATCATCAATTCCTTTTATTTAGTAAACATGCTTAATAAGATGGAAGTTTGACTAAGAACGTAAAGGTTGTGTTTAATCCAGGGAGATTACAAATGTTATATGTATGGCCTCTCTTGGTTTTAAACTTTAAACCATTAATACACGTGAAGTTTATAGAACCAATATATATGTCTTTTTATGTAAGAACATAAGAGTGTACCTTGCTAATGATTATGATATCATGTAAATAGTGGATTTAACATATTTGGTTGTTTGAATGTAGTTATAGGAAATTTTTGTTTATCCCATTTCCTTAATAATGTAATGAGGAAATTGGCTACATTACAACAACCCAGTAGTTATTTTAGACTTGATAGCCATATAATGATTATCACAAAAGGAGAAATCAATCATGATAGTGGGAACATGTAGAGAAGATGGCCAAGCATAATACCAAGTGTGGTTGTAATAGGATTGATATTTACATTGTAGATGGATATGAAGAGGGAAGCCATCCTACCCTCCAACAACTGAATCAACCTTGGTGTGTACTTGGACATTTTTCTCTTAACTCATACAAATTTTTGGATCTCCTAGTAGAGATGTTTTGGGTGGTATTGATATCATAATTTGACTCACTAAAAATCTTGGTTGACTCAACTAATGGAGGCGGGTTGTTCAATTTAGGATTCAAAGCATAGTTTTTTTGGCTTTGTTATAGACCAAATCAACACTTCTCCACCCATGACGACAGTTCAAAGATGACACTTAAAAGTGTCACTATACATTCATTAAAAGGGAATTTATGGATGGAAGAGCCTATGATTTGACCCTTCCTGATAGACCAAAACCACTGGAAGTGAAACCCCAACACTTTACCATTTTTCCTAAAAAATTGCAAACATAAATTGAGGCAAATTCGCACCCTATTGGAACATTAGGCACGAATTCACTACTAATTTGACCTTTCTAGTACATTGGGCGCGATCCATTCACATTATGCTAGTTCACAAGGTGCGAATGCAACAAAAATTGACAATTCGCATCTTGCGCACTAATAAGAAGTGAATTATTCGCATGTTTCTTATGAATTAAGCACGAATTCCCCATAATTTCATGAAAAATATATATATATAAATTCGAAATTGTCGGAGTTAATAAAGTATTACAAACCAATTTGGCTCGTTTGCAACTCCCCAAGCCACTTGGTAACCATTTACAACTATTTTATTCTCACATAAAAAGTAAATGAAATGGACTAGGAGGGGGAACTTGGACCAAGATTTATGATAGCAAATCCACGCTAGAGGAATCACTCCTCATCATATCCATATATCCCTTCCATCAGTGATCCTTCTTGCTGAGACATCATCCATTACATCTTGGAACTACTGCCCTCAAGTTAGTTCCTTACCTATATGTTTTTGGATATGAGTGGATTTGTTGGAGAACGTGAGTAGGAGATACCCAGAGTCTCAGGTTCATTAAGGTGACGAAGCAATGGAAGGTATCACTTGTACTATTATTCATTGCTTCAATATAGATTTGACATCTTTCCCTTTGCTAGAACTTGTTTCAATTTAGTAATTGATGTTTGACATTTTGAAACTTGATTGGTAATCTTATGTACTTTGCATATTTGATCTCAATAAATTTTGTTGTTATAGTCAAATTGGTTTAACGAAGGTATTCTCTATTTGTGTTACAGGTGAAAGTATTGGGAAATCAAGAGTTGATCATGCAAAGGAGACAAAGGGAGTGACTATGATCGAACTTCATAAAGGCGCAATATAAATATTCCTTTACCTATATCTTTAGATCGGATTTGATTGTTTGTATATGTTCTTGTAGTTGATTGTGAATATATTTTCGCTACCATAAGAGCCTTGAATGTCAATCTAGTTTTGTCTAGTATGTTGGTGATCTAGTCCCAATCATAGGATTAATTTCTGTTCGGGTACACAGGGTACTACCAAAGGACCAAACAACAAGAGCAACCACTTCACACAAATAGATCACAGATCAACACACCGATGTTTTGATGTGGTTTAAACCCTCTTGAGGGAAACACTCCATGGCCCCGGCCAAATAGCTTCTATGGGACAATTTATTATGCAAAGAAAGAAAGTTACAAATGAGCTTCTCATAATCGATCAATTAAACAATGACCCTCCATGCTCTTTAAATAGAGATCATGGACCAATCGGGTGCTAAGCCACGGATCAAGGTTAGGTTTGATCTAAGAGAATTTGAGCCGTCGGATCACTCTATGTCGGAAACATATCGTGACCGTTGGATTAAGTATTTACAAATGCATACTAATGCATACTAAAGAAACACACTATCCCTAACGGATATATTACACAAGTTGATCTTAACTAACTCCTAAGTGTCTAAATATCCTAACATCCCCCCTTAAGAACAACCTGGGATAGGATTGAAGGATTTACAAAAGTGACACTATTAGGAGAAGGAAGGAGGCATTAGAGCCTATCCCCCCTTAATGACAAGTTCCTGAACTCCTAACATAGATCAAAGTTTAGAAAACTTCGCTTCTGTAAGAGACTTGGTGAAGATGTCTACAACTTGATCATCTGTAGGGCAAAAGAGCACTTCAAGAACACGATCATGAACAAGATTTCTGATGAAGTGCATATGTATCTCAATGTGTTTGCTGCGTTGATGTAGAACTGGATCTTTGGCAAGCTTGATGGCACTTTGATTGTCGCACCAAAGTGGAGTAGGTTGCTACTGCTCGAATCCAAACTCTAAAAGGATATGTCGAAGCCATAAATCTTCCTGACTGGAATTAATTGCTGCTCGATATTCTGTCTCTGTTGAAGAAAGAGCAAGAGCTTGTTATTTCTTACAAGCCCAAGTAATAGGTCCAGATCCCAGACTGAAAACATAACCTGCAGTAGACTTTCGATCATCAGGATCGTCGGCCCAATCTGAATCAGTGAAACCAACCAACAAAAGTTTCCCCCCTGTACTGTAATGAATCCCAAACTGAACTGTACCTCGAATATATCGAAGTATTCTTTTAGCTGCTTTCCAGTGACTTTCATGAAGTGTCTGCATATAATGGGAAACACGACCAATGGCAAAGGAAAGGTCAGGACGGGAATGAGTCAAGTATAAGAGACTACCAACAAGCTAACGATATAAGGTGGCATCGACTTCAGGTGAAGTACAAGTGGCAGAAAGTTTGACTCCAGACTGGAAGGGAGAAGGGGTTGGTGTACAATATTCCATGTGAAAGCGACGAAGAAGGTCACAAGCATACTTAGACTGAGAAAGAAAGATTCATTATTTGGTTTGTAGGACTTGGAGACCAAGAAAATAATGCAAATGTCCTAAGTCTGACATTTCAAAATTTTGTTTAAGACTATATTTCACAGTTATGTAAGGTTGCAAGGGAAAGAACAAGGTGGATGGAGTTCATTTTTGCGACGGGAGCAAAGGTTTCATTGTAGTCAATCCCTTCAACTTGGGAAAAACCTTTGGAAACTAACCTTTCCTTAAGTCTTACAACAATTCCATCTGATGCATACTTAGTTCTATAGACCCATTTACATCTAACAAGTTTTCTTCCTTTTGGAAGAGGTACAAAATCCCAAGTATCATTCTCCATTAAAGAACGATATTCTTCATCCATGGTTGCATCCCAATCTGGATTCCCTGAAGCTTCTGCAAAAGTTTATGGATCATGATTCTCAGAAATTTGAGCCAAAAGAGAAGAGGCTCGCTGAAACTGAGAACGTGTTCGACGTTGATCTCTAGGATCACCGGCAAGATCACCAGCTGCTTCACATGTTAAACGGACCCATCGAGGAAGCACTTGTGCTAGTGCAACTAGAGGAACATGAGCAGGCGGAGGTGGATTTTCATCCTCACTGTCATGATCAAAAACTGGAGTTGGAAACCTGTCAAGGAAGTTGGAAGAAGAAGAAGAAGGCACAAACGCCGAATCAAGCTCGCAGGCCAAAGATGGCACAATCGCCGAGTTAGGATCGCAGGCCAAGAGATTTTCATCAAATTTAACATCTCTTCTAATGATTATATCATGAGAATGTGGTTGAAGAAGTCTATAACCTTTTACGTCTTCAGAATATCCAACAAATATGCACTTTTCACTTTTAGGTTGCAATGCTTTCCGTTTTTCATCCGAAATGTGAGCCCATGCTTCACTACCAAACACACGAAAGTGACTTACATCAGGTTTAGTTTTACTCCATGTTTCTTCCGGTGTTATACCTTGTAATGCTTTTGTGGGGGTGCGATTAACTATGTAATTTGCACAATTTATGGCTTCAGCCCAAAATTGAAGACTTAGTCCCTTAAATTGGATCACACAATTAGTCATTTCTTTTAAAGTGTGGTTCTTCCGCTCAGCTACACCATTTTGTTGTGGTGTATATGGAACAGTGTGCTATTGTTGGATGCCTTGTTCAGTGCAGAAAGTAGTGAACTTTTTGTTAACATATTCTCCTCCATTGTCAGATCTCAACATAATAATTTGATGACCAGATTGTTTTTCAACAAGGGCCTTGTAGGCCAAGAACATGTTAAATACTTCGCTCTTAAGTTTTAGGAAATAAACCCAAGTGCGTCTAGTGTAATCATCAATGAAAGTTAAGAAATATTTGAAACCAGACAAGGAAGCAAATGGAAGAGGACCACACAAGTCACTATGCACAAGCTCCAAGGGAACCGAGGCGTGCCAAGAGGCACGTTTGTCAAAACTGTCTCGATGATGTTTTTCGAGTACACAACCAGAACAAACACCATCTCTGCAAGATACCATCGGAAGACCTGTCACCATATTTTCTTTACATAGTTGTTGCAATGAGTGATAATTTAAGTGACCAAATCGCTCATGCCAAAGTTTGCTCAAGTTATCACTATGAGCAACAAAAATTGAAGGGAAAGGTGATGACCCAAAGTTGTTAAACTTGTACAACCTAGTAATATCATCAACAATTCCGGTAGCTAGGACCTGTTGAGGATCTTTAAAATCCTTGATTACAACTTGGTGAGGTGTAAAGGTCACAGTTTTACCTTCACCAGAATGAGTGATCTGATAGACTGATAACAAATTGCAGGAAATTCTTAGAACACATAGTACATCACTAAAATGACCATTATCTACTGGAACTGTTCTAGCTCCTACAACACTTAGAGATCTATCATCACCAACAAATATTTGTTTGGTGTTACATTCATGCATAGTAGAAAACATGGCTTGATCTTTAGCCATATGATAAGATGCTCGAGAATCAATGAGCCATTCATTTGAAGTAGAAGAAGAAGATGCATTATAAGAATAACCAGAAGCACAAAGTGCATGTCCATGAGAGGCAGATTCTGAAGGTGAATCTAGGCTGATGTGGTGTTTCTTCATTGCTGCTTCCAAGGCTGCCATTTTCTTGAAACACTTAGATTCATCATGATTATCTTTCCCGCAATAGTTGCAATGACGCTCAGTCTTCTTGCCTTTTGGCTTGGATCCTTTGTCATTTTTTAAAGAAGGAGTTGACTGAGAGGGTTTGGGACCTTTGTTTGACTTATTATTGCGAAAATTTTGTTTCTTGGGAGGCTTGGACTTTTCTTTCTGTTGGGACAATAAGGATTTCCCAGATGTATCTGCATTGTTGATTATTCCAAGATGAATGAGTTTATCTTGTTCTCTAATCAAGGAATCACAAAAGGATTCAAGACTAGGCTCTTGTTAGCTAGCTGCATTCAAGGATTCTTTCATGGAGTAAAATGTAGATACAAAAACAGAATATGCAAGTCCAAGTTTGGAAAGAATATGATAAATGCATTGTTTGTCTTCCCTCTTAATCTTATATTCTGCACATAAGAGTTTAAGAGTTTTGTACTTAGATAAATAATCTTGAATGCATGAAAAGTCACTTGGATTTAAAGAAATCAACTCATTTTTGAGTTGGTGACTTTGAATTTCATTGTGTTTACCAAACACATATTCTAACTTGTCCCAAGCAGCATCAGGTTCATCAATTCTAGCTATGTGGAATCACAAATCAGTAGAGATTGACATCCCAATCAATCCATGAGCTTCATCACATTTATTTGCCCATTTTATTTTCTTATCATCATTAATGGGTTCTGTTTCTTTCCCTGAGGTAATTTTGAAAAGTCCCCTACTTCGTAGAACATCCTCCATACGATATTTCCATGAGAAATAGTTGGAACTGTTAAGTAGAATATCACAAGGGACAGCCATATTTGTAAATTAATGGCTGTAAAGACAGAAACCAATAGTCTGGATGTGAAGAGTTCGAAAAAATAGGCGGTTTAAAAAAAAAAACGGCACTGAAAACTGACTCTGTATGATGAAGTTATGCTTGAACAAAGAAACTGTTGAAGATGTCCCCAATAGTGACGTGGCAGCTAGAGAATGTCCAACAAAAAAAAGAACCCCCCTCTTCCCAAAATGAACCTTTTGACAATCACTTTACAAGAAAGTTGCTTTAAGTGAACCACTTTTGTAAAATAAATGATTTCACTTTTATAATGATATTACTTTTAAATAGTGCAACAATAAAAAAAACTTAAGTGACCCACTTGTATTTTTATTTTTTATTATTTAAGTGAGATTCACTTTTACAATAAAGTAACTTGAAAATAGAAATTGCATGCACTTTTTATTTTAAAAGTAACTTCCTAAGACTTGAACTCAAGACCTATTAAGGAATAAAACAACTTTGAACCAAGTGAGCTAGATTAAAAGGTATGTAAAATATGGAAATGTGGAAGGGGGCTTTTTTTTTAACTCTTTTCTAATCGATTTGCGTGCTTTCCCTTTTTCCTGCAAAACACACTACAAATCGAAACAATTTTTTTTTCTTTCACACTTGTGGAATTAGATCTCGTTAGCTTGCCCGGAAAGTCTACGTTTTCTCTCTGTTTCTGATTTGCCGAGATCGCGCAAAGTGCACGGCAAAGAGCATACGCAACCGAGAGAAACCCTTTCCCTTTCTGTTTCTGATTTGTCAAGATTGCTCAAGGTGCACGGCAAAGAGCATACGCAGATGGAAAAGCAACAATCCGAACCCAAAAAAATCTAACTGTAAAAAATGATAAAATATGAGATTTTTTTTCTTTCTTTTAAAAACAAAAAATAAAAAAATGCGTCACTGTAACATTATACCTTAAGATCTGATGAAATACACGTTTCTGGAGCAACCGGGAACCGTTTTCGATCAAACGAAAACTATTTCCCAATGGAAACGATGCTCCAGACGCAATGGAATACCTCCCACAGTCTAGAAATGCATAGAAATATTAGAACTAGAAACCCTTTCGAGTTTCGGCAACAACAGTTTAAGATCTAGATCATAACCGAAAGCGACACTTCACAAAAGCTCTGATACCATGTTCGGGTACACAGGGTACTACCAAAGGACTGAACACCAAGAGAAACCACTTCACACAAACAGATCACAGATCAACACACTGATGTTTTGACGTGGTTTAAACCCTCTTGAGGGAAACACTCCACGGCCCCGGCCAAATAGCTTCTACGGGACAATTTATTATGCAAAGAAAGAAAGTTACAAATGAGCTTCTCATAATCGATCAACTAAACAATGACTCTCCATGCTCTTTAAATAGAGATCATGGACCAATCAGGTGTTAAGCCACGGATCAAGGTTAGGTTTGATCTAAGAGAAGTTGAACTGTCCGATCACTCTATGTTGGGAACATATCGTGACCATCGGATTAAGTATTTACAAATGCATACTAAAGAAACACACTATCCCTAACGGATATATTACACAAGTTGATCTTAAATAACTACTAAGTGTCTAAATATCCTAACAATTTCTGTACAACATAATTGGTGACTCGAGTGGTGAGGAAACCAACTTTTGTGGGACCGTGTTGAGTGTTGCCTTGGTTTTTGGTAGGACTTAGATTCTTGTGATAGAATTAGGCATACCTCAGACCCTTTGAAATTTCAATCATTTTGATTTTTCTTGAATTTTCTACATCTTGGTCCACTATAGGATCTATTCATGCACTGTATTACTTACAACGCGCCTAGTAATCTATACATGCATGAATGATTAGCGGGAAACCTTCTGCACAGAAGCGAATGCCCTGCTTTTGAGAAAAAAAAAATCAGTATTGTGCTTTTTCTTTGAAAAGTATTGCCTTAGATGTATTGTTTAGGTGTCATAGGCTTATTTGAGGTCTGTTTGGAAGGTTTCGAGTAGTGTTTGAGGTTGTTTAGTCTAAGTTTGAGTAAAAAAATTCATAAAATATTTGCAAGTGTCGAGTACTTTAATGTTATCTTTCATTTTGTCTCAAGTGTTAAGATAGGCCTTGAGTGTGAAAGTCTAGGACACATTCATGTTGTTTATACTCTTGGTTGCTCTTCTTTTGAGCAAAATTGGCTTCAACAAACCTTGTTTCTAAGTAGACCTAGAAGCTTGTTTGAGTTTAAGGGCAAGGTGAATTCCTTGTTTCTTCTTAGTTTGGATTTTTTTGTTGGTTGAAAGGTCTAGAGTTTAGAGGCTATCTTCACCGTAGTGATAGGAAGATATTGCTTATTTATTGTTTGCATTAGTCTTGTTTTGATTCAAATTAAAGTTGAATTTTCAATCAAATAGAAAAAAGGGTTTAGTTCAAAAGTTGTGTTTGGTTTGAAAAAACAAAAGTTGGTAGATTTTCATTTGCATTTGAAAATTTGCATCTAAAAGACTTGCATTTGCATTTGAAAATATTGTATGTGCATTCGAAAGTTTTGTATTTGCATTTGAAAACTTGCACTTGCATTTGAAGAGCACTTGCATTTTAAAAAGTGTGCATTTTCATTTCGAAAAGGTTGAGTGAGTGGTTGAGAAGTACTACATATTTTATGTGAAAGAGTGTGAACAAGTGCATAAGCATTTGAATATCTTTAGTTGCACTTAGTTTTCTTCATTTGAAATTTTTTGAAAAGCTATTTTTGTAAAGTAGAAGAAATTGAAAAGAATCTAGAGACGTTTTCCTTGGTAGAAAGTCACCTAATAGTCTAGGTTCTAGGACTTTGTAGGTAGAAATTGTGAGTTAACCTCCCCAAAGTCATGTAAGACTGAGACTAGTCACAATTAAAGAGTGCAAAACCCATTAGTAGCGTGAAGTACTTGTCGAGAAAGTGCCTCTCAAATATGCGTCAAGCAATAGGTAAATCTAGTCCAAGTGGGTAGATTGTCCCCTATTACTTCGATTAGTGGGGTTATGCATGTCTGGGAGTTGATCAGGCATGGAAAGTCCTCAGGGTTACACCACTTCTCACTGATAGCTTCGGGTCTAGGACTTGTGTCCTATGTTCCCTACCCATTCACAGAAGCCCTTTCCAATGACCATCCCGCCTGAATAACTAATGTGAAGTGGTATACTTAGTTTCATTTCCTAGGATCCTCATAGCTGGATGCAAGGGGAATTTCTTGCAGCACCTGAGACAGACGTAGAATCTCCATCCCAACTCCTTGGGAAGGTATTTACTGAAGGCAAGTGCTTGCACCCCTGGTGATTTTTTTTTAACAGAAACAAGAAGGAAAATTATATTATAAAAGAGAAGTAAATAAATACGCGCCTAGGGATGCAAAATAAGAGACAGAGGTCCAAAATTAAGGTTTCCGAGAAAAAACACAACTATAAATATTTCCATCTGTTCAACAGTTTTACATCTTTTAACAAAATTAGACCTTCTACTTCTAAATGTATAAACTTTGACAAAATGGCCTACTAGTACTATGAAAAAGAACATCTAATAACTTATAAAAGAAAAGAGAGAAAGGGTCTTCATTCTTGAACAATGACTTCTTTAACTTCAGCTTGCAAAACATACGCTTCATCCATAGAGGAGGCCTATGCACGTTCTCCTTCTGGTTTTTCGTTCCATGGATAGATTCCATTAACATCAACTTGCACTGCTTCCATAATCTCCTTTAATTGAAAAAATGATTCTCATGATGTTCAGTGGAATTCATGCTATTGCTCTGAAAAGTCCGAATAGTCCGACGTAGCTCCGCCAAATTTCCACTCACCCCATCTAGCTTTTCATTTAAGACCTGTTCCATTTCAACAACATTCCTCTTCAGCTCTTCCACTCCTCCGGTCTGAACATGGTACCCCATCTCAACGTCCTCCAAGCGCGATTCAAAGGGAGTTAAATCTAATCCTGTATTCCTAGAATCCTCCAAGCAAGCCTTTGCAACTTCGAAGATGCACCGGTTCATCTTCCTGAGGTCTGTCATTCCCTCTTTGATTACCAAAATCTCCTACATGACATATTTCAGACCAAGATCTTCCTCAGGGTGGTGTCAATTCGATTCCTTTAGTTTCATAGAACCTCTCTCCGCCTGTTAGGAACCCGTGTCAACCCTTCTCTTTACTTTCTTAGTATATTGTTGATCCATAGTTTGTATTAGCCCATGGTATTTACCCATAGTATTGGACGCATATGATTTGTAAGTCGTCCCGTAGTATTATATGTCCCATGGTATTGACCCATGGTATTGGGCATAGAATTAGTATATAAGTGTGGTGTTGAGGCCAATGAAGGTACCGTGAAGTTATTTGTATTGAGCTTGCTCAAAGGAGGTTTCCCCCTTAGAGTGGCTTGCAATCAATAAAGCGATTCTGAGTTCTGTTATTTCTGCTATCTCGTGTATTCTCATTAATTAATTGTTGCAGGTTCTTCACATCTGGTATCAGAGCACTTTCTTGAGCTCATTGGGTGGAAATTCTACCAAATTTTTTTTTCGCATCTGTTGCAAATTCGGATCTAGGAATTATCTCTATCCGCTTAACTGTGGGAAGTACTTGGGCATAATCCATAAAAATCATTGTGAGGAGTACCACAAGATCCTCAAAGTAGCTGGCCCATTGAGAGGACCTACCAGTGAAAAGGGCAACGAACCCTACCTGGTTGACTAGTTCCCACCCGTGAGGTAAACCAAGAGCTGTCGTTTGTGGCAAAGCGGTTATCAGTTTTACCTGAGCCGTGGAGTGAGGGGTACTGCCCCAATACTCAAGCCATCAGACAGAATTGGTGACCGAGTGAAACTCCTGAACTGTTAGGAAGCTGAACATACCTGGGGTCCATATCTATTTTCAGTTGAACTGTTGCCGATCACTTCCGCGCCGTTTCAGATCCATTCCGAGCCGTTTCAGATCTAGTCATTTTAAATCCATTCTAAAAGTTGTTCCCGATCCAGCCGTTTCAGATCTATTCTGAAATTCGTTTTAGTTCCAGCTGTTTTTTATCCATTCGACGTCATTTCAGATCCATCTGTTGCCGATCCCTTCTACGTCGGTGCAGATCCAATTGTTTCGATCCCTTTCACGCCGTTGCAGATCCATTTCTGGAAAAAAAAAAAAATCCCACCATATCTCCCATTCTGCATATTTCATTCCCGAGGACCCTATCCCAAAATCCACTTCCCAACGCCATAAATTCCACATTTGACTATTTTTAGGGTTTTCCATAACTTCTTTGGTTTTCACCCAATCGCCTTCAAATTTGACCACAATGTTCATTTCATATTTCTGCTTCTTTGTCCCTCTCTGCCAAATTTTCTCATTCTTTCACCCCGCTTCTGAAATCCCCCTTTTCTGCTTCCCTATCCCTTCGAAAGTGTCCAAAACCTAGTCAAACCCAAATTACCCATCAAATGTTTTATCAAATCTCGATTTTCCTTTACTAAAACAGTTTCTTTTTTTGTTTATCTACCCACTCAAAAAAAAAACTCCTGGTTATGGTTGTCACCCACGCAAGAGCAAAAAACATGGAGGAAGCACTTGCATCCATCCAAACCAAACTCCAGGATTTGGATGAAAAATTTCTCAGCCTCCATCTTCAACATTCAGCCATGAACCATAACCGACAACCCGAATCTTTTGCAGCCACTGGGTTCTCTTCTTCCAGCAATTTTTGTGGGCTGAAGCTTGATTTTCCTCGCTTCAATGGTACTGATCTGACTGGATGGATATACCGGGCAGAACAATATTTCAACCTGCATAATACTTTTGATGTCCAGAAAGTTCCACTTGCATCCTTTCATTTGGAACAGGAAGCCCTTCAATGGTACTGTTGGTACATCAAAGCTCATCACGAGCCAAATTGGATAGATTTTTTCCAACTCCTTTTGCAACGATTTGGTCCTAGTTCTTTTGATGACTTCACAAGAGCACTCACTAAACTTCGCCATATTGGCACAGTAAGAGAGTATCAGGCAGAATTTGAGAAACTGACCAATCACATAGAAAGATTGTCTGATGAATTCTAAAGGAGTTGTTTTATCAGTGGTCTCAAGGATGAAATCTGCTCAAATATCAAAATGTTCTGTCCCAACACAATGATGGAAGTCCTAGGGTTGGCTAAGTTGGCAAAGGATAAGATCACATCGCAACAACGCTCCAAACCCACCTTTGTTCCCTTCAGAAATATGGGTTCCCAATGAACTCCCATCACGCCAGCTCCTCGACCAACTCCCATCAAGCATTTGTCTGAAGCAGAGATGCAGGCACACAGAGAAAAAGGGCTTTGTTATAATTGTGATGAGAAATTCACTCGGGGACATAGATGTGTTCAACAAAATTTCTATCTCTTGGATGTGGATTCCCCGCCTTCCTCTGAACTTGGTGAAGAAGCTCCAGATACAATAGATGTTCAGGTCGACATTCGTTGATCCCCTATCTTCGGACGACCCACCAGGGATCTCTCTCCATGCTGTAACCGGCGTCACCACCCCACAAACAATGTGGGTTAGGGGTTACTTCAATAAGCTACATCTTACCATACTCATCGATTCTAGTAGCACTCATAACTTCATTGATCCTCGGATTGTCAAACAAGCTGATTGTTTTTTCCATCCTTGCTCCAACTTTGAAGTCATGGTTGCCAATGGGGGCACCTTACCTTGCAAGGGGAAGTGTCACAATGTGCGTATCTCTCTGTAAGATTATAACCTGCACTCTGACATGTTTGCCTTGTCCTTAGGCGGATGTGATGTGGTTTTGGGCGTTCAATGGTTACGCACTCTTGGCCCCATTTTATGGGATTTTGCTGAACTTTGGATGCAATTTTCAGTCAATGGGAAACAACAAAAATTTACAGGCTTACAACCAGGGTCTCTTCGCATCATCAGTTCACATCGCCTGGAAAATATTCTTAAGAAGAATTCACATGGTGTCATCGCTCAGCTCCATTCCATTCAGATGCACCCATCAACGGTCTCCACTACTTCCTTGGATAGATATGCAGGTGTCTTTGCTGAACCAATGGGATTGCCGACTTCAAGAGACCTTTCCGGTAAGAATTTAGCTACATGTACATCTCAGAAGGAACTGATGGCTATTTTGCATGCAGTACATAAGTGGCCTCCATCCCTATTAGGGAATTATTTCTGCATCAAGACTAATCTCCAGAGTCTAGAAAATTTCCTGGAACAATGGGTCTCCTCCCCAACACACCTGAAATGGGTTATCCAACTCATGGGTTCTGCCTATGCGATCACTTACAAGAAGGGTAAGGACAATCTGGTGGAAGATGCTCCTTCTTGCACACTTGATGACCCAGTTTCTCTTACAACTATTTCTCTGCTTGTTCCACATTGGTTGCAATTTGATCAAGAGGGCTATCCTTTCTATGAACTCCATGCTTCTCCATCGGCAGGGCACTCTGGGTTCCTCAAAACGTATGACCAGGAACAATGTAACTTATTTTGGAAGGGACTAAAATGACAATTCAACAGATGGTGGCTAACTATGATACTTTTCAGGTCAACAAGGGTGAAACGACACTCCTTTGAGGACTGCTTGAACCCTTGCTCATCCCTACACAAATTTGGACAGCTATTTCCATGGATTTCCTTGAAGCGCTTTGGTGGTACAATACCACATCTAAAATGAAACCATATGAAACAATCTATTGTAATATCCGAGGACACAAGACTATGATTATTTTTATTTTTATTATTGTGGTTAAAACATTTTACTATGGTTATGTTTGTGTGTTGAGCAAGTGAGCTCTGAATAGCACCGGAACATTGAATAAAGTGTGAACTAAGATGCTCTAGAACACTTGAACCACTAGTGGTCGCTTGATGTTGAGCTGAAAGGTTCTGGAACATCAGCAGCCTGTTTCGATTTAATTATTTCGGATATTGAAAGACTTATTATTTTATTCCTTGTGACTGACTGGGGACTACCACACAAAGAGGGGTTGAGCATGCAAGAGTCTAGGTTGGTCTTTAGCTGATAACTAAAAGATCAAATTAGTTGTTAGGTAAATAAAAGTTCAATATTATTAATAAAAGATATAAAATAAATTGTGAGGAATTAAAATAAATTAGTCTTGATTGAAAAGATAAATACACAGCTATTAGGGTGTCATTAAGACGAAATTGATTGTGGAAAAACAAAAAGACTTAATTTTGCTAACAGCTCTTACCCTTAAAAAAATTATATATAGCAGAGAGAGGAAAGTTGCAAGGGCAATCGATTTCCCAAGTACACTGGAGGGTCCAGTCGTGAAGCTGAGCGCTCATACATTAGATTGCTGAACATCTGGTGTGTCCTGAAAAAGTGGACCGTCCTACTGAGAGGACTGTGAAGGGGAAGAATATACAAAAGGATTCACACCATAAAGAGAACCTTGTGGCTACTCTGCTGGTATTAACAAAGATAGAGAACTATCCCTAGATCGCTTAGATTCTTGTCATGCTCAGTCCGGCGGGGAGGTGACTAGTGGAACAATCCAGGAACGGGTTGCGGTTTAAGGTTGGGAGGAACGTGGCAGCCTCTCAGTTAGTTAGTCAGCAATAATTTACTGATAATTATTTGCTTATGTTTTCAATTAAAGTTTTATTTGATGAATTTCAGATTTACAGAGACTGGTCAGATTTGCATTATACTTTTCAGATTTATATTGACGTTCTTTCAATAATCTAATTGTCAGATCTACATTATAAAATAGCTTTCAGATTTACATTGATGTTCTTTCAATAACCTAATTGTCAGATCTACATTATAAAATGGCTTTCATATTTACATTGACTTTCTTTCAATAATTGTCAGATCTAATAATAGAGATCAATCCTTGCATTTGATGCTCCGTAAGGCTTAAAACTGGAATTTATTATAGTGTATCATCTTTTCGTTTCTAAGATTTTGAATCCACAGACTTAAAACTGTAACAGGTAATGTATCGAAGATTACTAGGAAACCTATAGAAACCCATTATTTTTCCATTTCATTTTATTTGTTTATACTTTTAGATTTGCATCTAGTGTTGTATCAAGGTTTATTATGAAGCTTACTTATTTCCACAGTTTCCATATTTCGTTTATTATTTTATCCATTTATGTATGTTCTGAGGACCATATCAATGACGAGATTAGCTTAAACTACCGACAGATGGACCGTATACTTATTGGAGAAAACTCCCCCAAAATCTTTATACAGGGAGAGGAAGATCTTCCCGGGCACAGAAACCCTAAACCCTGCCTAGATTTAGATATTAGAATACTGTTCATAAAGAAAAATTTAGAGTTAGAACTACGCTTAGATTATTAAATACATATACAGGTCCAACAACCATAAACAAATTATGATGAACAGTAAAACGAATGCTAAAAATTTTAGAATAGATTTAGTATGCAACCCAGTGGAAATGGAGTTTCTAAAAGTAAGCATACCGGCCACCAGTCTCTCGACCTCACCTTTATTTAGGGACGCCTCCAATAATCTATTCTTTAGACATGCAATTTAAACTTAAATATTTATGTATGGATGAAAGTTGGCGATATATTTCTGATAAACCCTAGTAATTTTCCAATCACAAAAACATTCTTAAATTACAAAGCGAAATTTATACCCTTTCGAATCAAGCAATAACAAAACCAAAATCTCTAACTACTGGACTATCATCTAAAGATCCAAATTCATCTTTTTATTTTAGCTGAAAGGAAATCTTACACACAGTAGCCGTTATTACTACCTAGCATTCATATTAAGGAAAAACGACAGAGTTTAAAACCCAGATTTAGCATCTTCCCTTGTTTAAAATAGTAATAGACAAACAATTGCAGCATACTCAGTATATAACAGGAACTAATAGATCTCACCGATCCACTACGGATATCTTTACAACATTTTCGCGACAGAGGCATGAGTAACCAACATACTACACATAACGACCTCCAGATTTAAGAAATCACAAGTTATACTACTTTTAATATGACATATCTTACACCAGCTCTGCACAGTCTACGCGTTTCACACAGGGTAGCAAAAACAAACCTGTCCTACAGAGTAAACATCTAAATCTATGATGGAAGCTTTCAACCATTTAAAGTTAATCCTAAAAAAAAAATACTGTTATACATCAACTTCCCATTAAAAAAAAATAAAAGAGCTACATAGAGGCTCCATACATATTTATCAAGCAGAGTCCCTTTGTCTCTTCCTACGTAGAAAATATGGCAGAGGGCTTAGACCCTTCCATCTAACCACTGGCGAAGTGGATAACCGGTATTTCAAAAAGAAAAAGAAGAAATCATATAAGGAATTTACAGCCATGACAAAACCCATTACGTATTAAGCACCTCTACTAGAATCTCTGTTAGACAAAACAAACTTCCCAACCAGCTTGGGTGATGGTAGAGGCAGCCAAGGCCGGGTCTTACCATTTCTTTTTGCTTGAACACTGTGACTATCGAAACTCCAAACCTTTAGTTCGCACTACCACCACGTGACGCCATGGCTACCTGGTGAAAGGAGATTATTTTAGATTAATGGACAATAGCAAACCCGCAGTAATATGTTAGAATTAAAAATCCCTGTAAGCTTAATTATAGTGTAGTACCTTTACCTGGTTTTGGCTGCGACGCCTCCATATTTGTAGAGCTTT
This sequence comes from Larix kaempferi, assembly GCA_027924585.1. NCBI lineage: Eukaryota > Viridiplantae > Streptophyta > Pinopsida > Pinales > Pinaceae > Larix > Larix kaempferi. Next base: position 432,458 of record BSBM01000123.1, read on the forward strand.
GGATCCTCTGTTCTCAAACTTAGAAACTTAATGAATAATAGAATGCTGTAGGGTTTCGAGCAGGTTAAATCTCCCTTGCTAACGTGGAATTCCACTCTTGAACTGTCACGCTCAACGTTAAATGCTATCCAGCTTTCACCATCTATCCACTGTACTTTGCACCCTTTTTCTTACCCATAATTCGATGCTATGTTTATTACACTCAATTTTCGGGTCCTGGTTCCTCCGCCAGCTGCCACATGGAGTGGTCATATGAAGTGATTCATTATTCTCTAATGGTTGTGATTTTTCAGCTTAAACGATGGTTTCCCTATTTTGTTTTTAGTCACCTTTTTGTAAATTACATTGGTAACTTCTCCTCTTAACCTTAGGTTGTATTTCTAGAAACATACCCCTTGTACCTGCACATGAAACATAAACATGTTAGTTCAAAAAGAACTAAGTAAGCCCTGCCCTTTAAGCCTCCCATCTCCCAAGAGGTAGGGTAAGGGACAAGGAATGGATTTAGGACCCAAAGGCGATTTTTATTACCCTCATAATTTTTTAAGCATGGTAGTAGCATAGTCAAGTAATTTCATTATTCCATTCCCATGGGACAAGCAATATATTTTGTTAGAAACCTTACTTTAAAACTCCTGCTTTCTAGTGGATTTATCACATTACTTTTAGGTCTTGTTATGTTTCAAACACATGAAATTTTTTATTTATTTTGGAGTTAAGGGTTATTACATCTATGGATAGGCACTGCCAGTTCTTCGTACATACACCCTCAACAGTTCCCCAGTTCAGGCAATTGACTTGGTTCTTTGAAACCGCGATCAAATTCTTCTAATTCTGCAGGACAATCTTCACATGACAAGAATTCGACTGAAACAACATGCTGATTGGCACTGTTATGAGCACCATTTTCATGCAGATGATATGGTTCTTCTTCGTCTACAGCCTTCCAAGAAATCCTCCCTGAAACTCAAAAGGCATCAACTTCTCTCTCACTCTATCACAGTGGCATTAATTCAGTGGCACGGAATGCAACCCGAGGATGCTACAGGGGAACCACTCCTTCAGATTCCACATCAATTTCCACATCTAAAGCTTTGAGGACAAAGCTTTTTCTAAGGGAGAGGGGATGTTAGGAACCCATGTCAACCCTTCTCTTTACTTTGTTAGTATATTGTTGTTGGACGCATATGCTTTGTAAGTCATCCCGTAGTATTTGTTGATCCATAGTTTGTATTAGCCCATGGTATTTACCCATAGTATTGGACGCATATGCTTTGTAAGTCATCCTGTAGTATTATATGTCCCATGGTATTGACCCATGTTATTGGGCATAGAATTAGTATATAAGTGTGTGTTGAGGCCAATGAAGGTACCGTGAAGTTATTTGTATTAAGCTTGCTCAAAAGAGGTTGCCCCCTCGAAGTGGCCTGCGATCAATAAAGCGATTCTGAGTTCTATTATTTTTGCTATCTCAAGTATTCTCATTAATTAATTGTTGCAGGTTCTTCACACCGCCATCTCAATATCCTTTGGAACTAGATAATTCTTGCTACTAGCAGAGTTCTCATAGCAATGTAAATGAGGAAAAAGCAGTAATATCTCCCATAAATACTCCCACACCATTAATGACAATGGGAACGCCATAATTATCCAGCAGATTTCATACTCCTTTCCCAAAGGTGTGGCACTATGAGGAATGTGTGAAGCAAATGTATAAATGAGGGGACAAGACCCTCACGTGCTAGATATATACACTAATCTTCTATTTGTCAAACTGAATAATTGGCGGCATTCTCCAGCATTAATACTCCTTCTCTTGGGTAGCGTGGTGTTTAAGAGTGACTTCAGAAAGTGAAACACCATTTAACTTTGGGGAGATGATCATTGAGGGATAACTCCCCCTCCTTTAACCTAAGTCCAACGTTGGTCATGCGATCTGCTTTTGTGTTTAGGCTCCTTCTTACATGGTAGAAATGAATATGAGAAAAACTTGGAAATAAATGTAGAATTATATTTTGTATGATATTATTTGCTTCCTTTGTTGATAGCAAATTCTTCATAGATTGCATGAAAATCCAAGAGTCACCAAAAACCATGAAGTCTTCAACATGTAGTTTGAACATGCACTCCATTCCTTGAGACAAAGCCGCCCATTCAACATAGTTGTTCGATCGCTTTCCCAATCCCCACGCATAAGTTCTAACGTTGCTTCGACCTGGATAAAAAATTACTCCGCCCACACCTGTCTCCCCTCGATTTCCTTTCGAGGCACCATCGAGGAAGAGTGAAAATTCGTTATGTGCCTTAACCCATTCTTGGAAATCCCGTGGAGAAATATTGATGGCCAAGCTCTTATCCCTGTAAGATCTTTTGGACTAAAGGGAGATGATCCCAACAAAATTGAGAACCCAATTAAGTTCAATAGGATAAATTGCATCTGCCAGAGAGATGGATTTACCTTGAGATGAGAAGAATTCCTTCATTTGTAGTTGTGCTTTCAGAGCTACTATGTTTGCATCATCTTTTCTTCAAAAATTTCCTTGTTCATTGACAGCCATATCTTCCAATTGATATATTTTGGAGTTGTGCACCAAAGATGCTTCAAATAAATTTTTTGATAGAGAGTCCTAGAATAGATATGGTCCCATCCCCTGTAAAAACCACTAACTTGTTCTGGCAAAAAGTGCCCAAGATCCTTCATAAATTCATCCCATACATTTTTAGAAAATTGGCATTCTATAAACAAGTGTTGGATGGATTCCTCCTCTACTTTACAAAGAGAACATCTGAGGGGGCCTTCAATGCCTCATTTTCTTAGGTTTTATGCTGTCAGGACTTTCCCATGTACAAGGAGCCAAGAGAAAGCGTTCAATTTGGGAGGGAAGTATGGCTTCTAGACACTTTTCCAAATACCATCAATGGGATGGGACGGAAGAGAATTTAGCAGGGATCTATATCCTTACTTAACACTATAAGTACTTTTAGGACCCCATCTTTTGGTGTCCCTCTCTTTTTTATGAACAAGTGCCTTTCCATTTAACTCAAGAATAAGCTTTTTGTATCCAGTCGGCAGATGCTTTGGTATCTTTATTCTTTTCCAGTTCTTCCAATTCCCATTTTTGTGCCATATTGAGAGATCGTATAAGGTGTTGAAGCCTTTCCTGAGAAGCCACTCCTTGACCTTGTTCATCTCCTCTAACTCCTCAAGAGTAGGATTATTAAGGATCCTATCATTCCAGATGTTTATCTTTTTTCCATTTCCAGGGACCCAGTGAAGTTCCTCTCTAATTAGGTTGATAGAATATTTGCACAGATCCCATATTCTGGAATATTTCCCTCTTATGTCTCCATCAAAGCAACACAACCTCGGGCATCTAAGATATTTATTAAGGATATCTTGCTTCCACCAAGCATTGTTTCCTGTGACAAATTGCCATAGAAGTTTGCCTCCCATTGCAACGTTGACCAACCTTGGCTCTCTTATAGCAACCCCTCCTTTGTTCTTTTCATTTTTGACAGATTCCCATTTAACCAAGTGGAATTTCTTGGTTCCTTCCTTTCCCCCTGCCATAAAAATTTCCTTGTAAACAATTTGCTCACATTGTTCAAAAATCCCACTAGAGCCAAAAAGGAGGAACAAAAGAAAATTGGCATGGAGGACAAAGTTGATTTTAGAAGATTTATTTTTCCTGCTAGATTCAACCATTTGAATCCCCAAGAGAGGATGTGGTTTTAATTTTTACAACACTTCGTCCCAATCCGCTGGACAACTCTTCCTCAAAGAAATGGGAACACCAAGGTATTTAAAAAATGACCACTTACCGACTCCACGGAAGCCAAGGGTTCTTGAAATCTCAGTCAAAAGCTGAGGAGGACAATTCCAACTGAAAATTTTGCAATTTTCTTTATTTGTCATCCCTCCAGAAGCATTCAGAAAAGAGTAGAAAGCAAGATTGAAGTTCCTCCCTATGACTAAGGAAGCACTTCCAAGAAGAATGGTGTCATCTGAAAATTGAGTGTGATTGATGTTGGTTGTGGATCCTGATCTTATTAATTCAAAGATGTTGTTGTTTCATCTGTGTTTGTACCCCAATTTTATATGATATGTAGGTGGATTGTACACTCATCCCAGTGGGGGGGCATATCCCCCCAACGAGGGTCTGGGGGAAACGCCTCTGAAAGAAATTTTATGGGTTGTTGTCCAACATTTTACGGGCCCATGGTATTGGGTATCCCGTAGTATTTTCCCATGGTAATTCCCTTTAAAAGGAATACATTGTAATACGGTTGTGTAAGGTATTGTAGCATTGTAAAGATCTCCGTGATTGTGTAAGAGAGACTGAGAGAGATTAAAGAGGAATTTGCAGTAGATGTGCTGTAGGTTGTATCCCTTCATTTGTTGGATGGTATAATAATAAAAGGACTGGAAATTTCTCCATGGACGTAGCCCATATTGGGTGAACCACATTATATTGGTGTCTCTCTTGTATTGTGTTTATGTGATTTATATTTGCATCTTGTTTATTGTTATTGCTCTGCGAACATTTTTTTCTAACAATTGGTATCAGAGCTAAAGGTCTATTTGACATATAAACTCGCAGGAAAGAAGGGTTCTTGGTTTGAGTGGGAGCAATGGCAAAAGAATGAAAGTTTAAGGTCAAGAAATTTAACGACCAAAACTACCAGTTATGGAAGATGCAAATGGAGGACTATCTGTATCAGAAGGATCTATTCCTACCGTTGGGAGGAAGAGAAAAACAACCGGCGACTATGAAGGACGCAGAATGGGAGGTTCTTGATAGAAAGGCACTGGGAACAATACGGTTGTGCCTGGCTTTGTCGGTGGCTTTCAATATTTCAAAAGAAAAGACAACGAAGGGTATGATGAGCACATTGGGTAAGTTGAATGAAAAACCCTCATCATCCAACAAGGTATTTATAATGAAGCGTTTATTTAATATGGAGATGTCAGAAGGTGGATTTGTTGTTGATCATTTAAATGAATTTAATACGATTACAAATCAGCTAAGTTATGTAAAAGTGAACTTTGATGATAAGGTTAGGGCTCTTCTAATCTTGTGTTCATTTCCAGAAAGATGGAATGGCTTGTTCATGGATGTAAGTAACTCTGTCTTTGGTTCAAATACTTTGAAATTTGATGATGTTGTTGGTGTTATTCTTAGCGAGGAAATGGGAAGGAAAAACACAGGTGAGACATTAGGTAATGCATTGACCATGGAGAGTAGGGGAAGAAAAAGGGAGAGAGGAAAGAGCCCAGGTAATTGCAACAAGTCCAAGAAGGGAAGATCCAATTCCAAACTAGGAAATATAGAGTGCTGGAATTGTGGAAAGATAGGACATCGGAAGAAAGACTACAAATATTTAAAGAAGAAAGGAGATGGACAACAGGAGACTACTCAGGAAGCAAATGTAGCAGGTGATGTGTTACAATATGCCTTGATTTTTGCATTAGATAATACTAGTGATTACTGGGTAGTAGATCCAGGGGCTCCATGTCATGCTACACCCCATAGGAAATTTTTTCATGATTATGTTCCAGGCGATTTTGGACATGTTTTATTGGGGGATGATGGGCCATGTAAAATTGTTGGAATGGGTAAGGTAGAAATAAAATTAAAGAATGGAACTGAATGGATGCTGAAAAATGTAAGGCATATTCCTACTATGAAAATAAATCTGATCTCAATAGGGCAGTTGGGAGATGGTGTTTGTTTATCTACATTTGGATAAACATGGTGGAATATCACTAAAGGATGAATGGTGATATCAAAAGGAGATAGGATAGGTACGTTGTATTTATGTCCTCATAATACTGACTGTTCTATTTCTTTAGATTCCACAGGAACATATACAAAATTGTAGCATCATAGGCTTCGTCACATGAGTGAGAAGGGGATGCAAGTTCTCCACTCAAGGAAGTTGCTTCCAGATCTGAAGCAGGTAAGTTTGGAATTATGTGAGAACTGTGTTTATGGAAAACATAATAGAGTCATGTTTCTCAGGGTTGGGAAACAGAAGAAGAGTAAAAAGTTAGAGCTTGTGCATACAGATGTATGGGGACCGGCTCAAGTACAATCTCTTGGTGCCTCTCGTTATTATGTTACTTTTATTGATGACGCAACTAGAAAAACTTGGGTTTATTGCATAAGATAGAAATATGATGTGTTTTCTACTTTTAAGAAATGGAAAGATTTGGTTGAGAATGAGACAGGAAAAAGGTTGAAGTGTCTCAGATCGGACAATGAAGGTGAGTATTGCATCAATGAGTTTGATAGTTATTGTTCATACCATGGGATTCGTAGAGAGAAGACAGTCCCGAGAACACCTCAAGAAAATGGTTTGTCAGAAAGGATGAATAAGATGATCATGGAGCATGCAAGGTGTATGAGATTGCATGAAGGGTTTCCCTTATAGTTTTGGGCAAATGCTGTAGAGAGTGTTGTTTACTTAATAAATAGAGGGCCTTCAAGCACTTTGGATGGTGGAATTCCAGAGGAGGCATGGACAGGTAAAAATGCCAACTACTCATTTTTGAGAACTTTTGTCTATGAATCATTTGTCCATATTGATAAATAAAATAGAACAAATCTTGAGGCTAAATCCAAGAAATGTACCTTTATTGGATACGGGGTTGTGTTGATGTATATGTAACTTCGGAATGTATTTCACATATATGTATATTGTATTCCTATAGAGATGGTATTATTCCTCTATAAGGAAGTGTCATCATTTATATTGTAAATGTCGTAACTTATACTTGATGGGTTATTAGACCACCTTGTTGGGGTCGGCCCTGTATAAGTCATGTGGGTCAAAGGGTTATTAGACCACCCTATTGGGGGTCGGCCATGTGGGTCAAAGGATTATTAGACCACCCCATTGGGGGTCGGCCCAGTCAGCATTATGTTATGTGGTTAAGTTCGAGCCTACATGAGTTAGGTAAAAAGGCAAGTCAAGTCAAGTATAAATAGAGTGCGGGAGGCACTCTATTTACTCACTCACTTCTCACTCATGCACTCAAGGAGGAGTGGCACACTTATGGAGGAGGAGGATCTGCTGCTAGGTTGTGTCTATCTCTCATGGTTGGTTGTATCATTGCTCTATCTATCTCTGAGGAATTTATTGGGGTTTTTCACCTTTATGGTTTTCCCCAAGTAAATCTTTGTGTCTCTTGTGTGCTTGCATTATTGTCTCCATGATTGATATGCTGTAGATATGCTGTACATGTTGTTCTCTCAGTTAAGATCCTAGATCAGATTGAAGTAAATTCTGAAAATTTAACATGGTATCAAAGCTAGCCTGAAAGAAGGCATGATATGGCATGTATGACACTTGTTGCACTTACGATGCTAGGTCTTGATATAGCAAAACCCAGTCATCGTAGAAATTTTGCTATAAATCCGTTTTGGAAAATTTTTCGGATCTGAAATTGTTACAGGATGAAGATTAAATCTCCAGGTACCTTGTTTCCAAAGGAAAACCTCTAATTCGTTGTACTTTGTGATTTATGATCTATGCAATATAGGGTTTCTGCCTCTTCCAGATCTGAGTCAAAATCAGGTGACCTTGGGAAAAAGGTCATAACTTGGGCTAGGATGCTCCAAATGAAATTTTGTAAAAATTTGCAGGTAGTACACAGACGGAGCTATCTCAGAAAACGTTTTCAGAGGCCGAAGTTGAAACAGTGACACGTGGCATGTCGTACAAGTTCGCTCTCCTGTATTATCCCATAAACAGGTCACGTTGCGACACTTGGCATAACTCTCTCTCAGAGAATCCAATTGAGGTCAGACCTGTTGGGATGGAAACATAATAGGTCAGGCTATCTCAAGAAACTTTTTCAGACCCTGTGGATCAAAAGGTTCGTAGTTACACCAGAAACAATCAGGTACATATTTCTGTCAAAACAGAATTATTTTTGAGTACCTTCATTCATGGCTTCCGGAATTTAGGGCTTTGGAGAAAGTTGGAATTTTTGTAATCGGAGACCACGGCTGGATGCTACTCATCAAAATAGAAATTTATAGACCAAGATCAGAATTTTTGGTTGGGTAGAAGACCGGGATTGATCAGACCCTAGTTCGGGACTTTGATTGGAAAAGTGGAAAATTAGGGCTTCTGCAAAAATGGGAATTTTTGAAATCTGTGACCACGGCTGGAAGCTCCTCAGAAAAATAGAAGCTTAGAGCTTTAGATAAAACCTTTTGATTGGACAGAAGAGTGGGCTTCATCAAACCCCAGTTCGGGGTCACGTCTAGTGAATCCAGAAGTTTCAAAGGTAAAATTGAGGAGTGAAACTTTGCAGTTTTCAAATTCTGAATATACCAGCTTGATCATCTCATCAAGGCGCATATTTCTATCCTTTCGGAATTTTTAAATTCAAAGTTTGAATTTTTGGGGTTTCTCTAACAAACCCATATCCAGCTCCAGGTCCAGTTCTTGCAAATCAAGTGGATAGGGTTAATCCTAGAAGAAGATGGATTGATCACCTGCATAAGTGAAGGAGTTCCTGTTTCAGAGGGAGATGAGGCTAAGGCTTTATATAAGGAGATTACAAGCGATCTCGACAGGTATGACTCATCGAGGTATGTTTCGATATTTGTCCATGATTAAGTTTATGGTATGTTTGTCCTCATGTTATTACGGTTAGTACAATCTTGATTTTAGGTTTGCTGTATCACCTTAATAAAACTATGAATGCACGATAGAAAATATTCATTGATTAGGGTATTGACACTTATGATTGTACTAATGCATTATGGTGTTGTATGAGGTTTATGTTGTCTACTAACATGAAAGGTACACCAAGAAAGACAAATCATGTTCTGGTCCAAGAACATATGGTCATGATAACATGAGGACAAAGATTCATCCATTGTCATGGATCTCATAGAAGATCCATTTACGAGGTATGTATAACTTGGTTTTGTAATGGTTAACATATGAGACATGCAGGTTACTATCACAAGTCACTAAAGAGAACCAGAAGACATTATGCGGGTATGTTAGACATAACTAGCTAGCATGCTAATCCAGGTATGCTTTTTCCTATATCAAGCTAGAATCCTACCTTGGGTTAGGATCTTATACTGTTGTGTTGTTGATAATAATTATTCATGAAGTCATAAGTTTGAATAATCATGGTTTTATGCATATTATGTTTCTTACCATAATTGATGATATGACTAACCAGAAGAATCATGAAGGTATAGGTTTGAATAATCACAAGTTTTATGCATATTATATCTCTTATCTTGATTGATGATTTAACTAACCTGAAGAGTCATAGGGTTGAGTAATTACAGGTTTAGACATGTTATGTTTCTTATGATTTGACTAACCATAAGAATCCTACATAAACCTTGAATGATAATGCTTATTATTTCTGTTTGAAATGATCATGACTATACATGCTTGAGATTATTGTGTTTTAATAGTATACTAATGAATGTATGATTTTATTAGACCTAGAGGATAACACAATGATGATACTAACAAGCATACATAGGGATCGAGAATGTATATAAGTTCAAGGACAGGTAATCCAGGGAGCAAAGATCAAGAGGGAGTACACTCCAGTGGTTTATGAAAGGATGCAGATATTCAGAGGGAGTGGACCATCTCTCTACATTCCACAACAGAAAGGTGTAGAAGAAGCTACTGCAGATTAGGACTCCAGCAGCTCCTGCAAGAAAGCGAAGACTCAGAGGGAGTCCACCCAACGAACAAACAAAGATAAGTATTTTAATTATCATTTCTTGCATATGTGTTTGTTTAAATAAAATTGTTCAATGATGTATATGCTCATGTTCCTAGACTTAGGATATGTATTGTGCATATTAGAATAGTTGCATTGATGAACAGTATACTACTAATATACATGGGTAAGTGGCCTATGGCACTGTACAACATTCCATTGCTACTTATCTAGAATGAAACCTCTTTGCTGACATGTTGGGAGTTGTGCACACTCTTAACAATGTTCTGGTAGAGATTGGAAGGCATCTAGAAAGTTATGGGATATGGATAAATGTTGTATTGAAGCATTGGCTAAGATAATTGCATGACTGAATGACATATTTCCTTATGTGTAAGAATTTGTTCTGAACAGTATACTACTAATATACATGGGTAAGTGGCCTATGGCACTGTACAACATTCCATTGCTACTTATCTAGAATGAAACCTCTTTGCTGACATGTTGGGAGTTGTGCACACTCTTAACAATGTTCTGGTAGAGATTGGAAGGCATCTAGAAAGTTATGGGATATGGATAAATGTTGTATTGAAGCATTGGCTAAGATAATTGCATGACTGAATGACATATTTCCTTATGTGTAAGAATTTGTTCTGAAAATTATGAGATGTTTCTAATCATGCAATTTAACCTGTTTTGTAGGAAAGACCATATATCTTCACCTAAAAAAAAAAAAGGACTACAACATTTGTTCCAGCAACAAAGATATCTATTGAAGATATTGAAGTTCCCAGGATCTGGGATGAAGAAATGGAATGCCATGATCCGTCGATCATAAAGAATGATGTTTGGGATGTAGTCCCAAGACCTGAAGGGAAGTTTGTTATGACTTCCATATGGAACTATCAGATCAAGCATGTTGCAGATGGCAGCATTAAGAAATATAAAAGTGATGAAATAGAAGATGCACCAGATGGATTTCAAGACAGCATGGTGTAGTCATATATGTGTGCAGAACTTGGTATGGTAGGATAGACAGCTTTCTATCTAGTTTGGGCATTACCAAGAGTAAAGCGGATTCCAACCTTTACTACAAGGTTGAGGAAGGAAATCCAGTGATACTACTTTTGTATGCGGACAGCCTGTTTGTTACAGGTGAAGATAGATTGACTTCTGACATGTAGCGGAAGCTTACTGCCGAGTTCGAGATGAAGAACTTGGGGATGATACACTATTTATTTTTTTGGCATGGAGGTGTGGCAGAGTGCAGGTGGGATCTTCCTTGGTCAAGGGAAGTACACAGTAGATATCTTGAAGAGGTTCGGGATGATAGATTGTAAGGCTATGGCATTGAATCTGAAGCTTCTATGTAATGCTTCATCTGTGCCGATTGATATCACTATGTATCGTCAGATGATTGGGTCCTTGATGTACCTGACGAACACGAGACCAGATATTTGCTTTGCGGTGAACACATTGAGCCAGTTCCTGACGGATCCGAGGAGTGTTCACCTGGTTGCTGTAAAGCATGTTCTGAGGTACCTGAAGGGTACAGTGGATTATGGGATCAGGTATGAGGCGGATCAAAAGTTTAACCTGCAGGGTTATGTTGATTCAGATTGGGCTGGCAGTGCTGCAGATAGGGAGAGCACCTCTGGGTGCTGCTTCAGTATGGGATCGGGTGTGATCTCTTGGTTTAGCAGGAAGCAATCCTGCGTAGCACTGAGTACAGCTGAGGCAGAGTATGTTGCAGCCTGTTCAGCTAGTTGTGAGGCAGTATGGCTACGGAAGCTACTGTCTGAGTTATTTGATCTCCCGTTGGAGGCTACTGGTATCTTCTGTGATAACCAGAGTTGTGTGAAGCTGTCCGAGAACCCAGTGTTTCATGATAGGTCGAAACACATAGAGATCAAATATCACTATATCAGGGATATGGTGCAGAGAGGAGCTATGAAGCTTCTGTATGTTGCGACGGATGAGCAGATTGCAGATGTGCTGATGAAGCCACTAGCTAGGGTGAAGTTCGAATACTTCAGAGAGAGGCTTGGCGTTCTTCAGATCAAGGACACTTCGAGGAAGAAGTGATGGACACATTTGCTGAAGCCATTCCAAGCATGTTGGAAGGAGGATCCTTCACATGGCTGTGGATGTAAGCGCTGGATGATGAGCATTAGGATGATGTTCTGGTTTCTGTTTGGATATGATCAGTTGGATCATTTTTATGTATGTATATACGCATCATGTTGGATGCTGGATATGATCAGTTGGATCATTTTTATGTATGTATGTACGCATCATGTTGGATGCTGGATATGATCAGTTGGATCATTTTTATGTATGTATGTACGCATCATGTTGGATGCTGGATATGATCAGTTGGATCATGTATGTACGCATCATGTTGGATGCTGGATATGATCAGTTGGATCATGTGTATGTATTTTGTATATGCATCATGTTGGATGCTTGGACCATGTATCTGTATATGCATCAGGTAGATGCATTGATGATCAGGTGGATCATGCAGCAGGATGTTGCAGTGATGATCAGGATGATCATGGATGATGAGCTTCAGGATGTTGCTCCAGATGACATGTAGCAGGACGTTGCAGTGATGATGATCAGGATGATCATGAGTACATCAGGATGATGTATGGTGAGTATCAGGTTGATACTCTGTGGCCGTGGATCAGGTTGTGCAGATGAGCATGTCTGGGAGATCCTATAGGTCGGAGTTGTGTACCCGTAACATCCTGGGATGCTCTTTCGAGACATTGCTCTGGGAGGACATGTAATTTGTGCCCTGGGAGATTTCAGGTCGGATTTGTGTGCCCGTAACATCCTAAGATGCTCTTGCGAGGTTTTGTCCTATGGCATGTAATTTGTGCCCTGGGAGATTTCAGGTCGGAGTTGTGTACCCGTAACATCCTGAGATGCTCTTGCGAGGTTTTTCCATAACCACATGTAATTTGTGCCCTGGGAGATTTCAGGTCGGAGTTGTGTACCCGTAACATCCTGAGATGCTCTTGCTAGGTTTTGTGGTGACCACATGTAATTTGTGCCCTGGGAGATCCTTCAAGTTGGAGTTGTGTACCCGTAACATCCTGGGATGCTCTTTCGAGGTTTTGTGGTGGGGTCACATGTAATAGCGCCCTGGGAGATCCTACAGGTCGGAGTTGTGTACCCGTAATATCCTGGGATGCTCTTTCGAGGTTTTGTGACGCACGTAATAAGTCCTGAGGATTCCACAGTATGGCCAGTGATGATGAAGACCTACAGGTGGTGGGCCTACATCCAGTATGAAAAAGGACTAGCTCTGTAGAACTTCCTATGACGAGTAGATTCAGAGATTGATTGAGATAGCAGCAGCAGTGACGATGATGATGACTCGATGATGATTATCCAGTGACGATGATCCAGAGAAGATGACTTGTGCTAGAAGACCTGTGCTGAGAAATACCTTCCTAGTTAAGAGGGAGTGTTGATGTATATGTAACTTCGGAATGTATTTCACATATATGTATATTGTATTCCTATAGAGATGGTATTATTCCTCTATAAGGAAGTGTCGTCATTTATATTGTAAATGTCGTAACTTATACTTGATGGGTTATTAGACCACCTTGTTGGGGTCGGCCCTGTATAAGTCATGTGGGTCAAAGGGTTATTAGACCACCCTATTGGGGGTCGGCCATGTGGGTCAAAGGGTTATTAGACCACCCCATTGGGGGTCGGCCCAGTTAGCATTATGTTATGTGGTTAAGTTCGAGCCTACATGAGTTAGGTAAAAAGGCAAGTCACGTCAAGTATAAATAGAGTGCGGGAGGCACTCTATTTACTCACTCACTTCTCACTCATGCACTCAAGGAGGAGTGGCGCACTTATGGAGGAGGAGGATCTGCTGCTAGGTTGTGTCTATCTCTCATGGTTGGTTGTATCATTGCTCTATCTATCTATGAGGAAGTTATTGGGGTTTTTCACCTTTATGGTTTTCCCCAAGTAAATCTTTGTGTCTCTTGTGTGCTTGCATTATTGTCTCCACGATTGATATGCTGTAGATATGCTGTACATGTTGTTCTCTCAGTTAAGATCCTAGATCAGATTGAAGTAAATTTTGAAAATTTAACAGGTTGATGGTTTTGGTAATTGCTTATGGGATTATGAAAGTAACAAAATCATTAGGATTAGAGATGAGGTATTCAATGAAAAGGTCATGTATAAATATCGGTTGCAGGGAAAGAAACAGGAAAAGGAAACACATAGTACACATTGCTTGATGAAATAAAAGAAAATGAAGTCCCAAAGGTGCCAGAAAATCAAGAACAACAATAAGTACCTCAAACTCCTGCAAGTGTTATAAGATATACCAGGTTAAGTAGACCTCCTGAACGATACTCTCCATCAATGTATTATTCATTGATGACTGATTATGGTGAACCAGAATGTTATGAAGAAGCAATGAAGGTGGAAACTAGCAAGAAGTGAGAGCAAGTCATGAATGAGGAGATGGAATCATTGGTAAGAAGACAGACTTGAGATTTGGTTCAATTTCCTGTAGGTAAAAGAGTATTGCAGAACAAATGGGTTTACAGGTTGAAGGAAGAAGATGGAGGCAAGAAGCAGTATAAGGCCAAACTTGTTGTAAAGGGGTTTGCACAGAAGAAAGGTATATATTTTGATGAAATATTTTCTCCTATTGTTAAAATGACTTCAATTAGGACTATTTTAAGTCTAGTGGCGGTAGAAGATTTGCATCTTGAACAGATAGATGTAAAAACAACCTTTCTCCACGGGGATTTGGAGGAAGATATTTATATGTAGTAGCCACAAGGGTATGAGGTCAAAGGGAAGAAGAATTTAGTATGCAGGTTGAAGAAGAGCTTGTATGGCTTGAAGCAAGATCCAAGGCAGTGGTATTTGAAATTTGGAAGATTTATGACAGTACAAGGTTATAGTAGATGTCATTCTGACGACTGTGTTTATTTCAAGAGGCTAGATAATGGAATATATATTATCCTGTTATTGTATGTGGATGGCATGCTTATTGCAGGCTCTAACATGCAGGATATAAATGTGCTCAAAATGAAGTTAGATAATTCATTTGTGATGAAGGATTTGGGTGCCGCAAAGAAAATCCTTGGTATGAGAATAACAAGAGACAAAAAAAATCGCAAATTGACATTGTCTTAGGGTGAGTACATATAAAAGGTGTTGGAGAGATTTATAATGCAGAATGAAAAACCAGTTAGTACACCTTTGGCCAGCCATTTCAAACTAAGTAAGTATATGTATCCCAAGGCATAGGAAGAGATAGATTACATGTCCAGGGCTCCCTATTCATTAGTAGTTGGCAGCTTGATGTATGCCATGGTGTGCACAAGACCAGATATTGCACATGCAGTGGGAGTTGTGAGCAGGTATATTGAAAATCCATGTAAATAACATTAGAAGGCAGTACAATGGATTCTCGGGTATTTGAGAGGTACTACCACTCATACATTATATTTTGGAGGTTTAGACACTGTTCTACAGGGATATGTTGATGCATATATGGAAGGTGATAAAGATAGCAGGAGGAGCACCACAAGGTATGTGTTTACTGTAGGTGGAACAATAATAAGTTGGATTTCAAAGCTGTAAAAGGTTGTTTCACTTTCAACAACAAAAGCAGAGTATGTTGCTGATACAGATGCTAGTAAAGAGATGATTTGGTTGCAGAGGTTCATGGAGGAATTGGGTAAGAAGTAGGAGGATAACAGGCTGTATAGTGACAAACATAGTGCTATTCATATTGTAAAGAACTCATCCTTCCATTCTAAGACTAAACATATACAACTGAAGTACCATTTCATACGATCTGTTCTAGAAGATGAACTATTGAAGCTGGAAAAGATACACACTAGCCAGAATCCTGCAGACATGTTGACAAAGGTAGTAAACCAGAGATAAACTGAGTTCCTACTCGGTTTCAGTTGGCCTTTTAGCATGAAGGTGAGGATGAGAAATTTTCCAAATCTAAGGTTCAGAGCATAGTCCAACAAGTGCAGCGGCAGTGGAGTTGTTGTGATCAGTCTCCAAGTGGGAGATTGTTGGTTATGGAACCCGATCTTCTTAATTCATAGATGTTGTTTCAGCCTTGTTTGTACCCCATTTTTATATGATATGAAGGTGGATTGTACACTCATCTCAGTGGGGGGGTGTGGGGGGGCATCGCCCCCCCACGAGGATGCATGGGGGACCATCCCCCCTAGTTGGGGGGTCCAGGGGCGAAGCTCTCGAAATAGATTTTATGGGTTGTTGGCCAACAATTTATGGGCCCATGGTATTGAGTAGCCAGTAGTATTTTCCCATGGTAATTCCATTTAAAAGGAATACATTGTAATACATATGTGTAAGGTATTATAGAATTGTAAATATCTCTATGAGACAGAGAGATATTGAAGAGGAAGTTGCAACGGATGTGATGCAGGTTGTATCCCTTCATTTATTGGATGGTATAATAATAAAATGACTGACAATTTCTCTGTGGAAGTAGCCCAGATTGGGTGAACCACGTTATATTGGTGTCTCTCTTGTATTGTGTTATGTGATTTATATTTTCAACTTGTTTATTGTTATTTCTCTACGATCTTGTTTTTCTAACAATTGACAGCTCTAACTCCTCTTGAAATTATAATAAATGGAAATTGTCCATTTTTAGATAACCAATTTAGATTTTTGCTTAAAGAATATGCCACAATAATATACAGGAGGGGAGACAAAGAACATCCTTGACACAATCCCCTTGTGGATTTGAATAAGTATGTGGGTCTTCCATTAATCAATGGAACTATCCATGGCTGGTTGATGCAAGTATCAATCCACTTGACAAAGTTTTCAGAGAATCCAAAACGTTGCATGATCCACTCAGCAGTTGGCATTATTGTCAGATGCTAACACTGACTTCGACAAGTCATCGACTTCGACACAACTTCGACAAGTTCCAAATTCGACATGACTTCAACAAACTCAGCAACTTTGACTAGTTCAAAAACCTCAACAATTTCGTGACGTCGACTAGCGACTGATGAATTACGACAGATTGTCTCTCTGTTTTTCAATCGACTGTAACGGTTGAACTTCTGAAACCATTCTAACTTCTCTTGTAACTGAACGTAACAGGAAGGAACCCAAGCATCTCAACATTCTATATAAGCATGTATAACATTGTAACATACATCAATCGATCATGCATTCAGCCATCGAGTAATAGAAGATCAGTTCGCATTCCTGCATATTGTCTATGTGTATTTGTGGTTATCTGTGTAGTGTATTTATTCTTTGCGTATTCTATTTTGTATGATTCCACCATAACAGAACCGAATCATTCATTCGAACTGTTGTCCCCCTCGTGCACTTGGGCGTGTACGGATCATTGGTATCAGACCACTCTTCATCAGAGCTCATTCAGAGCAGCAACATCAGCTTTGTTCGTGCTTAATTTTTGTGTAGACACTTCCATCAAAGTTACCTGACTTATGTCCGTTCAAACAGGCTCGCAATCTCAGTAATCCAAGCAGACACTACCTCCAAAGATGGCAGGAGAAACATACTATAGACATGCAACCGACGAGACAACACAACTTATTGAGAAACACTTGGCTCAACAACGGACTGAAATGTTCACCCAGTTCAATGAAATTCTCACGTGATTTGCTTCGACATCTGGAGTATTTTCAACGAGAACTAACTCCGACAAAATCATCCCCTTCAAAGTGCAAATGAATTTGGACATACCGAATCTAGAAGGAAATATTGACATGGAATCCCTCGACAATTGGGTACAACAATTGGAATCCTATTACTCTATGAATCAACTCTTGGAAGCCGAAAAGATCACCATTTCATCCTTAAAGATGTCAAAATATGTGCATTGTTGGTGGGAGAACCTCTCGACAAAGATGGAGAAAAGCGGAGATCCCATCGACACATGGGATAAATTTGTCAAATACGTCTAAAAGGAATTTTACCCGCCCAATTACCTTGAACAACAGTATAAGAAGTGGCAACAACTAAGGAAATGGAAAGACCAATCAGTACAGAGTTACACCGACGAGTTCTATCGACTCATGGCTAGAATTGGCATCCAAGAAGAAAAGAAATTGCTTGTCCTGAAGTACATCAACAGATTGTCCCAGTACATTCAGCAGGATATGGAATTTCAGACTATTAATACGCTCACAGATGCATTCCACTATGCCAACAAATTTGAAACCAAGCAGAAATGAAAAGCACACTTCGTGACAAAGCCAACATTAGGACAACCACCCGATAAGAAGGCACCAACCAACTTCGACAAGTTGAAATCTTCTCAGCCGACACCACCAAAGTCAGATCACGGTAAAAATCCCTTTCACAAAAGGTAACGTAGTAAAAAAATGCCTACGAAGTTAAGAGGGAGTGTTGATGTATATGTTACTTCGGAATGTATTTCATCTATGTATTTTATTGTACTCCTATAGAGATGTATTATTCCTCTATACGGAAGTGTCGTCATTTGTATTGACAAGTGTCGCAAGTGTCGTAACTTGCTGATGGGTTATTAGACCACCATGTGTGGGGTAGGCCCTGATTAAGTTAACTTGGGGTTATTAGGATGAGTTAGACAAGTCGGCCCCATAGGTTTATTGGGCTACTTAGAACAAGTATAAATAGAGAGCGGGATCTCTCTATTTGATCATCTCATTATTCACTGGTACATCACTCGAAAAGTGGCGCACTAGTTGAGGAGTAGGAGGAGCTGCTAGTAGAAAACTATCTCTTGTGCTTTGGTTGGACTTTGGTTGTATCATTGCTCTTTCTATCTCTAAGGAAGTTGTGGGGTTTTTCACCTTTATGGTTTTCCCCAGTGAAACTCTGTGTGTCTATTGTCTCATGTGATTGCTTGGTGTGATTGATATGCATTGTTATACTTGATATGTTGTACATGTTATTCTCTCAATAAAGATCCTAGAGTATATTGAATTAATGCTAAAAAATTAACATGGTATCAGAGCTTCCCTGAGAAGAAGACATTGTGCAGTGGCGGAAACTAGGGTTTCTTGTTTATTGGGTTTCTCTCCACAGATTTTGGAAAAGCAGTAAGGTAGATTGACTCTACTCATTAAGGAGAATCTATCTGTCCAATCAGAATTCAATTCCGAGCACTTTCAGTTTTCGCCCTAAACATTAGGGTTTCCTAAAAAATAGGAATTTCTGAAATCTGAAGACATAGCTGGAAGCTCCTTGGAAAAATCGAAGTTTAGAGCTTTGGATCGAGATTTTTGGTTGGGTGAAGCTCCGGGAAACTCAAACCCTAATTCAGGGTCCTCCCGAGTGAATCTGGGAGATTGAAAAGCATTTCCAAAGGGTGAATCTTTGCAGTTTTCAAATTCTAAATATACCAGGATGATCAGCTCATCAAGGCGCATCTTTCTGTCCTTCCAGAATTTTGAAATTCACATTTTGAATTTTTAGGGTTTCTCTAACAAACCCTAATATGCGACCAGATCCAATTTTCAGCAAATCAAGTGGTAAGACCTATATCTTTTATGTTTCCATTTGAAGTACTCTTTAAAGATGTCTCACCACACCAAGATTGAAGATAAGCTTGAAGGGGATGATAACTTCCGAGCATGGAAGTATAGGATTGGGTTAATCCTAGAAGAAAATGAATTGGATACTTACATAAGGGAAGAGGTCCCTGTCCCAGAGGAAGAAGAGGCTAAATCCCTTCACAAGAAGAACTTGGTCAAAGCAAAGAGGATCATTTATGATTCTATCAAATACCATCTCATCCCACATGTGTCATCTCTGAAGACACCCAAAGAGATTGTTGATTCCATGACCAAGCTATTTGAAGGGAAGAACATAAATCGGAAGATGACCCTACGGAACCAATTGAAAGGGGTAAAAATTCAGAATGGAGAGACCATTCAATCTTATTTTTCTAGGGTCTCTCAGATCAAGGAACAACTTGAAGCGGTGGATGAAATGGTGGAGAATGGTGAAATTATTATGACCACTCTGAATGGCCTACCTAGGTCATGGGATTCCTTTATTCATGGAATTTGTGCAAGAAGGAAGTTGATCTGCTTCAAGAGACTATGGGAGGAATGCTCTCAAAAAGAAGCAAGGCTTGTGGCATGAGAAGAAAAGATGGGGAATGAAGATCAAGCTCTCACAGCTCACAGTAAGAAAGGGAAGCCCAAGAGAGAGCCATCTCACTTCAAGAAATCTACACACCACTGCAAAGAAAGGAGAATATGTTTCACCTGCAATGAGAAGGGACACATTGCTATAAATTGTCCCAAGAACAAAAAGGACAACAACAACTTCAACAAGAAAAAGAAGAACAACAAAATGAGATATGATGCTCATGCTGCTGAGGATGATGAACCTCCCAAGAAGAAGGCTAGAGCAGAAAGTGATGATTCATCAAGTGAAGATGAGCATGTTCTAATATCCTCTCTCACAGGTACTATCTCTCCTAGATGTAATGATTGGTTAATTGACAGTGGGGCTTCTAAACACATGACTGGGTTTAAAGAATCTTTTGTAAATCTATCTGAACATGAATCACCCCATAAGGTGAAACTTGGGGATGATTATCAATACCCTATCAAAGGAAGTGGGGAAGCCTTCTACAATATAGACTCTGGGAATTCTTTGAAGATGAAATAAGTTCTATATGTACCTAGGCTCAAGAAGAATCTACTCTCCATATCTGCACTGGATTCAAAAGGTATGAGGGTTGCATTTATAGATGGCCAAGTACTTATGTGGCCAAAAGGTAAAACTATAGATGATGCAGTGGTGATTGGAGAGCAAGAGGGAGGATTATATAAATTGAAGGAACAACCTGAACATGCCATGGTTTATGAATCCATGGAGCCAAGTGAACTTTGGCATAGAAGGATTGCTCATGTGCACTATAGAGCACTACCAATTGCAAGCAAAGCTGTAGAAGGTCTTCCTGAAATCAAGACGAAGCATGAAGGTGTTTGCAAAGGCTGTGCAAAAGGAAAGAACATAAAGAAGGAATTTCCAAGCAGTGAAAGCAAATCAAAAGGAATCTTGGAAATTATCCACTTCGATGCATGCAGTCCGATGTCATCCAGTTCTCTGAGTGGGTATGTTTACTATGTCTCTTTCATTGATGACTTCTCCAGGAAGACTTGGGTTTATTTCTTGAAGAACAAAGATGAAGTGTTTGATAAGTTCAAGGAATTCAAAGCCTTAATGGAAAATCAAACTGATAAGAAAATAAAGACATTCAGATCAAACAATGGCGGAGTATTAACTTCAAGTGACTTCAAGAAGCTATGCAGTGATTTAGGGATTAAGAGGGAGTTGACTGCTCCCTACAATCCACAACAGAATGGAGTTGTAGAAAGAAAGAATAGTACAATCATGGAAGCAACATGGGCAATGCTTCATGACCAGGATCTTCCTATGCATCTATGGGCAGAAGCAGCTAGGACAACTATTTATGTGCATAACAGAACACCTCACAAGATATTGGACAACAAGACACCAGAAGAAGTCTTCATCGGTAAGAAACCTGAGGTCATCCATCTCAGGATATTTGGTTGTCCAGTATACACACATGTTCCAAAGGAAAAGAGGACAAAGCTAGATCCTTCAGGAAATAAGGGTATCTTTGTGGGGTATAGTGAAAGCTCGAAGGCTTACAGAATATACTTTCCAGGGTTCAAGAAGATTGATGTCAGTAGGGATGTAACATTTGATGAAAATTCAGCCTTCATCAAATCAAGAAAGACACCTGTTGAAGATCATGAAGAACCAAAGGAAAATAGATTTCAGGACACTACCATGACTGAATCAATTCCAGAAGCAGATCATGAAGTTGAAGATCCACAAATACCTGTAGATCCAACTCATGAGAATAACTCTCACAAGAGGAAACCTACATGGGATAGAGAGCTCATTCAAGATGCAGAAAGATATGGCATTCCAGAAGAAGAATACAGAGCAAAGAAGGGAACTAGATCACAGACCAGCTATGTTGTTTTACTTTGTGATAATATGAACAAAGAACCTCGTAGTTATGAAGAAGCAATGGAAAAGAAATAATGGAAGGATGCCATGGTCAAAGAATACCAGTCGATCATGAAGAATGATGTTTGGGATGTATTCCCAAGACCTGAAGGGAAGTCAGTGGTGACTTCCAAGTGGGTCTACAAGATCAAGCATGATCCATATGGCAGCATAGAGAAATGCAAAGCGAGATTTGTGGCTTGTGGCTTATCCCAGAAAGAAGGGATTGAATATGAAGAGACTTTTGCTCCTGTGGCCAAATACACTTCCATTAGATCAGTACTTTCTATGGCTGCAGTGATGAAATGAAAGATACACCAAATGGATGTCAAGACAACTTTCTTGAATGGTGTAGTCGAGGAGGAAGTGTATGTGGAGCAGCCACTTGGTTTTGAGACACATGACAGGGAGTCATATGTGTGTAGGTTGAAGAAATCCTTGTATGGCTTGAAGGAAGCTCCTAGGACTTGGTATGGTAGGATGGGCAACTTTCTATCTAGTTTGGGCTTTACCAAGAGTAAAGTAGACTCTAACCTTTACTACAAGGTTGAGGAAGGCAATCCTATGATACTACTTCTGTATGTGGATGACTTGTTTGTTACAGGAGGAGATGGTTTGATTACTGATACCAAGAGGAAGCTTGCTGCTAAGTTCGAGATGAAGGACTTGGGGATGATGCACTATTTTCTAGGTATGGAGGTGTGGCAGAGTGCATATGGGATCTTCCTTGGACAAGGGAAGTATGCAGTAGATATCCTGAAGAGGTTCAGGATGATGGACTGCAAGGCCATGGCTACACCTACAGCATCGAACCTAAAGCTTCTGTGTGATGCTTCATCTGAGCTGGGGTATGTCACTATGTATCGTCAGATGATTGGGTCCTTGATGTATCGGACAAACACGAGACCAGATATTTGCTTTGCGGTGAACACATTGAGCCAATTCCCGATGGATCCGAGAGGTGTTCACTTAGTTGCTATAAAGCATATTCTGAGGTACCTGAAGGGTACGGTTGATTATGGGCTCAAGTATGATGGAATCAAAAGTTTAACCTGTAGGGTTATGTTGATTCAGATTGGGAAGGCAGTGCTGCAGATAGGAAGAGCACATTTGGGTGTTGCTTCAGTATGGGATCAGGTGTGATCTCTTGGCTTAGCAAGAAGCAATCCTGCGTAGCACTGAGTACAACCGAAGTAGAGTATGTTGCAGCTTGTTCGACCAGTTGTGAGGTAGTATGGCTCTGGAAGCTATTGTTTGAGTTATTTGATCTCCCGTTGGAGGCTACTAGTATCTTTTGTGACAACCAGAGCTGTGTGAAGCTATTTGAGAACCCAGTGTTCCACGACAGGTCGAAGCACATCGAGATCAAATATCACTATATCAAGGATATGGTGCAGAGAGGAGCAGTGAATCTCCTGTATGTTGCAAAAAATGAGTAGATTGCAAATGTGCTGATGAAGCCACTAGCCAGAGTGAAGTTCAATTACTTCAGAGAGAGGCTTGGTGTTCTTCAGATTGATGACACTTCGAGGAAGAAGTGATGGACACATTTGCTGAAGCCATTCTAAGCATGGTGAGAGGAGGATCCTTCACATGGCTATGGATGTAAGCATTGGATGATGAGCATCAGGATGATGCTCCAGTTATCGCTCTGTATATGCATCATGTTGGATGCTTGGTATGATCGGTTGGATCATGTATATGTATATGCATCATGTTGGATGCTTTTTATGATCAGATGGATCATTTATTTATGTATGTATTAGGTGGATACTTTGTATGATCAGGTAGATCATGTATGATATGTATCAGGTATGCATCATATGGATGCACTATATGATCAGGATGATCATGTGTTGATGTACATCAGGATGATGTCTGGTGAGTATCAGGTTGATACTCTATGGCCGTGGACAAGTTGTGCAGATAAGCATATAATTCATCCTTGGGAGGTTTGCAGATAGTCTTTCGAGGATTTGCCTATGGCATGTAATGTGGCCCTGGGATATCTGGAAAACGCTCTTTCGAGGTTTTGCTTTGGGAGGACATATAATCCATCCCTGGGAGATTCGATAGGTAGAGCTATGTGCTTGTAACAGCCTAGGATGCTCTTTCGAGGTTTTTTCCTATGGCATGTAATGTGCTTCTGGGAGATCCGACAGGTAGAGCTGAGTGCTCGTAACAGCCTGGGATGCTATAGCCAGGTTTTTCCATGACCACATGTAATATGCTCTTGGGAGATCCGACAGGTAGAGCTGAGTGCTCGTAACAGCCTGGGATGCTACAGGCAGGTTTTGTGGTGAGATAACATGTAATGTGCTCCTGGGAGACCCGACAGGTAGAGCTGAGTGCTCGTAACAGCCTAGGATGCTACAGCCAGGTTTTGTGATGGGGTCACATGTAATGTGCTCCTAGGAGATCCAACAGGTAGAGCTGTGTGCTCGTAATAGCCTGGGATGCTACAGCCAAGTTTTGTGACACAGGTAATAAGTTCTGAGGATTCCACAGTATGGCTAGTGATGATGAAGATCTGCAGATGGTGGGCCTACAACCGGTATGAAAAAGGACTGGCTCTGTAGAACTTCCTATGACGAGTAGATTGGAGATTGATTGAGATAGCAGCAGCAGTGATGATGACGATGATTTGAGGATGATGATTCGTTGATGATGATCCAGAGAAGAAGACTTGTGCTAGCAGATCTGTGTCAAGAAATACCTTCCTAGTTAAGAGGGAGTGTTGATGTATATGTAACTTCGGAATGTATTTCATCTATGTATTTTATTGTACTCCTATAGATATGTATTATTACTCTATACGGAAGTGTCGTCATTTGTATTGACAAGTGTCGCAAGTGTCGTAACTTGCCAATGGGTTATTAGACCACCATGTGTGGGGTCGGCCCTAATTAAGTTAACCTAGGGTTATTAGGATGAGTTAGGCAAGTCAGGCCCAGAGGTTTATTGGGCTGCTTAGAACAAGTATAAATAGAGAGCGCGATCTCTCTATTTGATCATCTCATTATTCACTGGTACATCACTCGAAAAGTGGCGCAATAGTTGAGGAGGAGGAGGAGCTGCTAGTAGAAGACTATCTCTTGTACTTTGGTTGGACTTTGGTTGTATCATTGCTCTTTCTATCTCTGAGGAAGTTGTGGGGTTTTTCACCTTTATGGTTTTCCCCAATGAAACTCTGTGTGTCTATTGTCTCATGTGATTGCTTGGTGTGATTGATATGCATTGTTATACTTGATATGTTGTACATGTTATTCTCTCGGTAAAGATCCTAGAGTATGTTGAATTAATGCTAAAAAATTAACACTTTGGAGTAGCAAAGACACTTGATATTCTCTAGAAGTATTTCTTTTGGCCTACACTTAAAACCAACTTGAACAAGTACATTCGATCATGCGTGGTTTGTGCCATTTCTAAACCGCCTAATTGACACCAGGGATTATACACACCTTTTCGAGTTCCTAATCGACCATGGGAATCTATTTCTATGGACTACTTGATAGGATATCCTACTACCAAACTTCAGCATGACGCGATCTTAGTAGTAGTTGACAGTTTTTGCAAGATGACAATTCTCATTCCATGCAAGAAGACCACGACAGCGCAGCAGACTACTCAAAACTTCTTCACACATGTTTGGAAACACTTTGGTTTACTGACAACCATTACTTCTGATCGAGATTCCAGATTCGTCAGCATATTTTGGAAGACTCTCTGGAAACAGCTGGAAATAAGACTCTCATTGTCGACAATTTTCCATCCTCAGACCGATGGACAAACAGAAATTGTGAATCGCTTGGTAGTACAACTGATTCACATGTACAACCACAAGCATCGACGAACATGGGATGAAATTATTCCATACATACAACACACTTACAATCGTGCTCAATAAATCTCTATAGTGAAGAGTCCATTTGATATCTGTTATGTATTTCAACCCTCACCACCTATCGACTTGATCATCTCCTCAACACAGTCGAACCCCAATACTGACTACAACCAGCGGGAAGTTGATAAATCCTTGAAGTTTCGAGATCAAATCTGTGACATATAGAAGAAAGCACAGGAAATGTTGCAATGAGCAAACATGAAAACTAAGGATCGACACAACAAGCATCGTATTCCTCATTCATTCCAAATTGGGGATAAGGTCTGGTTACATCTTAAGAAGGAACGCTTCACCGGTCCATATAAGATGTTGATGTATTTGTAACTTCGGAAGATATTCACTTGTATATTGTATGTATTACATTTGTACTTTATTGTATCCCCAACGGAGATGTATCATTCCTCCGATTGGAAGTGTCATCATTTGTATTTGCAAGTGTCGCAACTTATATTTGATGGGTTATTAGACCACCTTGATGGGGTCGGACCTGTATGAGTTGTGTGGGTCAAAAGGTTATTATACCACCCTAGTGGAGTCAACCCATTTAGCATTATGGTAAGTGGCTAAGTTGGGGGCCGACCTAGTTAGAGTTAAAAGTCAAGTGAAGTAAAGTATAAATAGAGAGTGCGACTCTCTCATTTATTCATTCACTCATTTACTCACTTCACATTAGTGAGAGAGAGGAGGAGTGTGCACAAGTGGAGGAGGAGTAGCTACTGCAAACATTTATCTTTTGGGGATTCATCTTGGTGATCTTTGTATTGGTGCTTATTCTATCTCTGAGGAAGTTGCGGGGTTTTTCACCTTCTTGGTTTTCCCCGGTGAAATGCTTTGTGTCTCTTGTCTCTTGTCTCTTATGTTTGATATGTTGTACATGTTGTTCTCTCAGTTAAGATCCTAGATAATATTGAATTAAATGATGAAAAAATAACATGGTATTAGAGCTAGCCTGAAGGAAGGCATGGTATGGCATTTATGACACTTGTTGCACTTGCGATAAATTGGAAGCTAGGGCTTGGTATAGTAAAAACCAGTCATTGTGGCACTTTCACTATAAATCCATTTTGGTAAATGTTCAAGATCTGAAACTTCTACATTTCAAATATGAAATGTCCATGTACCTCGTGTCTGAAGGACAACCTCTTATTCGTTGCACTTTGTGAGATATGATCCGTACAAGTTAGGGTTTCTACCTCTTCCAGAATGTAGTCCTAAACAGGCGACCTAGGAAAAAAGGTCATATCTCGGGATAGGAAGCTCCAAATGGAATTCCATAAAATGTGACAGTTAGGGAACAGACTTTAATTTCACAGTTCCATTTTTCAGAGGCCGAAGTTGAAACAATGACACGTGGCACACCATACAAGTTCGTTGTACTGTTTCATCCCATAAACATGTCACGTTGCAACAATTGGCCTATCTCTTTCTCAGAGAATCCATTTGAGTTCAAATCTGTGGTGTTGTAAAGATGACATGTCAATATAGCATAGGGCAAAGTTTCAGACCCTGAGGATCCAAAATTCCAGATATACATCATAAACAGTATGGCATATATTTCTATCCAAACAGAATTGGATTCTGAGCACCTTCATTTTTGGATCGTCACTACTGTGGGAAATTAGGGTTTCGGAGAAAGTTGAAATTCTTGGAATCAAATACCATGGTTGGATGCTCCTCATCAAAAATCAAAATTTAGAGACCAAGATTGAATTTTTTGATTGGGCAGAAGGTCGGGCTTCATCAAACCCTAGTTCGGGATTTTGATTGGAAAGGTGGAAAATTAGGGCTTCTGCAAAAGTTGAAATTTTTGAAATCTGTGACCACGGATGGAAGCTCCTCAAAAAAATAAAAGTTTAGAACACAAGATCGAACCTTTTTAATGGGTAGAATATCGGGCTTTATCAAACCCTAGTTTGGGATCTTGTCCAAAAGATCTGAAAGTTTCAAAGGAAATTTTGAGGGGTCAAACTTTGGATATTTCAAAATTGAAATATACCAGCTTGATCAACTCAGCAAGGCACATATTTTCATCCAATCAGAAGTTTGAAATTCAAAGTTTGATTTTTTAGGGTTTCTCTGACAAACCCTAATTCGGCTCCAGATCCAGTTTCTGCAAATCAAGTGGATTGGGTTAATCCTAGAAAAGAATGAATTGGACACCTGCATAAGTGAAGAAGTTCCAGTTCTAGAGGGAGATGAGGCTAAGGCCTTACATAAGAATTCTACAAGCAATCTCGACAGGTATGACTTGAGGAGATACAGGTATGTTTTCGAAATCTCTTCATGATTAAGGTTATGATATGTTTGTCTTCATATTATTGAGGTTAGTACAATATTGATTAATTTTAGACTTGTCTTATCACCCTAGTAAAAGTATGAATGCATGTGAATGATAGAAGACATTCATTGATTAGGGTTATGACACTTATGATTGTAGTAATGCATTGTGGTATTGTATGAAGATGATGTTGTCCGCTAACATGAAAGGTACAAATCAAGTTCTAGATCAAGAACATATGACCATGGTGACATGAAGACAAAGACTCATGGATCACATAGAAGCTCTACTTACGAGGTATGTATAATTTGGTTCTACAATGGTTAACTTATGAGATATGCAGGTTACTAAGCACATGTCATTGAAGAGAACACAAAGACATTGTTTGGGTATGTTAGACATAACTAGCTAACAGGATATTCCAGGTATGTTTTTTCCTATATCAAGTTAGAATCCTACCTTGTGTTAGGATCTTATACTTTTGTATGAATGATAATTATTATTCTTGAAATTTAGAAGTTTAAGTAATCAAGGGTTTATGCATATTATGTTTCTTACTTTGATTGATGATATGACTAACCAGAAGAGTCCTATGGTCAAATAAGAATATGCATGAGTAAAAGAAGTCTTCCCTAAAACCTTGAATACTAATGCTTATTACCTATGTATGAAATGATCATGACCATACGTATTTAAGATTATTTAGAATCATAATGTTTTGATAGTATTGAGATTATACTAATGAATGTATGACTATGTATGAGATCTTGAGGATGATACAATCATGACACTAGTGCACACTTAAGCAAGCATAGTGGTCCAGGATGGATATAAGTTCAAAGATAGATAATCCAGGAAGCAAAGATCAAGAGGGAGCTCACTCTAGTAGTTCCTGCAAGGAAGCAAATATTGAGAGGGAGTCCACCCAACAACCAAACAAAGATAAGTATTTAAATTGTCATTTCTTGTATATATGATTTTGTTCACTCATGTACATACTTTTGTTCCTAGATTTAGGATGTATATTATGCATTTTAGAAAAGGTTGCATTAATGAACAAGATACTACTAATATAGTAATGGGTAAGTGGCATATGGTACTGTACAACATTCCATTGCTACTTATCTATAATGAAACCTCTTTGCTGACATGTTGGGAGTTGTGCACACTCTTAACAATGTTCTGGTAGAGATGGAAGGCATCTAGAAAGTTACGGGATATGGATAAATGTTGTATTGAAGCATTGGCTAAGATAATTGCATGACCGTATGACATATGTCTTTATGAGTAAGAATTTGTTCTGAAATATATAAGATGTTTCTAATCATGCAATTGAACTTGTCTTACAGGAAAGACCGTGTACCATCACCTACAAAAGAAGGACTACAACATTTGTTCCAGCAACGAAGTTCAAAGAAAACTATTTATTGAAGATATTGAAGAATCTGAAGTTCCCAGGATTTGGGATGCAGTAATGGAAGAATGCCATGATCAAGGAATACCAGTCGATCATAAAGAATGATGTCTGGGATGTGGTCCCAAGACTAGAAAGGAAGTCTGTTGTGACTTCTAAGTGGATCTATAAGATCAAGCATGCTGTAGATGGCAGCATAGAGAAATACAAGGCAAGGTTTGTGGCTCGTGGCTTCTCCTAGAAAGAGGGGATAGATTATCAAGAGACTTTTGCTCCTGTATTCAGATACACTTCCATCAGAACAATACTTTCTCTGGCTACAGTGATGAAGTGGAAGATACACCAGATGGATGTTAAGACAACTTTCTTGAATGGTGTAGTCAAAGAGGAAGTGTATGTGGAGCAGCCACTCGGTTTTGAGACACATGATAGGGAGTCATATGTGTGTAGGTTGAAGAAAGCCTTGTATGGATTGAAGCAAGCTTCTAAGACTTGGTATGGTAGGATAGACAACTTTCTATCTAGTTTGGGATTTACCAAGAGTAAAGCGGATTCCAACCTTTACTACAAGGTTGAGGAAGGCAATCCTGTGATACTCCTACTCTATGTGGATGACCTATTTGTGATAGGTGAGGATAGATTGATTGCCGACACGAAGAGGGAGCTTGCTTCCGAGTTCAAGATGAAGGAATTGGGTATGATGCATTACTTTCTAGGTATGGAGGTGTGGCAGAGTGTAGATGGAATCTTCCTTGGACAAGGGAAGTATGCAGTAGAGATCCTGAAGCGGTTCGGGATGATGGACTGCAAGGCCATGGCCACACCTATGGCATCGAAACTGGAGCTATTGTGTGATCCTTCATCTGAGTCGGTTGATGTCATGGTGTATCGTCAGATGATTGGGTCCTTGATGTACCTGACGAACACGAGACCAGATATTTGTTTTGCGGTGAACACCTTGAGCCAGTTTCTGACAGATCTTAGACATGTTCACCTGATAGCTATAAAGCATATTCTGAGGTAACTGAAGGGTACGGTTGATTATGAGCTCAATTATGATGGGAATCAAAAGTTTAACTTGGAGGGTTATGTTGATTCAGATTGGGCAGGAAGTGCTGCAGATAGGAAGAGCACTTCAGGGTGCTGCTTCAGTATGGGATCAGTTTTGATCTCTTGGTTTAGTAGGAAGCAATCCTGCGTATCACTGAGTATAGCCAAAGTAGAGTATGTCATAGCTTGTTCGACTAGTTGTGAGGCAGTATGGCTAAGGAAGCTACTGTCTAATTTATTTGATCTCCAGTTGTATGCTACTTGTATCTATTGTGACAACCAGAGTTGTGTGAAGTTGTTAGAGAACCCAGTGTTCCATGACAAGTCGAAGCATATTGAGATCAAATATCACTATATCAGGGATATGGTGTAGAGAGGAGCAGTGAAGCTTCTGTATGTTGCGATGGATGAGCAAATTGCAGATGTGTTGGCCAAACCACTAGACAGAGTGAAGTTCGAGTACTTCAGAGAGAGGCTTGGTATTCTTCAGATAGAAGATACTTCGAGGAAGAAGTGATGGTACACATTTGCAAGAACCATTCCAAGAATGGTGGTAGGAGGATCCTTCCCATGGCTGTGGATGTAGGCGCTGTGTGATGTGCATCAGGATGATGCTGTGACGATGATCATGCAATGATGATGTGCATTAGGACGATGTTATGACAATGATCAAGATGATCATGCGATGATGATATGCATAAGGACGATGCTTTGACGATGATCAGGATGATCATGCGATGATGATATGCATCAGGACGATGCTGTGACGATGATCAGGATGATCATGCGATGATGATATGCATTAGGACGATGCTGTAACGATGTGTTGATGCACCGAATATTGCAGCATCAAGCAGAAAGGGATTCTCCCCGGTAGACTATCCCAATTAGATTGTCCACCATTTGGTATGGGGAATTCGTTCGGTTAGCGGTTCCGGCAACCGTCAGATTTGGAGATTTTCTTCAATTACACCGGTTATGGCCCGATCCACCATTATTTTTTATTTTTTTTATTTTATGGTTAAAATGATATGCAAGTGCCAAAGCTAACATAATCTAAATGCAGAACTTGAAACAAATTTGTGTCTAAAACTGAAAAAAAAAAACCTAATCTATCCCTGTAAGGAGCAAAACTATAAGTATGAGTAATATGCTGAAAGAAGCATCTGAAGATCAACAGACAGCCATTAAATCATAAAGATACATCTACAACAAGAAAGGAAGAATATAAAAGATAGCTTTTAATACATGTGAAAGCAGTCTATTACTCATATGAGAGAAACATAATTGCACAGAGCATAGTAAAATCATTCATTGCACAGAAATAATTTGAACAACAGAGAAAGATTTCACTAAAATAGGTATAAATGTCACCAGAAGAATCCAACAGACATCGTACACACATTCCTAGGCAAGATGCGTCCTCTCCAGGCTCATATTAGGCAAATTCACTTTCTAAAACCAAGTGCAAAATAGTTCGTACAAGCTTAAGAAAATTCCTTTCCCTGCCAAAAGTCCACTACACTATTCCCTAAGCCTCTATTTATATCTTTACAAAATGCCTCTTGGGATGCCACCTGGCTTTTACACTTTTCCTTTAAAGACTTTTCCCATAAATAAAGAATTCGTGGTCCTTTTCCCAAAATAGAAATTTTCTCAAAAATAGAAAAGGACAGTTGTCCTAGTGACTCTACGCTCTAAACACGGGGAAAGCCAATCAAAATAAGAACAACGCGTTATGACTAGCGTGCTCATCCTTACGGTGGCGTTTCTACTGGGAACGAGGTGCTTGTGCTAGCTACTACTTTCTTTTCCTCTTCTACAATATAACTGAACCAGATACCAGTGTCCCTGACAACCACATTTGTTGGTGAAGGGAGCAAGATCTTCTGGGAATTCACATGCTTACCAAGCTCTGCTTCAATACCATGAATTTCTGCAATTGCTGCTTGGTGGATCTCTTTAAGCAAATGACTGTATACTGACGATAGACCAATATAGTGATGGAGATCATTAGTGGCCAGGACATCAATCTTCTTTACATATTCTATTTGAATGCCCAGTTCTTCCTTCAAGTCTGACAAACGTTGCTCTTTGCTTGGAAACTCATCAAGGGACTGAGGAAAAATCATCTTACATTTTTCATGTACTTCATGGATATTTTGATACAGTTTGCTACCTTTGTCAACTGTCCCTTGGATCTTAGCCATCATCTTGAGGCCACAATTCCTGCAAAACTCCATAAGGGCTACATCTTCCTTAAAATCATCTACATATTTGAATGGGAGATGCTTAGGGAAATCAGCCTTTCCTTCTCTCCATTCCATCTGGCTCAGGATGTTTGCTTTAACCTGTTTGTATTTTCCTTTAATCCTAATGGCTTCTGCATTGACTTCTTTCAACTTAACCATCATGGCCTTGAGCCTGCACACTTCTTCAGTAATCAGCTCCTGTGTGGCGTGCATTTGTCTCAAAATGTCACAGGACTGCTCATGAAAGGGAGACATATCTATCACTCTACTTTATGCCTGCTCTAACTGCTCAACCATTGTCTGCTTATCTTCTTCCAGATGCAAAACCCTAGCTTCAAAATCATTATTTTCTGCTTCTAGAACCATCATTTGGATTTCCAGGTGCTCCTTTTCTTCTTCTAGATGGTGATACTTATCTGACAACTCCTTGTGATCAATAGACAGGCGATTATATTTATTCACTACAAGATCCCTATAAGCCTACTCATTAGCCACAGTATGTTGCAGCATGCGAGCTCTCCTATTTGTTGACTCAAATTCTCTGACCATATCGACCACATTATCCTTTGTTGCTTTTGCGGTTGACACAGCGCCGGATGCCATGGATATGGGAGCCTTATTTGTATTTTGCATAACCGTGGTCTCCAGCTGGGTGACAATATCTTCTTGGAAGAGTCTCTTTATCCTCTCTTCCAACTTCAAGACCACCGCCTTCCTCTTCTTATAATACACAAATTCATCCCATCGCCAGTATGATCTCCTGATGGGGTGTAAGGGATGATCAGGAGATCTCTTACATGTACTTCTGTCTCCATGGGTGGGGTCTGCACTACTTGAGATGTGTCTATTTCCATATATTGGGTGCCGGAGCCACCTGCCTAGGAATATTCATTGGTCTTAAGATCTTCTTCCACCTTTTGTCCCTCTTCAGCTTTACGCCTTCCTTCTTCTTCTTCAACCCGCTGTTGATTTTCAATTGCCTCTCTCTACTCTCGTTCCTGTGCTTCCTTCTGCTACCTTGCCTCCTCAGCTTCTCTCTGCAACCTTGCTTCTTCAGCTTCCTGTTGCAGTCTTGCTTCTTCTGCTTCATGTTTCAGTCTTGCCTCTTCTTTCAATCTTTGTTCTTCACGGGCCAGGGCCTCATCTACTTCCCTTTCTTTCTGCAGATTGGCTTCTCGGGCTGTGGCAGAGCTAGAGCTAGCTCCATTGTTGTGATGACAAATCTTGAACTCAGTCATGTTGCTGATGCCTCTGAACACTTCTTCCTTTGAATCATAGTAATGGGCATACTCAAAATGAGCATATACCTCCTTGTAATGTTCGACAACCTTGCTCCACTTGTCATTTCTATGGAAGATCACCTCACCGAAGTGGAAAGATTTCAACCCTTGAATGTACTTCTCGGCTATTGCAACCCCTGAGAATTTATAGGCTCCTATGCAGAAAGGAAAAGGAGGGAAGGAAGCCTTATGCTGCTTGTTAAGCACTCCTCCTATTCCATCAAGGAAAACTTGCCTGACTGCTTCCTTGAGGACTACATAATCAGTAGCGTATTTTGGCAAAATTTATGGTGCTTTGGTACCTCCAAACATCCTAATTCAAGTGCCCTGTTCTGAGAAGTAAAAATTGCCATAGTTTTCCAGGACCTCCATGGCATTTTCTGACAGGAAATTGGGCTCTTCCTTGAACATTTGCTCATACAGAGGCATGATGAACTCTTCGCAGATGAGCTTGTAGTTTGCTCTATAATTTTGAGCCCACATTATTTTATAGGCAGTGTAGACCGGGGTGTTGGCCTGATCCCACGTGCAACCTAGCCTGGGGAAAGAGAGCTTGGCCAAAATGCAGTCAATAAGATATGAAGACATGTAAAATTCTGACTTTTTTAAGGCCAAACCTTCTCTAGCTGCGGCCACTGTGGATGCCAAACTATCCGAAAGAATAGTAGCCCAATCAAACACAGTTCCTTTGAATGCTATGAAGTGGATGATGGGAGCCCATTGTATCCTATATACAGTGCCATCAGGCATGTTGAAAATTCTACATAACATCAGGGCAATGAATCTAAAAGGAGGTCTTAAGCTCTGAACGTCATATTCATCATTATCTCTCTTCCTTAGTTGCTTGCCTGTTACCAACAATCTTTTAGCCATCTCGAGATTATTCATCTGTCCCAACAATTAGTCGCTTAGAGCTTGCTG
The DNA here is from genome assembly GCA_027924585.1 of Larix kaempferi. Lineage (NCBI taxonomy): Eukaryota > Viridiplantae > Streptophyta > Pinopsida > Pinales > Pinaceae > Larix > Larix kaempferi. The sequence continues at coordinate 467,353 of BSBM01000123.1, forward strand.
GGGACGTGAGAATTTGTAGGTTGTTCTAATATAAGCTGGATGGAATGAAGCGAAAGGCTCTCCCTTGCTGTCATGCAACACTCTTGTTTGTGGGTTGGCATGTTCCAATATCCATCCGATCACTTTAGAGCAGGGGAACAATTCAGGGCAAGTAGAAGCCCTAGCTATGGCGAAAGCTCTGATGTTGAGGTATATTTGTTCTTCTTCCAATAACACGTCTGGGATATCTTGTTCCTTGATCATCCGGTAAACATCTCCCCACTAGACCTAGGGAGGAACACCGGTGGTACACTTAGTGTCTTGGAAAAGAGTTTCAGTCCTTGGTTGCACTAACTCTAGTTCCATTACTTTAGCTTTCTTTCTACCACCTTTTGGCATCGTGGCTTATCCCTGTCAGCAACCATATGTTTATGAATATAAAATTGTAACACATTATGAGAGTACAACATAGAGTAAGATAGTTTTAGCATGCTGATGATAAATATAAACAAAATTATAAGGTTGCATATTGAGGAAGAAAACCAAACATAGATTATCCAAGAAAACAAAATATGGCCCTCAGACTTGATTATTCTAGGGAGACAATTCCTGGTTAGGAACTTTTGAAATGCTTCCGAAAAGGTAGGCATATGACGTGTAAAACCCACTTCCCTCCTAGTCTTTGGAGATAGGATGTCCTCCATCATGGTACTTCTAATGGCCAATGGTAGGCTGGCCCGGAGTGGAAAATCCTATGAGGAAAATGAAAACATGAAACCATTTTCCACAATCATTATCTGATCCAAACATGCGAGCAGTTGAGTATATCAACTAGCTATTACTGATGCTGCCTTTTGTTTGATAATATTTGAGAAGCGGTATGTAGCCGGCATAAAACTTGGGTTTGAGTAAATCTGGGTAGGAGTACGACCGAAATGCAGCCGGTGGAAATAACCAAGTTCGAACGACTCAGAGACAAAGGGCCAATTGGGAATGACTGGTCATGGTTATGACTCCTAGCTGTCAGCAATGAGAAATTTATGGGGGCCACGGTGGCCGTAAACTCTTTAAAAGGATACATTGCTACCAGTGCCTACCGGCCACGTAATGAAACAGGAAAACACCCAAGAAATACCTCAACATATAGATAAGGCAAAGATAACAGTTGAAAAACGTACCTGGAGACGAAACAGTGGTAGAGCGAGGTTGACACGGTGGTGAATGTGCTGAGTTGGAGCGAAACAACGCAATCTCCCAAACGGCATTCTTCGAATAAAAAACTAACAATGGGAACAATGAACCCCATCGCCCTTATATAAAGCTTGATACGTGCGGGCATTTAAACGGGTAGGTGATTAAAACAGAGTTTAATGCTCGTACAGCGTGGTCTTTTCAAACCCATTTGGCATTTAAGCATGACCGTCAGTTGCGGTGAGGACTCGTGAGTTTTGTCCGCAGTTGTGGCCATAACTCATGAGTTCCTCTCGAAGGGTGGGAGACTTAGTGAGGCATTCTCTTATTGCGGGAGAGATGAGAAAGACGCCCTGTATTGGCGGAAAGGTTTGGCGAGTTGTTCCGAGGTTTTGGGAGGACTTTGTGAGTTCTTCCAAAATTCACTCTCCCAAAATTTTATCACGGCGGGTTTTGCCGAGTTGTCCCAAAGTTGCGGAAAGACTTAGTAAGTCCTTCTGAGATTGACGAATGACTTTGTTAAGTCTTTTCCAAAATGTGAATGGTCGAGTAACTTTGGGAAACAAAAAGAACAACTTGCTTCGGAAACATTTGACGAACGTTTCCACAATTTCGGGAGAGAATCCCAAGTTCTTCCGCTATTTCGAGAGAGAATGCTAAGTTCTTCCGAAGTTTCAGAAACGCTACGTGTTTTCGCTGTTTCAGGAGAAACCTTGAGTCTTTCCGCAGTTGTGGGTGAACATCCCAAGTTCTTCCGCTGTTTCGGGAGAGAAATTTGAGTTTTCCCGCAGTTTCGGGAAAGAAATGTGAGTTTTGACTTAGAAGAAAAACTTCAATTTTAAAGCAGATTCCTCAGTTGAAACAAAACTAAGTCCAAAATTTTTTCAAAGGAGACTTAACTTTTTTAGGCATTCTTTCTAGGAAAATGAAAGGAGGGGCCCCAATATCTACAAAAAATTTGGGGGGGATGTTGCTGCAACAACACGATGATCATGCGATGATGATATGCATCAGGACGATGCTGTGACGATGATCAGGATGATCATGCGATGATGGTGTGCATCAGGATGATGTACTGTATGATGATGATCAGTATGATCATGAGCATCAGGATGATGCTTTGTGCGAGGATGATCAGGTTGATCTTGAGTATTAGGATGGTACTCTGTGGCCATGGACAGGTTGTGCAAGGGCAGCATGTAATACATCCTGGAGATCCGAACAGGTTGTGCTAGTCACGTAAAAGGCCTCGGATGCTCTTTAGAGATATTACTGGGCAAGACACTCTTTTAAGGTTTTGCTGGACCACATGTAATACGTCCTGGAGATCCAAACAGGTTGTGCTAGTCACGTAAAAGGCCTTGGATTCTCTTTAGAGATCTTGCTGGGAAAGACACTCTTTTAAGGTTTTGTGGAGATCACATGTAATACGTCCTGGAGATCCAGACAGGTTGTGCTAGTCACATAAAAGGCCTCGGATGCTCTTTAGAGATCTTGCTGGGCAAGACACTCTTTTAAGGTTTTGTGAAGGTCACATGTAAAAGATCCTGGGAGATTCGATAGGTTGAGTTGTGTGCTTATAAAAGTCCTAGGATGCTCTTTCGATTTGTTGACGCACGTAATCATTCCTGAGGATTCCACGGGATGGCCAGCTCACAGAGATGATGAAGACCTATAGGAGGCTAGGCCTACAACCAACATGAAAAAGGGATGGCTCTGTAGAACTTCCTATGACGAGAAGAATTGAGAGATATCCCAGTGATCGAGATGACGAGTACAGCAGTAGTGACTATGATGCTTTGTGATCCAGTGATGATGATCCAGCTCCAGTATTGAAGAGTTGTGTCTATATGTATTGATGACTTGTGTCAAGAGAATACCTTCCTAGTTAAGAGGGAGTGTTGATGTATTTGTAACTTCGGAAGATATTCACTTGTATATTGTATGGATTACATTTGTACTTTATTGTATCCCCAATGGAGATGTATCATTCCTCCGATTGGAAGTGTTGTCATTTGTATTTGCAAGTGTCGCAAGTATTATTGTAAGTGTCGCAACTTATATTTGATGGGTTATTAGACCACCTTGATGGGGTCGTCCCTATATGAGTTGAGTGGATCAAAGGGTTATTAGACCACCCTAGTGGGGTCGGCCCAGTTAGCATTATGTTAAGTGGTTAAGTTGGGGCTGACCTAGTTAGAGTTAAAAGTCAAGTGAAGTAAAGTATAAATAGAGAGTGTGACTCTCTCATTTATTCATTCACTCATTCACTCACTTCAGATTAGTGAGAGAGAGGAGGATTGCGCACAAGTGGAGGAGGAGTAGCTGCTGCAAACATTTATCTTTTGGGGATTCATCTTGGTGATCTTTGTATTGGTGCTTATTCTATCTCCGAGGAAGTTGCGGGGTTTTTCACCTTCTTGGTTTTCCCCGGTGAAATGCTTTGTGTCTATTGTCTCTTGTATATTATGTTTGATATGTTGTACATGTTGTTCTCTCAGTTAAGATCCTAGATCATATTGAATTAAATGATGAAAAACTAACATAAGAATCTCAAACCTTTGCGATATGGTTTGTATAGTGTTCTTCGACAGATAGGAGAAAATGATTTTCAGCTTGACATTCATGCATGCTCGGGTCTACATACTGTATTCAATGTGGATCTACTTCGACCATACCATGCACCACTGTTGGAACATAATGACTTACCGACAATAGAAACTGAAGACATCCATCCAGATGTTTAGGAGCCTCTTCCTTGCAACACCATCATGGGATGACGAGTATGCCATACAAGGACGAACACAATTCCCTTGTTTTAAGTTGCCAAAGTAGGACAACTCCCATCCCAAGGAAAGTGGTACTCTGCTACTAAACTAACCGACAAGTTTCCTCACCTGACCGAGCAAACAATGGGGACCATTGTTTCTTAAGGAAGGAGGTCTGATCCACTCAGCAGTTGGAATTATTGTCAGATGATAACATCTATTGTAAGAAGTCATCGAATTCGACACAAATTTGAGAAGTTTCAAATTGGACACGACTTTGAAAAAATAAACAACTTCAACAAGTTCAGCAACCTCGACAGTTTCATGACGTCGACATGGAATGTCGACTAGCGATTGACGAATTATGACAAATTGTCTCTCTGTATTTCAGTCGACTGTAATGGTTGAACTTCCGAAACCGTTCTAAATTCTCTTGTAACTAAACGTAACGGGAAGGCACCCAAGCATCTCAACATTATAATGTATAATATTGTAACATACATCAATCGATCATGCATTCAGCCGTCGAGTAATAGAAGATCAGTTTGAATTCCTGCATATTGTCTATGTGTATTTATGGTTATCTGTGTAGTGTATTCTTGCTTTGCTTAGTCTATATCTTATGCTTTCTCCATAATAGAACCGACTCATTTAGTCGAACTATTGTCCCCCTCGTGCACCTGGGCACATGCGGATCATTGCAAGACTTTGAAGAGGAAACGATGCTTAACCCTATCAAAAGCATTGACCAAGTCCAATTTAATTTCCATGCCTTTTTCATGCCTGCTAAAGCTAGAGTGGATAACCTCCTGAACCAAAATAATATTATCAGTAATTTACTTCCCTACAATAAAACCTCCTTGATTCTTAGAAATGATACTTGGAATTAAATTTTTTAATCTACTGGCTATAATTTTGGTTAGAATCTTATACGAAGCATTTCCACAAGGAAATGCGGCAAAATATTTTCAATGAAGTGGGATTCTTTTCTTTGGGAGTCAAGGAAATAAAGGAAGAATTTGCTGCCCCTCCAAGCTTGTCTCTCCCCTTTGAGAAATTTCGTATTTTGCACAGGTCAACTTTAATAATATTCCAGTTTCTTCTATAAAAAAAGATTGGAAACCCATCCAGCCCAGGATATTTTTCAGGGTGCAAGGACCAAATAGCAAATTTAACCTCTTCTTCCGAAATTTGGTTGTAGAGAAAAGTGTTATCTTCCTCCGAGACAAGGACTAGAATATGAATACAAAGATCTTCAATATCCACCAAAGCCTCCTCCTCATCGTCTTGATACAAATCTTGAAAGTGTATATAGACAACCTCTTTGATTCTTTGAGAGGAGGATATTTTTTCCCCAATTTAATCCTCAAGTTAAAGGATAGTATTTATTCTCATTCTCTCTTTATACTGATTATGAAAATATTTGGTGTTTTTGTCCCCTGCCTTAAGCCAGAGACTTATGGATTTTATTCTCCATTATTACTCCTCCCTTTTTTCTAGTTTCTGAATCTCTTCTCTGAACATTTTATCCTTGGTTATTATTTATTCAGTAATCTCACATTGCTCCATTTTTTTCCTATAACCCCTCAATCTCCTTTAACCTTCTTCTCCGCTCTACAACCGGATCATGACGAGATTTTGCCCAATTTTTAATGGCTTCCTTGGTGGCTCTAAGTTTATCTTCCTAGATATAACCTGGAGTGCCTACCACATGAGGATTCCATTGTTCTTTAACAATGTGTAAAACTTCTTCCTCTTTGATCCAAATCAGACATAATTTAAAGGGAAGAAGCGCGCCAAAATCTAGTAAGATGAATTCAAGAAGAAGAGGCTTGTGTTTTGAAACTGAGGAGGATAGAATTCTAGAAGAAGGAATTGTGTTTTTAAGCATAAAAAAATCACTTACCATAATCCTGTCGAGGTGAGCCGCTATATGACCAGGACCAATTCTCTTATTGCTCCAGCCGTAGCATCCTTTCTTGGGATTGATATCAGTAAGATTCCATGAGGCTTGCAAATATTTTAAATTTTCCCTAAATGGATCCCTACTTCTTGTTTCCCCCTCTCGTTTTAGATGAGGTTATGGTAGTATTGAAGTCCCATGCAACAATACATCGAAGATGAAGGTCCAATCTTCGAAGACTTTCAAGGGAAAACCAAAATTCTTGCTTATTATGATGGAGAACTAGACCATAAACATTGCATTATCGGATTGTCTCCTTCTCTTCTTTCTCCTTAAGTTCAACCATTACCAAGTTAGGTTTTTTCCACTCATTTCTCCATTCAAACTTGCGAGTATGCCACAAGATGGAGATTCCTCTAGAGCTACTTGCAGTTGAAACCGAGCTACCTTCACTGCTCTTACATACCTTTTTCATAGCTACTTCACATTCTTCTTCACTCATTTTTGTCTCATGGATGAGGACTATATATATTTTTTCATTTCTAAACATGTTTTCAATGGATTCTATTTTAGTCTTTCCTCCCAATCCTATGCAATTCCAGGGAAATATTTTCATTATTTACGAGAGATAGATGAGGGGTTCTTTACCTTTAGATTCTCTGCCACCCCAGCTGGTTTCTTTCCTGGAGTGGATATCATATTTATGTGATGATCTAGACTAGATTATTTCCCTTCCGCTTTTTCTTTCTCATCTTTCTCTTCTCCGTGGGTCCTATTTGATTTCCTTCCCTTTTCCCCTGGTTGTTCTTTCTCTTATTCCCTCATATCTGATGATTCTTCCGAGAAGTCTTTGATTTCAAACTGGTCACATAACCTAATGATTCTGATCAAAATTCAATGGTTGGTTGAACAACTGAAGTAGGGATGGGAATTTTTTCTTTTTCCATCACTTCTATGACTGGTTGTCCTTATTTTTCCTCCTCTAATTTTTCTTCGCTTATTTCACCTTCCTCTTCTCCTTTTTGAGAAGCTAATGCTTGATATATTCTCCCGGAGGGGGATTCTTTTTTCGGTGGAGGAGGGGGGGGTTGAGTCTTCTGGGGTTCTTTTCTTCCCTTCTTCGGGACCATGTTCCAACCTTGTTCTTTGTTCAACTCATCTTCTTTTGCTTTATTTTTTGCACATTTCCTTGCAAAGTGACCATATTTGTGGCAGAATTTGCACTTAAAGGGAATTTTCTCATAGTTTACCTTCTGAATATGGAACCATCCATCCATGGTGAGCTTAATCTCTTCCGGGAGACCCTTCTCCAAATCCACATCCACACAAATCCTAGCACAATAGAAGAGCGGAGGTTTGGGTTCTGATCTATCAATATACTTTCTCAAAGTGTTTCCAATCACCATTAAATCATCATCCCCCCAGCAGTGAAGCGGAAGGTGGGGAAGCTTTACCTGTAATGTCCCTTGTTAGGAATTTTATTAAAATGCTCAATTTTCCACTTTTTCCCCAATTTCAACCTTTGACTAGTTTTGATGCCTAGGTCCCAAATTTCCCCAAATGATCCCAAATCTTCTCAGAAGGTATATGGATGATGTTAGAAAATAAATATGTGTTTCAGGGATGCTTTTGGACCTTTAAAATACTTCTACAAATCCTCTTTCAATTCTGGCCAATGTAGGGAACTTTACTAGTAATTTCCCTTTAACTAGTATTGGTCTCTATGTCTCAAATTGACTCCAAATGCCTTCAAATATTCAAGGAAGGTGTATGAATGATATTAGGACTTGAATATTATTTTTAGAGATGATATATTGACACCAAAATACCTCTGCAAACTCTCTTAATATTTTGGACCAAGTATGCAATTTTACTAGTAATTTGGGGTTCAAATCCCCCTAGGGTAAGTACTGAAAATGGCTTCCCAAATGCCTCCAAACCCACTCAAATTTCTGAACAGAGGTAAGGAATGTATTAAGGATGTTATTAAGGTCTAATTTTCACCATTAATTGATTATTATATATGTTCCAACCCTTTCCCATTCAGCTGCAAAAATCACCAATTCGACCCTTAGGGAAATGGCACTATTTCTTCTCCCAATGCAATTAAACTGAGTAAAAATACTTCAAATGCTCAAGTACAGTACATGAAACTTGTAAAATAAATACATGGAAGTGAATTAATCACAAATTCATCATAGAATCATCCATTCATTCGAAATCATCAGCATTACATTGGTTCACAACAGGATAGTGGGGAAATGGCACTGTTCTTTCATTAAAAATGAGATTTATACATTTCTACTTGGAATTTCGACCTGAAAATTTATGGAGATGAAGAAAATATTATTTAATTCACATTAAAAAATAAATGGGGAATTAGAATCTCCCCCAAATAATGCAATTTCTCACCAAAAACGCCCTCCCTCAAGGATCAAGAATATGCCATCAAAATTGGAAATGGTTGAAGGAGTGAGCTGCAATAGAAGAAACCATGAGCTTCCCTGTAGCTTACATATACAAATAAAGACTCCATTAAATATACAAATTAAAGGTTTGAATGGCCTTTCCAGTTACCAACTTGGATGGTAATCTTTCACCCTCGAAATTGGCTAAGGCAAGAAACTAGTCATCCACTAGCTCTCCCTCTTCACAAATGCAATTGCAAATTATACAAATGATCAAAAGATGGTTTCATTCTTTGTTATTGACATTTATAAAGTTCTAATTTCCTCCATGGGTCGAATTCCTTCCAAGAGACTCATGCCAACTCAAGTTGGGAAGAGATTCCAAAGAACGCCACTTGTACAACAATTCCTAGTCTCCCACTTCCACCAAATCACATGTGGAAGCATCTTAGCTTCCGTAACACCCTTGAGCACCCTCTTGGAGTCTATTTTTATCCCTGACATGTCATATATGTCATATGTCATCCTTCAGGTTTGATTTGTGTCATAGGCGTCATAGCATTTTCATCATTGTTGTCATAAAGCTAGGGAATCTAGCCCAAGTGTCTCACTAGCTCCAAATTGCCTCTTCCTCTTCCACGGGGGTTAATATTCCTCTATTTTTCGACATTGGATGAGTCATGCCATGAATAACATCTTTTTAACTCCCCCAAGTATGTTACCATTCACCTTGAATTCAAATTGGTGAGAGAATGAAGCCAAGTGTAGTGGGGAATTCTAGCCATATGTGGGTCCCACTTCCTCCATGTGTCTTCATGATCAAATGCCACTTTTATTTTCACTTGTATATATTTATTTAGCTCCTTTATTAAATATTTATTCCATTCTAATGTTAAAAAATCATTTATTATCCCCCTTATTCCAAATCCCAAAGCTTCCACCCCAAACCTAGGAAACTAGTAATTTTCCTCCTTGGCAATTATTTGACCCTTAACATCAATTTGACAAACTCTAATGAATATGGCCAATGTGATTAGGCCATTGTGACCCAATGCCAAATTTGGGACATGACAAATCCTCTCTTCCCAATATTGCTTGTCCTCAAGCAATTTTAAACATGGGTGTTGAAGAACCTGCTTTCTGTCTAATTCTATGAAGTTGCCATTGAATTGCCCAACCTTGAGTCTTTGAGTTTCCATGAAGATTTTAGAGAGGAACCACCATGCTTTCTGCTGCACTACTCTGATAAAAATCACTTTATTAAGTGGGAAATCCATCTCCCATACTGCTTGTTTCCCCCAAAAATTGAAACCAATGAAACTAAGAATTATCCCAGGGTCCCATTGCTTGTATTGCACTCCAACAATTAGAAGTGCTCTCCAATTCATAGTTCCCGGATCCCATTTTCTTGTATGCATTCTTCCAAACATCATGAATTAAAAATATATATCATCAAATTACATAACAACATAATGAAAATGAACATCAAGAATATGCTTCATCAAAGAATCATGAAAGTGCTTATACCTCCAAGCAAGTAGACCACCATTTTCCAAGTGCATACAAGCATCAAGTAACCAATCAAATCTGCTCCAATGACATAGGTGAGGATCCCATGTCCTATCATGCTTCTCCAAAAGGATTTGATATGCATCAAAATATTCAACCATGTATTCTTTCATCCAATAAGTGAATGAAGTTCCTCCAACATCAATTGAACTAAGCAAGGAGTAAGGAAAATCATGAGTCTTCAAGTGACTCAAGTGAACATCATAAGTGCATCCAGGAAGATATGTATCATCATAAGGTAAAACAATTTTTTGCTTCAAATGTAAATAATGAGGTGCTCTATTCGTGTCATCATCAAAACGAGAGGTAGGAGTTTCATACCCCTCATGTGGCACCATTAGAAAAAAACCTTTCACCCAATTTTCATCCCCAATTGGTGTGTCTGAAAAAGAAGTATGGGTTGAGGAATTATGAACCAACTTTAAATATTTACAAATCTTACCCATCGAAATATTTAATTCATCTTCTCCATAATTGGTTGGTCCAACTATTGTGAGATCATGTGCCTCCTCCAAGGCATTGCAGCTCTCCCCACGAGGCACCGCATAATCCATCTGAACAGAGACAAGTGCTTGTTCTTCTTCTTGTTTGAGTGTAGAATCTTCAAGAACCTGCATATCAACATGTACCTCATGTTCCACCATTACCTGAGGTTCCTCCTTGGCAATTATTTCATCCATTTCCTTCTTTTCCTTGAAAACAAAACCATTGCTCATTCTTTTTTCCAAGTTGCTTTCAAGTTGACTAACCAACAATTCGAACCCTTGCATTAGTTGCCTCCACTTGTCTTCAAAGGATGGTTTCAGTAATTTTATAAACTCCTCATTCTCCTTTAAGGTTCCTTTTTTTCCCCTAGTCATAGTTTTCTCAAAATGCACCTTTGTTTTTTCCTAGTTCCTCCTCTTCAACAATATTACTTCTGATTCCAATGTATAAGATTGGTCCCTAACTTTTTGTCGTCATAAATTTCAGACCACATCAGGTGCCAAGATCATGCTCTATACCACTGTAATGTCCCTTGTTATGAATTTTATTAAAATTCTCAATTTTCCACTTTTTCCCCAATTTCGACCTTTGACTAGTTTTGATGCCTAGGTCCCAAATTTCCCCAAATGATCCCAAATATTCTGAGAAGGTATATGGATGATGTTAGAACATAAATATGTGTTTCAGGGATTCTTTTGGACCTTTAAAATACTTCTGCAAATCCTCTTTCAATTCTGGCCAATGTAGGGAACTTTACTAGTAATTTCCCTTTGACTAGTATTGGTTTCTAGGTCTCAAATTGACTCCAAATGCCTTCAAATATTCAAGCAAGGTGTATGAATGATATTAGGAATTGAATATTATGTTCAGGGATGATATATTGACACCAAAATACCTCTTCAAACTCTCTTAAGATTCTAGACCAAGTATGCAATTTTACTAGTAATTTGGGGTTCAAATCCCCCTAGGGTAAGTACTAAAAATGGCTTCCCAAATGCCTCCAAACCCACTCAAATTTATGAAAAGGGTAGGGAATGTATTAAGGATATTATTAAGATCTCATTTTCACCATTAATTGATTATTATATCTGTTCCAACCCTCTCCCATTCAGCTGCAAAAATCACCAATTCGACCCTTGGGGAAATGACTATTTCTTCTCCCAATGCAATTAAACTGAGTAAAAATACTTCAAATGCTCAAGTACAGTGCATGAAACTTGTAAAATACATACATGGAAGTCTATTAATCACAAATTCATTATATAATCATCCATTCATTCTAAATCATCAGCATTACATTGGTTCACAACAAGATAGTGGGGAAATGGCACTGTTCTTTCATTAAAAATGAGATTTATACATTTCTACTTGGAATTTCGACCTGAAAATTTCTGGAGATGAAGAATAGATTATTTAATTCATATTAAAAAATAAATGGGGCATTAGAAGCTCTCCCAAAGAGTACAATAGCTCACCAAAAACGCCCACCCTCAAGGATCAAGAATATACCATCAAAACTGGAAATGGTTGAAGGAGTGAGCTGCAATAAAAGAAACCATGAGCTTCCCTGTAGCTTATACCTGCAAATAAATACTCCATTAAATCTCCAAATTAAAGTTCTGAATGGCCTTTCCAATTACCAACTTGGATGGGAACCTTTCACCGTCGAAATTGGCTAAGGCAAGAAACTAGTCATCCACTAGCTCTCCCTCTTCACAAATGCAATTGCAAATTATACAAATGATAAAAATCTGGTTTCATTCTTTTTTATTGACATTTATAAAGTTCTAATGTCATCCATGGGTCGAATTCCTTCCAAGAGACTCATGCCAACTCAAGTTGGGAAGAGATTCCAAAGAACGCCACTTGTACAACAATTCCTAGTCTCCCACTTCCACCAAATCACATGTGGAAGCATCTTAGCTGCCCTAACACCCTTGAGAGCCCTATTGGAGTCTATTTTTAGCCCTGGCATGTCATATATGTCATATGTCATCCTTCAGGTCTGATTTGTGTCATAGGTGTCATAGCATTTTCATCATTGTTGTCATAGAGCTAGGGAATCTAGCCCAAGTGTCTCACTAGCTCCAAATTGCCTCTTCCTCTTCCATGGGAGTTAATATTCCTCTATATTTCGACCTTGGATAAGGCATGCCATGAATAATACCTTTTGAAATGCTCCAAGTATGTTACCATTCACCTTGAATTCGAATTGGTGAGAGAATGATGCCAAGTGTAGTGGGGAAATCTAGCCATATGTGGGTCCCACTTCCTCCATGTGTCTTCATGATCAAATGCCACTTTGATTTTCACTTGTATATATTTATTTAGCTCCCTTATTAAATATTTATTCCATTCTAATGTTCAAACATCATTTATTATCCCCCTTATTCCAAATCCCAAAGCTTCCACCCCAAATCTAGGAAACTAGTAATTTTCCTCCTTGGCAATTATTTGACCCTTAACATCAATTTGACAAACGCTAATGAATATGGTAAATGTGATTAGGCCATTGTGACCCAATGCCAAATTTGGGACATGACATTACCCATATTGGAACAACATTGGGAATGTCCTTTTCCGGGTCAAATGAAGCGTTCCACTCATTTAGTTGCATTCCCCTTGTCCCCATGAAGTACGAGCCATTCCAGAAGATGAGATATTTGTCCTCCTTGAATTCAAACAAAAAAACATAGAATCGCTTTCCACAAAAATTATGAATAACCTCTCCCTTTATTAAAGGCCTCCAGTTCTTATTTAACAAAAACCCAATGGCTCTTGGAGATGGACACAAGCCCATAAAGTGGCCGACTAGTCCTTTATCAGAGAGCACTATGACCTTGCTTTTAGCAGGGACTGAATATAGGGATGCTTTAGGGGCCACATCCAACTTAACAAATCTTTCCTTAGAAGCAACATCATGTTTGGAACCTGCATCGATAGAAATAGAGATGGCTCGCTTAAAACGGTCCTCAAGAGAAGCGACCCCCTCCAGAGAGGAGGCCGAGGTGGCCACTATGAGATCTCAGAACAAACCCTAGCATAAAAAACAAAGCAAAACCCTATATGTCGACAAGAAAAGTAATGTTATTACTCCCATATCATTGATTCAAAAAATGAAGTGTTGCACCCCTAGTGATTGGCACATGGAAGATTAGTGTAATTTTCTCTTTGATATTCATTGGTTGGACTTGGTCCCTAATAATCCCAGGATGACCTCTGGAAGAAACCAAACATCAACTCTTAGCTAAATAGCATTTGGTCGTGTTGAGGTGTATTTACTGTCTTAAGGAATCACCAAAATATTTAATTATCGACCAGGGTTGGTAATCTTAGAGTTGTGGCACAGTATATGCTGAGGTAGAATGGGACCTAAGATTTCGACTTGGCAGACCTTAGAAATGTTTAATAAAGAAAAGATCGAAAGATCTTTCAAAATAAAAAAACTCAGTCAAACTCGTAGAATATAACTATTGAACTGATTAAACCTAACTAAACCAATAGATCAGAATAGTATCAAGCTATACTACTCTACTATATGAATGATAACTGAAAAGATAAAAACAACAAATATTATTCTAGGAAGCAAAACTTAATCAAAGCATAACTACTTTGATGAAATTGAAAGCTGCTGATTAATAATTCAAACTCTAATCTCAGAATTAGAAAATAACTGTAAATGAGTTCAGAAACCTATCTATGAAATGATTTAACTGACAACTAACTAAGGAAATAAGAAATTATATGATCTTTAAAACAAAGTTACAATCTACTAATAAATTCAAGAGTTAAACTATTCAAGCATTCAACAATTACTTAAAACTAAACAAAACACCTAATTCCACTCTCCTTGAGGATTATGAGGAAATGTATCATATGTAATAGGAACGGGAGAGAATGTATCAAAATGACTTTCGAATGTAACAAGGAAACAAAATGGAAGCAAATCTAGTTTAACTTCGACAAACAAGTGCAAACTAAAGAGTGTCCAATTACAACTAACTTTAAACATTGTAATCTATATTTTATCCATAAGCAAATGACTTGGAACAAATGAAATCTAGAAGCAAGTAGAAAACTTAATAAAGATATTTACTTGAAACTGAATTTGATTGAGAAGCAAGTAGAAAACTTGATAAAGATATTTAATGTAGAAGCAAGTAGAAAACTTGATAAAGATGTCTTATCTCTGAACCAAATCCTATTCTATGAACGTATTCATTAATTATGGGAATGGGAAAACTAATCCTATGCTTGAACTAAGAAATTATCAAAACTAATGTACTTTGGAAAATGAAATTACTAAGTTCCATCTGAAATCAATCTTAAGAAACATGAAACAACTAAACTAAGAATGAAACTGATAAATTCTAGAACAGTAAAGCATTAATGAATCAGATATAAAAGAAACATAATCTGTAAGGAAACTAAAGCAAAATTAAGGAAATGGAATGGAAACTAAGAATAATGATGAAACTTAATTAAAACTCTATGTAGTGTGGAACAAGATCTTAAGTACATCTAAGAATGCTAATTAAATGCAAGAAATATTACAGTTCGAAAACCTAAGAAACTGGATTCTAAACAAGCATAAAAATAATGCAGAAAATATTAAAGTCCGTATGACAATCCAGATGACAGTCTGAAAGACGATCCGAATGACAGTCTGGATGGAAGAAAATGATTCAAATGAAGGAAAGAAGCAGACTAAATGATCTTAATGCCAACTGGTTGATGCATATGAAGCTATAGTGCAGGGAAAGCAATAAATAGACTATTTAGAAGTTGAAATAACAAAAAGCCATATATACTAATTATTATCTAAGGAAACAACTATTTCTATGGCATGATAAAAAAAAGCTGAAATGTAAATAAAACTAACCTAAAGCTACAAGGAAAATTAGCAGAACTAATTCTAAATATGAATTAAACTTGAATTACTGAAACATTAACTAACTAATTCTATCTAATTGCAAATGAAAGGATTGAAAGTAAACTACGAAGATTTAAGAATGACCGGCCACTTTGACTTGTGAATTAAACTAGCAAATTAAACTAACAGTAAGATATGAATTACAGGAAAATAAAGAACTGTCATGTACAGGAAACAAGTTAAATACTGGAAATGAAAACTATTTAATTGCAGAAAAGAAATGCAGAATATATACAATAAAACCTCTGGTTGTTGAGGGGCCCTTCTCAGCAATCAGGGATTGAAGCTTAACTCAAATTCTTCACCAACAATAGAACATCAATAGTTAAAAAACTGGAACTTTCATTGACTGATAAAAATTACACAGTGTCTATATAAAAATTACAGCTATCGTCTATGTGTTACAACTACTATGTATATGTATGTATGCTATGTTTCTTCAAAGGAAATGTCTTTATATCGGTTTACAATAAGAGAGAAGGTCGACGTAGTCGACCTCTCTAAAAATAGAGGTATTAATGGCTACAAACGGCTGCAGGGTGGTTTACGATATCTCACATGCAGTCTGCCTAAGTCCACGCCGTTGATTCTCCTCGACGTGAACAGCTAGGCGTTGGTTCCCTTCAATCGTGGGCAGAGGATGTGTTGGTAAGATGGGCGTGGGAGGATGAGGAAATTATGGAACGTCGATGTGGGAAAAGAATGTGTTGTCAAGCTGAGCGAATGAGAGGACAGATCTTCTAGAATAAAGGCTCACCAACCGTGAGCAACACATCCTTAACAGAACCCACATCATCGTTTTCGTCTTTATTGCCCCGAAATATCTCAACCAATGATTCCGCGGGTATGAATGGAGGGATGAATGATGGTTCAGATGCAGCAGGGCATCTTCGGCATGAACGCGTGGCTGAATGAAGGTCTGAATGACGACCACCACCTGTAGAACAAAAACTAAATGCCAAAAACGTCTAGAAATGTGAGATGATTGTCAATGAACCATAACAGATGATGATAATTATTCACGATTCGTATGATATTCAAATAAATGCATACCTGGGTCTATTTTATGGTTTGATTGGCAAAGAGAATGACTTATCATATCAAAATAGTGAAAATAACGCCAATCAGAGCATGTTTACTGATAAAAATGGTGACAAAAATGGACACCAAAATTCCCCCAAACTGGAGATATGCGAGGTCCCACTAAGCAAAATAAGAGAAATTCTGGAAGAAGGCTGACCTGCGGTAGCAGCTGCCTTTGACTTGGAAGAAGAAGTGGATTTAGCTCTAAGCTTATGGAACTGGTCCTTCAATGCATCATGCTTCAACCGGAGAGAAAGGTTGGAGGCTATTTTGGCGCTATTTAAATATTCAACACATTTCACTTGGAAACGTAAGTCCTTGTTCTCTTGACGAAGCCCGGAGATGATCTCAACATACTTCTCATTCTATATTTTTAACTGTGCTATGTCTTGGTTTAATCTATCCACAGTCGGATGGAGTGGAGCAGATGCTTCTGCAGAAGACTCAGGGTCTTTTTGAGGGCTTGATCCCTTCAGAGATGGTTCGGGATCAGTAGATGTAATGTGTGCCTCAGGGGCCTTACCTTCAATATGTGTAGAGGCAGGTTCCAAGACAGGGTCTTCAAGTAAACTGATAGATAAATTGGCTAACGCGAGGATAGGTGATTCAAAGGCAGGATCGTTTGTCTGGTCATCATGGCTGTCTGAATGCATTGACTGGATGACGAACTGATCGATAGACTGAAAGATGGTCTGGTCGACATACTGGTCACGATTGGCCTTTCTTGAATTTGTGGGTATTGGTGAGAAAAATGGGGGTTCCGTGGTTGTTTCCTCGTGGACAGGCTCAGGAGAGGATGAATGAAAAGGGTGTATTTCTCTTGAGGCACCTTCACTAAATCGTATGGACTTGGTATCCCTTTTTGTTTGGACAGGGGTTTGAACGAGCTCATCTGCACGGGTTTGGAATCGGTGACGCTTGCAAGAGGCAGAGGCTTTAAAAATGGGATTCTTGACCATGTGGGAGTTTAGCATTTCAAACACAAAGCTATCCCACGTTTTCCCTGCTTCCTTCAACTGATGGGTGATCAAGATTTTTATGAGACAGTGATGGTATAAACTGCCAGCGGGGTTAACCACATCTTTCCTAACCTAGCTAGACATATTTTCTAGGCTCTTTAGAAGATAGAATGGAAAATTTAGGGCCTGATCATTAACAAAATGTGCCAATAATTGGAAGTGACAGGCTTTAAAAATGGTGTACGTACCCTCACAAGTGATTAGCCGGATGATAACAGTCAATACCTTGAGATACTTAGGCTTAACCCACTCCCCGTGGAATCCTTTCGTGCCTGCAACATGTTGGTATTCGGCTTTGAGAGTGAATTCGTGATCCTTTCGTGGAAGGAAAAGGTGTTTGTGCCAACGGGCACCTTCCTTGGGCAGTTTCGTGGCCTGCGCAATGGACTCTTCTGTTATGGGAAAGGTGAGATGGCCAACCTTAGCTGTTTTTCCATCAAACCCCTTATCAAAAAGGAGTGAAACCTCATCACCGTAGTCGTCAAGGAGGTGAAGGAACGGACCCCAGCCCGCTCGCAGGAACACTTCACGACATGCCTTAAATTCAAGAATACAGAGGAGGTCCTGGTAGCTGCTAGGCTCGTAACGTATTGGCATTGTTGAATAGAGGACGAGGAATTCAAATGGAACATGGGATGCAAGAGATACAAAAGACGTGGCTTGATAGACTCCAGAAGGATAAGGGCATGCAGAATGAAGCATATTTCACGCAAACGTTGGTTTAAATGGCGATCCATTCGAATGGTTAAACGATCGTGAGCAGGAATTTAGCACGCTCGAGCAATCTTACTATGATGCCAAGATCTTTGAATCGCGTGCCATCATGAAAATACGTGCATTGATAAATTCGTATGGTGATGATATATTCAACCATGTCCAAAGTAAACTTTGGATAGGTTGAATGTAATGTTCATCATGAGATAATTAAGCGTAAGTAGCATAAAAGAACATGATGACTTTTAATTAATTCAATGTCAGATCATATGCATAAAAATTAATGAGAGATTAAAACCATGTGATAGCCATATGATGATTTTGGAAATCATAATAATGCATGATTAACCGATTCATTTGATGAAGCCGAGATGAGCAAAGGAGTGACGTCGAATGCAGAGATGATATTTGATTGATCCTTGGTATGGTTAGTCAGTTAGATTTTACCAGCAGAATTCAAAAATTGGATCCCTGACAGACTTAATCATGTTGTTATAAGCTATGATTTCATTCGGTACTTCATTCAGATCGTCGTTCATTTGCCTCATTCGTCACTTCATTCGGATCATCATTCGACCCTTCATTCAACCCTTCATACAGACCTTTTGTACAAAAGTGTGCTTTGATGGATCTGACTGCTGCTGATTATGCAGAGAATTTTCTGGGGTTGTCAGCACACAAGAGATGTTGTAAGCCTGCTTTTCTGAAACTTTAGTCATGCTTCTCTTTATTTATCATGGATAAAAAACAATCTTCCGCTACTTTCATTATCCTGCAAACACCTATCATTTTGTCAAAGATAAATGAACTTTTCATAAATATTTAGAAAGTAAAAAAAGTTCTGAACCTCCCCCAAACCATAAACAGGCGTGTCCTCAAGCCATCAAAGAAAAATTGATTAATATTCAAATATTTTCAATTAATAATTTAGCCGATAGCTCTAAAATGCTGCTTATTATTTTCGTAAGAAAAAGAAATACTAACTAATAAATGGAGATGATTTAGATATATACATTCATCTAAAAGATAATAGTGCTTAGGAAGACCATATAAATAGTGATAGTACATTTGATACGCAAAAATTCCATAGGAAAACCAGTCATCCCTGACTCATTTTAAAGATCTCTTGTCGTCCAAAGAATATAGATAAATTTCACCCTAGAGTTTGTGATATTTCTATAGTTATGGGACCCATTTCTAGGATAGTCATACCTTAGGTATTGTTTGAATTAGATGACAGGGTCCAAGTCCAACTTACGGTCATTCTCTAATGACAGTATAAATAATTGGCCTCAACATATATTCGTATACTTAGGTTTTTTAAATGAGCCATGTGCATAGCAATGCGCTAACCAAACCTCTTTTACCTGATATTGCCCCACTGCCAACAGGCCTATTCAGTACCCCAGCAGGTTTATCTTGGTACCATGCAAGCATAGCCCTACTTCCAGTGAGCATGTTCAGTACCCCGACGGGTTTACTTGCATTTACCGAGGTTCCTTGTTTAAGATTTTACTTAGCATGGACCCACTGCTAGCGATCCTATTCAGTACTTCGACGGGTTTGCTTCGTATAATGATTTTATTTTATTTTATTTGTAAGGAAGCCAGTTGGCACTAGAGTGTGCTAAGCCTTCTAAACACATAATTCAAATTTTAGAGCGAACCTTATGAGTAACTTAATTTATAATAACCTAAATCATAGATCATAGCAAAAGATAATAACCTAAAGTTGTTCTTTGACCTCTTGGTCCATCTTCTTCATAAAAGATCAGTAATGTTCCCCACAAAATAGAAGTATCACTCACTTTTGGGATGCCTTTTTAAAGAATGCTTAAGAGACAAGTTTTGATAATGAGTCTAGGATGAACTAGTAGTCCATAGGTGTAAGATAGAACTTTTGAAAATTATGATGATTAAAGTAGGTCTTAAGCAACTATTCTAATGATAAATCAGAAATGTGCATGTATGAATCAAATACCATATATAGAATCATAGAAGAAAGTGGTTTGAAATGATATAAAGGACACTTTAACCTTTCACTATAAATTTTCAATTTCCAACAATAATTCAAAGAGAAGGGGTTAAGATTGCATTATGAGTTTTTTTCTTTTAGAGCACTTCCCTTTTCAAATAATATTGCATAAGTTGATTATAGAGATAAGGTTCTCGTAATCAATCTGCAAAACCACTTGTTAGATGATTCAAATTTATTCAAAACAAAAACATATGTACAAAGAAAAATCGTATATAATTTTATTAAAATTAGGGAAAGGGAAAAGAGTCTTTCTATTTTAATTAACAAAATTCCATAAGTTGATCATAAGAGTGAATTTCCTGTATAGATGCAATCAACTGTTAGAAATGACTCTTATTTATTAAATATATATATATATATATATATATATATATATATATATATTTACATATATACAAATGAAGATAACCCAAAATAATTTCAAGAACCAGGAGGAGGAAGAATGATTTCCTCTCCTACCAGCTCCATCTCCTCCTGTTGTAAGGCATTCTACACAAAATCTTGTTTAGATATTGGTTGATGATAAAATTTAAGTCTATGTCCATTTACAACAAACGAAATTTGTGAATAATCAATTGTCTTAATCTTAACAGATCCATTATCAAAAGCTGTAACAATTTCATATGGACCCATCAATTGTCTCCAGTTTTGAATTGTTTTTGTTTAATGTATCTATCATGCCACTTTTTGCGTTGGTTTTGAATTAAAATTGTGCATTGAATAGCATCTTTCCTAATCTCGTCTAATTCAGTTATCTGCAGGATTCGTTGTCTCTGTTAGGATATTCCTATTCTCCATCCTAGTCCTAACATCATTTTCATTATTTGCACTTTCAGTAATGCATGCACTTTTAGGGTTTGCATGCATTTGAATGCATCCCAGTCATCAGTCCCAGCACCTATCCCTCAGTTAGTATCCCCCAGAGCTTCTTTCCACTCAGTTTCATCCCTCCTAGATCTTAGTGTGCCCTCCTTTCATCTACCAGTTGAGAAAGGTGCCCTTCTTACCTACCACTTCAGTTTAGTTCAGTTATCTTCAGTTCCTTCCTTGATTTAAGGATTAACTGACTCTTAACTGAACTTAGCACTCCGATGGACCTCCAGTGAGACTTGACTGCCCATTCTGACTCCAGTTAGCTCCTCGTGCGCCCTCCATTGAGACTCCTTCATTCAGTTACATTTAGTTACACTCAATTACACCTACCACACTTAGTTAGACTCAGTTTGACTGATGGTTGACAGTTACTTGAGCATTGATGACTCCACTGATGATGAGATTGACTACTAGTTGTGCTCCGATGACACTCTAGTGATCTTTTGATCACTCCATGAAGGATGATTCGAATTGCCACCTTAGGCATTCGAATACTCATGCATTGTACTATTTATTTGTCCATATTGTGATTAATTAATTAGTGTGTGTGAAGTATTTTTGCTTCTATCCGAGTTCTACTGTATTATTATTCTGTTGCCCATTATACTGCATTAACCACTCTTCTTCTATTTTCTTTCTTAATCAATTAATTTCTTGTGAGGTATACATCATCTCTTAGATCTGCTGTGAGGATTTTCACATGGTATCAGAGCATGTTGAGAGTATTGTTTATCTCCATTCCTAAGAGTTTTTTGCATGTCATTATCAAGATTTCGAGTGCAATAGTTGTAGCAGTTTCTGCATTTTTGCAGCAATAGCAGTTGCAGATATTCTCCATTATTTTTGCAGGTCTTCTACAGCTTCAATGTATTCAGAATAAATCTATCCTCTTTCTCCATTCAACTATGATCTTGTTTCTCTACTCAACTATGGTGAATGGAAACCACTGATGATAACACATTTGAAGAAAAATGGTCTCTTTGATCATTGTTTTGAAAGAGAGTCCGAATCCTCTGAAGAAGAGAATGACTGGTTAGATGAAGGTGGAAGAGCTATTGCATCCATGATGTTTGCTATGGGCTCACCTGGATGTAATATTTGACAGACAGAATGAAGGAATTGGTCCAAACCCTTTCGAGAACAAGAAAAGTGATGCATTTTCCCTCCTTGATGATCTCATTGATCATGAACCAGTATCAAACATATCTCATATTGAAGTTGTCCACAAAGAAGAAGAACTTGCATATTCTACACTCATGCTCCAAATTTCTTCTCTTTCTGTGCCAGCTCACACTCTGGATATTGTAGAAGGTCCTAAATCCTCTCTTGCACCAAAGTCTGTTGGTCTGCATCATGATCTATTGAATGTTTCGGAGGTCAAATCGGCTATTAGAGGTAATGCATTTGCTCTCCTCAAGAAATCACCTCTTATTTACTACTATATGGTCATTATTCCATGCTTTCAGAAGGTTATTGAAGAATATGGCCATTGCCATTCGCTTGGGATAATTTCTCATGCATTTACTAGTTTTGATCTCACCTCTTATGGTTCAAAGGAGATCTCAAGAAACCATGGTTCAAGTCTTGGATCCAATTTGGATTCTAAGCAATTACTACTTGGGATAATTTCTCATGCATATGATGGTTTTGATCTCACACCTGCTGGTTCAAAGGAGATCTCAAGAAACCATTTATCAAGTCTTGGAGCTGATTTGGATTCCAAGCAATCATTATTATTTGATGGTTCTTTTTGGCATAATCTCACCCATGATGGTTCGAAGGAGAAGACAAAAGACTATCTGCACATTCATAGATTTGATCCTACCTCAGTTGATTCGAATCACAGGTTCAAGGATCATCCTCACACTTTTGGATTTGTTCTCATCACATTCGATCTGAAGAGAAACTACAAGCACATGCTTTCTAAGCATGATCCACTTCTTCCCAAGAAGAAGATACCTCCAGACATATGACCAAGCATCACTCCTGCTTGAGTTTGGAGCATTTATTTTTGTGTGTGCCTTATAGTCTATTTTGAGGGGGGGTATTTTTTCGCATGAGGTTTTCCCCATTTCCTCGGTTTATTGATTGCTATTATTCATTGTATTGGGTGACCTTTGGTATTAGTTACCAGGGCCCAGGATGGATTAAGTGGGGGTGTTAGGATATTCCTATACTTCATCCTAGTCCTAGCAGCATTTTCATTATTTGCACTTTCAATCATGCATGCACTTTTAGGGTTTGCATGCTTTATTTAGGGTTTGCATGCATCCCAGTCATCAGTCCTAGCACCTAGCCCTTAGTTAGCATCCCCCGGAGCTTCTTTCCACTCAGTTTCATCCCTCCTAGAGCTTAGTGCGCCCTCCTTTCATCTACCAGTTGAGAAAGGCGCCCTTCTTACCTACCACTTTAGTTTAGTTCAGTTATCTTCAGTTCCTTCCTTGATTTAAGGATTAACTGACTCTTAACTAATCTTAGCACTCCAATGGACCTCCAGTGAGACTTGATTTCCCATTCTAAATCCAGTTAGCTCCTCATGCACCCTCCATTGAGCCTCCTTCATTCAGTTACACCTACCACACTCAGTTAGACTCAGTTTTACTGATGGTTGAGAGTTACTTGAGCATTGATGACTCCACCAATGATGAGATTGACTACTAGTTGTGCTCCGATGACACTCTAGTGATCTTTTGATCACTCCATGAAGGCTAATTCGAATTGCCACCTTAGGCATTTGAATCCTCATGCATTGTACTATTTATTTGTCCATATTGTGATTAATTAATTAGTGTGTGTGAAGTATTTTTGCTTCTATCCGAGTTCTACTGTATTATTATTCTGTTGCTCATTATACTGCATTGACCACTCTTCTTCTATTTTTTTGCTTAATCAATTACTTTCTTGTGAGGTATACATCATCTCTTAGCTCTGCTATGAGGATTTTCACAGTCTCTGTGCTTCTTCTAGATTCATCCCTAATTATGCAGCCATATGAAAGGTTTTGACTTGAAATTCAATGGGTAGAAGAACTTGTTTACCATAAACAAGTTCATAAGGTGTGTGGCCGGTGGTATTCCTCCAGGTTATTCTATAAGCCCACAAGGATTTTGGAAGCCTATCTGCCTAGTCTTTGTGGTGTAACTGGATGGTCTTAGTCAGGATGGCTTCTAATACTTTGTTGGTAGACTCTACCTGACCATTGGCTTGCGGGTGATATGGTGAAGATTTACAATTTCTAATACCATATTTGTCAGTAAGCTCTTTCATAAACTTGGAGGTGAACTGAGATCCTTGATCGGTTACAATTTCCCTAGGTACACCGAATCGGGTGAATATTTCTTCATATATAAAATCTACCACAGATTTCTCTATGGCTCGGAATAAGGCTTTGGGTTCCACCCACTTGGTGACATAGTCTGTGCAGACTAGGATGTACTTCTTTTTGTGAGACATAGGGGAAATTGGCCCAACAAAATCTAGAGCCGATTTTTCAAAAGGCTTAATCATAACTTGGGGTTGTAAGGGAATCTCATCGGACGGTGTGGGTCTACCCATTCTTTGGAAACAGTCACACCCCTTGACATATGTTGGATTCCAATATACTGGTGTAAATTAGATCTTATATTTATGTCAATCTGAAATTTGTAAGACTTAGAGGCATATCCCAAATATAGAGATTCAGACCTAGACTTAGTTGAAAATTCAGTTTACTATGAAATAAATCTAATGGGTACTAGAATGCTGTAAATAAGAAACACAAAACCTTCCTTACAGAAGTACCTTCATTTGATTTCTTAATCTAATAAGACATTCATGTATGGAATACTTTGAAACTAAAAACATATAAATCATGAAGGTAAGCTACAGTGCTTAATACCTTACTGTTGAAAGCAGACAATCATCGATTTCTCTTACAAGAAAAACAGTTCACAATGCTTAGCTCTTTTCAACAGTTCAATATTAGATAAAAAGTAATTGGGATTGATCCTATAGTGTTTAGTCATTCAAACTAAAAATCATAACCCTACCCTGTAATGAAATCCTGTGCATCTATATATAATCTAATCCAATCTGCAATGCATAAATTGATAATCAAAATCAACTCTACAGTAAATAATCAAAACATACCAATGCGTTTTTAATGAAGAAATGGGTGTGCAGGTTCGGCAGAGGGGGCCCTCCATTGCTTCACTCACACATGCACGAAAATTTACAGAACTTTCAACACTCAAATCACTTTCACCACATAGAAATGAACATACACCAGAAATATATCGAAATCTGAATCTTTATTTCAATAACATACGTTCACCATCCGGGGGTGGTTACATCTCAAATTCAAATACTTATACAAATTGTTTTTAAAATTGAAAACGCTACAATCCTGGGAGATTCATAATGGAATTCTCTTAATATCTCTTCTATCCTCGAGATCATCCATCAGATCCATAAAAATAGACCAGATTGATATAAAATCGAAACTGTCCTGTTTTTGTGCTAAGTGGCAGCGCTGGAGGATCACTTTGACCAGGGTTGACTCGACACTTGTAGAACCTCTTTCATGAAGTTGTTAGAAATTTATCCATCCTTGGACATCGAGGATCCTCTTCCATCTCTCAATTCGTGCCCAGCTGGCCTGCAAGTATCCAATCTTTGACCAAGGTTTTGTGGATGAACATGAGGTTTTATGGATCAAGTATGAGGGTTTATGGAGAAAACTAAAAAAGATTTATAGGGAAAAATACGTATAAAATGGTGTCCAACAACATACTTGGAAGCATCTTTAAAAATGCTTGGCCAATAATACCCAGAGTGCAACACTTTGTATGATGTTCTCTTGTCAGAAAAATTCCCGCCACAAGGTCCACCATGACATGCATGGAGGATCTCTTCCATCTCATACTCTCGTACACATCGTCTAATGATAAGATCAGGACCAGCATGAAAAATATCATTGTCCACTCATGAATAATTAGAACTTTGAACTATGATCCTACGTTTCTCGGGTGGGGAGAGATGGTTTGGTAGCTTTCTAGTTGCTAAATAATTGGCTATGTCTGCAAACCAAGCGGTTCGAATAGACACAGCGAACAAGTGTTCATCTGGGAAGCTATCGTCGACGGGACTAGCATTATTGTGAATTTGAATTCGAGAGAGAAAATCTGCTACCACATTCTCTCGATTAGGACGATCAACAATGGTGATGTTAAATTCTTGTAACAAAAGAAGCCACCGAGTCACCCTGCCATTGGTGATATGTTTGTTCATGAAAAATCTAATGGTGGAGTGGTCAATGTGTATACAAATTTCATATCCTGTGATATAATGACGAAACTTGTTGATGGCATAGATTACTGCTAGAAACTCTGTAATGTCCCCCATTTTGACCCTTGTAATATTTGGGATGGAATGTAAATATTGTATGCATATTATGTATGATTCCTAGCATGGAGCTCGAGGCCAAGGCCCCGCTAGTGAACGCTCGACCTAGAAGCGGCAAGTATTTGAAATTATGCTACCCATGTGCTAGTGAACCATGGGAATTGTAAATATGCATTTTAATATAAATGCCCACAACTAGCTATGCAATGCAACAAGAGATGGGGGCATGATATTACAAGGAATTGGGAGGGAAATATTCAAACCCTTGAGCCAATGGTGTTAGTCCATGTGTCAATGAGAAAACCCATAAACCACCAACCACCCATTTTGGGTTATGCACCTAATCATTTAATGCTTCCAAGAGTTGGTTGAGGCAGTTAATGCCTTGGGGATTGGGGAGGTATGGCTGTCCAAATTCGAGTATGGGCAAGCCACCCTCATGGAAAAATCATGTTTTTCCTTCTTGGGAAAGAAAACACCCACAAATTGCCTTCCCAAGCCATTATTCATGACCAGACTGCACTCTCTCACATTTTTGAAGCTTGCTGGGCATTTTTGTTGAAGCCTGCTGGGCGTTTTTAGCTTGCTGGGCATTTTTGTTGAAGCCTGCTGGGCGTTTTTAGCTTGTTGGGCGTTTTTTGTTGAAGCCTGCTGGGCGTTTTTAGCTTGCTGGGCATTTGTGTTGAAGCCTGCTGGGCTTTTTTGGCATTGCTGGGAACTTGTTTTTGTGTTGCAGACCTGTTGGGAAGGAGAGAGCACGATTTGGGGGTTTGTAGAGACCATTGCTGCTCTTTGAATGCCCATGGACGTTTTCTGAAAACGAAATTGCCTTTCCATGGTTGTTTTCCCATTCCTCATTTCGTTTTTGGGTTGCCCATGTTTTCCCTTCATACCCAACACTTGATATTTTGCTGTTATGTGTACCCATGGCTAGTTTATGAGTTTTCTGTGTGTAGGAGATTGTTGGGGTTGAAATGGGCTTCCATTGTTTTGGCTTGAACCTGAGTGGAAGCATCCACAATTGAAGAGGGTTTAGATTTAGCTGATAAACCCAGTAGTGGTCTGGCTTGGCTTAGATCAAATGACTATTTGGCTGTTTAGTTGTGTATGAGTTTAAAATTCCCTTTTCCTTGTAGATATAATGCCCAGCTCGAGGGTGGCCTTCAGACAAACTCAGTATATGCTGTCGAAGAGCCTACGGTTGGGTGGAACATTGCAGCGACATAGCTAGTTGCTTGGGGCAATTGCGAAAGGAAGATAAGTGTACTCTGTCTCTGTATTTTACTTCTACAATGTTTAATTAAATGATTGTTATTGATATATTGAATGCATATGAGATTGTGTGTGTGGATGAGTTATCTCCGCTGTGCATATTTGTTGAATTTACATTTGCACACATGGGTATTTAATTTTATAAATTATAATGCATGGCTCAGTTTGCTTAAAAAGCCCCATAGATTGGCTCCATGTTCCCTCCCTTGCCTTTGGTCCAAGGGTGGGTACATTACAAACTCTTTTTCAGTAACAATGTATGTCGATTCTGCAGGAGTCAAATTTTTACTAGCAAAGTACATGGCATGTGATGTTTGTCTCTCTTTTTGACCTAATACTGTTCCTATAGCTATGTCAGAAGCATCAATGGATATATGGAAGGGAAGGGACCAATTCGGGCCCCTAAGTATTGGTGCCACTGATAGCTTTTCCTTCAAAGTTTCGAAGGCATGTTGACAAGGTTCAGTCCATTAGAATTCTATGTCTTTCATGAGTAGCTTGAACATAGGTGCGGCTATCTTAGTGAAGTTTTCAATAAAACGTCTATAATAGCCTACATGGACAAGAAAGCTTCTTACTTCCTTCGGAGTTCTTGGAGGAGGAAGATTAACAATTATTTCTATCTTGGAAGGATCTACCTTGATACCTTGAAGAGAGACATGATGTCCCAGAACTATGCCCTCGGTTAGTAGCATCTTACATTTTTCATGACTAAGGGCTAAGTTCGTTTCTTGGCACCGAATAAGAACTGTTTCGAGGTTATCAAGGGATTCTTGGAAGGTATTGCCATAAACTGTAAAATCATCCATATAAACTTCTACACACTCATGTATAAGGTCAACAAAGATTCCTAGAACTGCACACTGGAAGGTGGCAGGTGCATTACATAGGCCAAATGGAAACACTCGATAGGCATATGTCCCCCAAGAACAAGTAAAGGTTTTATTGTCTTGATCCTTAGGTGCTATTAATATTTGATTGTATCCACTATACCCATCAAGGAAAGAAAAATATTGTTTCCTTGACAAGGTATCTAACACTTGGTCAATGAAAGGTAAAGGGAAGTAGTCCTTGAGAGTGGCCTTGTTCAATTCTTGAAAGTCAACAAAGATACGTCATTTCCCTGTGACTTTCTTTGGAACTACTACCAGAG
The DNA here is from genome assembly GCA_027924585.1 of Larix kaempferi. NCBI lineage: Eukaryota > Viridiplantae > Streptophyta > Pinopsida > Pinales > Pinaceae > Larix > Larix kaempferi. The sequence goes on from BSBM01000123.1 coordinate 496,123, forward strand.
GAGACACCAATTTACTGTTAGAAATTGGGTAGATGAAACCAACGTTAAGGATTTTTTGTAATTCATCTTTTACTATATCCTTTAGGGATGGATTCATTCTTCTTTGGGGCTTCCTGACAGGAGGTATGTTTGAATCCATGTAAATGTGGTGAATACAAGTATCTGGGTGTATACCCTTCATATCGGTGTATTCCCATGCAAATTCTCTAGTTTGACTCTTGAGAACTTTTAATAATTGTTTTTGTTGACTCTCATCTAAACCTGGATTTATATGTAGAATTTTTTCGGAACTAACCCCAGAAGGTATGGTATAGGATCCTAGATGTTCTTCGATTGCGAAGACATAAGGTGTACTTGTAAATGTTGAGAGGCTCATGCTTTCTTGGAATTCATCTCCAAAGATTTGGTCAAGTTGGGAAAAAGACTGAGGAAATTCTATACATGTTGTGGAAGAAATAAATTGGTTCAACAAATTCTTGGTATTCCGTTCTTGAAATGCCCAGGAGAAATCACTATCAAGGGAAAGTTCTTCCAAGTTCTCATCCCCAAAGGGACAATCTAACCAAAATAGGTTTTCAGTTACTGGCTGAGCTGGTGGGTATAAGGCGAGTTTTCTTGTAGATAACCCATCATAGATAATCATCTCTCCATCCCTACATCCTATAAATGCATTAGCAGTGGTCAACCAAGGTCTTCCCAGAATAATGGGGTGTCCTTTAGAAGGGTCTTTTGATTCTATGACCATAAAGTCCACATGATATTCCCATGAAGCTACTGATACAATGATGTCATCTAAGATCCCAGCAGGTTGTACCATAGTGCGATCTGGGAATTCTAGCATTGTTGGGGTAGGGCGGAGGAACTGTCCTAAATGGAGAGTTTCTAAAACTATGGTAGTCATTAGGTTAATAGAATCTCCTAGATCAATAAGTGTGTTTCCCATGGTAGTGTTATTGATAATAACAGTCACCACAGGATTTCCTGGATTTGTATACTTTGGAATTCTAGGTTGGTTTGCTATGCAATCTGACATTTCACCTATGCTATGGATCGTCGGAGGGTCTTTTTGTTTTCTACCTGGTATTTTAATACAGAGTTCCTTTATCACTTTACTATAGATTGGTATATATTTAATGGCTTGTAACAAAGGGATCTTAATACAAATATTTTTCAATTTGTTATTGATATCATACTCTGGATCAGTTATAGTTTTTTCTATTACTAGACGCTCCGGATATGGGGGTGAATTTTCTCCTGTAATTACTTCTTTATGAGGATGGTTGTGTGTTTAAAATTTAGGAATGACCACATCTTCAATAATGGCATCATTCAAAACTTCACTAGGTATGTTTTCTTCTTCATTCTCTTCTCGGATAACAATTGATGACTTGGGCTGATCTTGCAAAACTATTCCAGACCGCAGTTGAATCTCATGTACTGGTGCGGTCAAAATGGCATATGATGGAAGAGGTAGAAACCCAATGATATTGAGGGCTTGAGTTGGCTTGTTGTTAGGATTTGGTATCGGTTGTGTAGGTAATATTGTGGGTCTTGGAGGATTCATATTTTGGAAATGGTGAGGTTGATTTGTGATAGGGGGTAGTGAAGGAGGTACAAATCCAAGCAAAATTTGTTGGATATTAGGTGGGTAAGGATAGTTAGGCATAGGAGGTGGTGGTTAAGCATAAACCTGTCCTCTCCATCTGTGTGGCCATTATTGCTGTTGAGGATTCCGAGGAGGGTACTGAGGTGGCCAATTTTTCCAACCTGAAGTGTTCCATTATTGAGGAGGTTGATAAGGATAGTAATAGGGTGTAAATTGTGATGACGGATCCTAATATGATGATTGATCTCTAGGTTTCCAAGGCCTCCTAGATGTTCACCAAAGTTTCCACTCTTATATACAGCTTGCAACCCAAGCAATGATGGACAATTATCAGTTGGATGTTCTTATGTACAAATGTGACAAACTGAAACATTATTCATTGGACATTCCCGTTGGGGATGTTTAGTTCTACACCTAGGATAGAAAACAATCATTGTTGCACGCTCTTCATCCTGTCTCTTTTTGGCTTGTAATGCATCCAATTGAGAACCCATGGCTCCTAAGATATCTGTTTTCAAATTTTCCAATAGGTTTCCCAACTCTACCCTTACAACTCCACCAGGACCGGATGTGTTTCCTTTTAGGTTCCTAGCATAATATTCTTGAAAATGTATTCCACCTTTCCCTCTACTCCTAGAGTAATTCCTACATAGCTCACAAATATGTGCAAAATATTTATGAGAGATGTCTCCTACTGCCATGAGATTAAGGTTTTCTAAGAATTCTTCTGAGATCCCCTTGAGGAATAGTGTCCTTACTGCATATTCCTGAATATCACTATATTTGGATTTATGTAACACATAGTTAAATATTTCGAGATAGTCTTCTAGGCTCTCATCTTCAAGTTGTTGTATTTTAAAAATATCATTGCAAGAGTCCTTAGGTTTATAGTAATCCTGATACTTCCGTAGAAATGCATTCTTCATGTCTTCCCAAGTTCTAATACTAGATTCTCCTAGTCCCATAAACCATCGAAGAGAAGAATCTTTTAATGTGGCAGGAAAGAGTTTTAGCTTTTGTCCATCTTGTAGATAGTTATAACTCCTACACAAAATGTCAAATTTGAATAAGAATGTATCTGGATCCTCACTACTCTTCCCATAAAAGGTTGGTAGTGAGGAAGGAGGGATGTTTTTCATAGTTACATCTTGTGTAGTGTGTTGGGCCCAGGTTGAGACAAAGTTTTGGAAACACCTTTTTGAGATAAGCAGGGAAAGTTGAGCTGAGCGCAGCTCAAAAATACAATCTTGGCTAAGTATTGAGGATGCCGTGAAGTTGTGCGCAACATCCAACTTTTGACCACACCGCGGAGTTGCGCGCAGCATCGAATTTTTGGCCGTGATGCAAAGACCAGTACTGCGCAGAAGCAGTGCTGCGGAGTTAGGAGGCCACGTGGAGCCAGCAAAGCAGAGTGCTAGACAAGTATAAGGTGCAGGTACCGGTTGGACCGGTAGTAGCCATTTTTGGAAAGATATTCCAGGGTTGCCAAGCAGCGGACATAAGCAAATCAGGAAGGCAGCCACGCGTGGGTTGTTAAGGAAAGTGATGTTTGGCATGCTTAGAAGGTAAAAACATTAGAGAGAAACGGTTTGGAAGAATCATCCTGTAGGCACGTGTGCGACAGGATGAGGACGTGGAGATCCACCATGATCAAGCAGACGCTACCAGGAGCCAGCAAGTCGGTTTGGAAAATCGACGCAGTTTTGGAAACCCTTAGGGTTTTGGGTTTTAGGTCTTCGACATTGTACAGATATGACCTTCAAGCATGATCTATTTAAGAAGACAATTTTGTATCGGATGGGGTTGTTGGTTGGTTGTTGTTTCTCTATTTTTGGGGGCTAGATGCTAGTTGCTAGAGTAATCATGATATAACTTTTGTATTGAGAAATCTCTCCGAGCTGAGAATATTGTAAAGGCTCTGCAGCTGTGTGCGCAGAGACCTAGCCGAGAGAAAGGAAAGTTTGTAGCTAAGTGCACAAACTAAGGACAGTTGCTCCATCCCTTTTGAAAGAAATATATTACCAACCATTCTTGTGGACGTAGCTTTCCATCCAGGGAAGTGAACCATGTTAAATCCTGTGTTATGCAATTATGTTTTATGAATGAATGATTGTCTGTATTGTCTATAGAATGAACGTTTGAATGTTTCCTTGCATGTTGTAATAGGAGAACTTTGATATGCATTTAGCAATAGGAGAAGTTTGGGAATGATATGCTAGGTTCCACGGGAACAGATGAATGGTGAACATTTCAATTATATGTTAAAATCGTGAATCAGTCATTTAAGTTTAATACTTTCTTAAACACAGTGAAGGAACGCAGCACGGTTAGTCGCATCTGTCATTTCAGTTCACATTGTAATAATCTAAGTCCTTGAATGAATGCTAGAAAGATAACTAGTAAATGCCTGAATGGATGGATGGGTGATATTCATCTCAGTGCCTTGACCTTTTCGAGATCTTCCAAGTAGAGGATAAGTGTGGTTGATTCGTAGTTCTAGTAAAAGATTCACAGCAGCGAGAAGCCCTTAGTGAGGCCCACAACGTTGCCATCACCGCACCGTAGTCGCTCACAGCGTAGATCTTACTACGTACCACATTGCCGCATCGCTTTGACCCGCAGCACACTCCTTCTGTCCCGTGATGCGCAACTTGTTCATATAAACAACTCATCATTTACTATGGAAACCTGATTCCGCAGTACCCCATAAGATACACCTCGGGTGAGACCTCAGCCTGCTTGTAGGTTGTTGCTGAAAGGGCCAGTGCGAAGGGGTTTTGTTGGTCAAAAGGGAGAACCGCAAAGAACGTGGGTCTAACTGGAAACCTCTCGGTCAGTGTAAGCCAACAAATGGTTCCGTTGCCACACTAGAATCCATAATGATTTGCAATCATGTTGTGTGAAGAAGAATATCAGTTCCCCGAAGGATCTGACTATTGGCATCCTAAAAAGACAAAAATCCAAGCTTGATGGGACAAGAATATAAGAGATTTTAAAAGACAATAGAATATACATCCGCGCTTAAGTGACACACAGTGGTCAGAGAGATATCTGTTTGACGATATTCACGAGATTTTCTGGGCATCATTCCTTAACGAGCTGCATTCATGGATCTCGCAGCTCGCATAGAAGAAAACCTGTTTCCAGGGAGGAGTACCCACGGAGTGGAATCCTGGGCTCATAGCACAGCTCAAAGCGTTATACAACCCGTTGTCACACGCAGTTGATTATTGGGTTGATCATATGCTAGAAGGCTTTGTAACAGAATTTGCTATAGACACACTCAAATCCTACAGCCAAGCAGAAGCAAACTTTTTTGGAGGATTTCCAAGGTAAGTTTCTGAACAATCTCAGTCTATACATTAAGATGTTGTTAGCTGAGAAAGGTGTTTTAAGAATGCAGTAATATTCTTGAAGTCTGTCATGATAAACAGTACATATATTGATTCTGACGAAGAGACACATACCCTTAGAAGTGGCAAGAGATATAAATTTAATAAGAATCTTACTGGTCCTAAACTTCATATAGATATTGAGATCCCTTGTGACCTTGATAACAAAGTTGCACAACCATTTACCCCTAAGAATTCGCCGGCTGCACAAACCGCGCCACCCTTATCGCAGAACCCACCCACTACGCATCCCACCCCGCAGATTAGTCAGCCTAGTCCGTCCCTCCCGATAGTCCCATTTGTGTTCACTGCACAGATCCCTTTACAGTAGCCACGCACTAACCAGAGTTCCCCACAAACTAACCCGACAATGGAAAACAAAGATATGAAACTGCCAATATTCAAAGGAACTGGCCTAGAAGACCCTGATCAGCATTGGTTCCTTTGCGAAGCCGTATGGAGTGTAAGACAAATCCAGGATGATGCTGTGAAGCAAGCATAGCTCATCACCACATTTAGAGACAGAGCTTTACACTGGTTTATGAAATATTCTCAGATACAGCCCAGATCCCTCACAGAAATTAAAGCCACGCTAGTGGATGAGTTCAACAAACCAAAGTCTGAATCTCAGTGTATAACTGAGTTAAAGGAAATAAAGTAGAGACCAACTGAAACGGTCTGGGAATTTGATCAAAAGTTTAAGACCTTGCTAGACCAAGTAAGTTTTGTTATACTGCCAGAATAACATAAAGAATGGTTCATTGCTGCATTGTTACCCCATATCAGATTACCATTGATGCAACAGAATGTTCTATCATAGGCAGAGGCCTTGGAAATCGCAATGAAGCTGGAAGCTTCACCAATTGGTGATACTAGTTCTGGGATATCTTAGATCCAGAACTAGCTGACCACCCTAACACTTGAACTACAAAGTATGAAAAATGGTAAAGAACAAAGATATGAACCTAGACAGAAGGTCTGGTGTACAGGTTGTAAAGGAGAAGGTCATGACCGCAAGCATTTCCCTCTATTCTGTGACTATCTTAACAGTGGTGCGCCTAACCCATTAAATCATAATCAGGCCCCGTGGTGTGAAATTTGTAGAACCACAGGACATAGACCTGAAGACTGTTACCTCATCAAGAAATATGTGAAAACTCCTAAGAATTTATACTGCAATTTCTGTAAATCAGTTGGACATGATGAATCCAACTGTCGCGCATATGAATTAATGAATGAAAGAAAATGAGATATGGATGCAATGAGAGGCACTGGCGTATACCGCATACAGGAAGAAAATCAGCCTAAGCAAGATAACACACAATATGACCAAGGAGGATACAGAGGTCGTGGTGGTGGATACCGCGGCAAAGGAAGAAATGCTAGTCCGATGCAGGGAAGAGGCCGCAGCCAAGTCATTTGTTATAATTGTGGCCAACCCGGTCATGTGTCTAGATATTGTGTTAACCCATGCACCATGTGCAATTATTGTGAATCATTTGAGCATGTTATTGAAGATTGCCCAGTATTAGAGGTGGAAATGCAGAAGAGAAGACGAACAGAGGCTCCGAATCCAAATGTCCAGTGGATCGCAGTAGAAAATAGACCAGTGGATCTGAGCATCAATGTGGTCATGTGCAGTGGTGCCGAGACAGGCCGCAAAGAGGAGCAGAAGCCTCAACATCAGGGGAGGCACATACAAAGAAGGAACCCCTTGAAACAGTATGGATAAGGAAAGCTCCAGGAAAAGCACCCCCTCTTAACTTGCAGAAGAACAAGGAGATCTTCATTGATGTGCGGGATACCTTTAGAGAACCAGCAGATAAGCCATCAAGGATCCCGCTGCGTAGTGAAACACCGCATGTTGAAGACATGCCGGCTCCTTATGATAAAACAAGCACTACAACAGATGTTTGTACTTCTGTTGCGCAGTTCCTACGAAGCTGCATGAAGTTACTAAAAAGTGAGAAAGCCATAGTAGAGCTCTAGAAGCTCATCAGCCAGTATGAACCTCAGATTGCAATAGAGACTCCAGATAGCGTTGTACATCATATAAGGAAGTACAAAAGAACAGGCCGAGAGTGGAGGCTCACTGCGCATATAGGAGATTTTGAAATGGATGAAGTCATCCTTGATCTGGGATTAGAAGTGAATGTCTTGACTAGGCAGACATGGTGGCAGATGGGTCGACCAAAATTGCTCTGGTCACCAATCCAGTTAAGAATGGCTAATCAAGAGAAGGTCATACCTTTTGGCTGCTTAGCTAATGTAGTAGTTGACATCGACGGAGTACAGAGTCATGCATACTTTGAAGTTATTGAAATTGTGGATGATAGTCAACCTTTTCCAGCAATATTGGGAATTGATTGGGCTATGGATAAATTGGCTATCATAAACTTGAAGACAAAGAAGATGATCTTTGAAGGGAAGCATCTTAGGGTCATCACACCATTGGATCCTAAAGATGGTGACAGATACAATGAGTCGATTTAGGAGGAATCCCAAGCTCAAGATTTAGACTTACTATACCAGCTGACTACGAACAAGGAAGACTATATTAATTCTACTGCGGACGGTACGCTCAGCTGGCGATGTGACACTTCTTGTATCTTTGACTCAGATATAGGACTGGAGAATTGGAAAAGCTGCATGCATGAAGTATCAGCAAGAAGATGTGCGCAAGTTACGAAATCACTACGCTGGATCGGAAAAGAGGTGAGTCCTATTCCCACATATGATGGTTCTACTAATGTTTACAGTTTCATAAGGGAATATACTGCAGCTATACCAGATGAGCATAGACTACCAAATTTAGATATAGCATTGCGCGATACACCTGCCAGATGGTGGAATGCACATAAGAAGACATTGACCACTTGGGATCAATGTAGAACTAAGATGCAGATCCAGTTCGTCGAAAGGGTTACTTTACCCTTCGAAAAGTATAATGGACAAACAGACCCTAGTCAGTATATTGAATTCTGTTCAAAGGCATGGGTGGGAAGACCACCTACAGAATGGGTAAATTTATTTGTACATACATTGGATGCGGGTATCCCAGAAAAATGGTACCTCGACCTGGAGCTACGCAGTAAACTCACTGATTGGGACTTGCTCACTACGAACTTCCAGAAGGACTTCAGTTTTGAAGATGAGAATCCATTAATCCACGAAGCATTATAGCTAATAAAAAAGCACATATTCCAGGACGACTATCATCATCAAAACATAACATTGCAGGAATTTTTTGGGACAGATTGCGTTCCTGCGCACTTACAATCAGAATGGAAGGAACATGAAGAGCACTTTATCGAGTGTTACAACTTAGCTGAACATACCAATGATACAAATGAAGATGATGAGGAGGACCTGTGCAACATAGATATACCAGAGTCGGAAGGCACGCGCGAGGTAGAAGGACCTCCGTTGGAAATCCTAGATATAACTGGACCAGTAAAAACACAAAAAGTGAACATTGGCTAAGACAAAGAGCCGAAGTTCGCATCAATAGGATATTATTGGGATGATCAAACTGTTGCAGAGATCACAGATACCTTACGTGAGTATCATGAACTGTTTCCAACAAAATTTACAGAGATGAAAGGAATTTTGGGAGACCTAGGGGTCACGAAAATACCTTTAAAGCCAGGTGCTAAGCCTGTCAAGCAAAGGCCATACAGATTAAATCCGCGCTACAAGGAAAAAGTCCGCGCAGAGCTAGATAAGATGCTAGAGGCAGGAATCATTGAACCAGTCGAAGAATCCGAATGTATTAGCCCCATGGTTGTTCAAGACAAGAAAGCAAAAGGCGAGATCAGGATTTGTGTGGATCTCAGAAAACTGAATGATGCTTCCATGCACGACACATTTCCTACTCCATTCACAGACGAAGTGCTTGATAATGTTGGAGGAAATGAGGCATATTCTTTCATTGATGGTTTCTCTGGCTATGAGGCATATTATTTCACTGATGGTTTCTGAGGAAATTTAGACACTACTTGCTGGGATCGCACTTCCTTATGTTTAATGACCATTCTGCATTGAAATATTTGGTTAACAAGCCAGTGTTAGGGGGACGCATATGCAGATGGCTATTGCTGTTCCAAGAATATGACTTTGAGATTATTGTCAAGCCAGGAAACACCTTTTTGAGATAAGAATGGAAAGCTGAGCTGAGCGCAGCTCAGAAATACAATCTTGGCTAAGTATCGAGGATGCTGCGAAGTTGTGTGCAACATCCAACTTTTGACCAGACTGCGGAGTTGCGCGCAGCATCGAAGTTTTGGCCGTGATGCGAAGACCAGTACTGCGCATAAGCAGTGCTACGGAGTTAGGAGGCCACATGGAGCCAGCAAAGCAGAGTGCTGGACAAGTATCAGGTGCAGGTACCGGTTGGACCGGTAGCATCCATTTTTGGAAAGATATTCCAGGATTTCCAAGCAGCGGACATAAGCAAATCAGGAAGGCAGCCACGCGTGGGCTCTTAAGGAAAGCGACGTTTGACACACTTAGAAGGTAAAACTGTTAGAGAGAAATGGTTCGGCAGAAGCAACCTGTAGGCATGCGTGCAACAGGAAGGCCGATAGTGATAGGATGAGGATGTGGAGATCCACCATGATCAAGCAGACGCTACCAGGAGCCAGCAAGACGGTTTGGAAAATCGACTCAATTTTGGAAACCCTTAGGGTTTTGGGTTTTAGGTCTTCAACATTGTACAGACATGACCTTTGGGCATGATCTATTTAAGAAGACAATTTTGTATGGGATGGGGTTGTTGGTTGGTTGTTGTTGCTCTATTTTTGGGGGCTAGATGCTAGTTGCTAGAGTAATCATGATATAACTTTTGTATTGAGAAATCTCTCAGAGCTGAGAATATTGTAAAGGCTCTGCAGCTGTGTGCGCAGAGACCTAGCTAAGAGAAAGGAGAGTCTGTAGCTGAGTGCACAGACTAAGGACGGTTGCCCCATCCCTTTTGAAAGAAATATATTACCAATCATTCTTGTGGATGTAGCTTTCCATCCGGGGAAGTGAACCACGTTAAATCCTGTGTTATGCGATTATGTTTTATGAATGAATGACTGTCTGTATTGTCTGTGGAATGAACGTTTGAATGTTTCCTTGCATGCTGTAATAGGAGAACTTTGATATGCATTTACCAATAGGAGAAGTTTGGGAATGATATGCTAGGTTCCACGGGAACAGATGAATGGCGAACATTTCAATTATATGTTAAGATCGTGAATCAGTCATTTAAGTTTAATACTTTCCTAAACACAGTGAAGGAACGCAGCACGGTTAGTCGCATCTATCATTTCAGTTCATGTCGTAATAATCTAAGTCCTTGAATGAATGCTAGAAAGATAACCAGTAAATGCCTAAATGGATGGATGGGTGATATTCATCTCAGTGCCTTAACCTTTTCGAGATCTTCCAAGTAGAGGATAAGTGTGGTTGATTCGTAGTTCCAATAGAATATTCGCAGCAGCGAGAATCCCTTAGTGAGGCCCGCAACATTTTCATCACCGCACCGTAGTCTCTTGCAGCGTAGATCCTGCTGCATACCACATCGCCACATTGCTTTGACCCACATCACACTCCTTCTGTCCTGCGCTGCGCAGCTTATTCATATAAACAACTCATCATTTACTATGGAAACCTGATTCTGCAGTACCCCATAAGATACACCTCGGGTAAGACCTCAGCCTGCTCGCAGGTTGTTGCCGAAAGGGCTGGTGCGGAGGGGTTTTGTTGGTCAAAAGGGAGAACCGCAAAGAACCTGGGTCTAATTGGAAACCTCTTGTTTAGTCTAAGCCAACACAGTGTCTAGGATAGAGAATCCAAAAGTACCTTTAGTTCTAACCTCTCCCTCTTCTTCATCTTGTCGGACATGATCTTCATTTTCATCCTCCATGAAGAATTGATTTCTAAAGAGAGAATACTTAGTTCTTTCTTAGGGAATATGGGATATCCCAACGATCTAATTCAGGAAGAGTATTTTTCTTTTTAGGAGGAGAATTACTAGCTACGTGGGAGTCCAGTTTTGAAGGTCCTGCCATTGTTGTTTCAATCTGTGAAATAACTATGTTCACAGAATTTTCAAAAAGAGTATCTAATTGTGTAGGATCAATAAAGTCTACTAAGTTTGGACCACCTACTATTGAAAAGGTAGTGTCTTTGGGTTTTTGAACTAATGGAGGGTTGAGAAGTTCTGAAGTTTTATCCTTTTGAATTTGTTCTTGTCTAAGTTCGGTATCAATATGCGCTTGAGGTTCTTCTAGTAAAATTTCTTTGTGAACAGACTTTTCTGATGTCCCTATGGTTTCCTCTAATTGATTTCCAGAAAGGATTTCCTTTGATTTCCAAGTAGGACTATCCCCTTTAGGTGTCTTCCGATACCTTTCTGCTGAGTTAGTAGTTGGGGTGGCACGCCCCCCATATAGGTTAGTAGGAATTTTAGTAGGGATTTTAGTAGGAGGGCTAGTTTTAATAAATCTACCTTTTGAGTCTCTAGACCTATTCATGAAAATAAAACTATAACTGAAATAAATTCTAACTGCATCACTACTATTGTTGGGTTTTGGGGATGCCTGTTATAACAGATGCGTAGGTTCTTACCTCTTGTGTTACCGCTCACCTGCCACCAACCTATTTCTAAGTTTCAAAAATGAAAATTCAAATCTATCACTAAGTTTTTAAAAGAGGATTCAACCTATCTACAACTGAGTTTTACCTATCTACAACTGAGTTCTACCTATCTACAGCTGAATTCTACCTATCTACAACTCCCCGGAAATGGTGCCAAAATGTTGAGGTGTATTTACTGTCTTAAGGAATCACAAAAATATTTAATTATCGACCAGGGTTGGTAATCTTAGAGTTGTGGCACAGTATATGCTGAGGTAGAATGGGACCTAAGGTTTCGGCTCGATAGACCTTAGAAATGTTTAATAAAGAAAATATTGAAAGATCTTTCAAAATGAAAAAAACATAGTCAAACTCCTAGAATACAACTACTGAACTGATTAAACCTAACTAAACCAATAGATCATAATAGTATCAAGCTATACTACTCTACTCTATGAATGATAACTTAAAAGATAAAAACAACAAATATTATTCTAGGAAGCAAAACTTAATCCAAACAGAACTACTTTGATGAAATTGAACGCTGTTGATTAATTCAAACTCTAATCTCAGAATTAGAAAATAATTGTAAATGAGCTCAGAAACGTATGTATGAAATTATTTAACTGACAACTAAGGAAATAAGAAATTAAATGATCTTTAAAACAAAGTTACAATCTACTACTAAATTCAAGAGTTAAACTATTCAAGCATTCAACAATTACTTAAAACTAAACAAAACACCTAATTCCACTCTCCTTGAGGATTATGAGGAAATGTATCAAATGTAATAGGAACGGGAGAGAATGTATCAAAATGACTTTCGAATGTAGCAAGAAAACAAAATGGAAGCAAATCTAGTTTAACTTCGACAAACAAGTGCAAACTAAAGAGTGTCCAATTACAACTAACTTTAAACATTGTAATCTATCTTTTATCCATAAGAAAATGACTTGGAACAAATGAAATCTAGAAGCAAGTAGAAAACTTAATAAATATATTTACTTGAAACTGAATTTGATTGAGAAGTAAGTAGAAAACTTGATAAAGATATTTAATGTAAAATCAAGTAGAAAACTTGATAAAGATGTCTTATCTCTGAACCAAAACCTATTCTATGAACATCTTTATTAATTATGGGAATGGGAAAACTAATCCTATGCTTGAACTAAGAAATTATCAAAACTAATGTACTTTGGAAAATGAAATTACTACGTTCAATCTGAAATCAATCTTAAGAAACATGAAATAACTAAACTAAGAATGAAATTGATAAATTTTAGAATAGTAAAGCATTAATGAATTAGATATAAAAGAATCATAATTTGTAAGGCAACTAAAGCAAAGTTAAGGAAATGGAATGGAAACTAAGAATAATGATGAAACTTAATTAAAACACTATGTAGTGTGGAACAAGATCTTAATTACATCTAAGAATGCTAATTAAATGCAAGAAATATTACGTTCGAAAACCTAAGAAACTGGATTCTAAACAAGCATAAAAACAATGCAGAAAATATTAAAGTCTGTATGACGATCCAGATGACAGTCTGAAAGACGGTCCGAATGACAGTCCGGATGGAAGAAAACGATTTAAACTAAGGAAAGAAGCAGACTAAATGATCTTAACACCAGCTGGTTGATGCATATGAACCTACAGTGCAGGGAAATCAGTAAATAGACTGTATAGAAGCTGAAATAAGAAAAATCCATCTATACTAATCATTATCTAAGGAAACAACTATTTATATGGCATAATAAAACAAAGCTGAAATGTAAATAAAACTAACCTACAGCTACAGGAAAAAATAGCAGAACTAATTCTAACTATGAATTAAACTTGAACTACTGAAACATTAACTAACTAATTCTATCTAATTGCAAATGAAAGGACTGAAAGTAAACTACGAAGATTTAAGCATGACCGACCACTTTGACTTGTGAATTAAACTATCAAATTAAACTAACAACAAGATATGAATTACAGGAAAATAAAGAACTGTCATGTACAGGAAACAAGTTAAATACTGGAAATGAAAACTATTTAATTGCAGAAAAGAAATGCAGAATATATACAATAAAACCTCTGGTTATTGAGGGGCACTTCTCAGCAATCAGGTATTGAAGCTTAACTCAAATTCTTCGCCAACAACAGAACATCAACAACTAAAAAACTGGAACTTCCATTGATTGATAAAAATTACACAGCGTCTATATAAAAATTACGGCTATTGTCTATGTGTTACAACTGCTCTGTATACGTATGTATGTTGTGTTTCTTTACAGGAAACGTCTTTATATAGGTTTACAATAAGAGAGAAGGTCGACGTAGTTGACCTCTCTAAAACTAGAGATCTTAATGGATACAAATGGCTGCAGGGTGGTTTATGACAGCGCACAGGCCGTCTGCCTAAGTCCATGATGTTGATTCTCCTTGACGCGAATAGTTGGGCGTTGGTTCCCTTCAATCGTGGGAAGAGGATGTGTTGGCAAGCTGGGCGTGGGAGAATGAGGAAATTCTGGAATGTCGACATGGGAAAAGAATGCACTATCAAGCTGAGTGAACGAGAGGATGGATCTTCTGGAATAAAGGCTCCCCAATTGTGAGCGACACTTCCTTAATAGAATCCACATAATCGTTTTCGTCTTTATTGCCCCGAAATATCTCAACCAACGATTCTGCGGGTATGAATGGAGGGTTGAACGATGGTTCGGATGCAGCAGGGCATCTTCGGCATGAATGCGTGGCTGAATGAAGGTCCGAATGATGACCACCACCTGTAGAACAAAAACTAAATGCCGAACACGTCTAGAAATGTGAGATGATTGTCAATGAACCATAAAAAATGATGATAATTATTCACGATTCATATGATATTCAAATAAATGCATACCTGGGTCTGTTTGATGGTCTGATTGGCAAAGAGAATGACTTATCATATCAAAATAGTGAAATAACGCCAATCAGAGCATGTTTACTGATCAAAATGGTGATAAAAATGGATGCCAACAGATAGATACTTGTCTTTGGAAGAGTATTTCTACTTGTGTAAATATTTTCAGGGACTTTTTAGTGCACGTTGTTTGTTTTATTTCTTTTTCCTACCTTTTTCCTTGGTGTCTTCTATGAGCCACCATGGCCAATCAAACTTTGATTAGGTCCAAAAGTATTAAGGGAAAATCTCCTGAATAGAGAGAGTTACATGTTCCTAGGTGAAGAATGGATTACAATAATCCACCCCCTTAGGGAGCAAAGGATGAAAATCAGAAACCAAAAATAGAACACAAAGAAGAAAAGAACCATTCCAGTTCTAGCGATTCTGAGAGTTCATCCAAAGAAGGACACATTAGTGACTCTGAGGGTGAGTTGAATAACTCCCCTAGAGCCACTTCTCCTCGACCTAAGCATAAATTAGGTCCCATAGCTATTGAAAATATTTTAGACCCCAAAGGATTGTTAATCCCATCACAAAGTCTGAATTTGGTGCACAACCAAGAACTTCATATATCTGTTAATCTGATATCTAAACAAGCTAGGATGGAGAACACAAGGGAAGTGCCTATTACTAGTGAGGTCACACCACCAAACACTTCCATTCCTATAGGAGAAGGTAACCTACTATGCAGGATAATTTGGTTTGTTCCCACCATCCACAATGGTACTCACTAGAGAGTATACATCTATGCCACAAGACACCAACCCTTTCTCTTTTGGGATGACATTCCCAGGTTTCCAACCTATGAATTCCAACATTCCTCCTATTACAATGAACATCGTTGCCCCTTGTAGTGGTCTTTCAGTTCCATCCAATGCTTTCCCACCCCATATTGGACAAGTGTCCATGCCCAACCCTTCCACAGTGATTGGGGTTGTTCCTAACCCCATAATTCCTTAGATGAACATGCCTTCCAAGGAGTGGGAGGTATCAATCCTAGGTTCCATTTAGGACAAAGTATACCACAAAGCAATGCAATTTATCCTAGAATAGGGGGCACTAGTTTCGGATTTCCCTTGGGGCATAATATGAAACTAGGGAACATTCCTTCGTCTGGGGTGGGAGGGATGAACATGTTTAACACTACCATTCTAAAAAATTCTCAAGGAAGCCAAGCTTTCATGGGGGGCATACCTAGGATAAATTTTGCACCCTTTTTATAAACTCAGTTCAGTCAAAACCAATTTTTTTTATACAATAATCAACCCTTCACGAATCCTAGGCATCCTTATGTACCAAGCCAATATTTTGAAAACACAAACCAATGGGAAACAAATGCTCCCAGGGCTTGTAATTCCATGGCACATACAAAGTTATCATTTTTGGCTACTTTGAACTTGTCAGACCTGGAAAAACTAACCAATGAGACAGTACTGTATGATCCTAGATGGCCACCTATCCCTACTAAATTTCCTTTAGACTTCCCTAAGCTTGAAGGAAAGCCTAAAGAAGTCCCGACCAACCAACTATTAGGTAGCATTCATTCCCACAAGAATCGAATTAGTTCTTGTTTTAAGGAGCACCCTTGAGCTGCATTCAAGGAGATGATCTTGGCCTGAGCTATATATATGTATCTCTGTATGTAAACACAGAAGTTAGTAATGAAGTATTGTTACGCTACCAAATTTCCATTGTTTTAAGGAGCACCGTTGAGCTGCATTCAAGGAGATTAGCTTGGCCTGATCTATATATATGTATCTCTGTATGTAAACGTAGAAGTTAGCAATGAAGTATTGTTACGCTGCCAAATTTCTATTGTTTTAAGGAGCACCATTGAGCTGCATTCAAGGAGATGAGCTTGGCCTGAGCTATATATATATGTATCTCTGTATCTGAACACAGAAGTTAGTAATGAAATATTGTTACGCTGCCAAATTTCTATTGTTTTAAGGAGCACCATTGAGCTGCATTCAAGGATATGAGCTTGGCCTGACCTATATATATATCTCCTTATGTAAACACAGAAGTTAGTAATGAAGTATTGTTATGCTGTCAAATTTCTATTGAATTTGTTATTTTCTTTGTAAGATCCATTCCAGTACTGTGTTGATGTTTATGCATTGAAGAACTTTGTAATTGTAATTTACAGTTTGCAGCTGGTGTGTTAACTCATAGGTTCATAATTCTAGCAAGTAAGGGCCAACCTTCTGGGATTGTGAAACCTCTTTTGTTTATTCAGTAGATCAACTTGTTTGCAATATAATTTTGTTTTGATTTATGCATTTCTGTATTTGTTCCTTATATTTTTATACATGTTCATATTTTTTGTTCCATACTAGTTAATTCTATTTTTTTGTATATATGTAATTAAAATATGGTTTAGTTTCATGAATTTAGTTCGGTGAATGCTCAGGATACATCCTTTATTATACAATACTGATACAATAAGGTAATTTTTCATGCTGTCTCTTTCAGGTTGTAATTATTCTTTTAAGTTTTGTTTGTGTTATTTTAACTTACATCCTTTGTCAGTAATCCAATTCAGTTGCCATATAAGTCAATTACAGCAATCACAAAAACTAAAGGTGACTAAATCACTCAAAATCATGATTCATACACATTGTTTATATACTCCACAAACACTAAACCACTCAAAATCATGATTCATACACATTGTTTATATACTCCACAAACACTAAACCACTCAAAATCATGATTCATACACACTGTTTATATACTCCACCCGGGATTGATTACGCTCTTTGAAACTACTTCATCAAATTGTAAGCAGATTTTCTCTTGAACCGATCATGAATTTGCTATAATTTCTTTTTAATTCCATCTCAAACCATTGCGCCTTCCTTCCAAAGTCATGTTGTCATGAGAATCTTCATCAGATAATATTATTGTTTTTTTTATTGCTTTCCTTCAAAAATGGAGTAAGTATTATGTTAAGAAATTCCAAGACTTGAGCGTTTTCATATATTACACTATTTGAAATGTTTGTGATTCTACAGAAGTTTGTATTTTATGACGTCCCATATATTAAAGTTCTCTCTCTTAATACTTGTGAAGAGCTTGTTCCATTAAAATAATTTCATTCTTTTAAAGTGTATATTTTTATTTTCAATCCTCTCTCCATTAAAGTTCTCTCTCTCTTAAAATTTTGCTTTTCAATCCTTCTTCACCACATTATCACCCATCCCAAGCGGTGATCTGAGATGGCTGAAAGTATTCTCTGAGAATGCTTTATTGAAGATGCATGCAACTTGTTCATGGAAAAACCTTCAAAGCAATGATATGATCATGCACTGGATTCCAGATGTAGTGCATATGAATCTCTATATGCTTGGTTATTTGCCTTTGTAATGGGTCAATTGAGATAGTTATAGCAATCTGATTGTCATAAAATATGACTGTGGGAGTGCTAAATTCAATCCCAAACTCTAAAAGAATACCTTGCAACCACACACACTGAGTTATGGAATTCAATACTCCTTTGTACTCGGCCTCTACTGAAGAGAGTGAAATGGAACTTTGCTTTTTACTTGAACAAAAAATATGTCCTCCTCCAATCATGAAAACAAATCCGTAATTTGATTTCCGGTCTGAGCTATCACCTGCCCAATCAAAGTATGTAAAACTAAGAATATCCATGGAATAATCTGCAACATAATGGATCCCATGAGACTTAGTGCCTTGCACATAATGAAAGATCCTTTTGGCAGCCCTCCAATGAAGCTCATGTGGATGCTCCATGTACCTTGTTTCTACACTCACTACATATGAAATATCAAGTCGAGTGTGATTCAAGTACAACAAACTGCCAACTAGTTGTTTATACAAGGTTTTGTTCACCAAAGGTGTAGATTCTACATCTTCAAGTCTAACTCCTAAAAGGAAGGGATTATTTGATGGCTTGAATTATTCCATTTTGAAATTCTTTATCACGTTTTGTAATACCCCCAATTCGACCCTTAGGATATATTAGCCTTTAATGTAAATAATGTGTACATGTGAGGTATGTTTTCCTAGCGTGGAGCTCAAGGCCAAGGCCCCGCTAGTGAAAGTCCGAATTTTATTTAAAGGGGCAATTATTTGATGTTTTGACACCATGTGCTCTTAAGCCATGGAAATTGTAATAGGATGTAAATAAACATCATGCAATATAAAATTCCAAGACTGGCTATGGAGGCAACGAATGAGAAGGGGCCACGTGTATCCACTAGGGAGTGGTGAGGGGGCTATGGGAGTAAACCATAGGTTTCCATATGTCTTTATGAGAACCCATTTGACCTTTCTAGATGACATTTATTCCTGTTGTAAGAAGTGGTTGAAGAATTAAGTCAATGACTTTGATGGAGTATGGGCAGCCCTGAAATTCGTATGGGAAGGTATGGGCTCTTTTGACTTGTCCCACAAGTCACTCTACATCTTGGGGGTTGCTCCATCCTTATCCCCATTCCATTGTGGAAGTATGGGACATCTTTCTCCACCCAAAAACGAGCTCCCAACAGTGAGAAAACCGAAAATCGCGACTGTGAGAGAACCCACGTTTTGGGAAGCCAAAAATGTCCCGATTTGGTATTGGACAGAGAAATCCAATGGGGGATCCATTGGTAGGAAGCTTGGGGCGAATTTGGGAGCAATAGCTACCCCAAAAGCCATGGGAAAACCCAGTTTTAATGGCCCAGAAAATCAATGACGGATTTGGGTTGTTTGTGACAGTTTTGTGAGAAATCCGATTGTGGATGTATGAATAGAGGATGGGATTGCTGAGTCTAGTTTGAAGGGTATGTGGCTCTGGGTTTGAGCTTAGTGGACTAGCATCCTCCTCCATCTCCCATTGCATGCTTGAGAAACTCAACCGTGTGTTGGCTTAGCATGGTTGTTTGAGTGAAACCCTGACTGTGAGTGAGCCATCTAGTTCCTCCTTAGTGGATACACAGCCCAGCTCGGGGGTGATCTCTCAGCTGAAAAAATACAGGCTGGATAGAGATCTATGGTTGGGTGGAACGTTGCTCTCACGTAGCCAGTCGTTGGATATTGCGTTGCAAGATAAGTGCTCTCCGTGACTTTAATTTGTATATATATATCTGAGTTCTGTAATGTGTTATTTGAATGATTATTCTCCATGTTATTGAAATTGAGATGAAGTCTGTGCATGGCATACGAATGAGAGTGGGTCTCTTTATGTTGAATCATTCTCTGCTGTGGTAAATATGTTATGCAATTACGGTCTGTTTGTGTGCTTGCTAGTATGGTTATCCGTTGTGTTTATATTGAAACGAATCTGCATATAGAAGTTTTAAAATGTTAGTTATTTATGTGCAAAAATATTGGGGCTAAGCTTACCAAAAGCCTGGTATGTTGTTAATGTTTCCTTCCCTGTTGTTCTATGGAGAAGGGGACATTACAGGTTTGATGCATACTTTGACTAATATACTTTAATTCTTGATTTTTACTTAGAGATCTCGAGCCCCAAGAATTGTCTAAGTATAACCAAGTCAATCATGGAAAAGCTTTATGCAAAGCAATCTTCAATGAAGCAATCTCATCAATGGAGCTTCTTGTGATCAAAAGGTCATCAAAATATAACACAACAAGTAAAATTGAACTATTGATTAGTTTCATGTACACATTCGGATCATATTTGCATCTAGTAAAATATTGTGATAGGAGAAAATTATCCATCTTGACATACCAAGCTCTAGGAGCTTACTTAACCCCATATAGTGAATTCTTCAACCTGCACACAATATTAGGATCAGAAATATAACCCTATGTATTTTGCATATAGATATCCTCCTCAAGGTATCCATGGAGGAAAGCACCTTTTACATCCATGTGATGCACTTCCCAGTGCTTGGATATAGAAATTGCTAGAACTAGTCTTATTGAATCCATCTTTGCAACTGGTGCAAAGGTCTCAATATAGTCAAGGCCTTGGAATTGGGAGAATCCCTTCGCCACTAAACTTTCTTTGTACTTCAATTTTGCACCATCAACAACAAACTTTGTTATGAAAATCCACTTACACTTTACCAACGTTCTTCCAAGTGGAAGCTTGACAACTAGCTCCCAAGTTCCATTCTTTTGAAGAGAATGAAACTCCTTATCCATGGAAGAATGCCATATTGGTTCATGTGAGGATTATTCTTATGATTTACGATCATAATCAACCATCAAAAAACATTTCTCAGGCGGGAAATGATCTTTGATAGAAAGAGCATTCTCAAACTGAGATCTAGTCCTCCTAGGATCTTGAGGATTACCCACAAGTTCTACAGATGCTTCAAGATTTTTTGTATCCCAATTAGGAATTTTAGGTGAAATTGGATATGAAATCATATTGTATTCATTATCATAAATATCATAGTCAGAACTTTCATGAGAAACTTCACTTACTTCAACAGGTGGTGGTTCAGAGGATTCTCCAATTTATACTGCTTGCAAGGGTTCTTCTTCGAATTGAAAAATCCTTTCAATGAAGGATTTTTGAGTGGTCATATTCAGAAACTTGTAACCCTTGCAGAATTCTGGACAACCAAAAAATATGCATGGTTGGATTTGGGGCTGCAAATCCCTCCTCTTCTCAGGTGGAATTCTAGCCCAAGTCTTTGAGCCAAAAATCCTGAAATGAGACACATCAGGCTTGTGTCCACTCCAAGTTTCAAAAGGAGTGATTCTTTTCAAGTATTTATGTGGCACCCTATTCTGAATATAGGATCCACAATTTATGGCTTCATCCCAAATTCTTTGAGACAAAGACTTAGAATTAAGCATGCAAGTAGCCATCTCCTTGAGGGATATGTTCTTTCTATCAGCAACACCATTTTGTTGAGGTGTGTATGGAACTGTATGTTGCATATGGATTCCAGAATTAGCATAGAGTTGTTGAAAATTAGATTTGATGTACTCCCCACCATTATCAAATCTGAGGAATTTTATGTTCCTACCAGACTGGTTCTCTACTGAGGCTTTAAAAATCTTGAAAAATCCAAAAACTTCAGACCTGAATTGAAGGAAGAAGACCCAACATAATCTAGAAAAGTCATCAATGAAGGTAAGGAAATATTTGGCATTGTTTAAAGAAAAATTGGGGAATGGACCTGATATATCATTGTGAGTAAGCTCAAGGGATGCATAGGTTCGCTCAAAATTGTCTCTCTCATACTTATGTTCAGGATGTTTTCTAAGGATGCAACCTTGACAGATTCCTTTGGAAAAGTTGATGTCGGGAAGCCATATGACCATGTTATGCTCATGTAATTGGGAAAGATACTTGTAGTTAAGGTGACCAAATATATCATGCCATAGTTTTCTTGATTCATTGGCATGAGTGAGGAGAATAGAGGGTGATGAGAAAGGAACAAAGTAGGAAAACCTATAGACTTTTGAGCTATGATCAACAGTTCCTATGGAAACAAATCTACCTGTGGAAATCTCAGAAATTTCCACATCATCCAGGGGTGAATATGACCTTTTTAAGAAACCCAGTATGAGTCATCTGATAAACTAACAAGATTTTGGCAGCAAGACCTAGGACAAAAAACACATTAGTGAAAGAACCATGGTCTAGATCAATTTTTCCTTTACATTTGGAAGCAGTTTTAGAGTCATCTCCTAACACAATTGTTGGACCACCAGAAGAATCAAGAGAGGAAAAAGACTCTCTTGGGACACCATATCTCTTGATGCTCCATAATTTATAATGAAAGATGAGGATTTTGATGTCCTGGCCATAAAATCATGAACTCTCTCCTTGTCTTCAAAATTTGAACCTCCCTCCTTCTTCCTTGCGCCATCTGGAAGAGGGATGTTATTCATCTCAATAAGTTGAGCCATCATGTCAATGGTCTTCTTCATGCTGGAACTCTTAGAATGAAATCCCCTATTGCAGTATGCACACTTTCTCTTCTCTTTCTTCTTTTGTGGATTCTTCTTGGAGTTTTAGGAGTCCTCGTGTGCTCTTTGCTTGTCTTTCTTATGATCTAGTGACATTTTGGGATTATCCTTCTTCTTTCCTTTATAATTCTTTGAATCTCCAATAGCCAAAGCATGATCTTTTGATGGATTTATGGCTCCCATCAAGATTAACTTGTCTTGCTCTTGAGTGAGTGATTCCATGAATTTTTCCAGTGAAGGCATATTCCAGTTTTGAACTGTGAGCTTGGTGGCATGGAAGTTTGAAACAAATATTGAATATTCAGGGCCCAATTTTGAAAGAATGGCCAAGATTAATTGCTCATCTTTCTTATCAATTGTGCATTTCTTCAATTGTAGAACAAGTGACTTGAACTTGGAGATGTAGTCTTGGAGGGTATCAAAATTGCTTGGACTTAGTGAAACAAGTTCATTCTCTAGTTGGTGGACCCTCAATTCATCAGTCTTTCCAAATAAATCTTGGAGTTTGACCCAAACTTCATTAGGAGTGGTAAGAACATCTAGATGGAAAATAAGATAATTGGAAGTACTGAGACACAAGAGACCATAAGCTTCATCTCTTCTATTATGCCACTTAGCCTTCTCAATGATTGCAGTAGGATCAATATGAGTAGCCATAGTCACTCTGTATAGGCCTTTGATCCTCAACATAATCTCCATCAAGTACTTCCAATCAAAATAATTGAATGGATTAAATATTATGTGTTGTGACTCATCCATGGTTTCATTGAAATACGCCCTTGTGATGTTGAGTACGCCTTTTGAGAGACTGGTTCGGTCCTGTAGAAAAAATGATAAGGAGAATAATGCTACTAATTGAGCTCTAATAAAATGTGAAATTTCATTCACAGGATGATATTGCAAAGCGAACAATTACTCTAACAAATTGTCAAGCAAAATCTAGTCAAAGTTCACATAAAACAATCATGAATTTGGCGCACATAATAGAAGTCTATTGAATAAGTGTAAATCAGAAAAACATAGGCTATGTAATGGATTTCCAAATATATAATTACATCAATATTTGAAAGACAAGGAAGGCATTCGAAATCCTCACAAAAGAAGGCTTACTAAATTGGTGAAAAACCCCCTAGGTGACAAAATCACTTTCCAAATCACTCCTAAGGATCACGAATTGGAAAAATAAAGCATGTGAGGTGTTGAGTGATGGAAAAGAAACTAAATCATGGCTTTGGGAGTGAATAAAAGAAAGGAGGGAGATTTGGCCAAAAATATGTTGTTTTTAAGTCAACTAGCTTTACCTTTTCCACTTAAAGCATAAAAATGCAGGATAAAGAAGGAATGCGCCCTTCTATTCTAGGAATGGAAATAAATCACACAGAATAAGAGTAAATCTTATCTAGAATCTTTTCAAGTGCGCCCTAGTGACTCAGTATGTAAAGTGGTGTCATAATAAGATAAAATTAGGCCAACTACCTAGTCAACACTTAGGAAATAAATCAGATATGACTAATAAACTATATATTAAGTATGGAATGGGTTTTTAATATTCTAACAACCTGCTCTAATATTAATTGTTGGAATATTCAAATATACTAATAGGGGGGTGAATCATTATCACACATTTTTTAACATTCAAATCGTATTTACCATCACATTAAATTTTCAACAAAATCAATTATCACACATAAGACACAAATATTTAATGTGGAAACCCATTGAGGGAGAAAACCATTAAAAAAATGTTCTTTCAATAACTAGAGATTACAATGATTCACCAACATCAACTTCAAGGAGGCACCAAACCCCTGCTTCCTTTAACAACAACTCCCTAGACCCTCCAACGCCAATTGGAAGGAGGCACAGACCCCTAGATTATTCAACACCAACGGAAAGGAACCTACAACTCTCTTCCTTGTACCACCCTACCACCCTAATTTGATATATTTTTCTTATGATATGAAAGATCTGATATTCCCATTCCGATGTTTGATGCTTGATGTCTCTGTTCCGTAGTCTATATTCAAATATTTCTATTCCAATGTATTTGTTTCAAAGTCCGACAATTTTGTCCCAATGTATCTGTTTTGATGTCTCTACTCAGATATTTCTATTTTGGTGTATCTGTTCCGATGTCCGATGATTCTGTCCCGATGTATCTATTCCAATGTCCAACGATTATTTCCCGATATATATATTGCAATGTCTCTATTCAGATATTTCTTTTTTGAGGTATTTGTTCTGATGTCTAATGATTTTGGCCTGATATATCTATTATGATGTCTCTATTTAGATATTTCCACTACAACAAAATAGGCCATAGCACTGAAATTTTTGTTGTTTTTTAGTGTATTTTTTTCCTAGATTTGGACTTAACTCTAGATGCTAAATCTGGCGCCTCGCTACATTTCAAATTTGTGCTAGATTTAGCACCACATTTAGTGCCATTTTTTGCTTGTAGTCTAGTTAGCATCGGGTTTAGCGCTAGGTTTTGCTTCCTTTTTAGCGTCGGGTTTTTCTCCCTTTTTAGCACCGGGGTTTTCTCCCTTTTTAGCACCAATTTTTTGTTTTCGTTTGAGCGTTAGGTTTTTCTCCCTTTTTAGCAACTATTTTAACACCTAAAATAGCGTCTCTATAAATTAAAACTTACGTAAATCAAAACAAAAAATGGTAAGAAAATAAAAACCAAAAAAATAAATGTTAAGGGAATTTTGGAATTTGGACCCAAATCATTTTTCAAAAGGCAAGAAATCTACTTGAGCTACATTCCCACAAAAAAATTCCATTAAAATTGTAGATCTAAACTAAAATAGATTAACCTAGTGCAAATTAAAATTTACAAAAACTGAAATGGGAAATGGTAAAAAGGTGAAAACATAAATGGAAAATGGTAAAGGAATGTTGGGATTTGAACCTAGATCACTTTCCAAAAGGTAAGAACTCTACTTGAGCTACATTACCACAAAAATATGTCATTAAAAGTGCAAATATGAACTAAAACCAGCCTAACCTATGCATGCAAACAAGTGAACAATGCATATCTAACATATTATACAACTTGACGAGAACTCGACATTGGTCTTGTTTTTTGGGGGGTCAATTTTAGTAGTTGTTTTTATCTCCGTTTCAGAAAGTGTGTATACTGGTAGCACCATTTTTCATTTTGAGACCTTTTTTGCGATTTTGAAACTTCTTAGTCATAAAACAACTGTATTTTTTATTTACAAATGTGGTTTTTCAAATTTTACATTAATACATATATTTAGTAACTAGTTATGATGAAAAAATATATACATTTTTGAAGTTTTTTATCTTTTAGAAGATAGATAGATTAAAAAATAAATATATTCTGGAAGTTTTTTCCTTAAACTCGTCTCTTAAATAAATCATTTTTATGGGAAAATTTGAAAAAAAAGAGAAAATAAAAACATTTCAAACTTTTTAAAGGTATTTTCAGTGATTTCATGTGTAGAACTAAGTTTTTAAAAATTAAAAAAAAAGAAAAAAAAAGAAAGAAAAACAAATAAAACAAAATTTAAAAAAACAAAAACAAAACTTAAAACATTATAAAATAAAAAATTTTAAAATAAAAATAAAAACCAAAATTTTAAAAGATATAAATTAATAACAAAATTTTAAATTTAAAAAAAAAAAACCCGCCTACCCGCCCCCACCGATCCTCTTCCCCCTTCGCTCCCCCTTCCCCTTCCCCCTTACTTTACATCCCCCTCGCCTCCATTGTACCCCTCCCCACTCCCCCATCCGCTCCCACCTCCCCCCTCCCTTACCACATCCCTCCACCTCACTCCCATCCCCCTCCCTTCCCTCATCCCCTCCCCCTCTCCCTCCATCCCATCCACTCTGCCTTCCACTCTCCCTCCCTCCCATCCACTTCCCATCCCCATCCATACAACATGTTCCCTACCCTGTTCCATTATGTTGGGAGTGCCATTTCTAGTAGGAAACACTTTTTATTTCATCCAAAAAGGTTTATGTATGCCCAAGTTATGATCATTTTACTGGTTGGTCAACATGTACAATTATGTCAGTGCACTCTCAGTTATAAAGGTTTATGTAAAGTGTTCAAAGATTCCATAAAAGTAATCTAAATTAGTTAGTCATCAGATTGTGAGTGTTTGGGTCCATCTGAATCTTTTTGGGTTAAATTCAAGCCTGTTAGGAGGTGTTGGGGAAGAGTTGGAACCCCAATCTTATGTTTGGGCAGTTTGAAACTAGTTTTCCTAGTTTTGATTCCAATGGTTCTTGGAGGTTCCAAATGAGATAGTATCTTTGATTTTTTGGGTAGGATATATTGCAGAGGTATTACATATATATATCATACCTTATTGAATACATCATATTGGTTTGAAAATATACATTTTGGGATGCACAACATCATCCATATTATTCATATTTCGGTGAACAATCATTAAAAGCCACTGTTTGGGATAAATTTCGGCATCAATTTACCCTCTATTGGAAAGTTGAAGTTAATGTGCCTAAATTTTTAATTGGGCACATTACAGTGGTATCATAGCACATTCCTCAACAGTGGTGGGAACTCAATAGGAATTTTGATGAAAATTTGAAGATCGGGCTTTCAAAAGAAGAAAATTCATCCATGGCTAGATTTATAGATGGCAGAATGTTACCCATTCTCCATCCTACTTTGCATGTTAAGGAGGAGAAGCTTGAGTGGGATAGGTTAATGAAGGAACATGAGAATTCATTGAAGGAATTTGATAATACACAACAGGAGTTAGAGCATAGCATGCATCAATGTAAATCCTTGTTACTAGAATGCACCGCATCACAACTTTGGAATATGATGTTTGGCATATTTGTAGCTAGAGCACCCAAAATTTCCTGTTATGCATCTAGTTCAAAAGGTGGTGAATCCATTGTGATTGTTTATCCTTCAAATGTAAATGAGGATAGTAAAAATAAGCCATCAAGTGGGAGTCCTAAAGAAAATAAATCCATGTTCAAAAACTCTTTTTAACCATACGAAAGTTTGAATCAAAGGGAAACACATATTGCAACCTTGAGTCTTCAGGATGAACTCAAACTATAGGAGCATGCCATCACGGATGGACCACATGGGAATGATGAAGTAACAAAGGTATGATTACAATTCTGATTTTTGCAGTAGCCATATTTCTTTGCAGCAGTATGATATAGCATCCATTTCATGTAAGGATGTTGGTTTTGTAGAGTCCTATAATATTGGTCTTGTAGTATCTTTTAATGCTTATTTGAGTGTCAAAGATAACTTATGTGTTGCGGATTCATGCCACAAACATTATGATTTTATATATCAACTATTAGTAAATATGAACAAGACACAAACCTTGTCACGTCCCCTCCCATCAATCCAATGAAGGGAGGGAGCATGACCAAACATACCGGGCTTATTTGACAATCTTAGCCCCAATCATTAGTAAGAAAATTCAAAGCAATTAAAAACTTATGCATGCGGATCATTCTTGATAAACACGGAGGAATTACACACTATTTCATCATACATTCAACATATAAGCAACGGTCATTAATTAAATCATTGCAGAGCATAGGATTAACATAACTCAAACCACATGAATACTTATCTTGAAATGTAGTGCATAATCATACTCAATATAAACACAATGGAATAACCTTAATAACACACACACAGAAAGAAATACATCAGCTTATTTCTTCCAGACAGAATAATGAAACAATCATACAATAATCACTCGCATTCCCATGCTATGCACAGGATTCATGCCAACTAGCTTAAGATAACCATATCATTCAATTAACATGAATAATTAAACATGCAGAACAGAACACAAAATGATCACAATTTAAACCACAGAGAATACTTATCTTTAAGATGAAACTGTCCAACAATTGGCTATGTGAGAGAAATGTTCCACCCAACCATAGGTATCTGTCCAGCCTGTATTCTTTCAGCTGAGAGACCACCCCCGAGCTGGGTTTTGTATCCACTAAGGAGGAATTAGACAGGCTCAATCACTGCCATGGTTTCATTCAAACAGTCATGCTAAGCCAACACACAATTGGGTTTATCAAGCAAGTAGTAAACAAAGGAGGAGGGTGCTAAGCCAGTGAGCTCAACCACAGAGCTACAAACATCTCAAACTGAATTCAAGTAATCCAATCCTCTATTCAAACATTCACACTTGGATTTCTCACAAATCTATCATCAAATAACTCAATCCCGTCACTGGATTTCTGGGCTATAAAAACTAGATTTTTCAATGGATTTCGGGGTATCTAATAATCTCAATTTGGCCCCAAGGTTCATATCTATGGATCCCCCATTGGATTTCACTGTCCAATACCAATTCTGGGCATTTACGGCTCTTCAAAACATGGGTTCTTGCAAAGTTGCGATTTATGTTTATTCTCACTATTGGGCATTCGTTTTTGGATGAAAACTGATGCCGGAATGTTCCACCATGGAATGGGAATGAGGAAGAACCCCTTCCCATGAGGTAGAGTGACTTGTGGGTCAAGAAAATAGAGCCCATACCCTTCCATACGAATTTCTGGGCTACCCATGCTCCATTGAAGCCATGGACTGATTTCCTCAACAACTTTCTTACACAGAATTAAATTTCACCAAGGAAAGTCAAATGGGTTCTCAAAATGACATTTGGAAGCTTATGGCTCAATCCCACAACCTCTTCACCACTCCCTAGTGGATACACATGGCCCCTTCTCATTAGTTGCTCCCATAGCCAGTTTTGGTATTTTATTGCATGATGTTTATTTACATCAATTTACAATGTTCCATAGCTAAATAGCACATGGGTAACATAATATCTAATCCTTGCCTTTTTAAATAAAAATCCGAGCATCCACTAGCGGAGCCTTGGCCTTGAGATCCACACTAAGAAAACATATATCGCATGTATACAATATTTACATT
Organism: Larix kaempferi; assembly: GCA_027924585.1. Taxonomy (NCBI): domain Eukaryota; kingdom Viridiplantae; phylum Streptophyta; class Pinopsida; order Pinales; family Pinaceae; genus Larix; species Larix kaempferi. Next base: position 525,526 of record BSBM01000123.1, read on the forward strand.
AAAATCCAATATATCCTAAGGGTCAAAATGGGGTATTACAAACCCCTCCCCCTTAGAATAACACCGTCCTCGGTGTTCCAATATTTAGGAATACATATACAATTTACACGTCCAAAATTTTCAAAACATTTTGGAGGTCTGCCCTACATTCTATCATTTACTTTGAACTTTCAGGACCAAGTCCTTTGGCCTCCACGAGCTGCTCCTGTTGGTTTTGATATTCTAGCTCATCCACAAGTCTGAAAACTTTATGGCTGCTACCCTCTTGCTGTTCCCCTGTTGGGAAGTTACGGTAGCAATGATTTCCTCCACATTTCCAACATTTCAATGGTTGCTTCATCTTTACTTTCTCAATCTCCTTTGAATCTTCATGCCTGGAACATTTCTTAATGGACTGATTGGATGAATGCCTCTTCATTGACCCAATGTCTCCTCTACTGTTGATTGCTTCCAAAATGTTTTTTACCTCCCTTTGCAGACAACTAGAGTCCTGCAAAACCTTGTGGTTCATCTCATTCTACTTCTTCTGTATCTTGAGCATTTCTCCAAGGTTTTCTTGGGTCTTGGAAATTGTTTGAAGTAGACTTTCAGCCAATTCCAACAGCCTATGGTCTGCTGCCATGGTCATTATGCGCAGCTGGTTCTCACTTTACTTACAAGAAACACTTGCTTCGCAACAGCTGCCACAAATCAGTTTCACTTTCCCACCTGTGAAATTCATCATTATAATTTTTGTTAGGCCAAGCATAATATAAACATTAAAATTAGTCAATTAATTGCCAATTGACATGTGTAGTCCATGCTTTATCCATGATACTTTCATACTTTTCATGCTTTCCCAATAGGTGCATGAGCTCATTCATGTCCATTCTTTCACAGGGAATTAACTACTTCAGCATTCACAATTTATTTCAAGCAAATAAACACACTCTACTTTCAGCCATACATGCATTCAACAATTTTTTGTTTTTATAAATGCATCAATAAAAAAGGAAAGAGAGAGCAGTAAGAGTTTTTCTCCTCTTTTTCTTGTTCCATTCTGGAACCCACACCACCACTGTGGTTTTTATGCTCCTAGCCTCTTTCACTTCCATGTGAATGCTTGAACATCCCTTCTTGGCTATGACACTTAGTGTCTATGGTCTATCTCGGGTCTCTCAACCATGGAACCTTTCCACATGGCGATCCACAACACCTTTGGCTGCTAGGACCCCCACAAGTCCACTAGCACCATCATTCATTTCTGCTCAAGCTGAGCTTTTTAGGACAGTCACATGTCCACATGCATCCTTGAGATGCTTTCATAGTCCTTGATTCCAGCAATACCTACTCTCAAATATCGAATCAATTCACATGTTTAGTTTATTTTCATAGGTTTTATTTCTAAACAAGAGTTTAGGAAATCATAACCAAATCATGTACACATGTATATTCATATTAAATAAGCAAGAAGTTGCAAGATAACCAAATACTTATCTGCATTAGATGTCTTCACTTTATTCCACAGGATCCTTCTTTGCTTTACAAGCCTTGGATTTCCTGTGGATACAATATCGAATGTTGGGATAGCGTGCAGGCTACTCCTCAACCATTCGTATAGGTAATGCTAAGTCAGTACGCCGATTGGTTTTATCAGACATCCCATTTAGCAATATGCTAAGCCACTACTCCAACTGGGTGTTATCAAGTATTTGAGGACTGTTTGGCCAGCACACTAGTTGCCCTATAACATTCAAGTAATTAGTGCCCAACCAGTACACCTTCACACTGACTGGGTTTACCAAGCATTTGTAGCGCCCAACCAGTTACTCTCTGTATTTACCAAGCATCTATAGCACCCAACCAGTTACTCTCTGGATTTACCAAGCATTTATAGTTCTTTCAGGGTCCTTGCTTTCCTACAATGACCAAGGTTTCCAACAAAAAACAATAGTGTATCAACTTAGCTGTTAGAAGAGTTATACCTAAAATATTCATTATTCCAAACAAGAATTAAATGAAAATGAATACTTATCTGTATTGGACATTTCCTCTTTGGTCCACAGGGTCCTGCTTTTACTTTACAAGCCTTGGGATCCTCCTGCGGACTGGGATGTTTGGCCAGGGTGCAGACTGCTCCACAACATCAAATAAATAATTCCCTACCAGTACACCTTCACGCCGACTGGATTTACCAAGCATTTGGTGGTGCCCAACTAGTCCCATACCTGGTTGGCCCTCTCCATTGCCGATCCAGCACATCCGTTTGGGTCATCAGCCAATGGAAAGAAACTGTGCCACCGACCATTATAGGTCAAGGCTCTACTACTCTGCCTAAGGCTTGCATCAGCCTTTCACATGTGTCACAACCCTTCATGCGCATAACAATTCTTCACCCACACAAAGATGGCACTCCTTCTCTTGTACAAACCAGTGGTTCCCTTTAGGAACTCTTTAGGTGACTTTCTTAATTGTAGACTCTCATGGCCCCATGATACCCAATCACACTACACAAAGGTTACCACTGCTCATACAATCCTCTTGAGTGCCCTTTTCTTCACTTTTCCCTTTAATGTGAAGCACCAATTTGCATATGTATAAGCTGAAAACACAAGATGGATAAGCAAGCTCATCAATATTGCTGCTCTAAAACTGTAAACATATTTCATAACATTCACTATCCAACATTGAAAACCAGGAATGCATCCATTCCCTCAGGGTGTAGTCAATATTGGCATCCCTAACATAACTCAGCACCAGAAATGTGTGCACTTCTCACTGATGTGAACTATGTAGATCCTAATCATACTTCAAGCAGTCTGAATAATATAAACAAATGGAATATGCTCTGCGTAGTAATTCTAACAATTAGAGATGCCCATATACATATATATATATAGATATATATCAGTCTAGGTTTACAGAACACTTATCCATTTTGCAGATGTAATTTCTCTTCACTAATGAAGAATGGGGGCTCCTTCTCTGAGTTGACAGTCCCTCGGTTTTCCATCCCAACTCCTTTTATATTCCATAACCCTCATATGTCCTCCTGACATAGTATTCACCATCTCACTCATGTTGTTCACCAATCATGCGGTGCGGATGAGACATTAATAATGTCTAATGGTGTTTCACCCGAAACCCATTTCCAAATCATGGAATCCCTTCCCATGAAGTTTGGCTTCTGCAGGCCCTCTCTCTTGGTCTTACTGCAATGTGTCTTCCTGGAACACTTATTAAATAGCCAAACAGTCAACAACATTTAGCATTAAAATTCAAACCTGATTGTTTCATAACCAATCAATGGCACTAATAATTAAATTCAATATGAATTTACAATTCTGTCTCCTACAGAAATTGATTTGTTTCAACCATAAGGTCAGCCTCATATTGTTTGTCTCCTGTAAGTGACACCACTCTTCCCATCATGGTCTTACGCCCGCTGCCATACATGAGCATCCACTTACAGCGTGTCCTCCTGACACGTTTTATATAAGCCAAATAGTCATTAGTCATTTATTAGCAAAATTCCAATTCTGAGATTTACAAATCTAAATTGACAATATGTTTTGCACATAAACTATTTCACAACCATGAGATCCTTCTCATGAGGTTTGGCTCTTTCACATGGTAGATTCCAGCCTTCATCATGGTCTTACCCTCATTGCCATGCCTTAAACAATCTACCTATAATCAGAAACTTCAACCAGCCAAACACTTGTAAGTCTCCATGCATATAATATTTCATTGCTGCAATAGTCACTGAAGCATTTTCAGAATTATAACATGCCATAATTCAAACACTTCGATTTGTTAACATATCAATATCACCAAAACTCATTTACTTCACGTGCATCATTATCATACTAAAATTGCAAGGTACAGTCACATCATTCATGCAATTTAAATGAAACTTTTAGATACTCATCATTTCTTAGTCCTATGGTTTATACAACTCTACCCTTCCACAGAGTATTATGATAGCGCATCGATCATGAATGCCCTCTTCATGCACTTTGCTATTCTGCATTCATAGCAGCTCATGAAATGATCTCATAATTTTTGACAATTCATCATTTCATCTATTATCTAATTGCAATGAATCATACACATCACAACCGTGCATTTGTACAATGCATCACAACATGTGCATCCACGCACATGCATGCACGTCTACAATGTTTACACAAGATTTTCAAGTGCATTCATTCAAGGCATAACCACAAGATTTATAAAACTTTTTAATGCATATTCACTCAATGCTACCTTGCATTGGTTCATGAATATTATGCATTCAAACATATTATGGCCGAAACATGACCACCTCATATAGCATGCATTACCATAATCAGGACCACCATTCCTCACTTGATTTGATTATTAAGCTCATAACCAACATACACATGGCACGATATATTTTATATGAATGCAATCTAAATTTCTAAATAGTCACATGGTATGAGGCCTCTTTCCTTCGCCACTCCATGCTCCACTGCACTATGGTAGTATGGCATTCACATGACTGCATTTCAACTCTAAATGCATACCATTTTATGATTATTAAATATGGTTCAATGAATTCTTACCCAATCCTCTTTCAACACTTATGCAATCATCATAAGTAAACCATTACCTGCATGGCTTCCATTTACACCTTTGATGTTACCTTATCCATTGGTCTCTTATAGAGGATTACAAAATTATTCCACCAACCTCTTAATCATGGATTTGTTGCCCTAAGATTTTCTTCATAAGGTTGTTGGCCTCATGCAACAACATCATCAACATCTTTAGCCATGCTTCTGTTGTCTTTGGTCCTACAACCAAAACCAACACCAATAGTGATTATCAACCACAATATTTACCATTAGTGGTTCATTGCATATGTAGAACCTCACTACTTTTACTAATATGAAATATCATATGTGTGCACAAAAATCTACTCATGCACTGTGCAATGTTTATTAATATGCAAACCAATGCATATTCATGCCACTCATCTAATCTCTTGCATTTTCTGAATTCCCATGCTATAATTTTATGTACATAAAGCTTATAAAATATAAATACAGTTGCCAAGATAGGGGTTAAGGAATTCTCCATTTTCAATCCCTCATCTTTGCATAATCTTCCTCTTCCACATCATAGCTGGTTCGATTTCATGGTCTCTGCTACTTCTAGGCATGCAATTCTAGAAATTGCCTATATCGACAACAATTTGTCAAAACAGCCACTAGCACTTTTCTGCTCTACAAATATATGGTGTATGACACACTCATTCGAATTCTAGTGATGAAACATTGTTCTCTACTAGATAAGCTTTCCAATGCCTATCCACATGCTGCATTCCGACTTCGGGTGTGGAAGTTACATTACTTCAAAAATGACAATTTTTACCAAAAATTCTACACTTTTACACAGTTGCAAAATATCCTGAACTGCCAACTTTAGCCACCTGTAGAAGTAAATCTAGGAATATTCAGGAGAAATTTTCTATCAGAAAAAGTTAGTCCATATAACAAGGAATACTCAGCAACTTGCGGATATTTGTTCCGATGCACCATTAATCTTTTATGAATTTTTGGGTTTGACTACTTTTCCTTTGTAACTCCCTTTGCAACCTGTGCAACTCCTGCGCAACCTATGGGAAACTTGTGCACAACCTATGCGCTACATGTGCGCCACCGACACAACCTGTGCATAACCTGTGCGCCATCTGTGCAACCTGTGCGCCACCCCGCGCAACCTTTGTGTAACCTGTGCGTAACCTGTACACAACCTGTGCAAACCTGTGCACAACCTGTGCAACCTGTGCACAACCTGTGCACCACCTGTGCAACCTGTTCACAGCCTGTGCGCCACTTGTGAAACCTATGTGCAACCCGTGCACAACCTGTGCGCCACCTGTGCAACTTGTGCAACTTATGCGCAACCTGTGTGCAACCTGTGCACAACTTGTGTTCCACCTGTGCAACCCATGCGCAACCTGTACACAACCTGTGCGCCACCTGTGCAACCTTTGTGCAACTTGTGCACAACCTGTGCGCCATCTGCACAACCTGTGTGCCATCTTAGCAACCTGTGCACAACCTGTGCACCACCTACGCAACCTGTGTACAACCTGTGCGCTACCTAGGCAACTTGTGCACAACCTGTGCGTAACATGTGCACAACTTGTACACAACCTATGCGCAACCTGTGCACAACCTGTGCGCCACTTGCGCAACCTGTGCACAACCTGTGCGCCACTTGCGCAACCTGTGCATAACCTGTGCACAACCTGTGCGCCACCTACGCAACCTGTGCGCCACCTGCGCAACCTGTGCACAACCTGTGCGCCACCTACGCAACCTGTGCGCCACCTGCACAACCTGTCCACCACCTGTGCAACCTATGCACAAACTGTGTGCAACCTGTGCACAACCTATGCGCCACTTGCGCAACCTGTGCGCCACCTATGCAACCTGTACGCTTGCGGGGCTCATATCTCCCTCATCTCTTAACCAAATAAGGAAAGTTTGGTACCGTTGGAAATCTCTTGGAGAGTTCTATGCAATGGTGTGATCCTCTGCCAGATCTGAGAACTCTAATCCTACCATTTTTACATATCAAAATGACGCCCAAACTTCACCAATACCACATTAGAACATTCTGCTATCCGCCTGCAAACTCAGAGTTTGGCCCAAGCAGCCCCAGTGCTGCAACATGGGCTCTGATACCACTCTGTCACGTCCCCTTCCATCAATCCAATGCAAAGGATGGAGCATGACCAAACATACTGGGCTTATTTGACAATCTCAGCCCCAGTCATTAGTAAGAAAATTCAAAGCAATTAAAAACTTATGCGTGCAGATCATTCTTGATAAACACAGTGGAATTACACACTATTTCATCATGCATTCAACATATAAACAACGATCATTAATTAAATCATTGTAGAGTGCAGGAGTAACATAACTCAAACCATATGAATACTTATCTTGAAATGTAGTGCAGAATCATACTCAATATAAACACAATGGAATAACCATAATAACACATATGCAGAAAGAAATACATCATCCTATTTCTTCCAGGAAGAATAATGAAACAATCATACAATAATCACTTGCATTCCCATGCTATGCACGGGATTCATGCCAACTAGCTTAAGATAACCATATCATTCAATTAACATGAATAATTAAACATGCAGAAAAGAACACAAAATGATCACAATTTAAACCACGGAGAATGCTTATCTTTAAGATGAAACTGTCCAACAACTGGTTATGTGAGAGCAGCGTTCCACCCAACCATAGGTCTCTATCCAGCCTACATTTTTTCAGCTAAGAGACCACCCCTGAGCTGGGTTGTGTATCCACTAAGGAGGAACTAGACACGCTCACTCACAACCATGGTTTCATTCAAACAACCATGCTAAGCCAACACAGTTGGGTTTATCAAGCAAGCAGTAAACAAAGGAGGAGGGTGCTAATCCAGTGAGCTCAACCACAAAGCTACAGACATCTCAAGCTAAATTCAAGTAATCCAATCCTCTGTTCAAACATTCACACTTGGATTTCTCACAAATATGTCATCAAATAACTCAATCCCGTCACTGGATTTCTGGGCTATAAAAACTAGGTTTTCCAATGGATTTCGGAGTATCTAATACTCTCAATTTCGCCCCAAGGTTCATATCTATGGATCCCCAATTGGATTTCATTGTCCAATACCAATTCTGGGTGTTTACATCTCTTCAAAACATGGGTTCTTGCAAAGTTGCGATTTCTGGTTTTTCTCACTGTTGGGCATTCGTTTTTGGATGAAAACTGATGTCGGGATGTTCCACCATGGAATGGGAATGAGGAATAACCCCTTCCCATGAGGTAGAGTGACTTGTGGGTCAATAAAATAGATCCCATACCCTGCCATACAAATTTTTGGGCTGCCCATACTCCATTGAAGCCATGGACTGATTTCCTCAACAACTTTCTTACACATAATTAAATGTCACCAAGGAAAGTCAAATGGGTTCTCAAAATGATATTTGAAAGCTTATGGTTCAATACCACAACCCCCTCACCACTCCCTAGTGGATACTCATGGCCCCTTCTCATTAGTTGCTCCCATAGCCAGTTTTGGTATTTTATTGCATGATGTTTATTTACATCAATTTACAATGTTCCATGACTAAATATCACATGGGTAACATAATATCTAATACTTGCCTTTTTAAATAAAAATCCGAGCATCCACTAGCGGGGCCTTGGCCTTGAGCTGCACGCTAGGAAAACATACATCGCATGTATACAATATTTACATTAAAAGCCAATATATCCCAAGGGTCAAAATGGGGTATTACAAACCTTGGACAATGAAAGGGCTTAATCAATTAATGAGAGCTTGCATTATCCAGATGAGTTTGATGGTCCCTTATGTGACAACATACACAGTATTGATAGGATGACATTTCATGACTTAGAGAGTCAATTCTTAGTCACATATGAGAATATGTTGCAAGTCTTGACAAGGACGGATGATGCACATAAATTTATTGAAGACCTTATGTGGAGGACTCAGTTGGAGGAGAGACATCAAGTTTTTGTTGAAGGGATCACTAGTTCCCAATTGTGCATCATTAAATAGGATTTTGAAAGGATGAAATCAGATTACTAGCAACTATTTATACACAAGGACCTTGCTCTCAAGTTTGTTGAATGCATGGCCATGGAGGTTGACCATCTTCGTGAGGATTTGAGAGGATCACATCCTTCCTCCTACACCTCATATAGTCAATTTTACATGGCTGATTGCATTCATGATTTGATGGAGGAGCCTTATGTGAGGATTGAGCATGAGGAGCATTCTAATTTACAGGTGCTTGAGGAGAGGATTGGCATGGACGATGTTTCCCAGGCACTTGTTTAGCATCAGGAGGATCACGAGATTCCTTTTTGGGAGAGAGAATTATCCATGGAGTTGGTATATGAGTACATAATTCCATATGGAAAATCCAGTAGAGCAGGATACACATCCATGGAATTGGAGGACATATGTATGACAGAGATGGATACGAAGTGGGGTCAGACTTAATACCAGTCAGCGTTCATTATTTTGAGCGGCAGCAGAGGGACTTATTGTTGTTATCTGTTGTCTTCATGATACATAGTAGTAAAGGGGAGTCTCACATGATTCAGTTGGATGGGACAAATGAAAATGATGTGAGCCATAGGACCAGTGTGTAGAGTGTACTAGAAGGGCTTCATGTTCTATTGGAGAGGCTTATGGAGGTTTGAAAAAATATTGGGAGTGATGAAATTCCAATTTGGTGGTGGGATCTTGGAATTACATGGAGTGATAGATTGCTACAGGTGATAGTGATGATGTTTGGAGGAGTGCAACACAGACAATGCGATCCTAGTATTGTTGGGTTCAAGTGTCTTAGACAATCTACATTTCTCAGGTTCGTTTGGGACCCTGGGATCATTTTGGGACTTAGTTGTTTCACTTGGGTTGTTATCAAGACAGTTGGGGAGATGGATCTATCTCTAGAGGGGATGATTATGATTATATTTGCATAGCAGTATCATGGTGGTTCCCTTTAGAGATTAGTTGGGGTTCTTAGAGTTACATTGTAGGGAAAATTTTTAACAACAAACTCGGAGTTGAGAGTCAGTTTTGGATTTCATATGATGAGATTATTAACAAATCACTTTGTTGGGGAGTTGATTGAGTGGTTGCAGTATAGATTCACTCTTCTTATTGTCATTGGTCTGGATTTTTCCTATGTCAGTACCTTGCAGGACCATACATTGAGCAGAGTTTACATCACCTCCTTTCGACTGGGATAAAACCATGACATCATTTTCAACCTTAGTGCAGTTCAATTTGTGGGATGTAGAGTTGATGACTTGGTCCACTTGAAATTGAATCCTTATGAAAAGTCATAACTAAGGAAGGAAGCAGAAAAATCAATGAGCATACGTTGGGGAAGAAGAAGAAGCATTACTACTCCTAGGTTTAAATTACTTGGGGACAAACAATCTTGGGTGGGGAGGACTGTAATGTCCCCAAATTTTGGCTAAGGACCACTACATTGGACTAGGGGATGCAATGGCCTAAGTCACTTGGTAAAGTTCATGATAAATTATTAAGGTAGTGACATGGGTCACAAAGTTGTATAGTATAATGCCCTATACTTGTGAATGATGCAACATTAGGAAAAATTGGACAAGGAGAGCACATAAGGAGGTTGAGTTGGGCCCCACATGAGTTGTAAATCCATCAAATTCAAATTATAAGGTGTCATTGGACACAATTGGGAAAGGAGGGACCGTGCATTAGTGGAGCAATGATTCCAAATATGTGTTGTAACTCCCATACAAGGTGGAAAGAATCCTATCATGGAGGCATCTCATGGGTTGTAACTCCCGGGCTAAAAATGGAAAATCTATGGAAACCTATGAAATATATGAAAACTTATGACAATAATTAGGTACTATGATAACCTATAACAACTTATGACAGCCTATGACATGTTGTAGGTCTTAAATTTAGCCAAAGAGGACGCTAGAGGAGAGGGGCGGGCCCACATGCTAGTGTAACTTCCCCAAAATCAAGATAAGCCTCTCTAATTCGAATTTCCAATGTAGATGAAGTTATTATTTGAACAAATAAAATTATAGAAGAATTGAATGAGTCCCAAAGCTTCATTCTCTCATAAAAATAACATTTATTAATATTTTATTAAATATTTGTGAGAGAATTCTAAAATGAGGGGGAAATGCTCCATGAAGATTTATAAAAAGGGTGCAGACACAAGTCAAGGGGATTTTGGTCACTGTTTATTTTTTATATTGGAGATATCTTGTGGATTTTCTTAGATTGGGAGATGTTCCCCTTACATTTCTGAATGGTTTCGGTGGTGAAATATCCCACCCTATCTAGTAGAGGGGAGGACATCACCTAGATCTCTTCATTGTGCTTCATAGTTGATGATTGAGAGGAGAATTCACCTTCATATTTCTCTACAGAGATTAAATTCATATGTTTATGTCCATTTTAAGTAGTGGGGTCAAATTCATGTTGGTATGTTTGAGATTTAGTTTGTAGCAGTGAAAGATTGTTGTTGTTTTCCGACATTGGCAGCTTGTGTTGTGGTAGATATTGGTGGAGTAGGGCGCATCTATGGTAGCCTAAATCTCTTTGTGGTTGTTATATGTTATATGTTATATATGGAACTCACATCTAGTTGGGGTGCACCTGAGATGGCATATCTAAATTTTGGGGTCAAAATATTGCTTGTGGAGGGCACAACAATAGATGGAAATCACTCATCTGGAGCAGTAACTCTCCTGCTTTTCTCTATGGTTTTGCGACAGCCATATATATTATATTTGTAGAAGATATATCTATATATTTAAATATTATATAGAATCCATTAATTTAATATCTGATGGTGTCCCATTTTTAATAAAAATATCAGTGTTTTTTCCATATGTTGTCTAATATGCAAGCAAAGGTGAATCTATGAGTAAATGATTATCTATGAGCAAATATGTTTGAATATGGTCCTATAAACCTAATTTTTTGTTGTGAAACCTTCATATGAGTCCCTAGTGTTTTTTATTAATCCATTGGGGTTGATTTGAGTTTGTTTAAAAACATTTGGGTTTGGTTTGAAAGCTCTATGGTTATGGGTGTTCTTAATCTTGCATCGATGATAAGGGGGGTGAAAGTCATCTTCTGGTTTGACTCTTTATGAGTCTTTTGGATATATGGAAACTCTTCCATTGCATTGGGAGTGTAATTTTAAGTAGGGAACACTTTTTATTTCATCCAAAAAGGTTTCTGTATGCCCAAGTTATGATCATTTTACTGGTATGTCAACATGTACAATTATGCTATGTAATACCCCAATTTTGACCCTTATGAAATATTGGCTTCTAATGTAAATATTGTATACACACGTTGTATGTTTCCCTAGAGTGGAGCTCAAGGCCAAGGCCCCGCTAGTTTATGCTCAGATTTTATTTAAATTAGACACGCTTTGATATTGCGTTATCCACGTGCTATTAAGCCATGGGATATTGTAAATTGATGTAAATATTTAATATTGAAATAAAATACCAAAGCTGGCTATGGGAGCAACGAATGAGAAGGGGCCATGTGTATCCACTAGGGAGTGGTGAGGGGGTTGTGGGATTGAACCATAGGCTGCCATATGTCACCTTGAGAACCCATTTGACTTACCTTGCTGACATTTATTTATGTTGTAAGGAAGTGGTTGAGGAATTCAGTCCATGGCTTCAATGGATCATGGGCAGCCCAGAAATTCGTATGGCAGAGTATGGGCTCTGTTTTCTTGTACCACAAGCCACTCTACCTCATGGGAGTTGCTTCTTCCTCATCCCCATTGCATTGTGAAACGGACCAGCACCATTTTCCATCTCAAAAAAAACGAATTGCCAATAGAGAGAAAAACCAGAAATCGTGACCTTGAGAGAATCCACGTTTTGAAGAGCCAAAATCGCCCAGATTTGGCATTGGACAGTGAAATCCAATGGGGGATCCATTGGTATGAACCTTGGGGCGAATTTGGGAGCATTAGCTATCCCGAAATCCATAGGAATACCCAGTTTTTGCAGCCCAGAAAACCAGTGACGGATTTGAGTTATTTGGTGAGCATAATGGTGAGAAATCAAGTAGGAAATGACTGTGCAGAGGTTGGGTGTGCTTGATAAACCTAGTGAAGGCTAGGATCTCAAGTATTAGTAACTGGACCTTTCTATGCCCATCCTGAAGAGCAATAGAGGGAAGAGTTTCCTGAGGGACTGTGTAACAGAGAAGGGAATCTTCCTTGTGTTGGATGTGGTAGGTAATGTGGGTGCCTGACTGTTGAGTTCACTTGAAATGCCTGTAGCTCTGTGGTTGAGCTCACTGGCTTAGCATTACCCTCCTCTATCTTCTTGAATGCTTGATAAACCCAACGGTGTGTTGGCTTAGCATAGCTGATGACCGAAACCATGGCTGTGAGTGAGCCCAACTAGTTCTTCCTTAGTGGATACACAGCCCAGCTCGGGGGTGATCTCTCAGCTGAAAGAATATAGGCTGGATAGAGATCTATGGTTGGGTGGAACATTTCCCTCCCGTAGCCAGTCGTTGGACATTTACATTTCAAGATAAGTATTCTTGTGAATTAATTTATATACATTCTGTGTTATGCAATGTGTTCAATCTGAATGTTAAATATTCATGGTAATCAAATTGAGATTGAATCTCTGCTTATGGAATCACCTTTTTGCTTGAGATAAACATGTTGATGCATTCCATTCTGCTTGTGTATTATTATGTTTAATTCCGCTGTGTTTATATTGAGTTGATTTTGCACACAGAAGTTTTTAATTGTTATGAATGTATGAGTAAAAGAAAAAATATTGGGGCTAAGTCTGCCAAAAGCCCCGTATGATTGGTCATGTCCTCTCCCGTGCATTTGGAAGGCGGGAGGGGACGTTACATGCTAACTCACCCTCAGTTATAAAGGTCCATGTAAAGTGTTCAAAGCTTCCATAAAATTTCTCTAAAGTGAATTAGTGGTCATATTTGGAGTGTTTGAGTCCATATGAATATTTTTGGTTCAAATTCAATCATGTTAGGAGGTCTTGGGGAAGAGTTGGAAACCCATTGTTCTATGTGGAAAGTTCGAAACTAGTTTTCCTAGTTTTGATTCCAATGGTTCTCAGAGGTTCCAAATGAGATAATAGATCTAATTTTTTGGGTATGAAATATTGCAGAGGTATTACAAAGCTATATCATACCTGATTGAATACATCATATTGGTTTGAAAATATACATTGTGAGATTGACACCATTATCCATATTATTCATATTTCGGTGAACCATATAAAAAGCCAATGTTTGGGATAAATTTCGAGATCAATTTACTCTCTATTGGAAAGTTGAAGTTAATGTGCCTAAATTTTTAATTGGGTACATTACAGTGGTATCATATCACGTTCCTTGACAGTGGTGGGAACTCAATAGGAATTTTGAATAAAATTTGAAGATCGGGCTTTCAAAACAAGAAAATTCTTCCATGGCTAGATTTGTAGATGGCGGAATGTTACCCATTTTCCTTCCTACTTTTCCCGCTAAGGAGGAGAAGATTGAGTGGGATAGGTTAATGAACGAAAATGAGAAAATTAGAGGAAATTTGGGGTCTAAAATGGGCCTTATAAAAATGTTCCATGGATGAGTTGGATTTCTCAAAGGATGAGTTGGATTTCTCAAACCAACAAAATTTCAATAAGTTTGGTCAACCATTATGGTTGAGTTGGACATATAGAAGTCAAAGATAATTATGTGTCATAATTTTATTTGACAATAGCTAACTTGATATAAACCTCATCTTGGTTAATATTTTGAAAAGTTCATCTCGAAATATGATAAATATACTTGAAATAACAAATATAGAGTATTTTATATTATCATTACTTCTAAGTTCTTTAAAATATAAATCTCACGTTAATTAAGATGATAGTGGAGTAATTTTGAAATAATAAATATACTTGAAATAATAAATATAGAATATTTTATATTATCACTACTTCTAAGTTCTTTAAAATAAAAATCTCATATTAATTAATATGATAGTGGAGTAATTTTGAAATAATAAAAACTTTTATATAATTAATCTTTTATAAATAAAAATAAAAATAAAATATCATAAAAAATAGGAGAGAGATAAAATAAGGTTTTGCTATTTTTGTGATAACTTTCTTCCTCAAGATCGGAATTTGACGTTTTTCATACCAGTGGAAAGGTTTCAAAGAGATATACAACTTTCGTGTTTTGCATTTTTTGAAATTCCACACTGATTGTTTTGGGTTGAGATTTTAGTACCTAGATACTAAAATGTCCACCCTGAAAAATCGGTAAGGAGTATCATAAAACTCAAAACATGAAAGTTGTAGCTCTCGTCGAGACATTTCCAACGATGCTAAAAGAGTCAAATTCTGATCTTGGAAGTTAAATTTATTGCATAAATAACGAAATCTCATTTTATCTCTCTCCTATTTTTTATTTATGATACTTTTTTTAATTAATTTATTTTTATTTAAAAGAGATTAACTATGTAAATGTTTTTATTATTTCAAAATTACTCTACTATCATATTAATTAATGAGATATTTGCATTTTAAAGAACATGGAAGTAGTGATAATATAAAATAAAATAAAAATAATGATTGTTTATTTTTAGTATTATTGTAATTATATTTTTTCTATTGTAATTTTAGTTTTCTTTTAAGTTCTAGATTTTATTAAAAATATAAAAAGTAGTGGTACATTTATTAAAAAGTTAAATAAATTATAATATAAATTTAAAAAATTTACCGCTGTATCATTTATTGTGTATGCACAAGAATCTAAACATTTCATTATTATTTTCAACCACCATCTCTTAACTCTACACTAACCCAACATATTTGTCAACTACCATTAATGAGATATTATAGGTTGACTTTCACTGGATAATGCATTTAACTTAGTGTGACATGGCATATTGGTAGTGTGACGTGGTTTTTATTTTTATTTTCCTTAGGATGCCCATTTTAGACCCCAAATTTCCTCTAATGATTGGGTACATTACAGTGCTATCAGAGAATGTTCCTCGACAACAGTGGGAACTCAATAGGAACTTTGAAGAAAAATTGAAGATCAGGCTTTCAATAGAAGAAAATTATTCCATGGCTAGATTTGTAGATGGCAGAATGTTACCCATTTTCCTTCCTACTTTGCTCGTTAAGGAGGAGAACCTTGAGTGGGATAGTTTAATGAAGGAACATGAGAATTCATTGAAAGACTTTGATAAGAAACAACAGGAGTTAGAGCATATCTTGCAACAATGTAAATCCTTGTTACTAGAATGCTCAACATCACAACTTTGGAAGAAGATGTTTGGTATATTTGCAAATAGAGCTCCCACAATTTCCTGTGATGAATCTAGTTCAAAAGGTGGTGACTCTTCTCTCATTGTTCAGCCTTCAAATGTACACGAGGATAGTAAAAATCAGCGATCATGTGGGAGTCCTAAAGAAAATGAATCCATGTTCAAAAACTCTTTTTAACCATACAAAAGTTTGGATCAAAGGGAAGCACATATTGCAACCTTGAGTCTTCGGGATGAACTCAAATTGGAGGAGCATACCATCACAGATGGACCACATGGGAATGATCAAGTAGCAACACAAAGGTATGATTACAGTTCTAAATTTTGCAATAGCCATATTTCGTTGCAGCAGTATAATATAGCATCCATTTCATGTAAGAATGTTGGTCTTGTAGAGTCCTCTAATGTTGGTCTTGTAGAATCTTCTAATGCTGATTTAAGTGTCAAATATGACTTGTGTGTTGTGGATTAATTCCACAAACATTATGATTTTGTATATCATCCATTAGTAAATGTGAACAAGACACAAACCTTGGACAATGAAAGGGATGAATCAATTAATGAGAGTTTGCATGATCCACATGAGTTGGATGGTCCCTTATGTGACAACATACACAGTATTGATAAGATGACATTTCATGAATTAGAGAGTCAATTTTTATTCACGGAGGAGAAGATGTTGCAAGTATTGACAAGGAAGAATGGTGCACATAAATGTATTGAAGACCTTATGTGGAGGACTCAGTTGGAGGAGAGACATAAAGGTTTTGTTGAAGGGGCCACTAGTTCCCAACTGTGCATCATTAAAGAGGAGTTGGAAAGGATGAAATCATATTACTTGTAGCTATTTATGGACAGGGACCTTGCTCTCAAGTTTTTGAAGACATGGCCATGGAGGTTGAGAAGCTTCGTGAGGAGTTGAGAGGATCACATCCTTCCTCCTACACCTCATATAGTCAGTTGTACATGGATGATTGCATTCATGATTTGATGGAGAAGCCTTTTGTGAGGATTGAGCATGAGGAGCATTCATATTTATAGGTGTTTGAGGAGAGGATTGGTATAGAGGATGTTGGCCAAGCACTTGTTTGGCATCAGGAGGATCACGAGCTTCCTTTTTGGGAGAGAGACTTAGCCACAAAGGAGGTAGATGAGTACATAATTCCATATGGACCAGCCAGTAGAGGAGGATACACATCCATGGAATTGGTGGAAAGATGTATGGCAGAGATGGATTCACAGTGCGATTAGAGCATACCAGTCAGTGTTAAGTCATTTGAGCGGCAGTAGAGGCATCTATTGTTGTTATATGATGTCTTCATTATACATAGTAGGATAGGGGAGCCTCACATGATTTAGTTGGGTGGGGCATATGACAGTGATGTGATCCATAGGACCAGTGTGCAGAGTGCACTAGATGAGCTTCATGTTCTATTGGAGAGGCTCATAGAGGTTCTAAACAATAATGGGAGTGATGAAATTCCAATTCCGTGCTTCATGTTCTATTGGAGAGGCTCACGGAGGTTCAAAACAATATTGGGAGTGATGAACTACCAGGATCCTTGCAGACAGTGGGATCCTGGTATTGTTGGGTTCGGGCGTCTTAGACACTCTACATTTCTTGGGTTCATTTGGGACCCTAGGATCATTTTGTGACTTAGCTATTTCAGCTGGGTTGTTGGGAGGATAGTTGGGGAGATGGAGCTATCTCTAGAGGGGATGATTATGATCAGAGTTGCGCAAGAGCAGCATGGTGTTTCCATTATGAGATTAGTTGGGGATCTTAGAATTACAGTGTAGGGAATATTTTTAGCAATAGACCCGGAGTTGAGAGTTAGTTTTGGATTTCATATGATGAGATTCTTAGTAGATTTGATGACTTGGTCCACTTTAAATTGCATCCTTATGAAAATTCATCACTAAGGAATGGGGCGGAAAAATAAATGAGTATAATTTGGGGAAGAAGAAGAAGCATTACCACTCCCAGGTTTAAATTTCTTGAGGACAAGTAATCTTGTGCAGGGAGGACTATAATCTCCCCAAATTTCTGCTAAGGACGAATCCATGGGACTAGGGGATGTAATGGCCTAAGTCACTTGGTAAAGTTCATGATAAATTATTAAGGTGGTGGCATGGGTCATAAATTTGTATAGTATAATGTCTAATAATTGTGAATGATGCAACATTAGGAAAAATTGGACAAGGAGGGTGCATAAGGAGGTTGAGCTGGGCCCCACATGAGTTGTAACTCCATCAAATCCGAATTCTAAGATGACATTGGACACAATTTTTAAAGGAGGGTGCATTAGTGGAGGAATGAGTCCAAATATGTGGTGTAACTCCCATACAAGGTGGAAGGAATCCTATCATGGAGGCATCTTATGTGTTGTAACTCCCCGGGCTAAAAATGGAAAATCTATGACAATCTATGACATCTATGACAAATTATGACATGAATTGGGTCCTATGATAGCTTATGGAAACGTATGACAGCCTATGACATGTTGCAGGTCCTAAATTTAGCCAAGGAGGGAGAAAGAGAAGAGGGGTGGACCCACATGCTAGTGTAACTTCCCCAAAATCAAGCTAAGCTTCTCTAATTTGAATTTCCAACGTAGTTGAAGTTATTATTTGGCCAAATAAAATTAGAGAGGATTTAAATGAGTCCCAAATATTCATTCCCTCATAAAAATAACATTTATTAATATTTTATTAAATATTTGTGAAAGAATTCTAGAATGAGGGGGGAATGCTCCGTGAAGATTTATAAAAAGGGTGAAGACACAAGTGGAGGGGCTTTTGGTCATTGTTGATTTTTTATATTGGAGATATCTTGTGGATTTTTACCACTTGGTAGATGTTCCCCTTTCATTGTGACTGGTTTCGGTGGTGAAAGATACCACCCTATCTAGTAGAGGGGAGGAGATCCCCTAGATCTCTTCATTGTACTTCATAGTTTATTATCGAGAGGAGAATTCACCTTCATATTTCTCTACAGAGCTTAAATTCATATGTTTATGTCCATTTGAAGTAGTGGGGTCAAATTCGTGTTGGTGTGTTTGAGATTTAGTTTGTAGCAGTGAAAGATTGTTGGTGTTTTCTGGCATTGGCAGCTTGTGTTGTGGTAGATCTTGGTGGTGGAGGGTGCATCAATGGTGGCTTAAATATATTTGTGTCTATTCTATGTTCTATATGGAACTAACATCTGGTTGGGGGTGCACCTAAGAGGGAATATCTGAAGTTTTGGGTCAAAATATTGCTTATGGAGGGCGTAACGGTGGATATAAATAACTCATTTGGAGGAGTAACTCTCCCTCTTTTCTTTGTGGTTTTGTTGCAGCCATATCTACTCTCTTTACAACATATATCTCTCTATATTTCAAACTTCTATAGTAGTGATTGATGTAATCTCTGATTTGTTAGAAAATTATTACACCTAGGACCATAGTCTCATCATGATTTTATTAATGACTGCTAGTTCAATCAAGGTTAATGATGTTTCCTAAGGTTGTTATGTTCACTATGACCAAATCCCCACAGATTGGCACCCACGTTTAGTCAACCAGAGGATAAAGGAACCTAATCTATGGACACTAAGCCTCATTTATAGCCACTAAGCCACTAGGGTGCACCTCATCCATTATTTTGTGTATCTAGGTTTGACTGGGGGGGCACACTTGCATTGTACATGGTTTCTTTTGCCTATTTTTGGTAGTTTTGTCCAATCTTAGACCACCTCCACTACACCACTTTCTCCACCACTCATGGTCCTCCATTATTATTGACCACTCATGTCATCCCAATTTTCATATCTTCCATTCGTAGCCGTTTAGGGTGATTTCAGAT
The DNA here is from genome assembly GCA_027924585.1 of Larix kaempferi. NCBI lineage: Eukaryota > Viridiplantae > Streptophyta > Pinopsida > Pinales > Pinaceae > Larix > Larix kaempferi. Next base: position 545,288 of record BSBM01000123.1, read on the forward strand.
CCTATTGGTCAACTTAGGGGGGATTTCGAATGCCTCCAAAGGCTCACAATTTTCTCAAAATGCAATATCATGATGATACCAACACTATTTTTGGGTTGGACAGTAATAGAAACATCATTTATTTGCACCATTCGTTGTGTTATTATACTTCTTTTACACTATTTTCATGCATACTTAGCCAAATTCTTGTCCAATGAGGAAATAATTAGATAGTATATCTTGTTGTGATTATAATTTCACATGGTATCAGATCTATTGGAGATCCCATTCGAACCAAGACTGCTTTAGAGGTGCACCAGAAGCTGTGGAGTAACCGCAAAAATCCTTGGGGAAATTGCCTTGAAGCCATTGGAGAAATCCTTTGGAGTAAACCTAGTTGTGACACACTCCTGAATGTGCCCTCTGTCAATGCAAGGTTTGAGTTGGCTATCTTGGATTTCCTTATGAGAGATTAAGTGTTTGCATTTGCAGGTTTTAAGTGGTTCTTTGTCACCAAGTGTGCAGCAACAAAATGGAGCAATCTCATGTCACCTTGCCCACTCCATTCAACTACTTTGAGTGGAAGGATGAGATGGTAATACAACTGAGATCTAAGGGTCTCTTCAGAGTTACTATGGGGACAAAAAATTAGTCAAACTCTATTGTTGAGAATTCCAATTTTTTCAACAAGATGGATGAAGCGTATGGCATGCTTTGTCTCAGTATCTCAAGAGACCTCTTGTTCCATGTAGATAGTCTAACTAATACAAATGAAGTGTGGCTCAAGCTCGATTCATTTTTTGGGAAGATTGATGAGTTAAAGGGCCACTAGCTTGAGAACGAGTTGATCTCTCTGAGCCCAAGCAGTTTCAAGACCATTCAATACTTCTTCACCAAGTTCAAATTCTTGGATCTTTAGATCAAGCAATGTGGCATTTACAAAAAGGAAGAGCAACTGATTTTATCCATACTTTCGAAGTTGGGTCATGAGTACTCTGTGTTTGTTTTGACCTTCCTTTCCACCAAGTGTGATACCCCCAAGACATTATTATTTTTATTTTTGATTTAATATTTTGAAAAATATTTCAAAAAAACAATTATTTTTGTAAGAGTTATTTAAAAACTCAAAAATACTCACAAGAGGTGTGAGTGACACTTTGCACTACAAATTATCATTTTATTATTAATAAAATAAAAAGACACTTGGAGAATTCAGTTGAATGAGGGAACACCACCACGATACAAAGAACATGTGGAGAGAAAACAAGAGATATTATACCAATCAAATCCAATCTAAAAAACTCAACAACCAGACAAGATCCTAAATCATAGGGATTTAAGGATTGATTGAGATTTTATTGGGATGGCAAAAGACCTGGGAAAAAGCTATATATTGGTGCACTAAGATAGCACAGGACACTGTGTTGTACATTAATAAATTGTGCTAGTGTGCATGTGTTGAGTATTTCTCTCTTTCATAAGTCCATCACTAGCTTGTTACAAACTCTCGGAGAGAGTGTTACGTGGAAGCTTTGCTTGTTGTTCTATTTTGCATGGTGGTGATCCAAATCGGGGGTGGATTTGGAGTTACATTTTAAAAAGTTTCCCTCCTAAATTTATTTTTGAAATTTTTTCCCCGTTTTCATTTTATTACTTAATAAATATGGCGCTAAATCTGGTGCTAAAAAGGGAGTGAAACCCGACGCTAAAAAGGAAGCAAAACCTAGCACTAAAAAGGAAGCAAAACTTGGCGCTAATGATTCTGGCGCTAGAAAAGGAGCAAAATCCAATGCCAAATATGATGCTAATCAGTGCCGACCTAAAAAATTAGGCACTAAAAACGCCAGAAATTGTGCCACTGTGAAAGAAGATTTAAATGAAAATTTAAAGATTGATTTTTAAAGAGGTTTTATGCTCAAGAATTAGAATATCAAGTGAAAATTGAAAAATGATAAATATATACATTAGGAGAATATTGAAAAACTTAATATAAAAGTTTGCAAAGTGAAAAAAAAACATTGATAAGCAAGCTAAAATGTTGAGTTATAGAAAATTGGAAAATATCTCTTTGACAATCAAGCTAAATAAAGTCAAAAAGGAAAAACAAATCATAGTAAATGAGGTTGTAAGAGTAAAATTAATTAGGTGTCCTTAATTGATTGGGAGAAACCCTAAGCAATCGAAAAAATTCCTTGTAACAACTTATATCAATAGTGGATGTTGTAGGTGATATTTTTGGCTCATCAACACACTTTGAAGCATTGAAGAAGAGGGTAGTTGAAAATGAAGCAAAGATTACAAAGCTTAACTAAAAAAATTTGGAGCATCGCAAAACACAACATTTGGGATGCCATATGGAGATACAAAATTTGAAATATCAAATTGTTGATGTGCAATTGAAATTAGAGAAGCAAAAATTTGAGATCGTTGTAATTGTGTGTCCTCCAAATGAGAAAGAGTTGAGGGACAAACATGTATTGCTAAATTTTAAAGTGAAGAAATTTAATTTCTCTCATTCTTTCCGAAGTCTCAACTGCATGGTAAGAATTCTCAATATCAAATTACTTAAATCGCACTAGTGAGGGGGGAATAATTTAAATTATAAAATGACGCAGACCTAGGGCTTGCGGATAAAAAAACATAATGAGAACTCTAATATTAACAAAATAATTCAATAAAATCATATGACAACAAAATAGTTATTGAAGGATTGATTTATTTATGCACTAAAATTGATGATTGTTTACAAAGTACATAAATAGATTCAAACCCTCCACCAACATTACATTACAAAATATTCATGTCTTAAAAAAATTTAAGCATTAGTTAGGCATATATGCAAATTTTATAGAGAAAAATGCACGCGATGAAGACTAAATGCACTCATGGAGGTTGATGAGGAATGGGTAATGTATCTCATTCTATTTCACATCCTTCTACTACCTTAAAATTCATGCCAATAGATACAATAATTCACTACTACTTCAAAGTGAAATTTGGTTGTAAAAACAAAATATGAATCAACCTATGGGGTGTTCATAAAATGCACACCTTTCCTTACATAATAACTCCACATGTAAGATAAATGTTACGCTAGTAGAATGAATTTTCAATGTGGAATTTTTCGAAAAATGTTGAGTGCATCATAAGATTCTCTCATCATTTTGCATATAATGTCATTTTTTTAATCATCTTGAATTTTTATTTTATTTTTTGCTTGTCTCTTATATAACAAACCAATTTGTATATCATTCCCAGTTTCCATCATTTGAATATCAACAACTACACCTTGAAATTATTATTTTTAACCACTCTACCTTGGCTCATTTACAGAGGATGAAACACCCATTTTACTATGAATCAAAGCTTCCATCAATAGCATATCAACCTCAGTTGCCTCTTGTAGTTCTTATGTTGCACCAATTTGCTATGCCTCATTTGTTGAGGACGAAGCATAAATTTTGTTGTGATTTTTAGTTTCCATTATAGGTATGCCAATAGCAATTTCCCCTTTGCATTTCTTGTGATTCATTGGTACGTGTTGCCTATTTTCTCAAGGATCCCAAAGTTTTACTATTATTATTATTATAAAACATGTCAAATTTCTATGGCCTTGATTCCATGCAAGAAATTCTATAGCTAAGGATCTTGAAGCAAATATAACCTCACTAGATTAGCAACAGATATTAGCAGAAAATAGAGATAGAAGAATATCAAGAAACACAAGAGATAGAACTCAATTGGGATGAAATCCACCTTTTTATATTATTCAATAAGATGTGTAAAATATATAATACATCTCAAGAGAGAAATTCGTGAGCCTTATGAGGTAGTTGGGTAGCTCACATTAATGCTAGGCTTGGTGGAGTAATTCCCCCAATCTATGACATTGTGCAAAGTGTGACTGTTGTATTGGGCCATAATGAGGTCCAATGAACCTATGAGGAACAAGAGGACGTTAGGCTAGTCAACTAGTGTGGATGGAATCATTATGAGGGATAATTAGGTGGTTTAGGGCTTTGGTAGTGGTCATTAATGAGCAATTTGACCATTTCTAGTGCATTAGCGCCCTTGGTCCAACCTTATCCCATAAAACATGGAAGAGGGGCGCCTCCCTCATTAAATGAATTAAATTGGGTGCTTTTGTCTCCCTAGATTAAGGAAATAGGGCGCACTTGTGGACAAATGTGGCTATTATGGAAAACCACTAGTCTAAGATGTGGACAAACCCCCTAGACTAGGCACTATGAAGCCAAACCATGGAATAAATTACACTAAACATTTGGAACCTTATGAAAGGAGTTATTAACCAAGGTCTAGATGAGAATTATGTTCCAACGCCCCCCCTTAAGCCAAAATGGTTGTGGGAAATGAAAATTATTATGAGGGCCCAAGCAACAAGGCTTATGGTCACCCTTTACATTATTAATCCATATAAGTGAGGAAAGAGGAAAAACCACATGGGGAAAATCCTCCCTCTAAAATGGACATGAAATACACAAAAAATAAATTGCTTCTTCTCCAAACTCAAGTAGGTGTGAACTTGTTCAGATGTCTGGTGGAACCTTCTTCTTGGGAAGAAGTGGATGTTGCTCAACTAGATCAGGAACATGAACAGCTGCATGATGGACAATGTATCCATGTAGAACAACTCCAATACACTGATGTGAGAGTAGAAGTGGCTTCTCATCAGACTTGAACTTCATACTGAAATCAGTTCCAAATGAGTCTTGAGATTCTTGAGCCAAAAAAATTGAACCAAGAGTGGTGAAATCAACATCAAGCAAAACTGAAATTTCTTGAAATACCAAAAACTATTATGGTAGCTCCAAGAATGATGAACAATAGTTCCAAATGATCTTTGGACTTGAAATATGAACTGAAATTAGATCCAATATGATCAGGTCCAAATGAGAGGAACAAGATTTCAATGTGTGCCAAGACAATGGCAATGTCTCCTTCTTCAGTAGACTTGTGAGTAAGTGTGCTAGTCACCATAGGGGAATAGGTAGAAAGATTTGGATCAAAATTGGTGAGTGCATTTGCAGATCTCTCACATCTTGATGCATCATTAAAATCATCCAAAATATCATCAAATTTTGCACCATCGGCTAGTGAAGTATGAAAAATATCTTCAACAACTAGCTTATCATCCTCAAAATTAGCATTTGAAGAATTATTGGCCCGAACAATGATGAAAGATGGAAGGAGATTTATTCTTCAACAAAGGAATTATGAATGGATTCTCTTGGATCAGCTACATGTGAAGATGAGAAATCATAGTTCTCATGAACTTCTAGAGCAATAAGAGAAGGAGACACTTCAAGGAGACTTTCACCATTTCGACTTGATTTGAAATTTCTGCCATATTTTCTTCTTCAACTTGCACAACTTAAGAAGAGATGCTTGAGGCCAAGAAATCGGATTGTAGATAATGTGAGGAGGTTCTAGGTTTTCTCTCCATATGTATAGAATCTTCATCATCGTGCTTTCCAAAATCTCTATCCAAATTGGTACATAGATCCTTTGGGTATTCAGCAGTATCAATGAGGTAGCACATGCTTGGAGATATTGCTAGACATATTGCTCCAAATGCTCTATCACAGTCATTTAGCCAATCATTTCTCTCTTCATAGGATATTGGCTCTTCAATAGCTCCAATAGATACCTCATAGATACCTTGTCTCTTTAGAGATGCAACCATATTCAATTTCCACAATGAATAGCATGTGAATGGAGTAAGGAGAGGAACTACTTTCAAATCCATTTTGAAGTTGTACCTACAAAACAACACTCTGAATATCTGTATGGAGGATAAATTCTACTAAGATCCCTAATATTTTATACCATGTCAAATTTCTATGGCCTTTACTCCATGCAATAAATTCTACAACTAAGGATCTTGAAGCAAATATAACCTCACTAGATTAGCAATAGAGATTAGCGTAAAATAGAGATAGAAGAATAGCAAGAAACACAAGATATAGAACTCAATTGGGATTAAATCCACCTTCTTCTATTATTCAATAATATGTGTACAATATATAATCCATATCAAGACAGAAATTTGTGAGGCTTAGGAGGAAGTTGGGTAGCTCACATTAATGATAGGCTTAGTGGAGTAATTCCCCCAATCTATGACATTGTGCCAAGTGTGACTCGTGTGTTGGGCCATAATGAGGTCCAATGAACCTATGATGTTAAATTTTCAGAATTTACTTCAATTTGATCTAGGATCTTAACTGAGAGAACAACATGTACATCAAATCTACAGCATATCAATCATGGACACAATAATGCAAGCACACAAGAGACAAAGAGTTTACTTGGGGAAAACCATAAAGGTGAAAAACCCCAATAACTTCCTCAGAGATAGATATAGCAATGATACAACCAGAATACAAGAGATAGTCTTCTCCTAGCAGCAAAGTCTCCTCCTCCACAAGTGCGCCACTCTCCAAAGTGTGAGTGAGAGAATAGAATGTGTAAAATGAGAGAGACACACTCTCTATTTATACACTAACTTGACTTGACCTTTACTCAACTAGGTCGGCCTCAACTTAACCACTTAACATAATGCTGACTGGGACGACCCCCACTAGGGTGGTCTAACAACCCTTTGACCCACATGGCCGACCCCCAATAGGGTGGTCTAATAACCCTTTGACCCACATGACTTATACAGGGCCGACCCCAACAAGGTGGTCTAATAACCCATCAAGTATAAGTTACGACACTTACAATATAAATGACGACACTTCCGTATAGAGGAATAATAACATCTCTATAGGAATACAATATACATATATGTGAAATACATTCCAAAGTTACATATACATCAACACTCCCTCTTAACTAGGAAGGTATTTCTCGACACAGGTCTTCTAGCACAAGTCTTCTTCTCTGGATCATCGTCACTGGATAATCGTCATTGAGTCATCATCATCGTCATTGCTGCTGCTATCTCAATCAATCTCTGAATCTACTCGTCATAGGAAGTTCTACAGAGCCAGTCCTTTTTCATACTGGATGTAGGTCCACCACCTGCAGGTCTTCATCATCTGTGCGAACGGTCTGATAGAGGTGGCCTCTCAGGACTAATTTTATGTGTGGATGCAATACCGGAAAGAGTATCCCAGGAACATTTATGTGCCTAAGCACGACCGGTAAGATCTCCCAGAAATGATTACATGCATCTCCTCCATAATACCTTTAAAGAGCATCCCAGGAACATTTATGTGCCACAGCACGACTGGCAAGATCTCTAAAGAGCATCCCAGGACTTATTACGAGCACACAGCTCAACCTCTCGGATCTCCAGGACTGATTACATGTGGATAGACAAAACCTTTAAAGAGCATCCCAGGAACATTTATGTGCCGCAGCACGACCGACAAGATCTCTAAAGAGCATCCCAGGACTAATTACGAGCACACATCTCAACCTCTCGGATCTCCAGGACTGATTACATGTCTCTGTAGTAATACCTCATCCCAGGATTGATTACAAGCACACAGCTCAACCTATCAGATATCTGAGGAATGATTACATACTACATAGCAATACCAAAAAGAGTACCCCAGGAACATTTATGTGCCGCAGCACGACCGGCAAGATCTCCCAGGACTAATTACATGCTATTTGCACAACCTGCCACATATCATCTCTGACCTCCGAGTATCAACCTGATACTCATGATCCAATGGATCATCATTGCACGAGGCATCATCCTGATGCCCATGATCATACTGATCATCATCACTGTACCATACTGGTACATATCATTTGGAGCAACATCCTGAAGCTCATCATCATGATCATCCTGATCATACAATGCATCCACCTGATGCATACCAAGTATCTACCTGATACATATCATCATACATGAACCACCTGATGCATACCAAGTATCTACCTGATACATATCATCATACATGATCCACCTGATCATACAGTGTATCCACCTGATACATACAAATACATGATCCACCTGATCATACAGTGTATCCACCTGATACAAATAAAAATACATGATCCACCTAATCATACCTGATACATATCAACAACATACATGATCTTCCTGATCATACAATGTATCCACCTGATACATATACAGATACATGGTCCAAGCATCCAACATGATCCATATACAAAATACATACAAATGATCCAACTGATCATATCCAGCATCCAACATGATGCACACATAAATATACATATAAAAGATCCAACTGATCATATCCAACATCATCCTGATGCATATACAGAGCAATAACTGGAGCATCGTCCTGATGCTCATCATCCAGTGCTTATATCCACAGCCATGTGAAGGATCCTCCTTCCAACATGCTTGGAATGGCTTCTACAAATGTGTCCATCACTTCTTCCTTGAAGTGTCATCAATCTGAAGAACACCAAGTCTCTCCCTGAAGTACGTGAACTTCACCCTGGCTAGTGGCTTCATCAGCACATCTGCAATCTGCTCATCCGTCGCAATGTACAGGAGCTTTGGCTGTAATCAGGACTACTTCCTGCTAAACCAAGAGATCACACCTGATCCCATACTGAAGCAGCACCTAGAAGTGCTCTTCCTATCTACAGCACTGCCTGCCCAATCTTAATCAACATAACCCTGCAGGTTAAACTTTTGATTCGCATCATATTTGAGCCCATAATCAACTGTACTCTTCAAGTACCTCAGAATATGCTTTACAGCAACCAGGTGAACACTCCTCAGATCTGTCAGGAACTGGATCAATGTGTTCACAGCAAAGCAAATATCTGGTCTCGTGTTCGTCAAGTACATCAAGGACCCAATCATCTGACGATACATAGTGACATCAACTAGTTCAGATGAAGCATCACACAGAAGCTTCAGGTTCAATGCCATAGGTGTGGCCATAGCCTTGTAGTCCATCATCCCGAACCTCTTCAGGAGCTCTATTGCATACTTCCCTTGTCCAAGGAAGATTCCATCTGCACTCTGCCACACCTCCATGCCAAAAACAAATAGTGCATCATCCCCAAGTTCTTCATCTTTAACTCAGCAGCAAGCTTCCGCTGCGTGTCGGAAATCAATCTATCCTCACCTGTAACAAACAGGTTATCCGCATACAAAAATAGTATCACTAGATTGCCTTCCTCAACCTTGTAGTAAAGGTTGGAATCCACTTTACTCTTGGTAAAGCCCAAACTGGATAGAAAGCTGTCTACTATACCAAGTTCTACACATATATGACTCCCTGTCATGTGTCTCTGAACATAGTGGCTTCTCCACGTACACTTCTTCTTCAACTACACCATTCAAGAAGGCTGTCTTGAAATCCATCTGGTGTATCTTCTATTTCATCACTTTTATATGCTGCCATCTGCAGCATGCTTGATCTGATAGTTCCATTTGGAAGTCACAACAGACTTCCCTTCAACTCTTGGGACCACATCCCAAACATCGTTCTTCATGATCGACGGATCATGGCATTCTTCCCGTATCCTAGGAACTTCAATATCTTCAAAAGATAATTTTGTTGCTTGAACAAATGTTGTAGTCCTTCTTTTCTAGGTGATGGCATACGATCTTTCCTACACAACAAGTTAAATTGCATGATTAGAAAACATCTCATAGTTTTCAGAACAAATTCTTACACATAAGGAAATATGTCAGACAGTCATGCAATTATCTTAGCCAATGCTTCAATACAACATTTATCCATATTCCGTAACTTTCTAGATGCCTTCCAATCTCTACCAGAACATTGTTAAGAGTGTGCACAACACCTAACATGTCAGCAAAGAGGTTTCATTCTAGATAAGTAGCAATGGAATGTTGTGCAGTGCCATAGGCCACTTACCCATCAAATGCATATTAGTAGTAAGTTGTTCATTAATGCAATCATTCTAATATGCATAATACACATCCTAAATCTAGGAACATAAGCATATACATCATTGAATAATATTATTTAAACAAACAAGTATGTAAGGAATGGTAATTAAAATACTTATCTTTGTTTGTTTGTTGGGTGGACTCCCTCCGAGTCTTTGCTTCCTTGCAGGAGTTGCTGAAGTAGCTTCTTCTACACCTTTCTGTTGTGAAATGCAGAAGGATGGTCAACTCTTTCTGGATATCTGCATCCTTGCAGAAACTATTGGAGTATGCTCCTTTGCTTTCTTCCAGGAACAACTGGAGTGTGCTCCCTCTTGATCTTTGCTTCCTAGATTACCTGTCCTTGAACTTACATCCATCCTTAATCACTATGCATGCTTATTAGTATCATCATTGTGTTATCCTTGAGGTCTCATACATAATCACACATTTATTAGTATAAACTTAATATTATCAAAACACAATAATCTTAAACATGTATAGTCACGATCATTCACAGATAATAAACATTAGTATTCAAGGTTTCAAGGAAGTCTTCTTTTACTCATACATAATCTTATTTGATCATAGGACTCTTCTAGTTAGTTAAATCATCAATCAAGATAAGAGATATAATATGCATAAAACCCATGATTACTCAAACCTATACCTTCATGAATAATCATTATCAACAACACAACAGTATAAGATCCTAACACATGGTAGGATTCTAGCTTGATATAGGAAAAACATACCTGGATTAGCATGCTAGCTATTTATGTCTAACATACCCGCATAATGTCTTCTGGTTCTCTTCAGTGACTTGTGCTAGTAACCTACATGTCTCATAGGTTAACCATTGTAGAACCAAGTTATACATACCTCGAAAGTAGATCTTCTATGTGATCCATGACAATGGATGAATCTTTGTCTTCATGTCACCATGATCATATGTTCTTGAAGTAGAACATGATTTGTCTTTCTTGGTGTACCTTTTATGTTAGCAGACAACATAAACCTCATACAACACCATAATGCATTAGTACAATCATAAGTGTCAACACCCTAACCAATGAATATCTTCTATCATGCATTCATAATTTTGTTAAGGTGATACGACAAATCTAAAATCAAGATTGTACTAACCGTAATAACATGAAGACAAACATACCATAAAATTAATCATGAACAAATATCGAAACATACCTCGATGAGTCATACCTGTCGAGATTGCTTGTAATCTTCTTATGTAAGGCCTTAGCCTCATCTCCCTCTGAAACAAGAACTTCTTCACTTATGCAGGTGACCAATCCATCTTCTTCTAGGATTAACCCAATCCACTTGATTTGCAAGAACTGGACCTGGAGATGGATTAGGGTTTGTCAGAGAAACCCCAAAAATTCAAACTTTGAATTTCAAACTTTCAAAAGGATAGAAATATGTGCCTTGATGAGTAGATCAAGCTGGTATATTCAGAATTTGAAAACTGCAAAGTTTCACTCCTCAATTTTGCCTTTGAAACTTCTGGATTCACTGGACGTGACCCTGAACTGGGGTTTGATGAATCCCACTCTTCTGCCCAATCAAAAGGTTTGATCCAAAGCTCTAAGCTTCTATTTTTTTGAGGAGCTTCCAGCCGTGGTCACATATTTCAAAAATTTCCATTTTTACAGAAGCCCTAATTTTCCACTTTTCTGATCAAAGTCCCGAACTAGGGTCTGATCAAGCCCGGCCTTCTGCCCAACCAAAAATTCTGAGCTTGGTCTCTAAATTTCTATTTTGATGAGTAGCATTTAGCCGTTGTCTCTGATTAAAAAAATTCCAACTTTATCCGAAACCCTAAATTCCGGAAGCCATGAATGAAGGTGCTCAAAAATAATTCTGTTTTGACATAAATATGTACCTGATTGTTTCTGGTGTAACTCCGAACTTTTTGATCCACGTGGTCTAACAAATTTTTTTGAGATAGCTCAACCTATCATCTTTCCATCCCGACAGGTCTGACCTCAATTGGATTCTTTGAGAGAGAGAGAGAGTTATGCCAAGTGTCGTAACGTGACCTGTTTATGGGATAAAACAGGAGAGCGAACTTGTACGGTGTGCCACGTGTCATTGGTTCAACTTCGGCCTCTGAAAATTTTTTCTGAGATAGTAAAGTCTGTGTACTACCTGTCACTTTTTACACAATTTCATTTGGATCTTCCTAGCCCAAGTTATGACCTTTTTTCCAAGGTCACCTATTTTTGACTCAGATCTGGAAGAGGCAGAAACCCTATATTGTACAGATCATAAATCACAAATTACAACGAATTAGAGGTTTTCCTTTGGACACAAGGTACATGGGGATCTAATATTTGACCTGTAAAAGTTTCAGACCCTAAAACTTCGCCAAAATGGATTTATAGCGAAAGTGCTACGATGACTGGTTTTTGCTATATCAAGCCCTAGCATCGTAAGTGCAACAAGTGTCACACATGCCATATCATGCCTTCTTTCAGGATAGCACTGATACCATGTTAAATTTTCAGAATTTACTTCAATCTGATCTAGGATCTTAACTAAGAGAACAACATGTACAACAAATCTACAGCATATCAATCGTGGACACAATAATGCAAGCACACAAGAGACACATAGTTTACTTTGGGAAAACCATAAAGGTGAAAAACCCCAATAACTTCCTCATAGATAGATAGAGCAATGATACAACCAGAATACAAGAGATAATCTTCTCCTCGCAGAAGAGCCTCCTCCTCCACAAGTGCGCCACTCTCCAAAGTGTGAGTGAGAGAATAGAATGTGTAAAATGAGAGAGACACACTCTCTATTTATACACTAACTTGACTTGACCTTTACTCAACTAGGTCGGCCTCAACTTAACCACTTAACATAATGCTGACTGGGCCGACCCCCACTAGGGTGGTCTAATAACCCTTTGACCCACATGGCCGACCCCCAATAGGGTGGTCTAATAACCCTTTGACCCACATGACTTATACAGGGCCGACCCCAACAAGGTGGTCTAATAAGACTTATACAGGGCCGACCCCAACAAGGTGGTCTAATAACCCATCAAGTATAAGTTACGACACTTACAATATAAATGACAACACTTCTGTATAGAGGAATAATAACATCTCTATAGGTATACAACCACTTCCGTATAGAGGAATAATAACATCTCTATAGGAATACAATATACATATATGTGAAATATATTCCAAAGTTACATATACATCAACATATGAGGACCATGAGGATGTTATGCTAGTCAACTAATGTGGAAGGAATCATTATGAGGGTGAATTAGGTGGTTTAGGGATTTGGTATTGGCCATTAATGAGCAATTTGACCATCTATAGTGGATTAGCGCCCTTGGACCAACCTTATCCCATAAAACAGGGAAGATGGGATCCTCCTTCATTAAATGCATTATATTGGGTGCTTTTGACTCCCTAAATTAAGGAAATATGGCTCACTTGTGGACAAACTTGGATATTATGGAAAACCACTAGTATAAGATGTGGACAAACCCCCTAGACTAGGAACTATGAAGCCAAACCATGGAACAACTTACACTCAACACTTGGAACCTTATGCAAGGAGTTAGTAACCAAGGTCTAGATGGGAATTATGTTCCAACAAAACATCATTGAGGTATTAGTAACATTGTCCCCTTGCATTTTTTGTGTTTTATCACTTTGACTTGAATCTTTTCCCAATAGGAACAAGATTGACAAAGTTAGAGTGCAAACAAAAGATATAATTTTCACAAATAAATTATATTGAAAAATTCATAATGTTATGCAATAAATTTAATAAACACAACACTCACTAATGGAGGGAAATCCACATTGTTGTTTTCTTGTTTTAACAACAAATTTTACTTGCAATGTGATTCACGATAAGCCTCTTCACCATATTTAATTATTGGTCTTGATCTTGGAAGATAGTCACTGAATTGTAGGGGCGTATTAATGTTTAAAAACATACATTATGAGTCATATTACACTATAAAATAAAAATAGAACGAGATACAGTTTATAAGTAGGACATATTTATTGGTGGAGGTGAAATCAATGATTTTTTATACTGTATTACCCATGAGTCAAAGAGTTGTTTCACTTGTTGAGAAGCAGCCTCAAGAAAGCATGATGTCAATTTTGTTGTAGTTTACTAATTTAGTGAACTTATTGACTTATCATATTCAACAAGAATTTAATTTGTATTATTTGAAGGAAAGGATTTTATTTGTTTAAACTTTTGGAAAATAACTCCTAACTTCATAATAAGCTTGAAAACTTATGTTCTCATCTAATTTACAAGATAGATTCTATCATGTTCAAATGTGCTTATATAATATTTAGCAGCTCCCCTTCCTCCCTCTTTGTTGCTATTCAAAAATTTCATTTCCCTATTATAATGTTCCATTACTTCATTCTTTAACCACTCTAAAGTATAAGGATGAATAGATTTAGTCATCTCAAGAGCATGGGTCCCTTGGACATGCATATAAGGAACCATGTTATCTCCTAATAACACAATGAAATCCACTCAGTAGCAAGGGTGCCAATCCTGCAATGACAGTGGCTCAAATTTTTTATCATGAATGAAATGATACCACCATTCTGAAATACATAATATTATGAAATTAATAGAAATTGATGTACATTTCCTCATGTTCTTATGTGTCATCGCCTCTGCACTATTGCAATTGCAACATTTGGAATTCTTTATAACACTTCCACATCCTAACCAACCTTTTATAACTTCCTTCATCTAGTAGGCCTCAATAACCTATAAAAAATTATTTTATTGCATATGATTAGTCACTAATATTTAAGCTCAAATTGCATAAAACCAAAATCAAATTTCACTCATATACCATCAGAGCATCATCATTTATTATTCAAGACCCACAAAAAAATATTGGATATGTTAACGTAGATATTAGGCCTTTAAATTCCCTCATTTTGAATGATGATCTTGTCTAATGTTTATCCATCTAATTGCACATAGTTAATATCATTGCACTCTTGATTGCTATGATGGTAGGGTTTCCTAATATTACATGCAACTCCATTTTTCTCTACCTCCTCCCAAATTTAAACAAATTTTGTTTTCTCAATGCCTCTACTTGATGAACATTTTTGTAATTTGTATAATGTTTTTAATTGCACAAAACATTTTCATAACAATCGTAATACCAATATGATGAGCACCATACACAAGCTTGGACATTGATCTAGGAGTTGCAATTGACAATACATGTTTAACTAAGTAGGAGTTAGTTAAACACTTAGAAGATTCATTTATAACTAAGAATTATTACACTAAGTAGGAGTTAGTTAAACACTTAGAAGATTCATTTATAACTAAGAATTATTATGGCAGCTTGTACCCTTCCATCATCTATTGTATTCATGAGATGGTTCTTTCATAATATTCAATTGTTTACCAGATAAGGTTTATTGAATGTTGATAATATGCTCATCCAACTTTTATTTCCATCCTTTGCTTGGTTCCAAAGCAAGATTCAACACCTAATGTTTTATAACAAAGTAAGATTAATAAAGTAATGGAAAGATATAAACATAAATGTAAACTTCTAAAAAATATGTATAGCTTACTAGGAGTAAGTTTGATGACATTGTATTGAAATAAAAAACACTATGGATAGGGTTCCCTACTTGAATATTAATTTCATATGTAACTATGTGTATAGATTTTTTATAACATGTGCACCATGGACAAAAATAATTTTCTATCGAAGAAACATTATTGTTGCATACTAAGCAACATATGGTTACTATATCATGACACACAAAAAAATTACTTTCACTACCTTTCCATCTATCATCAGGATATCATCTCATGAGTGCACATTTAACAACTTCAAGATCAACAACATGTGCTAAAACTTGTTTATATTCTTCCTTTACATCCCATTTTCCAAGAATTATTCAAGACATAAACTCGTTCTGTTTTAGTGATCCAGGAGGATCTCCCAAGATGACCAAAATTAAACGTATTCAAATGATGAACAGAAGCACTCCATTGTGTAGGGATCATCGAGAGATTTCCAGAGAAGCTTGTCTTGCTCAAAATGAACTCCAGACGCAAAAGATATCGCATTCTAAAATTTCGGCAAAACATGCAATTGGAAGAAAAAAAAGCTGCAACATGGCACCACTGAAAGGGTGACATGTGGCCTATACGATGCTGACATGGAACAATCCTAGAGCATCACGTAGTAGGTGAAATAGAAAGACAAGTTGATTTGGAATCCTAGTTGGCACCCACATGGCCCTATTGCGGAGTGGCAAGTGGCAGAATCGTGCATAAGTGGTAGTGACATGGACCAACTGGAGGATTCCACATGGAATTCCAGTTGGCCACCATATGGATTCCATTTACCAAAAATTTTGGAGTAAGGGAGGATCGAACCCCTGAATTCCCACCTATCCCAACACTTTATCTCTATATGCCTACCATCATATCCGTCGGTGTTTCTTAACCACATAGGGTGCTAGATCTATCTAAGGTTGAGTGGCCCATTGTTTGGAAAAGAGGGCAAGCTGAGGGCCCAACCCTCAGCCCTGTGATGTGCTATGTGATCAATGGTGTAATCCATGGAAGAAGGTCTTAAAACATGGCCCATGGGTAGTATAAAACAACACACATAACATGGATCCCATGGGGTTTGACCCCGATGCCCTTGCACCATAATCTCTGCAACTTACCACTGTGCCAATGCCTTCAATCTTGGAAACAGTTGGTGCGGATTCCCTTTTGGGGAGATAGGAGATTGTGTCATGTCCCCTCTCGTCAATCCGTTGCAAGGGAGGAAACATGAACAAACATACCGGGCTTATTTGAAAATATCAGCCCCATTCATTAGTAAGAAAGTTTATGGATAAATAAAAACTTATGCGTGCAGATCATTCTTAATAAACACAACGGAATTACACACTAGCCACACACCATTTCATCATGTAGTCATCATATAACCAACAGTCATTAATTAAAACATAACAGAGCATAGAATTAACATAACTCAAACCACAGGAATACTTATCTTGAAATGTAGTGCAGAATCATATTCAATATAAACACAACGGAATAACCATAACAACACACATGCAGAAGGGAATACGTCATCCTATTTCTTCCAGGTAGAATAATGAAACAATCATACAATAATCAATCCCCTTCTCATGCTATGCACTTGATTCATGCCAACTAGCTTAAGATAATCATATCATTCAATTAACATGAATAATTAAACATGCAGAACATAACACAAAATGATCACAATTTAAACCACGGAGAATACTTATCTTTAAGATGAAACTGTCCAACAACTGGCTATGTGAAAGCAACGTTCCACCCAACCATAGATCTCTATCCAGCATATATTCCTTCAGCTAAGAGATCACGCCTGAGCTGGGATGTGTATCCACTAAGGAGGAATTAAACAGGCTCACTCACAGCCATGGTTTCACTCAAGCAATCATGCTAAGCCAACACACAGTTGGGTTTATCAAGCATGCAATAAACAAAGGAGGAGGATGCTAAGACAGTGAGCTCAACCGCAAAGCTACAGAAATATCAAGCTAAATTCAAACAATCCAATCCTCTATTCAAACATTCAAACATTCAAACATTCAAACTTGGATTTCTCACAATTCTGTCATCAAATAACTCAATCCCGTCACTGGAATTCTGGGCTATAAAAACTAGGTTTTTCTATGGATTTCGGGGTATCTAATACTCTCAAATTCGCCCCAAGGTTCATATCTATGGATCCCCCATTGGATTTTACTGTTAATACCAAATTCTGGGCATTTATGGCACTTCAGAACGTAGGTTCTTGCAAAGTTGCGATTTCTGGTTTTTCTCATTGCTGGGCATTTGTAATAGATGAAAACTCATGCTGGGATGTTCCACAATGGAGTGGGAATGAGGAAGAACCAATTCCCATGCGGTAGAGTGACTTGTGGGTCAAGGAAACAGATCCCATACCCTTCCATACAAATTTATGGGCTGCCCATGCTCCATTGAAGTAATGGACTGATTTCTTCAACAACTTTCTTACACAGAATTAAATGCCAGCAAAGAAAGTCAAATGGGTTCTCGAGATGAAATTTGGCAGCCTATGGTTCAATCCCACAACCCCCTCACCACTCCCTAGTGGATACACATGGCCCCTTCTCATTAGTTGCTTCCATATCCATTTTTGGTATTTTATTGCATGATGTTTATTTACATCATTTTTACAATGTTCCATGGCTAAACAGAACATGGGTAACATAATATCCAATACTTGCCTTTAAATAAAATTCAAGCATCCACTAGCGGGGCCTTGGCCTTGAGATCCACGCTAGGAAAACATACATCACATGTATACAATATTTACATTAAAAGCTAATATATCATAAGGGTCAAATGGGGTATTACAATCCCCCCCCCTTAGAATAACACCGTCCTCGGTGTTCCAATACTTAGGAATACATATACAATTTACATGTCCAAAATTTTCAAAAATTTTGCAGATCTGCCCTGCATTCTATCATTTACTTTGAACTTTCAAGACCAAGTCCTTTGGTCTCAACAATCTGCTCCTGCTGGTTTTGACCTTCCAGCTCATCCACAAGTCTGAAAGCTTTATGATTGCTATCCTTTTGATGTTCCTTTGTTGGACAGTTACGGAGGCAATGATTCCTTCCACATTTCCAACATTTCACTGGCTGCTTTATCTTTTCCTACTCAATTTCCTTTGAGTCTTCCCACCTGGAACGTTTCTTAGTGGACTGATTAGATGAATGTCTCGTCATTGATCCATTGTCATTTCCTCAGTTGATTGTTTCCAGAATTATTCTTACTTGTCTTTGCAGACAAACAAAGTCCTGCAAAACCTTATGGTTCATCTCATTCTGCTACTTTTGTAGCTTGAGCAGTTCTCCGAGATTTTCTTCGGTCCTGGAAATTGTTTGAAGAATATTTTTAGCCAAATCCAATAGCTTTTGATTTGTTTCCATGGCCAATGTACACATCAGCCCACTCTTTGCTCGCTAGTACCATTGTTTTGTAGCAGCTACAACCAATTAAACTCCACTTCTAACCTGTGAAATACATCATTGCAATTTCTGTTAGGCCAAGCTTAATAGAAACATTAAAATCAGTCAATTAATTGCCCAATTGACATGGGTAGTCCATGCTTTATCCATGAGACTTTTATACTTTTCATGCTTTCCCAACAGGCACATGAGCTCATTCATGTCCATTCTTTCACAGGGAATTAACTACGTTAGCATTCACAATTTATTTCGAGCAAATAAACACACTCTACTTTTAGCCATACATGCATTCAACAATTTTCTATTTTTATAAATGCATCAATAGAAAAGGAAAGAGAGAGAAGTAAGAGTTTTCTCCTTTTCGTCTTGTTCCATTCTAGAACCCACACCACCACTGTGGTTTTCATGCTCCTAGCCTCTTTCACTTCAACGTGAATGCTTGACCTGCCATTCTTGGCTATGACACTTAGTGTTTATGGTCTATTTCAGGCCTCTCAACCATGGAGTCCCTCCACATGGTTTGTCTACAACTCTTGGCCGCTAGGACCCACACAGTCCCAATAGCACCCTCTTCATTACTACTCATGCTGAGCTCTTTAGGACGGTTACATGTCCACATGCATCCCTAGGATGCCTTCATAGTTCTTGCTTCCAACAATACCTACACTTAAACATTGAATCAATTCACATGTTTAGTTTATTCTCATAGGGTTTATCTCTAAACAAGAGTTTAGGAAATCATAACCAAATCATATACACATGTATATTCATAAGCAAGAAGCTGCAAGATAACCAAATACTTATCTGTCTTGTGCGTTTCCTCTTTGGTCTACAGGGTCCTGCTTTGCTTTGCAAGCCTTGGGATTACCTATGGACTTCAATGTTCGGCCAGCATGCAAGCTGCTCCACAACATCAAATAATTAATGTCCAACCAGTGCACCTTCATGCCAACTTGGAAGGAAACTTCACCACGACCATTTCTAGGTCAAGGATCTACTATGGAACCATATGCATATAACAACCCTTTCATCAACACCTCCACAACCCTTCATCAAAATCCCCTCAACCTCCACAACATCCTTTCATACACATTAACCCTTCCACCACAACCCCTCACAACAACCTTTTACTTTTCTTCTTTAGTGTGCAGCACCAAATTGCACCTGTTTAAGCTGTCAACACAAGTAGTATAGGAAAAATCATCAACGTTGTTGCTTTAAAATTGTAACCATAATTCATAGCATTCGCTATCAAGTATTGAAACACCAGGAATGTGTCCACTCCCTAGGGTGTAGTCAATATTGAAAACCCTATCATGGCTCGACATCGGGGAAGTGTGCACCCCTTTCCGATGTGAGCCATGTAGGCCCTACTCATACTCAAGTAGTCTGCCATAATGGAAATAAAATCAAAACATGCTCTGCATATTGACTCTAACAATTAGACATGCATATTCTTAGCAGGGTCACAGAACACTTATCCATTTGCAAATGTAGTCTTTCTTCATTAATGAGGAATGGGGGATCCTTCTCTGAGTTGACAGTCCCTCAGTTTTCCATCCCAACTCCTTTTGATGTTACCTAACCCTCATATGTCTTACTGACATAATCTTTACCATCTCACTCATATTGTTTACCAATCATGCAGTGCAGATGTGCCATTATCAAAATATCCAATGGCGTTTCACCCAAAACCCATTTCCAAGATATGGGATCCTTCCCATGAAGTTTGGCTTCTACAGGCCCTCTCTCATGGTCTTACTGCAATGTGTCTTCCTGGCACACTTATTAAATAGCCAAACTTTCAGCAACATTTAACAATAAAATTAAAATCTGATTGTTTCATAACCAATCAATGGCACTAATAATTAAATTCAATATGAATTTGCAATTCTGTCTACTACAGAAATTGATTTGCTTAGCAATGAGGCTATCCTCATATTGTTTGTCTCTTGTAAGTGGCACCACTCTGCCCATTATAATTTAATGCTTACTAGCATAACATGAACATCCACTTACAACACGTCCTCCTGACACAATTCTATGCAAGCCAACGGTGATTAGTAATTATCAGCAAATTCTCAAATCTGAAATCTACAAGTCCAAATTGACAATCTGTTCTGCACATAAACTATTTTTACAACCATGAGACCCTTCTCATGAGGTTTGGCTCTTTCACATGGTAGATTCCAGCCTTTGTCATGGACTTACCCACATTGCCATGCCCAAAACAATCTACCTAAAATATGAACTTCAACCAGTCAAACACTTTGTAAGTCTATATGCATATAATATTTCATTGCTGCAACAATCACTGAAGCATTTTCAGAATTATAACACTCCAGAATTCAAACACTTCCAGTTGTTAACATATCAATATCACCAATACTCATTTACTTCACGTGAATCATTATCATACTAAAATTGCAAGATACAGTCACATAATTTATGCAATTTAAATGAAACTTTAGATACTCATTATTTCACAGTCATATCATTTATACAACTTTGCCCTTCCACAGATCATTTTGGCAGCCCATAGATCGTGACTGCCCTCTTCATGCACTTACTATTCTGCATTCATAACAACCCATGAAATGAACCTAGAATTATCATCAATTCATCATCTCATTCATTATTTAGTTTGCAATTACACACACACCATCCCTATGCATTCATGCAATGCATCACAACATGTGAACCCACACTTATGCATGCACATTTACAACATTTTCTCAAACTTTTCATATGCATCCACTCAATGCATAACTACAAGATTTATAAAATCTCTTAATGCATATCCACTCAATGCTACCTTGTATTGATTCATGAATACTATGCATTCAAACATATTATGGCCTAACCATGACTACCTCATATAGGATGCATTACCATAATCAAGACCACCAGTCCTCACTTGTTTTGGTTATTAAGCTCATAACCAACATACACAGGGCATGATATACTTTTTTATGAATGTAGTCTAAATTTCTAGACAGTCACATGGTATGAGACCTCTTTCCTTCACCATTCCATGCTTCACCACACTATGGCAGTATGTCATTCACATGAATGCATTTCAATCCTAAATGCATACCCTTCTATGATTACTAAATATGGTTCAATGGATTCTTACCCAATCTCCTTTCAACACTGATGCAATCATCATAATTAAACCATTACCTGCATGGCTTCCATTTACACCTTTGATGTTACCTTATCCATTGGTCTCTTGTAGAGGATTACAAAATTATTCCACCAACCTCTTAATCATGGATTTGTTGCCTTATCCTTTTTTTTATAAGGTTGTTGGTCACATGCAACAACATCATCAACATCCTCAGCCATGCTCCTTTTTTCTTTGGTGTTGCCATCAATACCAACACCAATAGTGATTATCAACCACAATATTTACCATTAGTGGTTCATTGCATATGTAAAATCCCACTACTTTTACCAATATGTAATATCATATGTGTGCAAAAACATATTCTTATGCACTGTGCATTGTTTATGAATATGCAAACTATTAAATATTCATGCCCTCCATCTAATCTATGCATTTTCAGCATTCCCATGCCATAATTTTATGTACACAAAGCTTATAAAATATAAATATAATTAGCAAGACAGGGGTTAAGGAGTTCTCCCTTTTCAATCCCTCATCTTTGCATGGAATTCCTCTTCCACATAATAGTTGGCCTAATTTCATGGCTTCTATTGTTAAATTTTCAAAATTTACTTCAATCTGATCTAGGATCTTAACTGAGAGAACAACATGTACATCAAATCTACAGCATATCAATCATGGACACAATAATGCAAGCACACAAGAGACACAGAGTTTACTTTGGGAAAACCATAAAGGTGAAAAACCCCAATAACTTCCTCAGAGATAGATAGAGCAATGATACAACCAGAATACCAGAGATAGTATTCTCCTAGCAACAAATCCTCCTCCTCCACAAGTGCGCCACTCTCCAAAGTGTGAGTGAGAGAATAGAATGTGTAAAATGAGAGAGACACACTCTCTATTTATACACTAAC
Organism: Larix kaempferi; assembly: GCA_027924585.1. Lineage (NCBI taxonomy): Eukaryota > Viridiplantae > Streptophyta > Pinopsida > Pinales > Pinaceae > Larix > Larix kaempferi. The sequence continues at coordinate 568,256 of BSBM01000123.1, forward strand.
TTGACTTGACCTTTACTCAACTAGGTCGGCCTCAACTTAACCACTTAACATAATGCTGACTGGGCCGACCCCCACTAGGGTGGTGTAATAACCCTCTAACCCACATGGCCGACCCCCAATAGGGTGGTCTAATAACCCTTTGACCCATATGACTTATACAGGGCCGACCCCAACAATGTGGTATAATAACCCATCAAGTATAAGTTACAACACTTACAATATAAATGACGACACTTCCATATAGAGGAATAATAACATCTCTATAGGAATACAACCACTTCCGTATAGAGGAATAATAACATCTCTATAGGAATACAATATACATATATGTGAAATACATTCTAAAGTTACATATACATCAACACTCCCTCTTAACTAGGAAGGTATTTCTCGACACAGGTCTTCTAGCACAAGTCATCTTCTCTGGATCATCGTCACTGGATAATCGTCATTGAGTCATCATCATCATCACTGCTGCTGCTATCTCAATCAATCTCTAAATCTACTCATCATAGGAATTTCTACAGAGCCAGTCCTTTTTCATACTGGATGTAGGCCCACCACCTGCAGGTCTTCATCATCATTGGCCATACTGTGGAATCCTCAGGACTTATTACGTGCATCAACAAAACCTTGAAAGAGCATCCCGGGACTGATTACGAGCATACAGCTCAACCTATCGGATCTCCCAGGACCTTTTACATGCTACTACACAACCTGTCCACGACCACAGAGTATCATGAAGCACAACCTAGATGCACACACACAGCACTTACACTCAACAGCATGGGAGGACCAACCTACCACCATCCATGAAGGGCTCACAGCACTTACATCAACGACCATGGGAGAACACATCTGCCACCATGTCGGAAAGGCCCCGCACTTACATCAACACACATGGGAGAACACATCTACCACCATGTCGGAAAGGCTCTGCACTTACATCAACGCACGTGGGAGAACACATCTACCACCATGTCGGAAAGGCACCGCACTTACATCAACGCACATGGGAGAACGTATCTACCACCATGTCGGAAAGGCTCTACACTTACATCAACACACATGGGAGAACGCATCTACCACCATGTTGGAAAGGCACCGTACTTACATCAACGCACATGGGAGAACGCATCTACCACCATGTCGAAAAGGCTCTACACTTACATCAATGCACATGGGAGAATACATCTACCACCATGTCGGAAAGGCACTGTGCATCTGTGTCTTCGGAACTCATCACACATAATCCAACTAATTATGTACTGTATCCACCTGATACATATGATCATCCTAATCATAATCACTGTACCGTCCTGGTACATATCATCTAGAGAAACATCCTAAAACTCGTCATCATGATCAGCCTGATCATACAATGCATCTACCTGATGCATACCAAGTATCTACCTAATACATATCATCATACATGATCCATCTGATCATACAGTGTATCCACCTTATACAAATACAAATACATGATACATATCAACATACATGATCCACCTGATCATACAATGTATCCACCTGATACATATAAAGATACATGGTCCAAGCATCCAACATGATACATATACAAAATACATACAAATGATCCAACTGATCATATCCAGCATCCAACATGATGCATACATACATATACATATAAATGATCCAACTGATCATATCCAGCATCCAACATGATGCGTACATACATATACATATAAATGATCCAACTGATCATATCCAGCATCCAACATGATGCGTACATACATATATAAATGATCCAACTGATCATACAAAGCAGAAACCAGAACATCATCCTAATGCTCATCATCCAGTGCTTACATCCACAGCCATGTGAAGGATCCTCCTTCCAACATGCTTGGAATGGATTCAGCGAATGTGTCCATCACTTCTTCCTCGAAGTGTCCTCGATCTGAAGAATACCAAGCCTCTCCCTGAAGTACTCGAACTTCACCCTGGCTAGTGGCTTCATCAGCACATCTGCAATTTGCTCGTCCATCGCAACATACAGGAGCTTCACAGCTCCTCTCTCCACCATATCCCTGATATAGTGATATTTGATCTCTATGTGTTTCGACCTATCATGAAACACTGGGTTCTCAGACAGCTTCACACAAATCTGGTTATCACAGAAGATACCAGTAGCATCCAACGGGAGATCAAATAACTCAGACAGTAGCTTCCGTAGCCATACTGCCTCACAACTAGCTAAACAGGATGCAACATACTCTACCTCAGCTGTACTCAGTGCTATGCAGGACTGCTTTCTGCTAAACCAAGAGATCACACCTGATCCCATACTGAAGTAGCACCCATATGTGCTCTTCCTATCTGTAGCACTGCCTGCCCAATCTGAATCAACATAACCCTGCAAGTTAAACTTTTGATTCGCTTCATACTTGAGCTCATAATCAACTGTACCCTTCAGGTACCTCAGAATATGCTTTACAGCAACCAGGTGAACACTCCTCGGATCCGTCAGGAACTGGCGCAATGTGTTCACCGCAAAGCAAATATCTAGTCTTGTGTTCGTCAGGTGCATCAAGGACCCAATCATCTGACGATACATAGAGATATCAACTGGCTCAGATGAAGTATCACATAGAAGCTTTAGGTTCGATGCCATGGGTGTGGCCATGGCCTTGCAATCCATCATCATGAATCTCTTCAGGATATTTACTTTGTACTTTCCTTGACCAAGGAAGATCCGACTTGCATTCTGCCACACCTCCATACCTAGGAAAAAATGTATCATTCCCAAATCTTTCATATCGAACTCAGCAGCAAGCTTTCGCTGCGTCGGCAATCAATCTATCATCTCCTGTTACAAATAGGTCATCCATATACAAAATTAGTATCACTGGATTGCCTTCTTCAACCTTGTAGTAAAGGTTGGTACCCGCTTTACTCTTGGTAAAGCCCAAACTAGATAGAAAGCTATCTATCCAAGTTCTGCACATATATAATTTCCTGTCATGTGTCTCAAAATCAAGTGGCTGCTCCACATACACTTCTTCTTCAACTACACCATTCTGGTGTATCTTCTATTTCATCACTTTTATATTTCTCTATGTTGCTATCTGCAGCATTCTTGATCTGATAGATCCATTTGGAAGTCACAACAGACTTCCCTTCAGGTCTTGGGACCGCATCCCAAACATCGTTCTCCATGATCGACGGATCATGGCATTCTTCCCGTATCCTGGGAACTTCAATATCTTCAATATATAATTTTGTTGCTTTGAACAAATGTTGTAGTCTTTCTTTTGTAGGTGAAGGTATACGGTCTTTCCTACAAAACAAGTTAAATTGCATGATTAGAAATATCTCATAATTTTTGGAACAAATTCTTTCACATAAAGAAGTATGTCATACAGTCATGCAATTCTTTAAGCCAATGCTTCAATACAACATTTATCCATGTTCCATAACTTTCTAGATGCCTTCCAGTCTCTACCAGAACATTGTTAAGAGTTTGCACTACTCTCAACATGTCAGCAAAGAGGTTTCATTCTAGATAAGAAGCAATGGAATGTTGTACAGTGCCATAGGCCACTTACCCATCACATGCATATTAGTAGTATACTGTTCATTAATGGAATCATTCTAATTTATACATATCCTAAGTCAAGGAACATGAGCATATACATCATTGAACAATTTTATTTAAACAACCAAATATGCAAGAAAAGATAATTAAAATACTTATCTTTGTTTGTTTGTTTTGTGGACTCCCTCTGAGTCTTTGCTTCCTTGCAGGAGCTGCTGAAGTAGCTTCTTCTAGACCTTTCTTTTGTGGAATGCAGAAGGATGGTCAACTCCCTCTGGATATCTGCATCCTTGCAGAAACTACTGGAGTGAGCTCCCTCTTAATATTTGCTTCCTGGATTACCTGTCCTTGAACCTATATTCATCCTAGGTCCCTATGCATGCTTATTAGTATCATGATTTTGTTATCTTTGTAATCTCATACATTCATTAGTATATTCTTAATACTATCAAAACACAATAATCTTAAGCATGTATAGTCATGATCATTTCAAACAGAAATAATAAGCATTAGTATTCAAGGTTTCAGGGAAGTCTTCTTTTACTCATACATATTTCTATTTTATCATAGGACTCTTCTGGTTAGTTAAATCATCAATCAAGATAAGAGATATAATATGCATAAAACCTGTGATTATTCAAACCTATACCTTCATGATTCTTCTTGGTTAGTCATATCATCAATTATGGTAAGAAACATAATATGCATACAACCATGACTATTCAAACCTATGACTTCATGAATAATCATTATCAGCAACACAACAGTATGAGATCCTAACACAAGGTAGGATTCTAGCTTGATATAGGAAAAACATACCTGGATTAGCATGCTAGCTAGTTATGTCTAACATACATAAACAATATCTTCTTTGTTCTCTTCAATGATTTGGAGAGCCTGTGCTAGAACCTGCATATCTCACAGGTTGAGCATAATAGAACAAAGTCATACATACCTCGTAAGTAGAACTTCTATGTGATCAAAGATTATGGATGAGTCTTTGTCTTCATGTTGTCATGGAACTTGATTTGTCTTTCGTGATGTACCTGTATCTTGTTAGCAAACAACATCAACCTCATACAACACCACAGTGCATTAGTACAATCATATAACCCTAATCAATGAATGTATTCTATCATTCACATGCATTCATATTTTTACTAAGGTGATACGACAAGTCTAAAATCAAGATTGTTCTAACCATAATAACATGAATACAAACATATCATAAACTTAATCATGAACAAATATCGAGACATACCTGGATGAGTCATACCTGTCGAGATTGCTTGAAATCTTCTTATGTAAGGCCTTAGCCTCATCTCCCTCTGAAACAGGAACTTTTTCATTTATGCAGGTGACCAATCCATCCTCTTCTAGGATTAAATCAATCCACTTGATTTCCAGGAACTAGATCTGGAGCTGTATTAGGGTTTATCAGAGAAACCCCGAAAATTCAAACTTTCGAAAGGATAGAAATATGCACCTTGATGAGCTGATCAAGCTGGTATATTCATAATTTGAAAATTGCAAAGTTTCACTCCTCAATTTTGCCTTTGAAACTTCCAGATTCACTGGATGTGACCCTGAACTGGGGTTTGATGAAGCCCACTCTTTTGCCCAATCAAAAGGTTTGATCCAAGGCTCTAAGCTTCTATTTTTCTGAGGAGCTTCTAGCCGTGGTCACAGATTTCAAAAATTCTTATTTTTGCAGAAGCCCTAATTTTCCACTTTTCTGATCAAAGTCTCGAACTAGGGTCTGATCAAGCTTGGCCTTCTGCCCAACCAAAAATTCTGATCTTGGTCTCTAAATTTAGATTTTGATGAGTAGCATTCAGCCGCGGTCTCCAATTACAAAAGTTCCAACTTTATCCGAAACCGTAAATTCCGGAAGCTATGAATGAAGGTGCTCAAAAATAATTTTGTTTTGACAGAAATATGTACCTGATTGTTTCTGGTGTAACTCTGAACTTTTCGATCCACAGGGTCTGAAATTTTTTCCTGAGATAGCCCGACCTATCATCTTTCCATCCCGATAGGTCTGACCTCAATTGGATTCTTTGAGAGAGAGTTATGCCAAGTGTCGCAACGTGACCTGTTTATGGGATAAAACAGGAGAGCGAACTTGTACGGCATGCCACGTGTCACTGGTTCAACTTCGGCCTCTGAAATTTTTTTTTGAGATAGTACAATCTGTGTACTACCTGTCACGTTTTATGAAATTTCAGTTGGATCTTTCTAGCCCAAGTTATGACCTTTTTTCCCAGGTCACTTGTTTCTAACTGAGATCTGGAAGAGGCAGAAACCCTATATTGAACAAATCATAAATCACAAAGTACAACGAATTAGAAGTTGTCCTTTGGACACAAGGTACATGAGGATCTGATCTTCGCCCTGTAAAAGTTTCAGATCCAAAAACGTTGCCAAAATGGATTTATAGCAAAAGTGCTACGATGACTGGTTTTTTCTATATCAAGCCCTAGCATCGCAAGTGCAACAAGTGTTATACATGCCATATCATGCCTTCTTTTAGGCTAGATCTGATACCATGTTAAATTTTCAAAATTTACTTCAATCTGATCTAGGATCTTAACTGAGAGAACAACATGTACAGCATATCAATCATGGACACAATAATGCAAGCACACAAGAGACACAGAGTTTACTTGGGGAAAACCATAAAGGTGAAAAACCCCAATAACTTCCTCAGAGATAGATAGAGCAATGATACAACTAGAATACCAGAGATAGTATTCTCCTAGTAGCAGAGCCTCCTCCTCCACAAGTGCGCCACTCTCCAAAGTGTGAGTGAGAGAATAGAATGTATAAAATGAGAGAGACACACTCTCTATTTATACACTAGCTTGACTTGACCTTTACTCAACTAGGTATGCCTCAACTTAACCACTTAACATAATGTTGACTGGGCCGACCCCCACTAGGGTGCTCTAATAACCCTCTAACCCACATGGCCGACCCCCAATAGGGTGGTCTAATAACCCTTTGACCCATATGACTTATACAAGGCCAACCCCAACAATGTGGTCTAATAACCCATCAAGTATAAGTTACGACACTTACAATATAAATAACGACACTTCCGTATAGAGGAATAATAACATCTCTATAGGAATACAACCACTTCCGTATAGAGGAATAATAACATCTCTATAGGAATACAACATACATATATGTGAAATACATTCCGAAGTTACATATACATGAACATCTATCAAACACACAAGGAATCATTAGCTATGATTTTATCGCCAAACATCAATTCAATACATATACTCGGGCATAATATTTCAACTTGCTACTTTCCAGGCATACAATTCTAGAAATTGCCCATATGGAAAACAATCTTTGTGAAAAAAGCCACTGGCACAATTCTGCTTTGCATAACTATGAGGTATGATAACCTCCTTCAAATTATGGTTATGCATCATTGTTTCCTGCTGGATAAGCTTTCCAATGCCTATCCACGTACTTCATTCTGACTTCGGGTGTGGTAATTGCATTACTTCAAAAATGACAACTTTTACCAAAATTCTGCACTTTTACACAGCTGTGTTTTGGTCTGGAATGCCAACTTCAGCCACCTGTAGAAGCAAATCTAGGAAGATTCAGGAAACATTTTCTATCGGGCAAAGTTAGTCCATACAACAAGGAATAATCAACAACTTGCATATCTCTGTTCCTATGCACCATTCATTTTTTATGAATTTCTGGGTTTGACTACTTTTCACTTTTAACATTTTTCCAAAATTTCAAATTTTGGGCCAAAAATGGCTATCTCCCAAACTATGCATTTCTGGAAAATATTTGTCTAACATTAATTGTCTGTTTTAATGAGAATATGAAATGTTAAGTTCAATAAATTTCTTGAATCCTAATTACAGGGTCACTTTCATCCATTGCAAGCTTTTCAAAATCTCCAAAAAGTGGCCCAGAATAGTGTTTTTTGGCCTTCACACTCACCCCGACTCCACATCCTTTGGAGTTTGGCTCCAGAATTCCAAACTTAACATTGTGCCTGCTCCATGACCACTTCATATCAGTTTCGGCTCAATCCAACCTTCTGTCAAGCGTCGAGGCACCGATTTTTAAAAGCCATTAATCCCAAAGTTATGCCAAATTAGAGCATAATGGGCTCGGGATCCTCACTGGACCTTCCATGGCCTTCGTTAATGGCCTCAGAACGCCACTGACCTCATCCAATTATGATCCCGCATGTTCTTGTAATCCAAAAATCAATTTTCAGGCTCTATAGTTTTTTTTTTTTCCCGAAAGCCGAAATCTGAAATTGCGGGTTCGGAATTGCGGAAATCCAAAACGCAATTTTCAAAAATTTGCGTTCCCACAACCCGAAATCCGAAATCTTGAAACTGCGGGTTCGGAATTGTGAAAATCCAAAATGCAATTTTCAAAAATTTGCGTTCCCGCAACCCGAAATCCGAAATCCCGAAATTGCGGGTTCGGAATTGCAGAAATCCAAAACGTAATTTTCAAAAATTTGCATTCTCGAAATCCGAAATCCCAAAATTGCAGGTTTGGAATTGCGGAAATCCAAAACGCAATTTTTAAAAATTTACGTTCCCGCAACCCGAAATCCGAAATCCCGAAATCCGAAATCCCGAAATCCGCAACTGTAGAACACCTCTGTTCCTACAACTTGCGGGGTTCATATCTCCTTCGTCCCTTAGCCAAATGAGACGAGTCTGGTACCGTTGGAAAGCTATTGCAAATCTCTATGCACCTGTGTGATCCTATGCCACATCTAAGAACTCTGATCCTGCCATTTTCCCAATCAAAAATGCCGCCCAAACTTCATCAATACCGCGTTAAACATTCTGTTACTTGTCTGCAAACTCAGAGTTTGGCCCAAGCAGCCCTAGTGCTGCAACATGGGCTCTGATACCACTCTGTCATGTCCCCTCCCGTCGATCCATTGCAAGGGAGGAAACATGAACAAACATACTGGGCTTATTTGAAAATCTCGGCCCCATTCATTAGTAAGAAAGTTTATGGATAAATAAAGCTTATGCGTGCAGATCATTCTTAATAAACACAGCGGAATTACACACTATCCACACACCATTTCATCATGCAGTCAGTATATAACCAACAGTCATTAATTAAAACATAGCAGAGCACAGAATTAACATAACTCAAACCACATGAATACTTATCTTGCAATGTAGTGCAGAATCATACCCAACATAAACACAACGGAATAACCATAACAACACACACGCAGAAGGGAATACTTCAGCCTATTTCTTCCAGGTAGAATAATGAAACAATCATACAATAATCAATCCCCTTCTCATGCTATGCACAGGGTTCATGCCAACTAGCTTAAGATAATCATATCATTCAATTAACATGAATAATTAAACATGCAGAATAGAACACAAAATGATCACAATTTAAACCACAAAGAATACTTATCTTTAATATGAAACTGTCCAACAACTGGCTATCTGAGAGCAACGTTCCACCCAACCATAGATCTCTGTCCAGCATATATTCCTTCAGCTGAGAGATCACCCCCGAGCTAGGATGTGTATCCACTAAGGAGGAACTAAATAGCCTCACTCACAGCCATGGTTTCACTCAAGCAGTAATGCTAAGCCAACACACAGTTGGGTTTATCAAGTATGCAATAAACAAAGGACGAGGATGCTAAGACAGTGAGCTCAACCACAGAGCTACAGACATCTCAAGCTAAATTCAAGCAATCCAATCCTCTGTTCAAACCTTCAAACTTGGATTTCTCACAATTCTGTCATCAAATAACTCAATCCCGTCATTGAAATTCTGGGCTATAAAAACTGGGTTTTTCTATGGATTTCGGAGTATCTAATACTTTCAAATTCACCCCAAGGTTTGTATCTATGGACTCCCCATTAGATTTTACTGTCAATACCAAATTCTGGGCATTTATGGCACTTCAAAACGTGGGTTCTTGCAAAGTTGCGATTTTTTTTTTCTCACTGCTGGCCATTTGTAATGGATGAAAACACATGCTGGGATGTTCCACAATGGAATGGGAATGAAGAAGAACCAATTCCCATGCTGTAGAGTGACTTGTGGGTCAAGGAAACAGGGCCCATACCCTGCCATACGAATTTATGGGTTGCCCACGCTCCATTGAAGCCATGGACTGATTTCTTCAACAACTTTCTTACACAAAATTAAATGCCAGTAAAGAAAATCAAATGGGTTCTCAAGATGACATTTTGCAGCCTATGGTTCAATCCCACAACCCCCTCACCACTCTTTAGTGGATACACATGGCCCCTTCTCATTAGTTGCTTCCATAGCCAGTTTTGGTATTTTATTGCATGATGTTTATTTACATCATTTTTACAATGTTCAATGGCTAAATAGCACATGGGTAACATAATATCCAATACTTGTCTTAAAAAAAATTTCAAGCATCCACTAGCGGGGCCTTGGCCTTGAGATCCACGTTAGGAAAACATACATCACATGTATTCAATATTTACATTAAAAGCTAATATATCTTAAGGGTCAAAATGGGGTATTACAGATTGGATCCCCAATTGGGCACACAATGCATGGCCCGAAAAAGACCAAGATCACACTATTTAGACCACGGTTCTGGAGCATCCAAGGATAGTTGCGGGCATAGAAACTGAGGCAAGTATGACACAGTACTGAAGGTGGGTTGTACAGTCTATATAGGTGCAGAGAAGTGTTTTCTCGAGTTGCATGCCAGGATAGGTCCCAAGCAAACCATAGAGTGTTTATACTCATTTTTCACGATTTTTCGATACGGTCATAGTGGTGCAGTCTGTTTTTGGTGAAAACAATCTGATTTTCAGAGTTTCCTGATAACTCATGTAACTGGTAGCATTTGAAGAAAATCAATAAGATCGGTCTCGCTGAAAGGGGCCCAGAGATGTAGTCCTTTATGGACGAACTCCCTTATCAACTGCTATTTCATATTATGTTTTGAATCTTTGTTATTTTGCAGTCTTTATGCTTATGTGCTCTTAAAAATTGTCATTTTTAAGTCTTCTTTCAAAAATTAACTGTTGAAGTATTCACACATAAATATTGGTTAATAAAGATCCTGCAAATTCAAATCATGTTTGATATCAAATCCTACTTAACCATAGATTTGTGAGTGTGTGAATGATTACTAGGGGCAAGCTTAAGGCGGGTGAAGGAGAGCTTGTGCCTTTTGATCCAGAAATTGAACGTAAAATTCGAAGGAAGAAAATGGCAAAGGATGATGCTCGTTCAGAGCACAATAACGATTTCCATAAATCCTTTTACAAAATGTCAGATATGGTCGAGAATCTATCTGGAGATTATCAAGAGAGATTTAAGAAGAGGGAAAATAATAAGGAAAAATATGAGAGTAATGCTTCAGTGAATCAGGGAAATGGATGAGACCCTCTTGAATCTCCATATTCACCTTCAAGTTCAAATTCGAGTTTTGCTTCTACTTCTCTTTTTCATTCCCATCATTCTAAAGGTCATCAGAAATATGTTGCTAATATGCCATTGTTAAATATTGATGTAAAATTTGAGTTACCCATGTTTAACAGAGAAATTAACGCTGAAAAATTGGATAACTGGATAAGACAAATTGAAGTATATTGCAGGATCCAAAAACTTGTAGGTGATGAAGCAAAAATATAGTTGGCCACACTCCGACTTCGTGGCATTGCTCTCATTTTGTGGGAGAGAAAAACTCAATAGCACCTTCTTACAAAAGGTAAAATTATTTCCCAATGGTATGATTCTACTGCAGTGTTTAAAAGTCGATTCTATCCATTGGGTTATATGCAGCAGGCTACAATGGACGGGAAGAATTTCAGACAAGGTAAGGGCCAGAACGTGGAAGAATACACACAAGAGTTTAGAAGGAGAGAATTAGTACTTGGTATTCATCTTTATACTCAAGATACACTTCTTAAATACACAGAAGGATTACATAGTTACTCAAGACATACAATTCTTATGTCCAATCCGACTAGCCTGGATGAAGTGTGTGTTCAAGCCACCCATATCGAATCTAAGGGAAAGATTCCTTCTGATAAATTTTCCAAGAATCCTTTCAAACTAGATGGAAACAAGTTCAAAGGTAAAGGGAAAGGAAATCACATAACTACCATGAAGAAAGGAGGAGATAAGCCCACATGCACACATTGTCAGAAAAGGGGTCATGATGTATCCAAATGTTGAAGCTTCATACAAAGCTTAAAATAGAAAATTTTCGGAACAATAAGGAATATCAAAAGACTACTGCCACTCTTCAGCATGATTTGGGATCAAACTCGGGATATTAGACAAAAATTAAGCCATGGTCTTAAAAGGTAAAAATATATATGTTTTTTGTTTCAAAAGTTGAACTTGTTCATGATGAAAAGAAAAGGAGTGAGTTATTTCACATAAGGGTGATTTCTAAGCATACCAAAATTGATACTTTATTTGATAGTGGATCACAAGTTAACTTGATTTCAGAATATATAGTTAAGAAGATCAGTTTATAAACAAATCCTCATCCCAAACCATATCCACTTGGATGGGTTTGTGAAAATGCACAAATTAAAGTTTCTAAGTAGTGCATACTCAGGTTTGCTATCACTTATGGATTTATGGATGAAGTTGATTTGGATGTGGTCCCATTGGATATCTATGGTAGTGTATTAGGAAACCCTTCTCTTTATGATGAGAAATAAATATTTTACAAAGAAGAGAACAAGTACGAACTTACCAAAGATGGTGTTCAGTACATTGTTTGTTCTCAACGTATAAAAACTAATATATCTTTGGTTTCTGCAAGTCAAATGAAGAGATTAGTAAATGCAAGTAAAATTTTTGTTCTCATGATTGTTAAATATAAATATGTTGATAATATTGATGTTTTTAAAGGTTGTTATACTAAACTTAAAGATGAATTGGTTAAGGTTGTTGGTAAGTTTGATGTAGTCTTCCAGGAACCTAAATATTACCTCCTAAAACAGAAATACAACATGAGATCCATTTGCACCGAGATGCTCCTCTTCCGAATATTGGTATGTATTGGCCTTCAATGATCAAGAATGCATAAATCAATAAGCAAGTTCAAGAGTTACTCAAGAGAGGGGACATTCTACCAAGTTCCTCTCCATGTGGTTCACCAATTGTTTTGGTACCAAAGAAGGATGGTACATGGAGGATGTGTGTGGCCTAAGAATATTTGAACAGAATCATAGTAAAGAATCAATATCCTCTTCCTCGTATTGATGGTATTTTGGATTAGTTAAAGAATGAAAAATATTTCACTAAGTTGGACTTGAGAAGTCGTTACCATCAAATCAGAATCCATGAAAATGATATTTGGAAAACTGCTTTCAAAACTAAATAGTGTTTGTATGAATGGTTGGTTATGCCCTTTGGGATTTGTAATGCTCCCGCTACATTCATGTGGGTTATGAATGATGTATTTATGCCATTCATTGATGACTTTGTAATAGTCTACTTAGATGACATCCTCATATTCACTTGAACTTGGGAGGATCATGTCAAGCATGTTAAGCAAGTCTTAGATGTTTTAGAAAAGGAAAATTTGCATTTAAAGATGTCCAAATGTGAGTTTGGAAATACATATTTGGTTTATTTCGATCATATTGTAGGGGGTGGTGAACTGAGGACTGATCCCTCTAAAGTTGAAGTCATTCAGAATTGGCCCAAGCCTACTACTATAACAAAAGTTAGAAGCTTCCTAGGGGAATCCCATTATTGGAGGAAGTTCATTGCTAACTTCTCATATATTGATTCTCCTTTACATGCTTTGAAAAGTGTGAAACAAGTCTTTCAGTGGGGAGGAAAAGAGCGGAAGGCCTTAAACACTTTGAAATAAATATCAGCACAGCTCCAGTACTTGCATTGCTAGATCTACAACATCCATTTGAGATTGAAACCGGTGATAGTGGTTATGCCATGGGGGCAGTCTTAATGCAACATAAGAAATCAAACTGCTATCATTCTAAAATATTTCATGAAGCAATATCTAACTATCCCACATATGATAAAAGTTGTATACATTAGTACAAAGTGTGAAGAAGTGGAAACATTATCTAATGGGTAAAGAAACAATAATACATATTGATCATCAACCATTACAATATATGCAATCACAAACTAAGCTACAACAATCAATACATTTCAGATGGATCGGATAATTATAGAAATTTCACTTGGTCATTAAATATAAAAAGGGAATTCAGAATAAAGTAGCAGACATGTTATCAAGGCCTCCAATCAATGCATATGTCATCTTGCAAAATAGTCCTTTGGCTCATGAAAGTTACATTGAACAATATGCTCAGGATGAAGACTTCAAAGATGTGTATGAATATCTAATGCATGGAACTCAAACTGAAGAATTGGACTATCATGTTCATGATAATTATTTTATCACCTTGAAAAAAATTGTATTCCACATAGTGAAAGAGTTCGTGTAATTAAAGAGGCTCATACTTCTCTTACATCTGGTCATTTTGGTGTAGGTAAGACAGTAGCTCAGCTTCATAGGTATTTTTATTGGCCTTGGATGAATGAAATTGTATCCAAATATGTAAATGGATGTGTTATGTGTGCTACAAGTAAGCCAAGTAACATCAAATTGAGCTTGTACACTCCACTCCCTGTACATTCTTGTCTATGGTAAAGTGTGTCAATGGAATTTGTAGGAGGTTTTCCTATGTCTAGGAAAGGTCATGATTACTTCTATGCATTTGTGGATAGGTTCAGGAAAATGTGCATCTTAATGCCTTATAAGAAGTAGGTCACTGCAGAGTTGACTACTCAGTTGTTCTTCTAGTATGTTTCGACCCACTTTGGGTTACCCACTTATATTGTATCTGATTGGGACTCCCGCTTCCTTTTCAAGTTTTGGTAAACTTTGTGGGAACTTATGGACACTAAGTTGAAGAAGAGAAATTCCTTCCATCCACAAACCGATGGTCAGACTGAAGTAATCAACTGCACAGTGGTACATATTCTTCGAGGATATTGTTCCGAGCATCCTAAGCTTTGGAATGAATAGTTTCATTATGTACAACATGCCTACAACTGATCCATTCACTTTTCTGCACATAGGTCTCCATTTGAGACATGTTTGGGATACTTGCCAAAGTCTCCTTTAGAATTTGTTTATGGGAAATATTTTGTGGAGGAATGACCAGTTGATGCAGACAAAGAATTGAATTTCATGCATGAAATCCAATTGGTACACCATGTAGTACATGAAAATTGGAGAAGAGCCAAGTCAAGTACAAGACAATACATGACAAGCATCGAGTGGATCATCACTGCCAAGTTGGTGATCAAGTTTGGATTCATATCAACAAAGAATAACTTAAAGGTGAAGTTAAAAATATTAAACCATTCAGGTATGAACCCTTCACCATTTTGGACAAAGTTGGAAACAATGCTTTCCAGTTAGATTTGTCTCCATACATGCAGATGTATTCCGTTTTGAATGTGGAAAAGTTGAAATTGTATGATCCTCCAATTATCATGGATCAAGAGGATATTGTTCATGTTCCTTATGTATATGATTTTTCAGCTGAATATCTTGCTGAGTTGCAGGGAGATATAATTCTTGACAGAAGAATAAGGACTTCGTGAAGAGGAGATGTGGAATATATTTGTGTGGGTCTTAAAGGAATGCATCCAAGAAAATCATGATGAATAGAGACTGAAAAGGTGAGGGATATGTACCCTCACTTGTTTAATGAATGATTCCAGGATTTTGGCAGTCCAAAAGCTTCCAGTGGGGAGGTTTGATGCAGGTGAATATCCCAAGATGACCAAAATTCATAGTCTTCAAATTCTAAATATTAGCATTCCATTGCGTAGTGATCACCGAGATATTTCCAACGACGCTCGTTTCATGCAAAACAAAATCTGGATTTGAAAGATACCGTGTTCTGAAATTTTGGAAAAACATGCAATTGGAAATAAAGGTGCCACGTGGCATTATTGGAAGGGTGACATGTGTCTTGTATGGTGATGAAGTATAACACTCCCAAATAACCATGTGGAAGGTGACATGAAAAGACAGGTTGAGTTTTCCTCCCAGTTGGAACCCACGTGGCCCTATTGTGGAGTGACAAGTGGAGTGATGTGGACCAACTTGAGGTTGCGACATGGCATTCTGGTTGGCCACCATATTGGTTCTATTTACCAAAAATTTTGGAGGTAGGGAGGTTTGCACCCCTAACCTCCGGCCTAGCCCAATTCCTTAGCTCTATACGCCTTCCATCATATCCACTGGTGGTTCTTAACCACATAGGGTGTCGACTCTATTTAAAGTTGAAGGGGTTGTTGTTTGGAAAAAAAGGGTTGGTCGAGGGCCTAGCTCTTGGCCCCATTATTTTCTATGAGATCAACAATGCAGTCCACGGAAGAAGGGCTTAAAGCATGGCCCACGGGTAATATAAAAAAATGCACATAACATGGATGTCGTGGGGTTTGACCACGGGACCCTTGCACCATAATCCACATTCTTACCAATGTGCCAATGCCTTCAGGCTTGGCCATAGTTGGTGTGGATTCCCTTTTGGGGCCAACATGGGATTGGATACCAGATTGGGCATGCCACACATGGCCCCAAAACGGCCACGATCATGCTATTTATACCATGGTTCTGGAGCGTCCGAGGACAGTTGTGGGAACATAAACCGAGGTAGGTATGACATGGTACCTAAGGTGGGCCGTACAGTCCATACATGCACAAAGAAGTGTTGTCTCGAATTGTGTGCCAGGGGAGGTCCCAAGCAAACCATAGAGTGTTTATACTCATTTTTCATGATTTTTTGAGACCATCATAGTGATGCAGTTTGTTTTTGCATAAAACAATCTGATTTTCAAAGTGTCCTCAAAACGCATGTAACTAGCAGCATTTGAAGAAAATTAATAAGATCGGTCTCACTAGAAGGGGCCCGAAGACGTAGTCCTTTATGAACGAGCTCCATTATCAGTTGATGTTTCATATTATTGTTTGCATCTTTGTTATTTTGCAGTCTTTATTCTTATGTGCTATTTAAAATTTTCATTTTTAAGTCTTCTTTCAAAAATTAACTGTTGAAGTATTCACACAAAAATCTTGGTTAATACAGATCTTACAAATTCAGATAATTTATTAACTCAAATAATATCCCACATACTTTCCTACCTTGTTCATAATCTACACAAGAATCAATACCAAGTTTGAAGGAAACTTCATTGCTTCTACTTTTATATCTATTTTCATATGATTCAACCATAAGGTAAGCATATGCCATTCACTTGCTTCACAGTAATTCCATATGTGAAACTATCAGTTATCTCCCAACTCATACCAATAACCTTAGTTTCTTTGCTCCACAATTTAATTTTGAATGCCTTATTTGGATTTCAAATCTATGATGTAATTATATATTTGGACATCCATTACATTTCCTAAGTTTGGCTGATGTATACTTAAACAATACAGTTATACTGTTTGCATCATATTGATGATTGTTTTTTGTGTTCTATGACTAGTTTTTGCAAGGAAATTTGTGAGATCGTGTAATTGCTTGAGTAGATCTTGGTGTGACAAGATTTTCACATGGTATTAGAGATATCAAACTATTCTATTCTCCTTATTATTTCTTGCAAGATAGAACTAGTTAGAGAAAGGGCGCAATTCAGTCTCCCAAAGGACGCAATTCTACATCTCAGGGGCGCAACCAAGCTACACTAGGGCTCAATTCAGAGCTTCCATGGATCAGCCACAACAAATCATGCTCACTCCATTCAATTATTTTGACTGGTAGGCATAGATGGAGATCTTGTTGAGGAGTAAAGGCCTCTACAAGGTGACTATGGAAACTTAAACTAATCATGTTGCTCTCATTGAGAAGGAAAAGTGGCATAACGTAAGAGATGAGGCTTATGGCCTCTTGTGTATTAGCACATCCAGGGATATTCTTTTCCATCTAGATGGTATTACCACTTCAAATGAGGTTTGGGTCAAGCTCCAAACTTTATTTGGAAAGGATGATGAATTGAGGGGCCACCAACTGGAGAATGAACTAGTTTCACTGAGTCCAAGCAATTTAGAGACCTTACAAGAATTTTTCTCAAATTTTAAATCTCTTGTTCTTCAATTGAAGAAGTGTGGAATTGAGAAGAAAGATGAGAAATTGATCTTGGCCATCCTCTCAAATATTGGCCCTGATTACTCAGTCTTTGTTTCGACCTTCAATGCTACAAAACTCATTGTTCGAAATTGGAAGATGCCTTCACTAGCAAAATTCATGGAATCACTCACTGGGGAGAAAGACAAGTTGATATTGATGGGAACAATCAAGAATCCATCCAAGGACCATGCTTTGGCTGTTGGAGATTCAAAGAATTCAAAAATCAAGAAGAAGGCCAATCCCAAGAAACCACCTGATCAGAAGAAAGACAAGCAAAAATCTCAAGAAGACTCCCCCGATTCCAAAACAAATTCTCAAAAGAAGAAAGAAAATTCGAAGTGCGAATACTATAATTGGTGATTTCATCTTGACAGCTCATGCATGAAGAATACCATTGATCAAATGTCTCAACTCCTTGAGAAAGCTAACATTCCTCTTCCTTAGAGTGCAAGAAAGAAGGAAGGAGGATCCAATTCTGAAGACAAGGAGAGAGTACATGCTTTGATGGAAAGCACATCCAAGTCTACCTCTTTCATCATTGATTCTGGAGCTTCAAGGCATATGGTGTCCACAACAGAGTCGTTCTCCTCTATTGATTCTTCTGGTGGTCCAACTATTGTGTTGGGTGATGAATCTGAAAATACTTGCAAAGGTAAAGGAAATATTGATCTTGAGTATGGTTATTTCACTAATGTGTTGTATGTATCAGGTCTTGCTGCAAACCTATTTTCAGTATATCAAATGAATCACACTGGGTCTCCCAATAAGGTTGTATTCACACCTAATGATGTGGAAATTTCATAAATTTCTACAGGAATAATTGTTGCCTTAGGTATTGTTGATCATAACTCAAAAGTCTATAGGTTTTCACACTTTGTTCCTTTCTCTTCACCTTCTTCTCTCCTCACTTGTGCCAATGAGTCAAGAAAATTATGGCATGATATATTTGGTCACCTTAATTAAAAATACCTTTACCAACTTCATGAGAATAATATGGTCATAGGGATACCCAACATCAAGTTTCTAAAGGAGTCTGTCAAAGTTGTATCCTAGGAAAACACCCTGAGCATAATTTTGAGAGACCCAAGTCTGAGAAAACCTCTGCACCCCTTGAGATCATTCAAAATGAATTATTAGGCCCATTTCCCCATGTGTCTTTGAACAATGCAAAATACATCCTAACCTTCATAGATGACTTTTCCAGATATTGTTGGATCTTTTTCCTCCAATTAATGTATGAAGTTTTCAGTTGTTTCAAGCTTTTCAAATCCTTAGTTGAGAAATAGTATGTAAGATATATCAAGGTCATCATATCTGATAATGGTGGGGAATACATCAAATCTTATTTTCAACAATTATGTGCTTCTATTAGTATTCATATGCAACACACTATTCCCTACACACCTCAGCAGAATGGTGTTGCTGAGAGGAAGAACATATATCTCA
Source organism: Larix kaempferi (assembly GCA_027924585.1). Lineage (NCBI taxonomy): Eukaryota > Viridiplantae > Streptophyta > Pinopsida > Pinales > Pinaceae > Larix > Larix kaempferi. The sequence goes on from BSBM01000123.1 coordinate 587,459, forward strand.
AAGAGATGGCTACATGCATGCTTGAGTCTAAGTTGTTGTCTCCAAGAATTTGGGCTAAAGCTATCAACTATGAAGTCTACATATATAATAGAGTTCCTCATAAAGCATTGAAAGGAATCACTCCTTTTGAAGCTTGGACTGGGCACAAACATGATGTCTCTCATTTCAGGATTTTTGGCTCCAAGGCTTGGGCTAGAATTCCACTTGAGAAGAGGAGGGCCTTGCAGCCCCAAATCCAACCATGTATATTTTTCAGCTATTCAGAAGAATCCAAGGGTGATAATTTTCTGAAGAAGACCACTCAAAAACATTCATTGAGAGAAGTGTTCAATTTGAAGAAGAGCCCTTGCAAGCAATCGAAATTGGAGAATCTTTTGCACCACCACCTGTGAGAGTAAGTGAATTTTATCATTATAGTTCTAATTCTGATATATATGATGATGAATACCATATTATTTCAGATCCAATTTCACCTACAAGGCCTAAGTGGCATGCTAAGTCTCTTGAAGCAACTAGTGAACTTGTGGGAAATCCTCAGGATCCTAGGAGGACTAGATCACAATTTGAGAATGCACTTTCAATGAAAGATCATTTCCTACCTAAGAAGTGTTTTTTAATGGTTTATTCATACCCTAATTCATATTAAGAACCCTCACATGACCCAATATGGAAGGAATCCATGGATGAGTAGTTTCATTCACTACAAAAGAGTGAAACTTGGGAGCTATTCAAGCTTCCACCAAGCAAAAAATTGGTAATATGTAAGTGGATATTCAATACCAAGTTTGTTGTTGATGGTAGTGAATTATAAGGCAAGTCTTATGGAAAAGGGCTTCTCCCAAGTTCATGGCCTTGAATACAATGAGACTTTTGCACCAGTTGCAAAGCTGGATTTGATAAGACTAGTCCTGGAAATTTCTACATGGATGTCAAGAGTGCTTTCCTCCATGGAGATATTGAGGAGGAGATCCATATGAAACATCTATAAGGATATATTTCATATCCTAATATTGTGTGCAGTTTGAAGAAGTCCTTGTATGGGCTTAAGCAAGCTCGTAGAGCTTGGTATGCCAAGATGGACAACTTTCTCTTGTCACAATCTTTTAGTAGATGAAAGTCTAATCCGAATGTGTACATGAAGCGGATTGATGATTCTATTTTGATTATTGTGTTATATTTTTATTACCTACTAATCACAGTTAATTCCATTGATCAAATAGCTTCATTGAAGACCTCCTTGCATCAAGCTTTTTCCATGACTGACTTGGGAATACTTAAACAATTTTTGGGGCTTGAGATCTCACAATACAAGTCTGGAATTAAAGTATCTTAGTAAAATTATGCTTCATATATGCTAAATAATTTCAATATGGTTGAATTCAATCCTACAAAGACTCCCTTCCTTTCAGTAGTAAGACTTGAAGAAGCAGATTCTATACCATTGGTGAACAACACCTTGTATAGGAAGCTAGTTGTACTTGACTCATACTCGACCTAATATTGCATATGATGTGAGTTTGGAATAAATATACATGGAGCAGCCACATGAGCTTCATTGTAGGGATGCAAAAATAATCTTTCATTATGTGCAAGGAACCAAGTTTCATGGGATTCACTATGTTGCAGATTCTAGCCTAGATCTTCTTAGCTTTACTGATTCAGATTGGGATGGTGATAGACTAGATCGGAAGTCCACTTCCAGATTTTTTTTCATTCTTGGATTAGGACCTATTTTCTGGTCAAGTAAGAAACAAAGTGAAATCACACTCTCTTCAGCAGAGGCCGAGTACAGAGGAGTAGTGAATGCTGCAACTCAGTGTGTGTGGTTATAGGGTATACTCTCTAAGTTTTGGATCTCCTTTAGCACTCCCAAAGTCATCTTTTGTGACAATCAAAGTGCTATAAGGATCTTAACTCATCCAGTACAACGGAAAATAACCAAGCATATTGAGATTCATATGCACTACATCAAGAATCTAATGCATGATCTCATCATTGATCTGCAGTTTTGGCCATCATCTGAGTAAATTGCAAACATCTTCACCAAAGATTTTATAGAGAAGAATTTCATCCATCTTAGATCACTGCTTTATATGGGTGAACATGTGGTGGAGTGAAGGATTGATTATCAATTCTTCAATTTTTTTCATGTCCATGTTTGAGGGGAGGTTTTTCCCATGAGGTTATCCTTCTTTCCTTGTTTTGTGGACAAGGCAGTATGTAAAAAGGGTGCCCATGCCAAGTTTTTGGGCCCCATCTATTTCTGATTTTACACATAAATTTAGGCTTAAAGGCATGTGTCAAAATATTAAAAACCCATTCATACCCACTCATACCCATTCCATACTTAGGATATAGATTATTAGTCATTTTGTATTAATTCCTAGGTGTTGACTAGGTAGTTGGCCATTATTTTGTCTTTGTGTGGACTACAAGCCATCATGAGTCACTAGAGCGCACTTCTAGATATTATGGATAACATTTCTTGAGATTCTATGATATTTTATTCCATTCCTGGATTAGAAGGGAGTTATCTTTCTTTTTATTGTTTTTTACTGTTTTTGGTGAAAAGGTAAAAGCTAGTTGACTTGGCTTTAGTAGTGTTTTGTCCAACTCGCCCTCGATGATGTTTCCTCTTTCTAAAATCTATAATTAGGATTCTTTTCCATCCTACATCACCGTCCAACTTTTATTTTACCAATTCGTGATCCTTAGAGGTGATTTCGAAAGCACTTTTTGCACCTAGGGGGGTTTTTCATCTTCTTAGTAAGACTGCTTTTGTGAGGATTTCAAATGCCTTCTTTGGATTTCAAATATTTTATGTAATTATATATTTGTACAGCCATTGCATTGCCTAATTTTTTTTGTTGCAGACTTATTCAATAGAGTTATAATGTTTGCATCATATTCATGATTGTTTTATGTGTTTTATGACTAGTTTTTGCAAGGCAATTTATGAGATTGTGTAATTGCTTGAGTAGATCTTGGTGTGAACAATATTTTCACACATTTAGTATGCATTTATTCCATCCTAATCACTTCTTAATACCTAATAAAGACACCCTTAATTTTTTTCCGAATGACCTTCTAGTAATATGTGTAGTTTGATCTATTGAATACACTTTAGGCGTTTCTATTGAATATTCTACATCTATAGAATTTTGGTTTTATGTAGGTACATTTCTATCCATTTATTCAGTAAATGGAGTTCTGTCAACTATTTTTTTATTTCTAGTTGCATCCAAGTTCTCTAGAGATGCATATTCAAATTGGTTCCCAATGGGTAGGAATACACTTTAATTCCATTCTACAGTAAGTAGAGCCAAAGGCTACATAGATTGTTGAGAAACACAACATTCCATACTTTAATTGGGTTAATGTGTAATAGCAGTATAAACAATCATTTATCTTTGAGGAAAAAAAGAGGCCTCATTTTGTAAAACAAAGTTCATTCTATGATATAGACTTTTATTTATACATTACCATTACCTTTAACTATAATTGAAGTGAAAGACTACCTAGTTCCTTGAACAGCAAAACCATCTATACTTTGATCATAGTTATTTTAAATAGAAGTAACATCAATCGATGATATTTGAGGGAAAATTGTGGCTTCATTTTGCAAAATAGAGTTCATTATGTGGCATATATTTTTATCTTGTATAGTGTCATTCCCTCAATTGTAATTGAATACAATTTTTTCCCAAGGTATTGCACAACACAATGCTATATAATTTGATAAGAGGTATTTGTAATGGAGACAACATTAATGGTTGGTCTTTGAAGGAAATTTGGGACCACTGTGAAATGTAGTTAATTTTGTGGTAAAGAGTTCCATCTTATACATTGCCATTCCCTTCAACTCTAATTGGAGATAAAGGTTGTCTATGTTGTTGAGCCACATATTGATTACATAGAGGACATTGATTACATAGAGGACATTTAGTTTCAACAATGGATACACATTGATTGTTGTTTGCCACACATTGATTACATAGAGGACATTTAGTTTCAACAATGGATACACAATTTATTAATGTTTGAGGGAAAATCACAATCTCATTATACAATATATAGTTATGATCTATAAATCATTGACAACTGTCCATGGGAAACATAGATGGCATCTTTAAGTTTTACCTCCAACGGGAGTGAATGGAATGGAAATTTTATGTGGTTTCAAAGTTGGAAGATTAGACAATTATTTATCCCTATCTCAGCCTCATTTTTTAGGAATATTTGTTTAGATGACTTGTTTGAACGAATCATTTATGATTTACTTTGTAAAAAAGAAGAACAATTAACATTGACATTATAAGATAGATTAAAACTCTCAAATTAAAAAATGCATGCAACTTATAATCATAACTTTGTCTATAAAAACTTAGGAAATGCATGCCCTACACTATAAATGCATGTCTAAAGGGTTTTGATGTATGTATGTCATGTCAATTACTAAAAATCATCCTTGTACATGCTTAGGTTAGTCATCCAATGTTCAGAATGGTGTTTTAAACACTAACTCGGAAATTGTCCTATTGAGTTTAATTATATGAAACAATACACAAGTTCCCTAATATGTAATTATATGGAATCAAATACAATTGACGACATCCAGGAAACCTTATTATTTTGCAAACATCTATACCCAACCCAACAAGTCAAAATATACATTGTCCGTAAAACCAATTTCGTTTTTATTTCGAAAACAAGGCATCAATAGAAATAATTTTCCATTAAAAAATGCACACCACATAGTTCATGAGGGTCCTAAGATAAAAATAAAACTTATTTCCTAGAACCTACATGCATATTCTTGTAGGTATATCAAAAATCCTACTTACCTATTTTCCCGCTTTAAGAGAACATTAACAAAATGCAAGCAAAAGCAAACTTATGCATATTGAATGAAATCTGAAGTAGAAACTTTTAAGGATAAAATTTAAAATATGGAAATGTAGAAAGGTGGATAACAAAAAAAATACACAATTTTCAATTTGAAACACTCAAATTGGCCAAGAAATGAAGAGTGGTTGTGCATTTTAGTGAAGTAAGCCAATTTCGACTAGCTTCATTGAAATACACACTCAACATTCATTATAAATCTAAATTGAATGATTAAACTTGGATATTGTGTGCTTATTCATTTCAAACCTTCGTATAAGTCCAGCACATTTGTTTGACATATAAAAATTATGTTGTACAAAAATATTCCAAATTTGTCTCTTCTCCATAGGGTGAAAATTAGAGTCAAGTGCCTTAATGAAATGCACATCAGAACCTATAGTTAATGGTAAATGGACACTGAAATATTTAATCATATAGATACTAACCTTTCTCTACAATTTATCATACTCAATTGTCCAAAATAAATCTTCTATAGTGAATTTTAAGTCAATCAAAATAAAAATTGATCATATTTGTCAATTTTCACAATCAATACCAAAATGCACTCCATGGCCAACCCAAGTACAATGGAGGTATGGAAGCTGAATATAGAAATAATTACACAATAACGACTTTGTAAACATGCATCAAGTCTATCAAAATGTTTACTTCCCTATTTGTCCTAGTTCTACACAACTTTGATAAAATGCATATCAATACAAAATTATGCATGTTGAAAGAAATCTGAAGTAGAAACTACTAAGGTTAAAATTGGAAATATGAAAATGTAAAAACGTGGGAAATGACAAAGAACACTCTCCAATTTGAATCACACAAATTAGCCAATAAATTAATCTTGGGCATGCATTTGAGTGAAGCAAGGCATTTTTAGCTAGCTTCATTGAAATGCATGCCCGACTTTCATTACAAGACCAAATTGAATGATTCAACTTTGAGAGTGTCTTTATTCATTAAAAATATTCCTGCAATCCAAAATTTGTATTTTAACACAAAAATTTATGTTGTACAAAAAGCTCCAAATTTGTCTTTTTCCACTGGATAGAAATCAAGGTTGAGTGCATTAATTAAATGCACACAAAGACTTGTAGTTAATTGTAAATGGAACAAAAATATTACAATCTAGAGATACCAATATTTTCTACAAATTGTCATACTCGACTTTCCAAAATAAGTCTTTTACATTGAAATCCAAGTTTATGAAAATAACAATTAATACTATTTGTCAACTTCCATAGTTAGTACAAAAATGCACTCCATGGAAAAACCAAATACACTCTTAGTATAAAATTTAGACTAAGACGTAATTACACAATAATTGACCTATTTAGCCATGCATCAAGTTTTCCAAAATGCCCATATACCTATTTTTCCCACTTATACACAACTTTGGCAAAATGCATACGAATGTAAAAGTATGTATGTTGAAGGAAATCTAAAGCATAAACTTTAAAGAATAAAATTAAAAATATGGAAATGTAGGAATATGTATAACTACATAACACACTCTCTCCAATTTTAGTCACTCAAATTGGCCAATAAATGAGCCTTGGACGTGCATTTTAGTGAAGCAAAACAATTTTGGACAACTTCATTGAAATGCATGCCCAACCCTCATTACAAATCCAAATTGAATTAAATTCAACTTGAAGAGTGTGTATTTATTCATTACACACATTTTTATAATTCCAAATTTCTAATTTAACACACAAAGCTTTATGTTGTGGAAAGATACTCAAAATATTCCTTCTTTCCACAAGGTAAAAATTAGAGTCGAGTGCATCAATGAAATGCACACTAGGACATGTAGCTAATGGTAAATGAAACAAAAAAATTCCAACCTGGAGTTACAAAAAAAATTGTATAAGATTTCATACGATTTTTCCAAAATAAATCTTCTAAATGAAGTCCAAGTTTGCCAAAATAACAATTGATACTATTTGTCAATTTTTATAGTTAGTACAAAATGCACTCTAGGGCCAAACCAAGTACGCCCCATGTATGAATTTGGATTCAAACATTATTACACAATACTAAATCCATGTACCCATCCATTAGGTTTACTAAAATGCCTACATGCCTATTTTTCCCCACTTATACGTGTCAAAGACAAATAATGCATGCTAAAGGATATTTGAAGTAGAAAATTTTAAGGAACAAATTGGAAATATTAAAATTCAAAAAGGTGCCTAATAAAAAAATGCACACTCTCCAATTTCAATCACTCAAATTGGCCAAGAAGTGACGCATGTGCTTGCATTTTAGTGAAGACAGTTTTGGTTAGCTTCATTCAAATGCATGCACAACCTTCATTGCAAGGACAATTTGAATGATTCAACTTGGAGAGTGTGTGTTCAATCATTATACACATTTATATCTGACATGCCTTGGATAACTCCAAATGATGGGATGAATTTCCATTAACGTGCATCATGTATAAATACAATGCTGAGAGACCTTTAGTTTTCATCTTCCAAGAGGTCGTTTGGACTTCACAGTGACTCTTAAACTTATTTTTAGTAAATATTCCATATTCTAATATGCGCAACAAACTAATATTTACAATATACCACAATACCTAAGTATTAGGTATCTAACATCCCCCCTTAATCTAAAGGGGTGTTTGTGAGTCCAACCATCATTCTAAACTTTTTCAATCTTTTCTCTTCCAAGTGCTTTGGTGAAGATGTCTGTAGTTTTCTCAGTTGTTGAACAATGTATCAAATTAATGGCCTTGGACTCTTTATGATGTTGAATTGAATGGTACTTAGAGTTGATGTGATTTGTTCGATCATGGAATCTAGTATTCTTGGCCAACTTGATTGCCAAAGTGTTATCAGTCAAAAGTGGAGTAGTGTTCACCTGAGTCTTCTACTAATATTCTAGTACCTTCTTGAGATGCACAATCTCCTTTGTTTCTTTTTCATATGCCACACATTCTACCTTTGTAGTGGAATCTATTGGAACACGTTTTTTATGTAATCTAAAAGAGATAGATGTTGATCCAAGAATCATGAGGTATCCTAAAGTAGACACACCATTCTCTTTATCACCATCAAATTTTGAATCTGAATCCAATTAATTTGAAGTATTACACCTTAGAGTATTTGAGTCCAAAGTATTGAGTCCCTTTCAAGTATCTTAGAACTATCTTTGCAACACACCAATGTCCTTCACAAGGGTTTTGCATCAAATTGGAGAAGATTCCAACTGCAAATGAAATATTAAGTCTAGTAGTGGTAAGGTAGATAAGGATTCCCACAAGTTGTTTGTATTTGGATGCACCCTAAAATTCAGTCCCTTCTTTTGATGTTAGCTTCAAATTATGTTCCAATGGAGTAGCTACAAGATTACATTCATCCATGCCAAACTTGTTTAGTAATTCTCAAATGCACTTTATTTTGGGAGATGAATATATATATATATGGATTTTTAGTCACTTCAATGCCCAAGTAGTAGTGAAGATGTCCCATATTAGTCATCTCAAAGCCTATCTTCAACTCTTTCTTTATCGATTCAATGTATCTTTCATTGTTCCCCATCAACAACAAATATCTACATACATCACAAGATATAAAACGAATTTTCCAACTTTCTTGACAAATAGAGTTGCATCATCAAGATTAAATTGTTTCAAATTCAATTTCATAGATGCTCAGTTAGCTTTTCATACTGGGAACAAGGTTCTTGTTTTATTCCATACAAAGACTTGGTGATCTTGCATACTTTTTGTTCTTTTCCTTTCACAACAAAAACTTCTAGTTGAGACATGAAGACGTTGTTTTTCGAGTCTCCATTCAAGAAAGAAGTCTTCACATACATTTGATGAAATTTCCACCCATTATGTGCAACCAAGGCTAATAGGGTATAAATGGTATCCCATTGTTTTGTGGGGGGGACTCTCATCATAGTCTATTTCTTCTTTCTGTGCAAATAATTTTTCCACAAGCATTTCCTCATGCTTGTCACATGAGCCATCTAGTTTTTACTTGTTCGTATGGACCCACTCCCAGCCAATTGGTTTGGTTCCAAGTGGTGGGTCCATCAACTTCCATGTCCTATTCTTGATGACAAGATCATATTCATTCTTCCTAACTTATTTCCACTCATCATAAGAAGAAAATTATTTAAAGGAATTTGGTTCATGGTTAGAAGATAAATTCAATTCACAATCATACAAAACATTCATATATTTTACATCACCTGAATCTGAAACATTTGCATCACCTCCATCATTTTTTCTTGTTGAACTTCTAGTTCCTATGTTTCCAACCTCATCAAGATGAACACTTTCAAGTGTCTTCATGGCCCACTTTGGAAATTTTTGTGAGTTTCTAGGTTGCTCAACTGATTGAGATGTTGCTTGATTCTCTTCAAGATTCAATCTTCTAATCCTCTCCATCACATCATCCAATTGAACCTCATATTCTAGTAAAGTGGCATAAACTTATTAATGAGGGGGAGATGATGTTTCGAAAGGAGATTCCAAATATTAATCCAAGATAGGGATCCCACCTTCAAGATGTGGAATATCATTGTCAAATTCATGGTATGCATTTACATGGGTAAATTTATCCAGAAGATGCACTTTTGACTCCTTGCACAAAGTTTGTTTCTATGTTCATTAGAAAGGGAAAATAAGTGGAACCAAAAACCTTGAGATGCTTCACCGAAGCAATGCGGCCATATCACATTTCATATGAAGTCTTGTTTCCAAGAGCATGATATGGACTTATGTTTCTCAAATAGACTAAACATATACTACATCACCACAAAACATCAATTTCACATTCTTGAAAAATAGCATGGAATGTACAAATATACTCAAGAGTGTCATGTTCATTCTTTCTGCTACACCATTATGCTAAGGATTATATTGAACAATGGTTTCATGTATAATCCCATGTTGATGAAGATAGTTTTCAAATTCATTAGAGGTATATTATTTTCCATTAACACTACAAAGAGTGCTAATATGAGATTGTTCTTCATTTTCAATCCATACATGAAAATTTTTAAATGTTTCAAATGCCTCATATTTATGCTTTAATAAGTCAACCCAACACATATTGGTGTAACTATCAATAAAAGACATGATATATTTATTACCATTTTCAGAAGAAGAAAAAATAGGGATGGGGCCACACAAGTCAGAATGTATCAACTCTTATTTTCTACATGATCTAGAATTGGAATCATGAAAAGGTTGCTTGTGATGTTTCCCAAGGATACATGCATCATACTACTTCAAATTATTTAGAATTTTGGGGAAACCAAAAACACCATTCTTCTTCAACAAACATAGACTATCATAATTGATATGTCCATATCTAGCATACCACAAAGACTATATGACAATGTAATTTCATGATGGTGAGAGAGGTGTGCAAAATTATGTGCCATTAAATATGTCCCTTCTAGATTAAAAAATCTCTCATGTTCCCATCCTGTCATGATGACTTGGTTGTCAAAATATATCTTTATCTCAAATTTTCCATAAACCATGTGAATAGAATGGCCTTGTTGTCAAATGTGCACAAAAGATGATAAGTTGCTCTATAATTATGGAATATAGAAAAAAATATCTAACAAACATTATGTGAATCCAGGAAATTTGATCCTAATGGTGACAATTCCTTTAGGTTTCAGGCTATATTAATATACAAAATATACTATACCATATACATTGCCATTCATTTCTTCAAATAATTCTTTTCTAAAATTCATTTGGCAAGTAGAATTAATGTCACGTAGCCAAGTATCTCTCCAATAAGAAAATGAAGTATTAAACATAACTTCATTTACACCAATATTGCAATGTGCAATAATGAAATGAGAAAAATTATTATCTCTACTTGATTCATAAGATTTACCTCATTCTTCTTTGTGATCTTCTTTGAAATAATTTTTCATTTCCCTTCTTTCCACAACAGACACATTTAAGATCATGTCTTTCACCATGGTTATGTATACCCCTTGCCTCTTAATTTTTTTCTTCAACATCCTATTTACTACCCTCTCCTCTAGGAGAATAATGTTATTGATTATTTCCTTTCTAATCAAGGAACATAGTTTCTCCACTGGGTTGGACTATCTTATTTCCAAAGGCTTTCTCTTGTTTTTCAATTTTCTCCATTGGAGCATCAAATTTCAGGGTCTTCAATTGGCCACTAGCTTGAAGTGACTCAATATAGTAGGAATATGTGGGTTAGAGGACCTCGATGAAGGATTTCATAGAAATTTCTACCTTCACACTAAAGGCCTCAATTTCATTTATAATGCCTTTAATTTTTTGTGTTAAATCCATGGGGTCATTATCCTTCAACTCTAGGTTAAAGAGATTTTACAACAACTAAATGAGCTCCAAATTTGAGTTTGATTCATACAATTCCTTCAATTTATTTAAGACGTCATAAGGATTTGTAATGGACATCATATGAAGACTCTCCTCTTCACTTACTGTAGTAGCAATTAGTGCATAGGATTGTGTATCCTTGTTCTTCCATATTGCAATCTCTTTATCTATAGTAGATTATGTAGGTTCAATGCCATCTTCTCCTTCATAAATTCCTTCCCAAAAATCATTGAATAGAATGTGTGTTTTATCTTCCTCAAACATTTTGAATAGTTCTCTTTGCCAATGAGAACCACATTGACAATAGAGACTAGCAAGTGCATTTTTTTATAAGCAATGTCAAATACACCACTAAATATTTTCAAGGGTGCAATATCCAAGAATGGAATGATACAAATAAGAAACTTGCATTCTTTTGTATATACAATAATTTTAAATACATAATTAGAGAATAATACTTTAAATTTTTACAAGCGAGAGGAAGAAGTATAATATTGTCGATTCAAAGTTTAAGACCATCCTTTGCAAAGTTCACAACAATACCTTCGACAAAAAAAAGTTGAATGACATTGACAACAATGTCTCTGTTTAGAGAACATTTTTCTCTATAAGATCCTGTGAAGTAGATAGAGGAATAGGAAATTCAAAGAAACACGTTGATGGTCTTCCAATATTAAGAAATAGGGTTTAGGGTTCGGAAGAAGATAACCATGGTGTTCAAGAAAAGCTTATCTAGTTTCATCCAAATATTTTATAATTCCATATCATCATCCCATCAACGGAATTTTTCATACCATAACATGTGAAACCTGATATCACTAATTAGTCCATTTTCCTCCAAATGATCCTCGCCAACCTTCGGTGGATTGCTCATGGGATGGTCGGTGAACCTTAAAACTCCTATTGTCTGCGATCATGGAGATAAGAAGACAAATAAGGGAAAATGATTTAAGGGATCCTATAGAAATGTTAGGCCCAAAAGAGACAATATGATTGCTTGTCTCAAAGAGAAGATTGAGATGTTAGTTCCATTCCTTGGTCATTTCCATACAAGTTCATTAGATCAATTCCCTTGTTGCAAAATAGTTTTGCATTAAACACCATTTTTCTATAATGTTTGAGGACTTGCCATTTCTATGTGAAATAGGAGAATCTCCATGTAGGTAGTCACAAAATACACACAAAGATATAGGATAACATGCAGAGGAAAATAACACATGAAGACAAGATAAGTAAAAATGTAGAGATGAATGATAAAAAGCAGTGGAAAAATAAACAATGAATAGCATGCAATAAGTAAAGGTGCACGCAAAACCCACAAATAGGTAATAAACATGCATAGGAGAGAGACAATATGTATCATAGTATCTCTACTATATTTGTAGTAGGAAAACAAACTCAAGTGAAATTCATGGAGTTATGAAAAATTATCAAAGCTCTTATACCACTAACGGGTCTAGGATAACTCCAATTGCTAGGATGAGTTTTCATTAACCAAAATCATGTATAAATACAATGATGAGTGACCTTTGTTTTTCACCCTCCAAGAGGTCCTTTGGACTTCAAGGTGACTTTCCATCTTATTTTAGGTAAATATTCCATACTCCAATATGCATAATAACCTAATATTTACAATATACCATAATCCCTACGGATTAGGTATCTAACACTATGATTTTAAATTTTCAATTTGACATAGATTTTTTGTGAAAAAATACTCCAAATTTATCTATTTTCCACAAGGTAAAAAATAGGGTTCAATGCTTCAATGAAACACATACTAGAACATATAATTATTGTTAATTGGAAACACAAATATAATAACTTGGAGATTCCAACATTTCTAAAACATATCATACTTAGTTTCCCAAAATAAATTTTCGATGATGAAATCCAAGAATGCCAAAATAGCAATTGATATTATTTGTCAATTTTCAATAATTAGTACAAAAATGCACTTCAGAGCCAAACCAAGTACACCCTATGTATGAAATTTATAATGGCACATAATTACAAAATATTGGACTTATGTATGGATGCATCAAGTCTTCCAAAATGATTGCATACATATTTTTCTCACGTATATGCAACTTTGACAAAATGCATGCTAATGTAAAATTATTCATGGTGAAGGAATTTTGAATCATACTTTTTAAGGATAAAATTGGAAATATATATATGTGGATGGCGAAAAAACACACTCAAATTGGCTAAGAAATGAAGCTTGGGCATGCATTTTAGTGAATCAATACAATTGTGTTTAACTTCACTAAAGTGCTCACCCAACCTTCATTACAAGGCCAAATTGAATGATTAAAATTGGATAGTGTGTGTATAATCATCACACACATTCCTACAATTCCAAAATTTTAACTTGACACAAAATTTTATTCTATGCAAAAATTATAATATTTTGGAGCACAAAATATAGAAACTAAACAAATTAGTATTACATTTGCAAGTGATTAATTAAGTGATAAAATCATGACATTCGTCAACAAAACAAATAAGATATGCAAATATCTTTCATGAACACATTATTCCATTAACTATACAAGAATGAATCAATTGTTACATATAGGCAATTCGAATTGGTAACAAATGTAATTCAAATTGGAGTGCATGAAAACCTAGTTAGTATTAACTAGAGCTCAATTGCCCTATGCGAGCCATGCAATCTCTCATAGGTGAGTTAAATACCTCATAATTAACCTAAGTGGATGTAGAAACCTAAAATAAATGGACAAATGAATGGTTAACTCATGCATGTAAGAATCTTGTTGAAAATACTCAAGGAGGGTGCTACTAGCTCAAAATAGTAAAGCAAGGTGCTATGGGTCCTTGATCAGTGGAGTAAGACCACTAGATTCACTCCACAGCTCTAACATGAAGTGTAGGACCCTAGATTCAAAGAAGGAATCCCTAAATGAAGGAATATGCCCTCAAATGCCATAAATAGATGCTTATGATCACTTCCATTGTCTATAAATAGCATATTACTCCCTTGAAGCTAGGGAGGAAGCTCTATGGTGGATTAGATGGTCAAATTGATTGGAATTTGGACCAATGTAATAATGAGACTAAGATCTAAGTTCCTAGGTGATATATTGATGATATGGAGAGGGTAATGATGCTCTAACACTCCCCCATAATCCAAACTTGGCGAAACTAATGCAAAAATGAAATGGGTCGCAAAAATTTGTAGCCATGTTAGGTAACCATGTACAAAAAGGAATATCTTAATAGATGAAGAAATAGGGAATACCTCGTGGTAACCCCCACCCCCTAAAACATAGAATTTTGGTTGAGTATATTAAGTATCCTACTCTGAAGGTTCCTTCAATCCCATAGAATCTTGCAACTATGTGAATGCTTCTCAATGAAGAACTTTGTGAATATGAATACAATATTGTGTTGATTTGTTGGCACAGGATTAGTCCGCAGGAATGCAAAAGCCGACAGCTGCGAAAGGGATGATCCGCGGAAGAAAGGGTCATCTGCGTAGAACGCGAAAGTAGATAGTTAGTTAGATAAGGGTCATGTGGACCATTTTGTAACCACTTATTTTTGTATAAATAGGAGTATAATTGTAAGCCTAAGGGCATCCGGTTGTTGATCTATTTTGTATCCGCGATATGATGTATTGACTTTTTCTACGAAGGTCATTCCATAGGTTTTAATGAATGCATGAAGATGTTCGATTATGATGTTATCTGTGTCTTTGTTTTTTTTAAATGGTGAATGTGAATGGTTGTTTAATGTTTAATTATGTGTGGGTTCAGTAATTGTTCGTGAATAGTTAGATCATGTTGATGCAAATGGTTATTATGAGTTGATTCTGTAATTGATGAATATGCGAATGATAAAGTGTTAGTATAGTGCGGAAGACATAATATTTGGTTTCTGCGAGTGTAATGTGTGGTTAATGCATGTCCTCAACTCCACTGCAGAAACTTGGTTCCTGCAGCCCCCTTGTGCATCTCGGGTGAGACCTCACTCGCTCTGCAAGTGTTGCTAGAAAGGGTAAGACCTTTCTGGGCTGGTCCGTAAGGGAGTTCGGTTGATGGTTTGTTGACGACAGTGTGAAGTGAACCCTTGTCGACAATCCCTGTGTCAACAAATGGTTCTGTTGCCGAGACCTTAAAGAGGAAAAGAAGAGGATATGTTGTGGCACTCGACAAACCGAATATTCAAGAGTGGTTTGACAGAAAGACAGAAGAATTCGCAGAAGGAGAAAAGCAAAACCCCAGACAAATGGTAAGCAGTTGGTTACAAAGGTACATTTATTCATATATCCACAAAATATTTTTGTGCGAATTCACAGTACTACTGCACAAGTGGTTAGCGCAGCTAACGTTTCAGAAGCACCATTTGCAAAAAACTAAGCCTGACCATTGGACACCACAATTGATTCGACAGCTGAAACGTGTCGACAACACAGTATCAAGGGTTGTTGATTTCTGGGTGGATATCATCCTAGAGAGATTGATTACTGATTTCGTAGTAGACACAATCAAATCGTATAGCGACGCAGAAAGGAATTTCTTCAAGGGACCAAGGGGAATGTTCTTGCTGTTGCTAAATTGTGGATTAAGATGCTTGTCTGTGAAAAGGGCATTTTGAGTATGACTTCTGACGAATAGAAAGATCAATGTGCGGAGGTTGTAGGTATCGCGTGAATGCGGATCCGATAGAAATATGTGGGGTAGATGGACATGAGCGACGACGAGTTTCTAAGGGAATTTGACGAAGAGTGTGGTACCTTGAGGAGTGGGGTGATATTCCAATGTCCTGAGAAGAAGAGGAGGACTGAGAGAGAGTCTCCTGAGAGGACCGGAACAGAAGACTGCGAAACAGGACCACAAGGGAGAAAGTGACCCTATTGTGACGAAGACGGTGACTAGGATACCCGAGAAACAGAAGAGGGACAGATCGTAAGTTACAACATACCTGCAACCCTGCGCACTACCCAGAATTTTACAGGAAGAAACACAAGCTATTATCAAAGTTGTCCTACGTGAAGTGGTAAGAGTAGTGCATCAGTAAACAATAACAGTAGGAACGTTAGAATGGAAGATGACACAAAAATGCCCACTTTCTAGGGGAACGGGACCGAATATCCCGAGCAGTTTTGGTTTCTGTGCGAAGCAGTATGAATCGTGAAGCAAGTCCAGGATGAGGATATTAAAAGGGGACAACTAGAGACGACCCTTAACGACCGTGCACTAGATTGGTTCATGAAGTTTACAAGGGTTCCAGTGGGAACACTAGCCAAGTCGTTGGCACAGATAAAAGCGGGAATGATCGATGAATTCAGGAAGCCAAAGTCGAAATCGCAGTATGTCACTAAGCTCAAAGAAATCAAGCAATACCCAAATGAGTCGGTATGGGAATTTGATTAGCGATACAAAACACTGATAGCGAAGGTAAGTTTTGGGATAAATGATATGAAGCACAAGGAGTGGTTCATCGCAGGACTGGTACCATGTTGAGATATTGTAACTTCTAAGAATAATATATTTGTACTTTATTGTTCCAAAGATGTTCCATTCCTCCGTAGAGATCTTATTGTATATCCGGAGATGTTTATTCCTCCATCGGAATGTGGTAACTTGGGTTATTATACTTCCCTATTGGGGTCGTCCCAAAGTCAGTTGTATGGGGTGTTTAAGTCCCCTAGTGGGTCGGACTAGTCAGCATTATGTTGAGTGGTTAAGTTGGGGGCGACCTAGCTAAGGTTAAAAGACAAGTGAAGAAGTGTATAAATAGAGGAGGTGTGTTCCTCATTTAACACACACTCACTTGTGAAACTCGCATAGGAGAAGGAGAGATCTACAAAGGAGGAGAAGGAGCTCATGTTTGGGGATTACATCTTTGAATTTGTTGGTCATCTATATTGAGGAAGCGTTGCTGGGTTTTCTACCCCATGAGGGTTTCCCAGGATAAATTGGTGTCTCTTGTGTTTATGATGTGCTTGTTGTTCTTTCAATGATCCTGTATATGCTATTATTGTGAAATGGAATGTAATACTGAAGTTATCTATCTTATCATATTGAATCTTAACATGCTATCAAAGCTAGCCAAAATGAAGGCAATGTATACCACTTACGACACTTGTCTCACTTGCGACAATTTGAAAGTTAGGGTTTTGTATAGCAAAACCTAGTCATAGTGGAACTTTCGCTATAAATCCATTTTGGCGAAGGTTCAGGATATGAAACTTTCACAGGCTGAATATAGCATCCCCCTGTACCTTTTTTCCAAAGCTCAGCCTCATATTCATTGTACTTTGTGATTTATGATCCATACAAGTTATGGTTTCTGCCTCTTCTAGAATGTAGTCCTAAATTGGTGACCTAGGGAAAAAGGTCATATCTTGGGATAGGAAGATCCAAATGAAATTATGTAAAACATGGAAGTTAGGGAATGGAATGTAGTTTGACAAGTCCACTTTTCAAAGGCCGAAGTTGAAACAGTGACACGTGGCACTCTGTACAAGTTCGCTATACTGTTTCATCCCAGAAACAGGTCAAGTTGCGACATTTGGCATAACTCTCTCTCAGAGAATCCATTAAATCTCAGACCTGTGGGGTTGGAAATATGATAGGTTAGGATAACATAAGCTGAAGTTTCAGACCCTGCAGATCCAAAATTTCAGAGATGCACCAGAAACAATACGGCACATCTGAAATGGCTCAACAGAGGAAATCTAAGAAGAGGAGGAAGAAACTCTCACTTAGGGTTTTAGGTTTTTAGGTCTGGAAGGACCTGATACAATGTTGGAGACACCTGATACAACATTGTAAGCTTTGATAATGGATTTTGAATCCATTCATCATATATATTGATCCTCCATCAAAATGTTGTGGGAAGAAGGAGATTGAAAATTGGGGTTTCCAAGTAAGAAGAAACCCTAGCAAAGTTGGGAAACTCATAAGGAAGCAATAAAGGAGGTTTAATGGCACTTATATTTATCATCCTAGCACCATGAACCTATACAATATGTTTTACAAGTAATATACCTTAGATGGTTAGGGTTTTACCCCTATAGAGAAGACTACTCGTCAGGTATGACTTGAGAAGACACAAGTATGTTTTGAAATATGATTCATGATTAAGTTCATAATATGTTTGTCTTCATGTTATTAAGGTTAGTACAATTATGATTGTTTGATAATGAATGCATGTGAGTGATAGAAGACATTCATTTATTAGGGTTATGACACTTATGATTGTACTAATGCACCTGTGGTGTTGTATAAGGATGATGTTGTCTGCTAACAAGACACAGGTACATCAGGAAAGACAAATCAATTTCTATGACTATGATGACATGAAGACAAAGACTCATTCATAGTATTTGACCACATAGAATCTCTACTTATGAGGTATGTATGACTTTGTTCTACTATGCTTAACTTATGAGATATGTAGGTTCTAGAACAAGGTCTCTAAATCTTTGAAGATAACAAAGAAGATATTGTTTGGGTATGTTAATACATAACCAAGAATGATAATCCAAGTATGTTTTCCTATATCAAGTTAGAATCCTACTTTGTGTTAAGATCGTAGGTAAGTATACCTATGTATGAAATAATCATGACCGTACATACTTAAGATTATTTAGAATCATAATGTTTTGATAGTATTGAGATTATACTAATGAATGTATGATTATGTATGAGATCATGAGGATAACACTAGTGCACACTTAAGCATGCATAGTGGTCCAGGATGGATAGAAGTTCAAAGACATATAATCATGATGCTATCATAAAGGGAAAATAGAGATCAAGTGGGAGGCAATCACAATAAAAGATAAGTATTTGAGTTATTATTTGAATTACTGAATAGTCAATGATATTGCTCATAATAGTTGTATGCATATTTTTGTTCCTAGAATATATCTAGAGTGTAAGCATTCATATAGCATTGAACAGTATACTACTAATATGCATATGATGGGTAAGTTGGACAAACATTCCATTGTTGTTTATCTAGAATGAAACCTCTTTGCTGACATGCTGAGAGCTGTGCACGCTCTTGATAGTATGTTCTGGTAGAGATGGAAGGCATCTAGATAACCACTGTATGCATACAGGATATGGAAAAGTGTTGTGCCAAAATATTGGTCAAAATAGTTGCATGACTATGTGAATCATATCAGTATGCATAATAGGTTATCATGTCAACATAATTTGATGATTATGAAGTATTACTAATCATGTGCTTAACTTTGATTTGTATAAAAGATCATGTGCTATGATCTACAAAAGAAGGATGATGAACACCTGTTCCAAAGAACGAGTGACATGGATGTTCAACAAGAAGACTTACAAATCAAACATACTATAGAAGGCTTGTGGATAGAAGATTCTCTTAGAAATAGAAAGAGGATCATGATGAGATGTTTGCTCCAAGTGGGTAGATAAGACCATTCTCTTAATGGTGTAACTGAAAAAGAAGTACGAATCGAGAAAACTCCTAGTATTCAATTGAAGAAAGCTCTGTATGGGTACCCAGGATCGATAGTCATTTGATGAGCTTAATGATCACCATGGTTGATGCGGGTTTAAGCCTTTTCTACAAGGTTGAAGATGGTTTCTATATACAGATGACATTCTTCTCTTAGATGGATGCAAGAAAGAACTCACCACAGAGTTCGAATGATCTTGAGGCTCATATCAGTAGACCCATCTGACAAGAGATGGCATGGATAAGATATGCAGAAGATCACTCAATGTAGAGTGTGAATGATGTTCAGTCACAGAGGGAGAATTGATAGCTTCTTAACAAGCTTGGGATTTACCAAAAGTAAAGTTGATCCTAACCTTTAACTCAAGGTTATGGATGATGAACCTGTCATACTATTACTGTATGTGGATGATCTCTTTCTGACAGGGAATGAGGAACATATCATGGAAATAAAGAAGAAGCTAGATACAGGATTTGAGATGAAAGATCTCGGATTGATGCATTACTTCTTAGGTCTTGAAGCATAGCAAGGCCCAAAAGGAATCCTTCTCAACCAGGGAAAGTATTTGATATGTTGGAATGCAAATCCATGGCCACTCCCATGGATTCCAACTTGAAGTTGTTAGTTGATGACTCATCAGAGTTAGTGGATATGACTCTGTACAGACAGATTATTGAGTCATTGATGTATCTGACGAATACCAGGCCAAATATATGCTTTGTTGTGAACACCTCGATTCAATATCTAGCGGAACCTAGGCGTGTTCACCAGATAACTAAAAAGCATGTGATGAGGTACCTAAAGGGTATGATAGACTTTGGTCTATGTTATCTTGGAGATCATGAATTCAGATTGTATGGCTACACAGATGCTAATTGGGCAGGAAGTGTATCAGACATGAAGAGCACATCGGGCGGATGTTATTGTCTGGGATCTACCATGATCTCATGGTTTAGCAGGAAGCAGTCTAATGTGGCTCTCAGCACAGCTGAGGAAAAATATATAGCTGCTTGCTCCATTAGTTGTGAAGCGATATGGATTCGGAAGCTACTATCAGGATTGTTTGACTTAGATATGGATCCCACTGTGATCCTATTTGACAACCAGAGTTGTATCAAGATGACAGAGAATCCAGTGTTCCATGATAAGTCAAAGCACATAGAGATCTGATATTTCTATATACGGGATGTGGTGCAGAAAGGAGCTATAAAGCTCGAGTATGTGAGCACTGACGAACAAGTTGCTAATGTATTGACAAAACCTATGTCTCAAGTAAAGTTTGAGTATTTCTGAGACAATCTTGGTGTAGTTCAGAAGGACCCTCCTTGAAAGGGGGAGTGATATGGTCGCTAATGATGAGATTTCTTGCATCGATGGTAAGGTCGATGATGAGGATACTTGTATTGATGATGTGGATAAATGCATCGATGATGAGGTTAACTATTCCAACGATGAGGTCGATGATGAGGTTACCTATTCCTATGAGAGGGGATTGTATCCCTGTACTTCGGTCCCCGAATTGATCTGTAGACATATGTCTCCGAAAATTGGTCCTTAGACTTTGTCTAAGTAGATGTGATAGGACTGCATCGTCCCTGAATAGTTGGTTCAAAATGTACGTGATAGGACTGCATCGTCCCTGAACAGTTGGTTCAAAATGTACGTGATAGGACTACATCGTCCCTGAACAATTGGTTCAAAATGTACGTGATAGGACTGCATCGTCCCTAAACAATTGGTTCAAAATGTATGTGATAGGACTACATCGTCCCTGAACAGTTGATTCAAAATGTACGTGATAGGATTGCATCATCTGTGAACAGTTGGTTCAAAATGTACGTGATAGGACTTCATCATCCCTGAACAGTTGGTTCAAAATGTACGTGATAGGATTGCATCATCCCTGAACAGTTGGTTCAAAATGTATGTGATAGGACTACATCGACCCTGAACAGTTGGTTCAAAATGTACGTGATAGGACTGCATCGTCCCTGATCAGTTAGTTAAAAATGTACGTGACAGGACTACATCATCCTTAGACATGAGAGGTGTCTTAAATGGATCAGGACTGCATCGTCCCTGAACAGTTAGTTCAAAATGTACGTGACAGGACTGCATCACCTTAGACATGAGAGGTGTCTTAAATGGATCTGGACTGCATCGTCCATAGACATGATAGGTGTCTTAAATTGATCTGGATTGCATCGTCCATAGACATGAGAGGTGTCTTAAATTGATCTGGACTGCATCGTCCATAGGCATGAGAGGTGTCTTAAATGGATCAGGATTGATCATCCTGTAAGTAGATCTAGACTATATCGTCCATAGGCATGAGAGGTGTCTTAAATGAATTAGGATTGATCATCCTATAAGTAGATCTGGATTGTATCATCCATAGACATGAGAGATGTCTTAAAGTGAGAGGGATTGATCATCCTGTAATTGGATCATGTGTATTGCAGAGTATGCTGCTATGATGATACTGTTGATCGAGATGATCTAGATGATGATATTGTTGATCGAGATGATCCAGATGATGATACTGTTGATCGAGAGGATCCAGATGATGATATTGTTGATCGAGAGGATCCAGATGATGATGTTGTTGATCGAGAAGATCTAGATGATGATGTTGTTGATCGAGAAGATCCAGATGATCGAGAAGATCCAGATGATCGAGAAGATCCAGATGATCGAGGAGATCCAGATGATGATGCTGTTGATCGAGAGATACAGTTGATGTTGTTGATTGGGAGATCTAGATGATGATGTTGATCGAGAGATCTAGATGATGTTGTTGATCGGGAGATCCAGATGATGATGTTGTTGATCGAGAGATCTATATGATGATGTTGATCGAGAGATCCAGATGATGATGTTGCTGTAAATGTTTGAGTGCTGCAGAAGATGAAGACTCAGTATTGAAGATGTTGATGTTCCAGTATTGAAGATCTTGAAGATATTCCAGTAACTGTTTGTGTTACTGATGATGTATGAAGAAAGCTTCCAATGATTTATAGATGTATCATATATCATGTAGTTGATGACTCCTTGCTCTTGCAAATGTTGTTATAATATCCTTCTCATTAAGGGGGAGTGTTGAGATATTGTAACTTCTAAAAATATTATATTTGTACTTTATTATTCTGGAGATGTTTCATTCCTCCGTAGAGATATTATTGTATATCCGGAGATGTTTATTCCTCCATTGGAATGTGGTAACTTGGGTTATTAGACTTCCCTATTGGGGTCAGCCTAGAGTTAGTTGTATGGGGTGTTTAAGTCCCCTAGTGGGGTCGGCCCAGTCAGCATTATGTTGAGTGGTTAAGTTGGGGGCGACCTAGCTAAGGTTAAAAGACAAGTGAAGTAGTGTATAAATAGAGGAGGTGTGTTCCTCATTTAACACACACACTCACTTATGACACTCGCATAGGAGAAGGAGAGATTTGAAAAGGAGGAGAAGGAGCTCATGTTTGGGGATTACATCTTTGTATTTGTTGGTCATCTATATTGAGGAAGCTTTGCTGGGTTTTCCACCCCATGAGGGTTTCCCAGGATAAATCTGTGTCTCTTGTGTTTATGTTGTGCTTGGTTTTCTTTCAGTGATCATTGTTGTGAAATAGAATGTAATACTGATGTTATATATCTTAGCATATTGAATCTTAACATACCACACATCCACGGACCACTAATGCAACAAAAGGTTGCGACCCAGGTTGAAGCATTGGAGATTGCGATGAAGATGGAGGCTTCACCAATAGGCGAAATGGGGTTGGGTATGGATCATATACAAGCGCAGCTGGCAAACTTGGTGATCCAACTGCAAGACATGAAGAAAGGGAAAGAGGCCTGCGAAGAGGTCTGGTGTATCAGGTGTAGGATAGAGGGACACCACAAGGATCAGTGCCCAGACTTTCGAGATTATTTGCAAACTGGTGCACCAAACCCCCTCAGTCAGGGAGGGCTACCTTGGTGTCGTATCTTCCAAATGAGAGGCCATCGACCAGAAGAGTGTGTTTATTTGCAAAAAATGGTGTCGAAGCCAGAGAACTTATATTGCAAGTTCTGTAAATCGGTTAGCCATGATGAAAACAACTACAGAGCTTATGGCCTACTCCAAGAGAGGACTGTAGCCGCATATTTCATGGAAAGAGAAGAACAGACACCGAGTCAACAGCAGCAGCAGTATAATAAACCGTCGGCCCAATATAATCACCAACCACAGTAGTATGATCAGGGATAGTATGGGAAACCACAGTATGGTCAGCCGCAGTATCCACCACCGCAGTACCCACCATATGGACCACCGCAACAGCCGCAATACCAACCATATGGACCACTGCGTGGTAGGATGAGGAGGAGCTGCTGGAAAACGATGAGGATCGATTATATGCTACAATTGTGGGTGGCATGGGCACTATCAGAGGGATTGCCCGAATCCAGCACCATAGTGCACTTATTGCAGCATTGTGGATCATGGCATTGAAGATTGTCCGTAGCTCATCGCAAAGTGGCAGAACAAGAATCCACCACCACCTCCAAAGAACCAGAATAAAAATTCATCAGTTGTACGGATGATATCAATGGAGGCTCTAAGACACCATGCGACTGTTGGAGTGGTGGCATGAGGAGGAGTCATGACAGGAGCTGACGGGCCACCAGCTACTGTCCGACCAATAGCACATAAACATGTCACCTTTGACGCAGAGGTCGAAAGGGATATCTTCTTGAAAGTGCAGGAGGTGATGAGACAGAGGAGGTAGTTACCTCTTTAGGAAGAAGTTATCTATGATATGCCACCGATGTTCGATGAGACAAAGTCGCGGGGAAAGGCTAACACCTTAAAAGCCTTCTTGAAAAGTTCCCTGGAGTTGGAAAAGGATCAAGATGCGCTGGAAGAGATATCCAATATGTTGACTCAACGGGAGGGTGTATGCCAGGAACAAAAGTTCAATCACATACACAAAATGAAGACGGGGAGAGAGATGCAAATGTCGACACAAATAGGAGCATTTGATGTCAACTCAATTATCTTGGATCTAGGGTCAGATGTCAACATTCTGATAGAACAGATATGGAAGAAATGGGGAAACCGTAGTTGGCCTGGTCACCAGTATAGCTGCGATTAGCAAATCAGAGTAAGGTTACTCCACTTGGTCGAGTGTACCAGCTTCCAGTCGAGATTGAGGGTCTCAAGACTTATGCAAATTTTGATGTAATTGAAATCGTGGACAATACCATCCCTTACGCAGTGCTTCTAGGGATTGACTAGGAAATCGATAATCTAGCGGTTATCAACTTCAAGAAGTAGACTATGTCATTCGAGAATCGCGAGATGAGGGTCGTTGCACCTCTGGATCTTGTGGAAGGGCAGCGATACGTTGAACCAACGAGAGATGAATTCACGGAGGGATGGGATAGTGTATACAACATATCCGAGGATTACATTAATCCTATTGCAGATAGATAATTATGTTGGCAGAGTGTCAGTTCAGCATCGTCAGATTCGGATGAGGCGCTCAAGAATTGGCAGAACCGGATGCATGAAGTGTCATTTCGAAGGTGTGCTCGGGTCACGCAGTCATTGCGATGGGTAGCCACAGAGGAATGTGCACTACCAACATATGAAGGCTTGCCCAATATGGCTACATTTCTCATGGAGTTTGAGGAGAAAGTGGCGGAACTGCAACGTCTATTGGCCTTGGAGGAAGCCATGAAGGCTACTCCTGCGTGCTGGTGGGCGGCGCACAAGTCTAATATCACAAACTGGCCACTATGTCTCCACCTATTGGCGATTAGGTTCGGCGATGCGGAAGGATATAGCGGAAGGAAGTTTGATGGCAGAAGTGACCCAAAGGAGCATTTGGACGAGTGCAAAAGCAAATGGGGGTTACGAGCAAAAGAAGAATGGGTCCATGTGCTTGTTCACACATTGGATGAAGTACCACGGAGTTGGTATGTCGCAGCAGAATTGCGACGCAGAATGACTTCTTGGGAGAAGCTAACACTTGGCTTCAAACAAACGTTTTGTTTCTCAGATGAGAACCCCTTCATCCATAGTGCGCTACAAGTGATCCGCGAGAAGATATTTGAAGCAGTACCGACAGAGAAACCATTAGAACTTCGGTGGAATGCGACACCAGAAATGATGATGGAGTGCTATAACATCGCAGGAGATACGGATGACGAGGATGATCCAAGGGCTACACATGTACCAGAGTTGGAGGGAATTCGCAATGTCAAGGCACCAGAAATACCTTCCGACAAATTCCAACAACCGTTGAAGATCAAGAAAGTAAACATTGGGTCGGAGGAGAACCCGAAGTTTGCAAGCATTGGGGATTATTGGGACGATTCCACCATTGTGAAGATGACTGATCTATTGCATGAGTTTTAGGATCTGTTCCCAATGAAATTATCATAGATGAAAGGAATTTCCGAGGACCTTGGCGAAATGAACATCCCCCTCAAACCCGATGCAAAGCAAGTCAAGCAGCGCCATGACTGGTTGAATCCAAGGAACAAAGAGATAGTACAGGCCAAGATTATGAGAACGTCGGATGCAGGAATTAGAGAACCAATATTGGATGATTTTGAGAAGTACATGTCACCAAACAAACGAAGTTGGAAGGAATTAGCGACAACAACAAGAAATACGAAATCACGAACAGAGTGCGATACTGCGGCAGAACGGAAGTGGCCGCACTGCTAATCGAAGACTGAAAAAAAAAACAGAAGAAGAAGAAAAGGAGAACACAGACCACAGCAAGCATCTGTCGACAAGCAAGAATTGGTCGGTAGCAGTAGCACTAGTCGACAGAAGAATCGTAGTATCACGGATTTGGTGTGAACGAGTCAAATCCTGTCATAAATGCAACAGTTATGCCACAACGGACAACAGCAAAAACAAGAAAAATGGAATTTAATGCCCAATGCATGTGGTAGATTTGGAAAATCACTATCGGATTTGGTAATCATGGTCCAAAATCAGTTGGTTGCGGCCAACCAACGCTATAAATGCAAGGAAAGGGGCAGTGAAAGGCATTGTGTGATTAAGCAAGAGGTTGCAGAACTGCATGGAGGTTTATTTTTTAAGCACCAGTACCGAGTGACCAGAGCTGATGCCAGTTACAGAGGAGCAGCCAGAATTCATTTCCAGCATCCTAGTTAGAAAGAAGAGGAGCGCGAATCAACCTCCCGACACCAGCCTCGCAAAGAAGAAAGGAACTCGGGCCTCAGCATGGTTCACCGACGGAGCTGCAGGTCCCTCAGGCACTGAAGTACTGCAAGAAGGGCATGATGGCCCAATGCTCTCAGATTATGTTCCGCCACGCAGGAAAGAGGCACCCGCGTTGTGGGTAAACAAGAATGAAAGGTATTCGATTGAGATTTCGTCGATACAGCAGGGTGTTCCTCAAGTTGGGGACATTGCGGCCAAGCTGTAGAGGCTGCAGTATACCGACCATGACCTCAAAAAATTCAAGGAATACACAGAAGGCTACGTTGATGTCACCCACGAAGGAGGACCAACCACGAAGGAACCCACGGCATGGGCACAGGGATTGGAACGCTCGGGGTTGTTAGGCCTTACCCACATGCCACACTTTGGGTAGTTGGCGCAATTCAATGCATGTGTCAAACAACTGATTGCGTGTTTTCATGGCAGGTCTCTCTGGATGCATGAGAAGATCCCCATCACAATCAACTTAATCGCCAAAATCACCAGGATTCCTAAAGACGAAGCCGACCCCTCCCAATTTTTCCAGGGGAAGGATAACGACATGAAGTTTGCAGAACAGTTGACGGCAAAGTATGGTGTGGAGAAAGATTCCAAAGGATACCTCATCCACACAATCAACGACCAGCCTGTCAGAGTTAGGGAAAAGATACTAGCAGTCAAGGTGACATGGAATAACAAGCCCAAGGAATGTAATTCAGGGGTCTGCCACCGTGGAACGATGTGCCATAGGAGAACAGATGAATTGGTCCAAATTTCTGCTACACGAGTTTATCGACGATGTGCACGATGCATAAGAGTACGGGAAGCCATTTATGTACTCCTAGCTCCTCATTTTCATTTCATTAGCAGGATGGAGGGAAACCGACCACTATCAGGGTATGGACATCCCAGAAGCCCGGGTACGCGAAGGTGCATGGTACCAGAACTTATGGGAAACCACTGATAAAGAGCGATAGAAAGACAACATTGTGCAATTTTATGTGTTGCTGGAGAGGATGTAGATAGATGCACAGATGATACCCCAGATACCAAAGCAAGCAACAACAAAGTATCGCTCGATCGCAAGACTATCGGTCTAAGCACAGATGATTTACCTTCAAGCCCATGCAAATCCAGGGAAACAATGGGTGTAGGCATACTATAAGCTCACCGAGGTTGAGCTCGATGCCATTATCGCCAGATGGCTGGAGGAATGGAAGGTCCTAGCCGATCAAAAGGACACGTCAAATGGATAGGAAACAGCTCAACCAAACCCAACACCCTGACAGATTCAGAGCTGGAGGCACAACAGGAAGAGCTTAGGACAAAGAAAAGGATGGACTGCACTGGAAGCAGCACATGGGAAGGGCTCATTGCGCAGCAGGTTAACAAGGGCTCATTGCACAGTAGGTTAACAGACTTTTGGAGAGAATTACAGCAGTAGTGGAAAATAGCTGCAATCAGGTTACACAGTATTCAGCCGAGCAATTCCAACAGATAGGTGATCTACTAACCACAAAGGCAAACACAATAGTTAATACAAGCGTACTGCATGGGGATATTCAACAAGGTTTGTCGACCCCCAAAGTTGAGGTAGAAGTCGGAACCCAACCACGGATAGTCCAACTAGAATCCCATGCCATCATGACAGGTGATAAGGCCTTGGAATTCGAGGTTCGGAAGGCCGACCAGGTTATGGTAAATTTTAATTTTCTCCCAATGTTAACATTACACCGAATCCAAGCCGTAGCAAGCATAGAGATCCGCGACCGCGAGGATGCGATGCACAACAAGATGGTTGAATACAAGAAGCAACTGCAAACCAGTGAGATGGAGGCACAGCGTCTCCAAGATGAGAAAACTGTAGCACTAGCCACAAAAGAGAAGGCTATAGAGGAACGGTCCAAATTAGAAAGAGAACTTACGAAGGCATACGAAATGACGGAGCTAGATCCGGACGTAGACCGTGAAGTGAAAAATTTTATCTTAGGGGTAGATCTCACTGAGCTCAGGAAGGAAAATGCATATCTATAGGCTAGAATGATACCCAGCACACTGCTGGAACATATTCAGAGTCGGCAGACAGCGATTGAGGAAGCAGTGACAGAGATCCAGGAGATGGAACAGGCAGCACAGACAGTCGCAAAAGGCATCACAAAATTTTGGGGTAGTATAGTCGAGGATGACTAGCTGGCCACGCTGAAGGGAAAACTTAGCGAAGTAGAAGTGCAGTTAGAGGCCTTTAAGGGATCGCTCAAAACGATGCCCACAATGATACAAATGACAAAGGCAGTGGACCTGAAAATCATGCAGCAGCATGTAACAAAAGGCCCACAATAGACAGCAATGACGGGCCACGCACTTGGATGAGCTACAAACGAGAACCGAAGTTCTCACAACATATGTGGTAGAGGTAATGAAACAAGTTAAGGAACAACTGGGGGAAGCGCGACAGAAAGGATGCAACCAACCAACAGAGCAGCAGGTGGGAGAATGTGCACAGATTAGAGCATCAGCGAAGGAAGCAGTTGACCAAATCAAAACTGCATATGATGACTTCCAACCGCATGTGAACAAACCAGTAGTGTCCAACTGAGGTGGCTTAAGGGCGAGCCACAAGTTTTTGTTGGGGGCTTGTTGGCACGGGATTAGTCCGCAGGAAGTGCGGAAGCCAAAAATTGTGAAAGGGATGATCCGCGGAAGAAAGGGTCATTCGCTGAGAACGTGGAAGTAGATAGTTAGTTAGATAAGGGTCATGTGGACCATTTTGTAACCACTTAGTTTTGTATAAATAGGAGTATGATTGTAAGCCTAAGGGCATCAATATCGGCGATGAATAAGGTAATCGATCTGTCGAGTTTTGATCCAGTTGTTGATATATTTTGTATTTGTGATATGATGTATTGACTGTCTCTGCGAAGGTCATTCCGCAGGTTTTAATGAATGCATGAAGATGTTCGATTATGATGTTATCTGTGTCTTCGTTTCTGTTAAATGGTGAATGTGAATGGTTGTTTAATGTTTAATACTGTGTGGGTTCGGTAATTGTTCATGAATAGTTATATCATGTTGATGTGAATGGTTATTATGAGTTGATTCTGTAATTGATGAATATGCGAATGATGAAGTGTTAGTATAGTGCAGAAGACATAATCTCTAGTTTATGCGAGAGCAATGTGTGGTTAATGCATGTCCTCAACTCCACTGCAGAAACTTAGTTTCTGCATCCCCCTTATGAATCTTGGGTGAGATCTCACTCGCTCTGTGAGTGTTGCTGGAAAGGGTAAAACCTTTCTGGGCCGGTGCGTCAGCTGGGAGTTCGGTTGATGGTTTGTTGACGACAGTGCGAAGTGAACCCCTGTCGACAGTCGTTGTGTCAACATGATCCAAAGCCCTTATTCTCTTGGAAGGAATATGATCTCATTCATGATATCAAAACATTTTGAAGTGATTTAATATTGTTTCTAGACCACTCCAATATTCAAATGGAGGAAATCCTTTGAAGCCTTTATGAGGAACTCTTTGAAATGTAGTAGAAAAAGATGTAGAAACTAAGGTAATTGAATAGACATTTTTAAGATATTCATCAATAAGAACTTGATTTGGGACATGTTCTCCTTTAATTGAGTGATATATTTGAACTAATGTATTGTCTCTAATATTTTTATCTATAACAAGTTATCCAATACACTATAAAAACCTATTGATCACCTCTTCATTTGGATTTATAAAATATTCTTTCTCAACTGAATGGATGATGTGAACCAGTACATTTTCCAAGATGGTAGGGTTTGTGCATGGTTCTTTTGAAGGAAAAGAATCCCCAAATGAGACCATGAGATAGGAATATTTAGAGTTTAGGATCCATGAGGATGGAATTGAAGTTGAAATTTCTACAAGTGCATGACATCTATCACTCTATGGTGTGTTATCTACCTTGATGCACTTCTCCTCTCCTACTTCTTCATTGAACCTCTTATACATGAAATATTTTTATCTATGTGGGTCCTTCCTATAGTATGCACATCATTTTTTCTCCCTCCTGATCTTTCCACAATCAGATTCTAAATCTTCCTATGCATATCTTGGATTGTGTTCCTTCTTGCCTTTGAATTGTTTTTTTTCTTGCTCTTCTTCTTGTTTCCCTGATTAGAAACAAGGGAATGCACCTTTGAGGACTTAGGCAATACCATTTGATTGATCTTATCTTTCTCTTGGAGAAGAGAGTATGAAAAAATGTCCAATGTAGGAATCTTCCATGAAGCACCATGTCCCAATCTTGGTGAACATGAAGAGGAGACAAAAACATAATAGTCTAGTCCCAATTTTGATAGAATTGAAAACACTAACTAATCATTTTCTTTCTCTATTTTTCACATATTGAGTTGAATTAATATATATCTGAGCTTTGAAAATAATTCTTGGACTTATTTGAATTTACTAGGGCTTAGATTGAGGATCTCAATCTCCAATTGGTGGCCTCTCATCTCATATTTCTTCCCAAAAAGACTAGACAACTTGTTACGTATGTCATTTGGATATTTTTATGTTTCAAATTGATATAGGAAATATGAAGATACTGAGTAACATATTAATCCAAAGGATTCATCCATTCTGTTGAGGTAATTTGACTTCTCTACAGTTGAATTAAGCTCTATTTTTGTTCCCATGGCGATACTGTGAAGTCCCTTCATTCGCAATAGAATTTCAATTCTTGACTTCCATTCAAAGTTATCGAAGGGGGTAAGAATTTGTTGGGGATAAAGATCCATTTCAACCGATGCTCTCTTGAAAGTTTGCTCAACCTGCAATGTGTTCTTCAACCTACAAATCATGTATATTAACTTTTTTAGAATACCTGTAGCTCTAATACCATATAAGATTTTGGAGCATAAGATCTAGAAACTAAAAAAACTAGTAATATAGTTTGCAAGTGATTAATTAAGTGACCAAAACATGATATTCATCAATAAAACAAAGAAGAGATGCAAATTTCTTTCACCGACACGTTACTTCATTAACTATTAATGAATGAATCAATTGTCACATATAGGAAATTTGAATTGGAGTGCATAAAAACCTACTTAGGCTTAACTACAGCTCAAATGCCCTATGTTAGCCATGCAATCTCTCAGAGATGAGTTAACAACCCCGTAACATACGTAAGCGGACTTAGACACCTAAAATCAAGGGACAACTAAATGATAAACTCATGCATGTGAAGAATCTTGCTAAAAGGACTCAAGGAGGGTGCTACTAGCTCAAAATAGTAAAGGGACACACTAGGAGTCCTTGATCATTAGAGTAAGACCCCTAGATTCACTCCACAACTATAATAGGCAATGTAGGACTCTAAATTCATGGAAAAAATCCCTAAATGAAGGAATGTTCCCTCAATTGCCAGAAAGAGATGATGATGATCACTTCCATGGTATATAAATAACATATTACTCCCTATGGTCAAATTGAATGGAATTTGTACCAATGAATCATGAAACCAAGATCTAAGTTCTCAGGTGATAGATTGTTGCAATGGAGAGGGTAATTATACTCTAACAAAAGTACACCAAATTTGTCTCTTTTTTCCACAAGCTAAAAATCAAGGTCGAGAGATTTAATGCACACTAGGACATGTAAATGGTAAATGAAAAAAAAATACATTCCAACTTAGATATATTGACACTTTCTCTAACCTCTCATACTCAGTTGTCCAAAATAAATCTTCTACAATGAAATCTAAGACTTGCAAAATAACAATTGATATTATTTGCCAATTTTATATTTATTACAAAAATTCACTCCAAGGTCAAAGCAGGTACACCACAAGTATGTATTTGGAATAAGATATAATTATACAATACTAAACCTACATACCCATGCATTAAGTTTGTCAAAATGATTACATACCTAGTTTTTCCACTTATACACAACTTTGACAATGTTCACACAAAAACAAAATTATGCATGTTGAAGGAAATATAGAGTATCAATTTTTAAGGCACAAATTGGAAATAAGAAAAATTAGAAAGGTCGACAATGATAAAACAAACACTCTCCAATTTAAAACACTCAAATTGGTCAAGATATAAATCTTGGTCATTCATTTTAATGAAGAAATACAATTTTCATTGAAATGCATGCCCAACCTTCATTACAAGGATAGATTGAATGATTCAACTTGGAGGGTGTGTGTTTAGTCTTTACACACAGTCCTAAAATTCCAAAATTTTAATTTGACACAACTTTATGTTGTGCAAAAATACTCTAAAGTTTCATTTTTTTCCACAAGGTAAAAATTATGGTTGACGCCTCAATGAAATGCACACCAAGACCCGTAGTTAATGGAAAATGGAAACAAAATATTCCAACCTAAAAATACCAACTTTTTATACAAAATCACATTTGTATTTTTCTAAAATAAATCTTCTACAGTGAAATCCAAATTTGTCAAAACAACAATTGATATTATTTTTCAATTTTCATGATCGGTACAAAAATGCACTCCAATGCCAAACCAAGTACACCCCACTTATGAACTTTGGAAATAGACATAATTACACAATACTAATTTTATGTACCCGTGCATAAGGTCTAGAAATGTGCATACTTACTTTATTTTCTTAGTTTTACACAACTTCGACAAAATGCATGCCAAAGCAAAAGTATGCATGCTAAAAGAAATCTAAAGCAAAAAAATTCAAGGATTGAATTAAAAATATGAAAATGTAGAAATGTGAATGGGAAATTAGACACTCTCCAATTTTTACCTCTCAAATTAGCCAAGAAATGAAGCATGTACATGCATTTTAGTGAAGCAAGATAGTTTTGGCTAGCTTCACTGAAATACATACCCAACCTTCATTATAAGGCCACATTGAATGATTAAACTTGGAGAATGCATGTTCATCCATTAAAAACCTTACTACACTTCAATATTTTTAACATATAAACATATATGTTGGGAAAAATACTCCAAATTTGATTTTTTCATAAGCTAAAGTTAGGGTTAAATTCCTCCAAGAAATGCCATCTTCTTCATGAGATAGAGTGGGTGGGATTATGTGTCAATATAAATCATGTATAATTAACGAGTAGACCTTTTTTATTTTTAGAATATCCATGACTTTTATGCCAGTGTAGGGCGAATGAGACAATATAAATTATTCTCTAACAACAATATTTAGAGAAATTTTTTTGTTTTAGTAGAGTTTTTTTAATTTAAAGAAATATTGTAAAAAAATAGATATTACTATGAACAAGTTTCTATTAAAGGTTATGAATATTAATGTTTATAAACATTTTACAAAATTCATCCTTTAAAAAGAGATTGTAATAACTACAAAGAAAGAAAGAATGCACACTATAATAACTAATATATATTATGAAGAATTGAGGAAAGGCTTAATCATTCTCATTTTCATCCTCATCCTCTTCTTCTTCACTCCAGGAAGGATCATCTCTATCATGTCCTAAATCGGTTGTCTCAATTCTTTCAACTTCATCGCGGGTGGAATATTCAAAGGAGAAAGTATCGAATGAATCAAAGTTATTTTATTTAGGGTTTGGGTGATTAGAGTTTTCTTTCTCATCATTTAAATCTTATGATATTCTTCATGTTATTAATTTGATGGTTTATTCTCCTCTTTGGAGGTGTATTTCTTATATACCATTGCAATTTAACTACTTATCGCCATAAAAACATGTTACTAAATCAAAAGATGAGTTCATTCTACCATAAAATGTTTAAATTGGAAACACCAATGATGAAAAAAAACTTACCAAAAAACGAACAAAATATTTTAAAAACCTTACTTGACCAGTTGAAAACAAAATTAAAGCTACACTAAAAACTTTAGAATAAAGGTTGTCTCAAAATGGAAACTACAATGAATGCTTCAAAGTCACTATAACTAGAAGTTTTGAACTTAGAATGCACATGATTTTTTATTGTTTTAGATCAAATAAATTGTCCTAATCTCTATATCAATTCCATATACACTGAAATTAAAAATTGTTTGATAGTAGACTTTCAATTAAACAATATTATCTTATTCATGCTTGTTATTATTCTTATTTTTTCTTCTAACCTTTCAACCATAGCATACAAATCAAATATTATTCCATCAAATTACAATGGGACTTGAAAAAGTACATTTTACCTACAATTTATCCACAATTTCCAATAGCATACAATAGTGATGCCATTAATACTAACAATATCATTTCAATAACATAAAATGATGACATGATTCAACCATCAAACATGTTCGTGCACATATCGATTAGCACCATAAATATCCCTTTTTTCCATCTATTTCACCATCGTTATACTCATTTTTGTCATCTCATTTAAGCACAACTATTTCACTTGAATTTCATGAAAAAAAGGTACTGAGGAATTCCTCATCGTCATCAGCATTCAATGGCCGAAAAGGAATTATTTTGTCACTATGAGATTTTGCTAACACTGCTAGTAGATTCGAAGAACCCATGAGGGTAGCATAAAAGCATGAGCTAAGAAGTGCGTAGCAAGTTAGATTTGGTAAATTAATTACAACATTTATCACAGTATTTGGTTGTTGCTTTGAGTATACATGCATCTCATATTTTGAAAAATATTATTTTTCTCCTAAAATGGGGAAATTGTTCCAATGCATTTTCTTTTGTATAATTAATTGAATTCAGGACCATCTTTACTTTTGAATAATATATAGTATTGCTACAATATTGGTGTGATTTGTATTATGGCCATTAGGGGATTGTCCAACATGATGTAGAGTAAGCAAGCACTCTATGGTGCTACTGGATTGATCTTGATTTCTGTAGACTAAATCATTATTAGTAGCATTTTTTATTTCGGTAATATTATTTTATGTTAATAGATTGATTAAGTAATTTATATGTATTAATAGCGTATGTTGATTAGTTATGTTAGCGATCAATCCTTAGTAATTTATTTATGCTTATAATTTTAACGTATTCAAGCTTTTTGCAATTGTGACTTCAATCTTTCTGCAAGTGTGATTCAATCTTTCTACAAGTGTGATTCAATATTTTTGTAAGTGTGTTGTTGCGTATAAATTAATTATCTTAGAGTAACAAGACCTTAAATAAACCCCCCCAACAAATAAAAAGCAAATCAACAATAGTGCCTAGCAAGACTGGCGATTCCAAGATTGCATATATAGTGCAATCGATTTTGAAAATATTCTGATCCCGTATCGAAAATTAAAGTAAAGATTTGGAATACAGGGAATCAATCCCATGTATTTCCAAATCCTGTCACTTTTGTGCGTCATTGCTAGTGAAATTGCAAAGCTTTTGAATAATTTTCTTGCATATGATCCAAAAAAGAACTATGGAGAGCACGATTGGAATCTAGAACTCCCTTTGTAGAGTTGTTCTTAAAAATACTAACAAGTATGTCTAAGGATAAGTAGAGATAATTGTGGAAGGTATGTTCCTAAAATCTCTCACACTTTAGAGGAATAAGGAATAATAGAAATAAGACATGAACTGGAAGATAACCATGAACAAGAAGTGCCTAGTGATTTTGGAGGTTTTAGAATTTCCTATTCTATACCCAGCATGGATCATGATAATGGAAATGAGGGACTCAAACATGGAAGAGAAAGGCAAGAGCCAACCTATGATTTTCCTGTTAGAGAAACTGATCAAGAAGCCGGGATGAAAAATAAAAACCCATTAATTCTCCCCCATTTCTATGGACCTGTTGTTGCTGCAACATCCCCCCAAAAAAATTTTGATTGTTTGGGTCCCTCCTATTATTTTGAAGTTTTCCTTTGGTTTTTTTTACTTAAATTTGTTTGCCAAAGTGGTATTCTTACCTCTGTAGACTTCCTAGAAATTTGATTTTTTGACTAAGGAAAGAAGTTTCTTTTCGGCGTTGGGCGCATTTTGTAATGTTAAATCTCGCGGCAAAGGTGCAAAAGTTAGTTTTATTTTGGGCGATAATAGTGCATGAGTTAGTCTTAATTTTGCCGACAATGGCACAAGAGTTATTGTTTTATTTTTATCCAAGAGCGCAAAAGATAGTCTTAAAACTGTCGATTGAAGTTTCATTCTGCCTTTCCCAAACCATCGCAAGGTTGAAAATTGATCCTCGCCGACCTTTTGCAAGCCAACCAACGTAAGTCTTAGTGATAAGTTCTCTGACTATGGCGCAAACGTTAGCCTTAAAATCGCCTTTGTAGCGCCACTTCCAATCGTAAAAGGGCCGCCGGCAGGTCCCACTTTGTATGGCGAGCGTTTTAATCACAAACTTCCCATCCATTGCGCTGCAATTATCGTTATCTTCCCTGCCGCAGCGCAGGTTTGGACAACATATCTTCTGATCACGGCGCAAGTTTGATGTCATCTTTACTGACTGTGGCGCAACTTTAAAATTAAAATTTCCGTTGTCTTACGCCGCGCCCTTTCGCCATAAAACCCAATCGCGCGACTTATGGGTAATATTTCCGCCCATTGCGCCACTCCTAATCATAAAACGCCGGCGGCATTTCCCAATCTAGATCGCAGGTGATTTAATGTTAAGCTTCCCATCACAGCATAGCAATTAGTATTATCATCCCCGCCACAGCGCAGCCCGCTTTTTGGGTTTGAGTGCAGTCATATGGGTTGGTGAGAATTCATGGCCACCCTTATATATATACGCGTATGGTAGGATTATCAACCCATTCCACTGTTACCGAGGCCAAAGAAAGCTCGCCATTTTCCAAGAGTATAAATAGGTTGAGCACACCAAGTCTCCAAAGGGGTTTGTATCCTTGCCGGGAGCTATCTGTCTCACTATGCGGTTCGCTAACGTTGGCTACTATATTGACATATTTAATTTTGGTAACTAGGGATAGCATTGGAACGCCCACAGATCACTGGAAACACCCAACAGCTGAATTGCAATTTTTTGTTTCTTTTAGCTATTATATGGGAAAAGCAGGATCACCTAAGGACCATTTTGAATGTAAAAGCTAACTATTCTGCATGTGTCTTTCTCAAATATAATGAGGCTTGAGGTGTGAAATGTTCATTTGAATTCTTTGCCAAAATCTTTACTTGTGCCATTTCACTATTGCAAGAGCAACAGGAGGAGGCCCAGAGAGTAGAGCAAGAAAGAGTCTGAGCAAATGAAGCTGCTAAGAAGATCAAAGAAGAGGAGGCCAAGAAAGCGCCTGAGAAGGAACCACTTAGTCCACAACTCATAGATATGGATGTATCCACGAATAACCAATCAGGGATCATCGAAGAAGGGAGTGTTGAAGTTGATGAACTTGCTCTTTCTCCACACACCCCTTCCCGACAGCGCCAAATGGCCAACCTGGATTCTGTTCATTATGACAAGAAACGGAAGGTTATCATTAAGAGGTCAGAGAAGAAAATCGTGACAACATCCAGCTATATGCAGCAAGTTGATAACCCAGAACAAGCTGAGATCCCTAGGGAAGCAGGCGCATCAGCAGAGGCGTCGCAGCCAACAGCTGTAGTTGGGCCATCCGTGACTTGATTGAAGACAGCTGTTATTTTGTTTTTGTCTTTTGTAATAAAAGAGAACTTTTATTTTGCTTTTGTAAAAGATAGCGGCAATTTTAGGTTTTGTCTTATTAGGCACTAGAAGACAAAATTTTGTTCCCTCCTAGGTTTAGGTTTTGGGAAAAGGAAAGCATTGTCAATCTATAAATAGACAGACATAAGAGAATGAAAGGACTTTTGGCAGGTTGGAAAGACATTCTCTGTCTTGCACGTAGACTACTTTACAGCATGTATGTGGAATTCTTTTTGCCTGATGAAAGCTTGGAGGACTGCGTTTTGCCAGAATAACGTGTCAAATCTATGTTTGGGCTATCCCTTGCTGCGTTTACATGTCTTTTGTGAGATCGTTCCTTACTTCAATGCGAATTATTTCCAGATGTGACGAATGTTTCTCATAAATTTCTTTCTGTGCAATTAATGTTTACTTCAAATGAGCAATTGGAATGTTTAATTTGAATCAGAGTTACCTTTGAGATATTTTATTTTCTACTGGAAAAGACATATTTATGGTTGAACGGCTATCTTGGAAATCTTTGGGTGCTTTCTTTCAGGTCATTGCTCATATGTTATTTTGGCTCCTCGCGAGGATAGAATAGATTTGCTTATCACAGTTTTAGATTAAGATTTGTTTTAGCTTTGCATTTAGATTAAATTAGTGTACATCACTTGCATCTCATACATAATTTTAAAACACATAAACGGTGGGTCGGGCCGCAACCGGTAAAGAACACAACAAATCTTTAAATCTTACACAATAGTCGGAACCATTAATCGGACAGATTCCCCACACCAAACAGTGGACAATCTAATTGGGACTGTTTACCAGGGAGAATCCCTTGCTGCTTGATGCTGCGATTTTCGGGGCATCAACAGGACCCTTCATAGAAGATCCAGATGCATTCATGTTCGAATTTGAGGTATTATGTCAAACATATGAATATAGGTTTGATGCTCAGAAGCTATGGTTGTTTCCTTCAACAATGAAATATGTAGCATTGTGGTGGTTCATGGGCCTTCAAGGAGGAAGCATCCATACATGGGATCAAATGATGAAGGATGCATTTGTAAAAATAAATATTGAGACTATTGTAAGGATCGATTCAGAAGAGACAATATCTTTGGTATGAATTAGAGAATTGACGAATCCTTATAACACTATGTTGAACACTTCCAGTTTACCTATAAACATTCTGCTAATTGTGATCTAAGCCCAGAATCACTAAAATTAGTACTTTTGAGGGGCCTAAGAGAAGAATGGCTAGAACAGTTTAACTTGATTATAGTAGGGGATATTTATTAGTATTCCTATCAGGAAATCAGAGACCTTTTTAAAAATTATTCAAGAGCTTTGGGAAAAAAGGCTAGGGAAAATAGAGAAATCCCTCCAACAACACAAAAAATTACAGGAGGAATTAATAAGACAAATATTGGAAATGTAATAGATGATATGAAGACAAGAATATTGAATTCATTATCCATGCAATTGGATACCCTTCAATCAAGGAAGAAACAAGAAGGAACAGACATATCTTTATCAATCTTCTGCCCAAAATGTACCAAGAAGCATGCTCGGAATGAATTCCCTCTTACTACTGTACAAGTATGCAACATCTACACCGACAATCATAATAGAAGATGTTTCCCTCAATTTCCGGGACTCAAAGTAGTATACAAAGGTGCATACCAAAATGTTGAGAAAGTATGCTTCATCAACCAGTGGGAGTTTGGAAAACCACAATCGTAATTTCTAAATATAAATTATAATCCCTCTCCATCGTCAAATTCCTAATTTAAATTGGTATCAACCTTCATATTCTAATGCTCGACAAACTTGGAAACCTCATGTTCCCACACCTTGTTCGTACCCTAATCCTTAAATTCTCGGTAGCCATTCATGAATCAGTGGAACCAACTACATAATCAACAACCAACCTTTAGACCCCAAGTAAATTGTCCATTTCAACAGCAGCAAGGTTTGATGCCTACTCCATCTCAGAATGTGGCACAACAACCTGTAAGTCCAACCCAACTTCCTACTCAACCCGATCCAAATCCCAATAATAGGGAATCCCAACCAAATCAAAAATATTACACCATTGAAGTTGGAGAAAGTCAAGCATACGTTGTTTCCCTGATAGAGTGTCAAGCCACACACCTAAGATGATGAGGAAAAATTCTAGAAGAAGCGCAACCCCTAGTAGTAAGTGATGTTAAGAATCCATATCAAAAACTTAAAAAGGATAATGAACATCAAGAACCATCATCTCTTAATCCTAAGAAACCTAAATCAATCCATTATCCAAGAATTCCTAAAATTACTCCACCTTTTCCTAAAAGGATAAACCAAACCAAACCTCAAATTAAACTGACATTTGATATCATTGGACGATTCAATAATGTATATGTAAAAATACCTTTGATTCAAGCTATTAAGGATGTTCCTATTTGTAATCAATACATCGGGGAATTGTGTATGAATAAACCTAGTAGAAAAAATTAAGACCCTTTGACAATCCATGTGATGGGACAATTGTCTTATATGATTTTGGTCCAAGTAGTAAATCCAAAGAACTCTGATCTAGGGATCCCAATAGTATAATTTCACATTGGGGAGATTCCCATACCAAACACTTTGATTGATTTTGGGGCAATTATCAATGTCATGACAAAGGAATATATGGAATCCCTGCACCTGCAAAGTTTACTAAGACAAACCCCAATTACAAATGGTTGAAACGTCGACAATTAAATCTAAAGGAAATTTGGAGGACATCATAGTCACCATTGATTCATGGGAATACC
Source organism: Larix kaempferi (assembly GCA_027924585.1). Classification (NCBI taxonomy): domain Eukaryota; kingdom Viridiplantae; phylum Streptophyta; class Pinopsida; order Pinales; family Pinaceae; genus Larix; species Larix kaempferi. Next base: position 628,763 of record BSBM01000123.1, read on the forward strand.
CAACATATTTTATAATACTACAAACCAAATCAAGTCTAGGATGATACCCCATAATTCTAGAAATACCTTGGTTAGCAACTGTGGATGATTATATCATATTTAGATCTAGGATTGTGACAATTTCCCAAGGACACTTTATCAAACAACTTCTTCTATATACACCTACAAAATCCATTCTAAGAATAAAAGAACCTTTTTGGATCCCAACTGAAGATGGAAGTAGTTGTTATGAATACCTTGTTAAGTCAGTCCTTACAATCAATTAGGCCTTTTCACTGAAATATACTTCAAAAGAAAGAGTAATCTCTAACTTCATGCAAAACATTTACCCTTCCAATGTTCATATTTGTAACCAACAAGAGCACCTAGAGGAGGAAAGAAATAGTGAAAGCATAAACACTTCTATTATACCTTCCTCATCTAAGATAAACTCATACCCTAACAAAAGCTTCACCTACTATTCGGATGACTACTTCATAGAAGAATCTGTTAATTCTAAAACCAAATCTGTTGAATTTTTTCCATCCAAATCATTTAATATCAATAGTCAATTATAGATATCCCAACATATCTCAACAGCATAAATTATTGGAGATACTGCAAAAAATTCTATTAAATTTTTCCTAGGATTATATGGATATGATAAGAATTGATCCATCCATTTGCACCCACCATATCTATATTCAATATGAATTCTGTCCTATTTGAAAACCACAAAGAAGGATGAATATAGCTCTGAAGGAAATTGCCAAAGATGAATGCAACTACAACAAACTACTATCAAGTAGGGAAGCAAACTACTATCAAGCGAGCCAACAAAACAATATCAAGCGAGCCCGATTTTCTATTGCTACAAGCTTTCTCTACAACCTCAGCACAAAAATCCTCATGTGAGGCAAATCAAATTACACATCGATAACAAAATCACTGCCAAGTCCACACATCATATAAGGTATCTCACTACCCTAACTAGCAATTAATTATTTAATATAAAGTACAAATTTACATTCATCCAAACCCTTTTCGGGCACCAAGGCGGCACCCAATAAACATGGGGGAGAGGATCATCATGACTCCCAAATTAAATGCATTCATTTTTGGATATTGTTTATCCCCACTAAAATCAATAATGCTCCATCATCCTATGAAATAATCATTATCCCATCGTCAAATCATTAAGTCGCACCTCATCAATCATGGTTCATCACCATGTGAAATCAGCCCCCATCCACTTGGCAATGTGGGATAAGTAATTTCTATGTTAGTGAAGGTGACAAGATAGCATGGAAATGGTTGATAGACTACAAAATTAGCTATCAATTAACCACCTGGCATGCGAGAAGACTGGAATCGATCGGGTAATAATTTAAAATTTTAAACAGAGCACAACCCAAACTGAAACTACAAATGTTGTAGCAATTGAACAAAGGGAGTCGAAGGAATTATTCTACATCAAAGGAAAATGGGTGGCGAACTATACAAGGAAGAGCCAATAGACCTATAGAGGAAATATAGTGTCTCGGGAAAAATGCATCAAAGGCAGGGAAATTAGTGTCAAAATTAATAGCCTATAGACCACCCTCACCAGTTTAACGGTGTACTTAAGAAAGCAGTGGATCCACTTCCAATTGGAGAGAATTGTATGTGGCCTACCTGTCGATTTAAAAGCATCAGGAAAATCCTTTTGTGGGATTTACTTCTCCGACATTCTGAAAAGAATAAATTTGGCATGTGAACTTTATTTAAACAGGTACTTAATGCCATCCATTTTGACATGGAATCCCAATCATTTTGATGGGGATATCAATCTGAGAGCCTTTCATTCCTACTTACAAAATGGATTAAAAAGGGATCATGAGGAGGATGTGTATGTTCAGGAAGAATTAATTGCTCCATTGTGGGTAAGGGAGCATTGTAAAAGGATGGGACATCGTAGAATCAAAGTAGTTATGAGAAAAGTACAGAACGAGGCAATGTAAGAATTTATAGATTTTTATTTTTGGAAAGGCAGCCATTGAAGGATGCAAAGTAAGGTGGGATGAGCTAAACGACAGATAGAAATCGAGGGAGCCACACTCTCCACCGAATCTTCATGAATTGCTCTTTTGGATAAGATTGTATATCAACTCCTTAAGGGAGTTGGGTCTCCAATGGATAGGTCTAAAATTCAAATACCCTCTCATACTGCACCAAGTCCCATATTGGAGAGAATGTTCTTCCTTGGACAAGCATCAAGCAAGGAAAAGGTGTAATTTTATAGAGATCTTGGTAGGGTTCCATGCCACTAAAGCGTACACCTATCTAATTCCATTTGAATTCAAGGAATTACATGCAATATCCAATCCTTCAACTATATCCATGAATTCATATTCTGGTTAAATTGCAGAGGGACGTGCAAAAGGTTGATTTGGGGGGCATGATGAGAATGGTAAATGTTGTTTTTTTCCCACCTATTTCACCATCGTTATAGTCCTTTTTGTCATCTAATTTAAGCACTTCCTTACATATCCTTATCCAAATTTTCCATGTTCATATCTTCTGGGACAATGCATGATCATAATTGAAACTTTATGTTACATGAATGATTTTTTTAAGAAAAGGGGTAAGAATGCTTGATTACATGTTGTGGGATTGTTAGTTTTTTTTCTATAGGTTAGTCATCTTTTACAAGATCATGGAGCAATGGCTATTCCACTTGAATTTCATGAACAAATATTTTGAGGAATTCCTTGTCAGCATCAGCATTCAATGGCCGATAAGAAATCATTTCGTCACTATGATATTTTGCTAAAACCGTTGGCAGACTCAAAGAGCACCATGAGGGAAGCATAGAAGAATGAGCTATGTAGCACATGGCAAGGTAGATTTGTTAAATGAATTACAACATTTATCATAGAATTTGGTTGTTGTTTTGAGAATACATGTCTCATATTTTGGAAACATTTATTTTTCTCCTAAAATGGGACAATCACTCCAATGCATTTTCTTTTGTATAAATAACTGAATTCAAGACCTGAAAAGGCATACACCACTTTTAATTTTGAATAAAATATAATGTTGTTGTAATACTAGTGTGATTTCTATAGTGTTCATTAGGGGATCATCCAGCATGTTCTAGAGTAAGGTCCCACTCTATGGTGCTACTGGACTGATCATGATTTGTATAGACTAAATCGTTATTAGTAGTGTTTTTCATTTTAGTAATATTATTTTATGTTAATAGGTTGATTAATTTATTTATATGCAGTAATAGAGTGTGTTGATTAGTTATGTTAGCGATCAATCCTTAGTAATTCATTTCTACTTAGAAGTTTAATCTATTCAATCTTTCTGCAAGTGTGATTTCAATATTTCTACAAGGGTGATTGAAACTTTCTGCAAGTGTGTTACTGCATAGAAATTCACTAGCTTATAATAACAAGACCTTAAAGAAACCCCCCCCCAAACAAATAAAAACAAAATCAACAATAACATCTTAACAAGACTAGAAATTCCCAAACTACATATATAGTGCATGCGATTTTGAAAATCTTACAATCCCTAATTGAAAATTAAAGTGCGTATCTGGAATATGGGGAATCAATCCCATGTATTACCGAAGCCTGTCATATATCATGGCATAACTTCATCACACTTTTATGTGATTGATGAACTCAATATCAATGCAATTTTTTGGGTTTACAAATTTAACATCAACATATAGATTATATGAGGTTAGTAGATAGCACAAGTAAGAGAGAAAATAATGGATGGTTTGAGATGCCATGACACTACCAAAATGTATAGCTTTTCCAAAGAAAATACATTTATAAAATTGCATTCTTGTTAAATAATCTCCCATCGGTTCCTTCAAGAGAAATTTCATAATGTAAATGAAAAATTTACTCCTTGGATTAATGATTAGTCATGTCCTGAGACTCTTATCAGATTAATTTCATTCCTACAAATATATCTAATGTCATCATTATCATAACTATGCTACCCTTATCATAACTACATATATACGAAATTAAATTTTATTATAGATTTCACCCTTTGAAGAATGTTCCAATACAATGTTTATTGAATGAAATTTAGAATATCAAGATATATATTGTATGTTTAACCCACCATTAAGTTGCTTGGGTTATAAATTTTGGTTGGCTAACTCATATTGAAACTACTTGGATTTAAAAATTGACTAATGAACTCATATTTTTCGCTAGCCAAATTATTTTTTTTCCAATTGACCCATTCACCTTCTCTATAATAAAATAAAAAAATAAAATATTCGAAACCATGTGGCTAATTTTAACCAATTAGAAAAAGGAATCTTTTGACAAAGGAAAACATCATTTGACATCCCTTGGTTAATATTCTTAATGAAATAAAATACATGGTAGAAGTGGGTAAAATGTTATAAATGATGAGGAACCTTAAAAAAAGTGGTATAATGGCTTCCTAGGTATTTAGAGGCCAAGAAGGCCAAAAGAGTAAGTAGAGACACCCAAATATAATCCTTTTTTTAACATTACTTCCACCTCTACTTCTACAATTGAAATATATACTCCTCCTCCTTATGTTCCTCCCTTCACCTTCACTATTCTTAGTACTATTTCACTTACTACCCATAGCATTCCCACTTCCATACCTAGGAACCAATTAGTCTTGATGACATCATAGGTCACCAACTCTAAGGGTCACAATAGTTTCATATTTCTCCTTATATGCCCAATCCTTTTACCCCCCACCTCAAAGAGTTTCATGACATCCCTCACTTCCTCCATGATCTGAAAATGAGCATGATAAAAATTGACCCAATTTTTATCCATTCCAGATACTTATAGATTTCTCAAATTTCCATCATTAACATGAAAAATTGGTAATATAATTCACATTTAGCATTCAAAAACTGAACTTAAACAATCAAGCACGTGAAAATGATATGAAAACTAGATTGATAAGAGAGATCACCAAACTTTGGCTATGTCTACAAGTTTGCTCAACCAAATAACCACTTCATTGATTATTGTTTCAAAGCACTTCTCCTTTTATAGAAGGGGCTGAAATATTCTCCCAATAAGGGGCTAGTTCTCTCCTTTACAAGGGAAAAATAATTCTCACAATAAGTGGCTCATTCTCTCAATAAGGGGTTGGTTCTCCACTTTACAAGGTAAAATAACTTCTCATGATAAGTGGATCATTTTCCCAATAAGGAGCTTACAATTCACAAGCAATCCTTACTTGCTTATTCTCCTTCAAATAGCCTATTACAAATCCTCTCCTATTTTCAAAGATAAAAATGGAATTTATATAGTTTCACATTGTTGAGAACTATCTTGACATTCCAAGGAGAAAATAACTCTCTAGAACCACTAAATTAGGATATGGGCACAATTCAAGGGATAGGTTGAGAGAAAATTTCAACATTCCCCTTGGATTAGGAAATTACAATACTATGTATCTCTTCCATTAGTTTCCTATTACATTTGAAATGAAAAATTCAAAAGCATATAGCTCCATTTATTTATTAATCATTTCATTTTATTTTACTTTTTTTTCCTTTTTTCCCAAAAATTCAACAAGCCATGTCTTTTGCATACAAAGCCCATTCGACCCCTTTCAAATTGCGTCGAAAATCTCCCTATGTTCTCTTTGTTGTGTGGGAAAATTTGGCAACAATGGAAACCTTTTGAATTTGTTGAATGTGGAGATCCTCTGAGACCTTACCTCCCCACAATAGGAAACTTTTGGTCCACCAAAACTCTAGATCCATCATCATAGTGGGTAAGTTTGATTTCTCTTCTTGGAGGTTGATTTTTGTATTCTCCTTGTTGCTTAAAATTATCAACAAAGGTAGAAACTATGTTGCATATTAAGTGATATCATGATAGGTCATCATTGGTACAATTTTTCTTTCATAGGGTTTTACATGCAATATACATCTATAAAACAACAATACTATTATTAAGTGTTAGTCACCATGAAAGCACTTCTCAGGTTGAAGCCACTTCGACTCCTTAAAAGAACACCTCGGCTCATGTGCATGCTAATGATGCACATTAACATGTATAATACTACTATCATATCCCCAAAACTAATTTCGAGAACATTTTCCAATGGAGTGCTTCTTTACCCATCTTGCCAAATTCTACAAGGAGTGGTAACATGATTGTTGACATCACATGATGGTTGACATAAACATGAGAATGCATAGTAGAAAATGATACAACCTCTTGTATTAAGTTGCTCATGATGTGTTTCTCCTCTTAGATAGCTACTCCATATTTCACTCTCAATGAGTGATCTACCTTCATACTTGCTCATACAAATAAGTTTAGTTTCCTTTGTGCTTTCAACAATGGAAAATGATTTGAAGGTGCTACATAAGCATGCTAAACAAGGCTTAGCAATCCAAATATGCTATCCATTTCTTATTGATCCATTCTAAGGGATGATCATCTTCAAGTTTCTCCCTCTTGATAGGTTCTCCCTTGGATAGGGGGGCTTCTTCATAAGAAGTATCTTGGATTATTGGTGCTTGACCAACTATTTCATGTAATATCTCTTCCTTTGTGGGTGCTTGTACAACTTCCCTGCAATGCTTTGGATGAAGTTGTATATGAAGTTTTGAGCATTTCTTAAGCCAATGACCACTCATATTAAAATAAGTGCAATAATTCTTACCCATTCTCTTAGATAGTAATCCCTTCTTACCATTCTCCCCATTTTGGCTTGCAGAGTGGTCTTTGCATCTTGTCTCCTTCTTGATGAACTTGATCTTCCCGATATTCCTCTGTATTGACTTTCTCTTCCAACATGACTACACAATGGTTATTTACTCCACAAAAAGTACAAGGATATGCATACCACAAATTTTGTGTTACATGGGCATTCTTCTCATAATTGAAGAAAACATTGGAGTACTTTTGATTGTCATACTTTTTAGGGTTGTCCTTTGGGATGTTCATTTCTCTTTAGAGATGTTTTGCATTCTTTCTTGATATTTTCCTCATGATTGAAATTAAGTTCTTTTCTTGATTATAATTTGCACTCATTCTCACCATCATGGAGTGATGTGAGAGGTTCTTTCATGGGTTATTTCTATAGAGCTAGTGGCTTGGGATTTTCCACTGAAGCTTCTCTTTCTTCAATTGTCTTAGAGAATTCCCCAAATTTTCATTTTCCATATCCCAAACTTGCATAATGACGTCTTTCCTCAACCTATATGGGATTAGTCATTCCTTGGCCATTGATTCCAAGGCTCTTTCCATTAAAGCCCCACTTGGTTAGCAAATTAGAACCAATACCTTGAATACATGCTTCTCAAATTCACCAAAAGAAATGTCTACATCTTGATAGGAAGAGAGAGAAAACAATGAATTATTTATGATACATACCTCAGTCGTGATTTGTTCATATGTGGTAGAAGATGGTCATTTTTGCAAGGTAGACTCTTCTTTCTCCACTCCTTCACCATTTTGGAACTTTGCCAAAATTTTGTTTGTGGCTTGCAACTTAAGTTACAACTTTTAAATGATTGCCATAAAAAAAATCTCAATGAAACAATAATCTATCTGGAAGGAAGTTCCTGCTTCTTCTCATCCTCGGAGAATTGCAATCTTCTTTTCAATACAAAGTTTCCCTCTTGAATCTCTCAGTTTATGTCTTCGAGCTCTTGAGGCCTTTCTCTCTTCAAAGATTTTCCCATGTTTATCTTTTTGCAACGAAGTGAATCTGCACTTCCAAACTGCAAATGGAACAAATGCAATAATGTAATCATAAAGCAAAAAAGGTGTCAACAATCCCTTTGAACAACCACTCTAAATATCTCTAATGTTTGGCAATGACGTCACAAAGTCGAACTATGCGCCGGTCATAGCATGCTTGGAGTAGCCATGTTTGTATGCTAATATTGAATCTCAATACGAATCGAAATAAGAAAAAGCCAGATCTATTGATGTGAATCTATGCTATGGCAAGTTTTAATTGCACCAATTCGATCGTCAGGATTTGCTGGAGACTGCATTGTTCGACCAATTAAATCGCCATGGCGCCAACTTCTTGTGAGTTACAAACTGGTCTACAGAATTACGCCATTCAAAGGGACAGGCAATAGAAAAATATTACAGAACGTTATCTAGCAACCATTGAGGTTCCCAATTTCTCCAAGTGTGAGTTTTTCTACACTATAACTTGATCAATGATAACGAATGTCGGAAAAAGCATCCATGCAGAAGGCAGTTTGGAGTCTGGACAATGGCGGTAGTATCTAAAGTGCCACGATCGAAATGAAATAACAGAATCCTTATATGAAGCCAAAGACTGAGGCGAACCGATCTGTAACACTGCAAACAATCCTCAAAAACCAAATGTTAGATATTGGGTTGCTCCACGAATGAAAATATTCTCAATGGATAAACTACTATCAACGGAACGGAAATGAATGATTTCCTGGCCAATTGTTTATAAGCAAATCGGATCTCTTGTTGGTAAGTGGCGGACTCTCTCGACCCAGATATGTGTAAAATCATTCTTATCTACGAAGATCATTATCAGGCAACCTATGGTTCATTTCGATGTATTTATCAAACCAATACTGATGGTTTTCATGGATTTTAAAAGCACCAATTATTATTGGTTTTAAGATAATTTACTGAGTGTTACAGTATATCCATTCATCGTTTATTCTATTTTTTATGAAAGTACTAAAATTATTATTGAAAAAATTAAACCAATAAAACTGTCAATGTACTTGTACTTTATGTACAGAAATTCTGAATAAATTCGAATTCTACAGTTTTTTTCTTAATTATTTAAACACTATAAATAGAAATACCATTTAATTTCATACTTTCTTATTAAAATAACTATTAATAAGTTGTCAACTTTCACTAGATATTTTCATTATCTATTTTTTCTATATTATCTTATCCATATTCGTACTCAAATTATGCTACTATGCTTAATAAAAGAAATGCAACAATGCACAGTTTAAGCCGCCAAGGATGAGCTGTGCATGGGCTATCCTCTGTTAAACGACGGATTCGCTGAATATAATGATGTTGTTCTACAAATCGGGTCTGCACAAGATCTCTAGATGACGGATTGCCACTTTAGTACTAGCCCGCCATTGTCATTTCTGGATTGCTAGATCATTGAGGAGATTGTAGGAGATTGTTTGAACCCCATAGATCGCAGATGAGAGATCCACATGGATTTTCTCGTGTTGTTGTCTTTTCAACTTGTGTTTTAATGCAAAGGATAAAGCAAGCAAGAAGTCAATGGGAATGATCCTGAGCCAAGCAAAACCGTTACCAATGACAGTGAGTCTGCAATATGAAAATTCATGAAAACCACGCTTAATGGAATGATTGTGGTCAGCGTTCAAATTTCAACCCTTCCCAGCCCTTCCAAAGGGTTCTAGCCCTTCCTAGAAGTGTAAATTTAAAATTGCCCTTCAAAAAAAAATTAAAATCTGAATTTTACCCTTCCAATTAAAAAGGACAAAATTATATCAACATTTCAAAAGAAGGGCAACATTTGAAATTACCCATCCATATAAATTTCAATTTCTATGTTGAAATTCCTATGCTATAAAATTCGATTCGTCATTCAAAATATTGGAAATATCATAAATTATAATCACTCACTCACTCACGTCACGCACTCACTGCTCAGCTATGCAAGATGACAAGTGATGATTGATGATTATGAGGCACTGGCCACTGGGATTTGACTCTGACTCCGAAGTCACTTCGGGCTGAGATATAACAATTGAAAATGTGTCAGCGACTATGACTGTAACAACAAAGAACCACTACTAGTCTACTACTAGGCCCAAAACTTTGTGCCTACTACATATGTGAACCTAGCTACCAATGTCCACTCATTTTTCATCAAAATGAAATTCAAATGGCCGATTTGATGAGTCCTCCTCTACAAGACTTCATTTCTTGCATGAATTTCATGACTCATGACAATTGTAAACAACACTCAATGGCATGCAAGTATAAATAATGACATGCAGCTCAGACCAGAAACCATGCAGAGGTCAATTTATGCATTGATATAGAGAGGTGACAATGGGCACACGATATGGAGAAACAATGAGTTAGAAAAAACATTTGGACCAAAGCACCATAATGGTTATTAATAAAAAATTTAAAAAATAGTTTTGGCTCAAGAATAGTCTTCAATTTGATGGGTGGCATGATCATGATGTAATCTCCCTTCGTCCTTCCAAACATATGTGGTTTCTCACCACATTTGTCTTTGGCACTCACCACCAAAATACGTATAAAAATTCCCTGAAGTTACATCATCTTTGTTCGGATATCCACATCATCTTTTTCAGGATCTTGCATGCAATTAGGGTTTGCATGCAGAATCTAGGGTTTGCATGCACCTGCATGCACTTGCATGCATCCCAGTCACCAGTTTGATGCCTCCAGCACCTTATCCACCTTCTTCTAGCACCCGGGAGCCACCTACCACAGAGTTTTAGCCCTCCTAAGCTGAAAGGCGCCCACTTCTCACCTACTTCCAGAGAAGGGCGCACTTGTTCACCTACCACTGCAGATTCACTTTAGTTACATTCAGTTAGCTCCGATTCTCCCTGATTTGAGGCTAGTTTCACTCCTGACTGACTGTTTCACCTCCGATTGACCTCCAGTTTGATTAGGTGACTTGTTCTGACTTCAGTTAGCCTCCCATGCGCCCCCACTGAGCCTCCAGATCCTATATCAGTGCTACACACTTCAGTTACACTTATTACACTCAGTTAGACTCAGATTGACACCTGGATGACTGGTTGTTGTGATTGATGAGCAACACCGATGATTGATGAGGACTCCTAGATAGAGTCAAGCTACTCCATTCTGTAATTCGAATGACCTCCTTAGGCAATTCGAATTGCTCTGTCATTGAGACAGTTTGTATTGTAATTCATTCACCCTTTCTGGGATAGAGAGCACTGCTGCATGTTTTGCACAGTTTTGCACCATATTTTCTATGTTCATCTGTTGTGATTGATTTACTTGTTCATTAGATCTGCTGTGACTAATTTTACATGGTATCAGAGCCATGACAGGGACAAGATTTCTTTTCTACACGTGTTCTACATGAAGAGAGAGCAATCTTTTCTCACCAATATATTTCAGCAACGGCATGCAAAATCTCATGTGCATTCGCTCATGTGCATGCAAGGCTGAAAACATAGTGTTTGTTTGTGTGTGATTTGCAGGTTTCTTACTTCCTCCATGTGCATTCGCTAATGCAAAGATGGAGACTTCTTCTTCACAAAATATTCTTACTCCATTCAACTATGATGAATGGAAACCAAAGATGATTGCATTCTTGAAGAGACAATGTCTTTTTGATATGTGCATTGGTAATACAAGAGTTTTTGATTCCGATGAAGAGGAGAATGATTGGCTCAATGATTGTGACAGAGCTTTTGGAGCAATATGTCTTGCTATGTCTCCTTGTATGCGCTACCTCAGTAAGACTGCTGAAAATCCAAGTGATCTATGGGTCCAACTTGACAGAGAATTTGGAAAGCAGGAAGAAGAGGATCATGCTAGCCTTTTGGAGAACAAGCCCAGTGAGATCTCCTTATGTGTTCCTTCCGATCATGTGTTGGCCTCAACAATTGTTCAAGATGAAGAAGAAACTGTAGATTCAACACTCATTCTCTCAAAGTCTTCTATTTCGAATTCTGAGCAAGATAAACAAGCTCATACTCTAGATTCCGAAGAGGTTCTTGAATCCTCTCTTTCACATGAGTTTGTCGGCATGCAGAATAATGATCTACTTGAAGTTTTGGAGGTAAAATCTGATTTTGGAGGTGAATCATTCGCCCTACTTGATTGCATGCCTTCTATAAACTTATGTTCTATCATTTGCAAAGTTTCTCAGAGTTTTAATGAAGATGAAGAGCACTACCATTCGCTTGAGTTCAATTCTCATGCACTTTTTGCTGATTTTGGTTTTGATTTCACCCTTGTTGGTTCAAAGGAGATCTCAAGAAACCATTCATATATTTTTGGAGCTGATTTAACTTCTATTGACAAGAAGTTCAAGTTTCAAGATCTATTTGATCCAATTGGAGCTATTTCTACCTCACTTGGTTCGAATCACAGGTTCCAGGATCATCCTCATATTTTCAGATTTGTTCTCACCTTTTTCGGTATGAAGAGCAAGTTCTTAAGGTCTCCACATTCGCTTGCATCCACTGATGGAGAATTCAAGCACATGTTTTTGGAGCATGATCCATTTACTCCCAAGAGTAAGATACCTCCAGACATATCTACTTGATTTTGGAGCAGTTAAATCTTTTGGTGTACTACAGTCTATTTTGAGGGGGGTTATTTTTCCCATGAGGTTTTCCCCATTTCCTCAGTTTATTGACTGTTATTAGTTTTTGGATTATTGTATTGGGGTGACCTTTGGTCTTAGTTACCAGGGCCCCACATTATTTTTTGCACATCATAGTCTAGCTTGAGGGGGGGTGTTCGGATATCCACATCATCTTTTTCAGGATCTTGCATGCAATTAGGGTTTGCATGCAGAATCTAGGGTTTGCATGCACCTGCATGCACTTGCATGCATCCTAGTCACCAGTTTGATGCCTCCAGCACCTTATCCACCTTCTTCTAGCACCCGGGAGCCACCTACCACAGATTTTTAGCCCTCCTAAGCTGAAAGGCGCCCACTTCTCACCTACTGCCAGAGAAGGGCGCACTTGTTCACCTACCACTGCAGATTCACTTCAGTTACATTCAGTTAGCTCCGATTCTCCCTGATTTGAGGCTAGTTTCACTCCTGACTGACTGTTTCACCTCCGATTGACCTCCAGTTCGATTAGGTGACTTTTTCTGACTTCAATTAGCCTCCCATGCGCCCCCACTGAGCCTCCAGATCCTATATCAGTGCTACACACTTCAGTTACACTTATTACACTCAGTTAGACTCAGATTGACACCTGGATGACTGGTTGTTGTGATTGATGAGCAACACCGATGATTGATGAGGACTCCTAGATAGAGTCAAGCTACTCCATTCTGTAATTCGAATGACCTCCTTAGGCAATTCGAATTGCTCTGTCATTGAGACAGTTTGTATTGTAATTCATTCACCCTTTCTGGGATAGAGAGCACTGCTGCATGTTTTGCACAGTTTTGCACCATATTTTCTATGTTCATCTGTTGTGATTGATTTACTTGTTCATTAGATCTGTTGTGACTAATTTTACAATCTTCTCTTTAAATCCTCATCTCATAACTTCATAACTAAGGATTATTATGCATGCACATCCTCACCTTATAATATCAATTGGGTCAAGGCACAAAGAAAACCTTAAAATATCAAATGTGTTAAGACGCAAAGAGTACTTGCGTCAACTATAAGTCTTATATTAAATTTACCATATCAGTCTTTAATTGACACTATCAACTAAGATTTGACACGTTGGATTACTGAGATTTGACACATTGGATTCTTGTGATCTTCTTATCACTCCTTACCAATGTGATTGTAAGGCACTCTTTGAAGGTGAAGTCCATAATTTTAAGTCTTCTTCCTCGTTCTCATGCATTTTGGTAAGACAATAGGGAGGGTAGTGGTCCGCAACAACATTTAAAATAGTTTCAACATAGAGGTAGATACATTAATTCTTTTCATTAAATAACTTAAATTTCATGCCAGTGAGTGCGAATTTTCCAGATTGTGGATTGGTACAAAACACAACAAAATTTAGAGCTTCGAGGTCTTAATTACACATCTAGAATTTTCTCAAGTCAAGCCATTAACAAACTTCTTTTGGTGTTCTGGTTCAATTTAAAATGAAGATTTCCGAGACTCAAACATGCAGCGAGTTGCAAGGCTCCAACTGACTTAGGCTTGATTCCATTTCTCCTCCATCCCATACATGTATGCTATCACGACAAGTGTTGGACAACAAAATTTGATGCCCCATCCGCTGTGATGCTAGTGTTGCTAACTTGCTTGGTATGGAGGATTTTTTTAATGTTTTCTAAGCTATGCTTACGCTTCCAATGCCCATCATTCTTACATCTCTTGGGCTTGAATGGATTCCCTCTCTCCGGTTTGAATTAAGTTTTTGGTTGGTTTTATATTTATTTTTTGGTTGTAGATTTATTATCGCCTCATTTTGCTTAGTGGCTTCCTTTTGTACATAGTTAACGGTAAGTAATTTTCTCATGCTTCTAGTTTTATTTTAAGACTATATCTAGTTACAACGTCCTATGATCATGCGAATGCCCCAATATGGTTATTGCATAGTCTAAGTAGTTTTTTCTGTATAATGAAGTATGCTCCAACCCGAAAAAATACAACAAAATACTTATTAATTTAATGAACTGTAAAAATAATGTTACTTATATGTCAAATTAATGTGTTCAAATTACGTTTTATTGAAAATATACCATTTTTCATGTAGATATTAAGGAGCGCTCAATTATTTAAGATTGTAAAAATTTGGATGGGCAAAAATTTTTGTTTTGCATTTTTTGGGAGAAGGGTTTAGTTAATTTATACTTGTCAATTGAAGTATAATTATTTATATTGCCCTTCATCTTTGAAGTAATCCAAGAACGAATACCCTTCCAATTGAAATTAAGACCCACCCTTCAAATTTGAACACTGATTGTGGTTAATCTTACAACAGAGATATTTAACGGGACACCTGTTGTCCAAAGAAGAGATCATCCAAAAGCTTGTGTCGCTTTCATATGAGGCCAACACTATTCAGCTTGTTGCAGCTCATTTAATGTGGCTGCAGTGGGCCTGTTGGATCTCAAGCTATTAAGATCCAACTATCAATAGGCCCACTACAGCCGTAATGTTCGCCAACAAGCCCACTATAGTCGCATTAAATGAACTGCAAGCTAAATAATGTTCGTCCAAAACACCATGGTATATATTGTAACACTAATCCCTAATGTGCAAAAATAAAAGAGTTATTAGAATCTTTGAACAAACATCAAAGTTAAATCAGCTATGAAAGAAGGTTGAGATTTGTCATGGAACTACAACAGTAGCTACCACACACAAACGATCTATTGGATAACTAAAGCCACGAAGCAAATCGATCTAACCAGATTATATCTATAGGCCACACTACACCCAAAACATCCTCGAGAAAAAACAATGAGATAAGTGTGATCTGCAATAAAACCACTACCTACAACACAAGATGGTGTGTGATCTTCAATGCCTAGAATCTTGATAGGTTGAACTTGATACCAACTTAACTCAAAATTTCGCATGATTAAAACTCGATTTTTCTCCATTATAAATACTTATATAGATTTTTCAAATTTTCATCATTAACATGTAAAATTAGTGTTATAATTCACATTCAACAATTGAAAACTGAATTTAAACAATCAAGCACATAAAAACAATATGCAAATCAGATTGATAACAGAGTTCACCAAAATTTTGCTACTTCTCCAAATTCACTCAACAAACTAACCACTTCATTGATTATCTTTCCAAAGGGCTTCTCCTTTTATAGAAAGGAGCTAAAATATTTTCCCAATAAGGGCCTGTTCTCTCCTTTACAAGGGCAAAAAGATTTTCATAATAAGTGGCTCATTTTCCCAATGACGTGTTCATTCTCCCAATAAGAAGCTTACAAATCATGAGCAAGCCTTACTTATTATCTTTCAAAAATACTACAAATCTTTTCATTTTTTCAAAAAACAAAATAGACTTTATATAATTTTACATTGTTGAAAACTACTTCAACATTTCAAAAAGAAAATAACTCTCTACATCTACTAAATTAAAATATGAACACAATTCAAATAATAGGTTAAAATAAAATCTCAACTTTCCCATGAAGATCTTAACATTCCCCTTAGATTAAAAAGCTACAATACTACATATCTCTTCCATTAGTTCATTATTACATTTGAAATAAAAAAATACAAGAGCATACAACTCCATTTATTTATTAGTCATTTTATTTTAATATATTTTTTTGTGTTTCAGCTCTTTGTCATGCTGACAGTTTCAGTAACAATGGAGACCTATTAAATTTGTTGAATGTGGAGATCCTCTCGGATCACTCCAAAGCTAACCCTTTAAATACTTTCTCCTATTTATTCATGATTACATATGTGAAACTCTCCATCTCTTTCACAATCCATCCTTCCACTAGTGCATGTGGGGTTGGGTTGAAATTCGATGTATGACTTGACATTTGTCAAAAAAAGATTTTTGAAAATGTGAAATCTCTTTTTTTTAAATTGCCCCCGACATCCTATATACTTAACACACATTCTTGTATATAGAAATCATTAAGGAATTTATGCGATGATTAAAGAATTTTTTGCGATAATTATTTTATATTTTTGACATATCTATTAATAAACTAAAATAAAAATATTGCATCATTGAAAATATAGTCATGTAAAAGAAAACAACCATTTTTTCTACAGAGTTGGGATTAGGTGACATAATGTTATAAATCAATTTTGTTAGATCTATAATCAAAATTTTATTTAGTTAGAATTTGTTAATACAATATGATTTATTTATTTGTGAAATTTTTTGAATGTATTTTTATTATACTAATGAATGGGTTGAATATTTTGTTGAAATGGAAAAATGCCAAATAACGTTAACATAGGTGTTGGTGTATATGACTAGTTGACTTATATACGTTTGTAATCAATGAAACATTGGCTCTCATCTTGGATGTTTCTCAAACAATATTGAGAAACTGTCTCATAATCATCCCGAACACCATGATATTGGTGATGGGAATTGTTGTTACCCTTGTACAAAATGAAAAGGCATAAAGATGTAATGTCCCACATCGCCAACTTAAGAAAACATAAAGAAGCAAAGGCCCCATTGGACATTGACACTCAAAATAGATAATATAAAAAATAAAAAATAAACAATAAACTTATGTATTATAAGCAATTATAATCATTCAAGGTGTTAAGATAAATATGATACCATGAAGCCTAGTTTGTCCAAATACTTACACATTCCATCAATTCCACAACAAGAAATTAACATAAGAAATAAGGGACAAATATAAGGAATCATTATCTTCATGCTTGGAGTGAATTGCCCTTAATTATTTTTATATCGTATGCGGTCAAGCATATGAACAACAAGCATGGCAAAAATCTCTACAATATAACACTTAGACAAATACCCATATTTCTAAATTAAAAGCAAAGGGGCAAGCGTGAAAGCTTTAGCCATTAAGTCCTTTAATAAAAAATTTGCATGCATGAAAGCTACAACCATTGAGGCATTTAATCAAACACTTTGATGGCAAACTAATGCGGTTCAGTGAGGACTTGAAACAAATACTTTGATAGCAAACCAATACAACTCACTAAGGCATTAAATCAAACAATTTGCAGACATTAAAGCCACAACCATGTCTACTACCATAATTCAGTAACGGGATTGGTAATTATTTGTAAAATTGCACAATCAAACCATAGGACAATCCCTATGAGGTTCCTGCGAAACTTGGAAAACTATACATATCACGGAATACCTAAAATCAAATTATTTTAACTCAAATCAAGGATGTTAGGTCCATATGGTATGGATACCCCCTAAAGTTTCTCTAAAACACAACAAGGTGGTCTCAAGACTCAATTTTCTAAAACCTGGCAAAATTACAACATATAAAATTTGTTTGCACATTCTTTCAAACATATGGCATGCATGGTAGCCGTTACAACCACAAATAAAATAATATCATTTAGAATTTCGCGGTTATATATCTAAGCTTTTCAAATACCACCAATGATGAAGATACATACTATGTACAGAATTCCCTTCATATGTAGAAATTAAAAACAAGTAATAACCAATTCGATAAACCATCTTGCATGCTCTCACTAAATACGTTTGCTTCTTTCAAGGAGAAATCGACATAATGAGGAAGAGAATAGAGGAAGAAAGAAACAAGACTTTTAGCTTCAACATTAGATTATTTTCCCTTAATCCCTGCATAAAAAAAAATTATTTCCACAAATACCATACAAACTGCCAAGTTACTTGAAATGTTAGCGAAAATGAAATGTACCCAATATTCAATAATTAACCACAGGTTTATAATGTTTTCGAATAGAAACTCAAAGTAATTCTTAAGGAAATTGAAATTATTTCAAATAGATAAATAGCACAATGTATCAAAATTGAACAAACTGAAAAATATACCTAAAGCCCTGATGAAAAACAGGCTTGGAAAAGCCATACAACCACCCAGCAAAACTCAAATTTCAGGCTTAGGTAGTCACTAGTTAAATGACAATTTACAGGCACTTAAAATAATGAACAACAACCTAAAACACTCATGTTGAGACAATTTAGCAGCAGAAAACTTACATAACAACAGTCTAAAAATTGCATGCACGATGAAATTTTGCTCAAAACGGGCCCTAGAAAAACCCACAAGGGGAAAACCAGTGCAAGAGCAATTTTTTATTAAGCATTCTCAGGCTGTTTTTACAACAACAAGAAAAATCAGCATTTAATGGACTTTACCAGCACCTCGAAATTCGTTCCCACCTCAATTTTTGTGTTCAGAATAGTTGTATGACCCAATAGACAGTACGGCCTCAATTTGTGTGCCCAGAACAGTAGTACAACCTAGCAGTACTGTACGGCCTCAACCTTGATTTCTGTGCAGCTCCTCGATTTCTGTGCAACAGCAAACTTTCTAGAAATGCGTGAAAACTGAGATGTACGGACTAGTAGTTAAATGCAGCAGAGCTAACTTGGGATTTGAGCCACTTCCTTTTTGGGATGAGTCCCTCACCTAGGGAATCGATCCACCCACTAGAGAAACTTGCTCTCACTCTAAAAAAAACTCAAAATGCCAAAATGCTCACACTCTTGGAAAACTGTGTCTTGCACATTACCCTAAGCTTGCTCTTATAACGGTAAAATGACTTTTCACCTTCCCCATCCCTAAATCCAACGGACAAGATCTAATCTTGTCATCAAAGGACAAGATTCATTCCCTCCAAAAAATGAAGCGGTTACACTTTTTAATAAAGTAATTTCACTTTATGAAATACGTGCACTTTTATTTCATAAAGTCACTTTATAAAAATAAACTAGGAACATTACATAAAAAGTCACTTTATAAAAAGAGCCACTTTATTACAACTTTATAAAATTCAAGTGCCTAGGTAATGTAAATGCAAGGTCACTTCTGCATACAAGACAAAACTATGCGGAGTGCCTTCTGAGCTAAAAATCTAACACTCCCTCTTAGCGAGGGAGGTACTCACTGCCATCACCATCAGTTGGTCCAGTCCTCAGGTCTATCACACTATTCACAATAGGAGCTCCCTCTGAACCTAGATCCAATGCCACCACTTGTACTAAACTCGAATCTGAAGACACCCTCATGGCAGCAACCCTGAGCTCCTATGAGAATCCATCCTCCAATCTTGAGCAACGACATCTCATACCAATTGATCTTCCTGTCGGTACTCTGAGGAGAATCCCTCTCTTCCATCAGAAATCGAAACTGAAACCTTGGCGCCACTACAGCCTTAGGAGCCTCCTTCTCCTCTTTCGACTATGGATCATAAATCATGGGTTGTCCACCTAACTTGTATAGCTCACCAAACTGATCACCAATCAACTATGGTTGGATCAATTCCACTCCCTCTGAGTATATAAGAACATTTCCCAGAACTTCCCTCCATGGAAAAATGTACACATGTCCCCTCCGGAACAATGTCGAATACCATGCATCCTCCAAGGTTGACACAGAGAGAAAGTTCACACTCAACTCTGGAACAAACAGAACTCCATCCTGCTCAAGGAGTTCACCCTGTCGAACCTGGAATATGACTCTCCCAAATCCACGCACTGAACGTGTCGTTCCCCCTTCACTCTCAACCTTCCGATATGGATTTGTCTCAGTAATGTTGCAAAATATATTATACATTCTGGTCATGTGACAAGAGGCTCCATTGTCAATGAACCAACTACTGCTCATTACAAATCCATTACTGTTGGCACTCGATACAAGAGAGAACATCGATAAATATTTCTCAAACTTCTCCCCAAAGTCATCTATATCAACAATTGCAGCAACAGCCTCCTCCTCCTTCTTCTTCTTCTTCTCAGGACACTGAGAATCAAAGTGGCCATACTGGTTGCAAGCAAAACATCTGACTTTGCTCAAGTCCTTAGCAGACTTCTTATTTCCCTTAGCTGAAAGAGCAAAATTTTCTTCAACAACACCCTCCAACTGTCCACTGCCCTGAGATCCTTCCCAGATCTCCTCCTGAGTGAAATCGTCCCACATTCTACTCTATTCTGGAAGATGTTCACGACCAACCACACACTTCACGAATACTTCCCAGTCTTTGGTGAAGCCTTTCAAGGCTATCCTCACCAACTCAGAGTCAGAGATGACCTCCCCAACTGTAGCCAACTCATCTTTCACTTGTGCCACCCGGGTAAGATAGGATACCACATTCTCACCCTTGGCCATCTTGGTTGCATGCAATTTATCTTTGAGTGCCATCTTTCGGTTCTCATTCTTCGCCTCATACAAGTTTTTCAGTGTGTTCCACATCTCATAAGTTGACTTCTTCTCAGCCAAGTGTGGGATGATATGGTCCTTGACACCATCCAGAATAACCCTCTGTGCTCTAGCCTCTTTTACTTCATGAATGTCAAGAGCAATAGGGTCAGAAGTGGGAGGAGTTATCACAGTGCTGACATGAACCCACAATCTGTTTTCTTTAAGCACAGTAGTCATTCTGACTTTCCATTGCAAATAGTTGAAAATACCATCCAACCAATCCTCAAATCTGATGCAAACAACCATCTCTCTCTATTGTCCAAAAGAAAAATAAATCAAGATATCCCTGGTCTACCCAACACCTACAAAACACTTGCAGATATATTTTTCCAATACACAAGTTGTCAAAATCAACAATAACCTTGTCCAACAACTCAATACACAGCAGCAATAATAATATATTGTTATCTCAGAGTCCAAGCTCTCATACCATGATGAAAAACAGGTTTGGAAAAGCCATACAACCACCTAGCAAAACTCGTATTTCAGACTTAGGTAGTCACTTGTTACATGACAATTTACATACACTTAAAATAATGAACAACAAGTTGAAACACTCATGCTGAGACAGTTCAACAATGGAAAATTAACATAACAGCAGTCTGAAAATTGCATGCGCGGTGAAGTTTTGGTCAAAACAAACCCTGGAAAAACCCACAAGGAAAAAACCAGTCCAAGAACAATTTTTTATTAAGCATTCTCAGGCATAAAGCAGAGTTACAACAACAACAAAAATCAGCATTTAATGGACTGTACCAGCACCTCAAAATTCGTACCCACCTCGATTTGTGTGGCCATAACAACTGTATGGCCTAGCAGACAGTACAGCCTCGATTTTGTGCCCAGAACAGCAGTACAGCCCAACAGTATTGTACGACCTCAACCTCAATTTCTGTGTAGCTCCTTGATTTCTGTGCAGCAGCAAACTTTCTAGAAATGTGTGCCAACTGAGATGTATGGACCAGTAGTTACATGCAGCAGAGCTGCCTTGGGATTTGAGCCACTTCCTTTTTGGGATGAGTCCTTCACCTAGGGAATCGAGCCACCCACTAGAGAAACTTGCTCTCACTCACAAAAAAAACTCAAAAATGCCAAAATGCTCACACTCTTGGAAAACTGTGTCTTGCACATTACCCTAGGCGTGCTCTTATAATGGTAAAATCACTTTTCACCTTCCCCATCCCTAAATCCGACGGACAAGACCTAATCTTGTCATCAAGGGACAAGATTCATTCCCTCCAAAAAATGAATCGGTTACACTTTTTAATAAAGTAATTTCACTTTATGAAATACGTGCACTTTTATTTCATAAAGTCACTTTATAAAAATAAACTAGGAACATTACATAAAAAGTCACTTTATAAAAAGAGCCACTTTATTACAACTTTATAAAATTCAAGTGCCTAGATAATGTAAATGCAAGGTCACTTCCGCATACAAGACAAAACTATGTGGAGTGCCTCTTGAGCTAAAAATCTAACACACCCAACTGATTTACTCTCTTGAACAACTCCACTTTCAAACTCTAAATACCAATCAGTTTTCGACCCAACCTTATCCAAGGAGAACTTATCCCCCTCAAACCCTCAAGTTGTATGAGCTCACAAACAATACCCAAATAGAGATATCTCAAGCAATAGAGAGATCTCAAGCAATCTTAGGAAGATAATTTTATCTTTCTTGCAACACCACTCAAATCTAAATCAACCAAGCTGAGCTAACTTTGATATCTAGTTCAGAAAATTCCATACCATTTTATCCACATCTAGTTACTCTCTAGTTACACCCTTGGACCATGTTGGTCCTTAAGTATTTATAGGCTTTAATAGGGGTGACACTTCACCTTCTCATGCAAATTATTATTTTTTATAAATTGAAATATTTGGTATTATAATTTCTTTACCACCCTCCCATGATATGGCAATCCCACATTTTTTATATTTTTAGTTTATTAAATATTTTACCTTTTTATTAAAATAATATTGAAGTTAAAACCCCCTCAAAAGTGAGTGAATTTTGGAATTAAAATAATCCAAGGTTTAACCTAGGTGGGATTACCTTGTTGATTTATGCCCTTGAGTGATGTTTTTTCTTCCAGAGAATAGGGATTATGCACTTCTATTGTTTACCTCTCCATACTTATTAGGACTCCACGCCCTTTCCTTTCACTAGGACTCCACATACTAGTATATTTAGCACTCCACACCCTAATCTATTTCGTAGATCCAAGACTCCACACCTTTATCATTCGATGATTAAGGATTGTGTGCTCTAATATTTTCGTAGATCCAAGACTCTGTGTCTTGGTCTTCCATGGATTCAGGACTTCACACCCTAACCTCCATGTCTTCCTAACAATTTTACCTCAAAACTACATGTTTCCCTCTATGTATTAATTGTGAGCATACCCATATGATGGTCTTGTTGGAAAGTCCTTGTTTCCCTGGACTTGCACACATCATGCTCTCATATATTAAGGGAATCAAGTAAAATTCATAATTAATTAACTCAATTACATTTTTCCCAAATGTGTACATGACCTCCCTATTCATTTCAGATATGAGCATTGTTTTCAGCGAATGACTAAGTTCCCTGTCAATCCTGCTCATTACAAGGTTAATCATGCATAATCATATAAATCATGTATCATCAACAAGATCATAATCAACTATATGTTACACATAATAATGATCATCTATATGTCACAATCATATATCATAATCCATGTCATCAACCAGATGTGGAAAAAGAAACATACATATAACATGTACTTAATCAAAATCGATCTGGTACACATAATCAAATATATAATCACACATAAGAAAAAATGCTACCATGTATATAATATATGCATATATAGATCAGTGTTTACCATTCAAGTCACCCAACTAGGTCCATAACATATAAGTTTGGCATACAAAATCCATCAAAAATCATCCTCCTCGGGTGTCACAAAACTATACTAACCATGATGGGACACTACATATAATCACACATGAGCAAAGATGCAACCATGTATATAATATATGAATATATATCATTGTTCATGAATCAAGTGACCCAACCAACTTTCCATGACATATAAGTCCAGCATACAAAATCCATCAAAAAATTATCATCCTCGATTGTTACAAAGCTATACTAACCACGATGGCATGCTAAAAAAGAGAAGAAGAATTAACATGTTAACAACTAGGAAACATTGCTTAAAGCATGCACACATAGAAGGGGGGACCCAATGTCACCCCGGGGTAAGATAGCAAAAATATGTTTCTATATTTTTTATTAGTTTTAAATGTTTTGATATTTTGATAATCATATATTTATTTATTTGTAATTGCAAAGAGAAAAGTGCCTCTACTTGGTATTCATAATTACAAAGAGAAAAGTGCATCTACGGTGCAACACCCTTTTCCCATCAGCTTTCACAAGTGTTGACCTTTTTCAACCACGATGTGTTGTCGTTGATGCTCCTGTGACATTAGGTTATCATATTTCCTTCCAACAACTTCAATTCACACACCGATATACTATCAATGTTGTTCATGCAGTGCCACAACACTTGTACACCAGCTTGATTGATCTTATACAATATTGGCAATATGCCATCCTAGACAATTGCCCCTTTCCTAACGTATTTATCCAATGTTGCTTCCATTCCATACTCCGCAGGGCGATCACTGATACGTCGTCGGAACTTCCTCTAAAGCTCCATTGGAATGTTCCTCTATGTACCTACATACTTTTCCTCCATTGCACTCATGGACTTCTCTTTGCTGTACCCGCGGACCTCTTCTCCTCTATGCCTGTGGACTTCTCTTCACTGCACCCATGGACCTATTATCAACAGCACTCATAGACTTCTCTCTGCAACTCGCACAGACTTGTTCTCCACTGCACCCATGAACTTCTTTTCAAGTCACCCACAAATAACTTTGATTGCAGTCCCCTGATAGCCAATAGTATTCTATCACTTGCCACCGCATCAAGGCTTAGTTGTGCAGACTCCAATACTCCATTGGGCTAAAAATGTCAAAGCTTCTCCCATGTTCCTTTGATTTTAACCCCAATCTACTACTTCGCATCCTCCCATCAACAAATGTCTTCCCACACTTCATACCTGGCCAATAGGGAGTTACAGTGGCCCTTCCACCGACTGAGGATTCCCCCCAGTGGAAATTATATCAAACACTTCCTTTGCAACTCGGCAATATGCCAATAAAAAACGATTTCTAGCCCAAATGGTCCCAATGTGGAAACCGTCACTTTGATACCACTTTGTAACATCCCCAATCAACTCGATAGCATGATTGAGCTGATGGGGAACCTCAATATCCGTTCTGATACCATATTGTCATTTATATCCCATTCTAACATGGAATTTATTAATTTCAAAGCTGAAAACAAATAATTTACACAGCGGAAATATGTTATAATTGGTCACCCAAATCAGTATATGAATTCATAGATAGATACAAGCAATTCGAGCAGGAAACATGTATGTAAACATTTCCAAGCAATTACATGCATTCAAACAAACATGTAACAACATTTATCAATAACCACATGAGACCAATAACCCAATGGCAATTATAGCTACAATCAAGCCATGCCAAGCAATTCCATGCATTAAACAATGACAACTCAATAAATTGTATAGCATGTAAACACATATATGAATCCATGGAATTTCATACATAGTAAGAGACTTGTCTATTCAATATTATACAATTGTCTGCAGGTGTATCACATTCCTCCCAATCGTAGGCTCTGTCAAGCCATATCTTACTTTGATAGGACACCCCCAAGCTGTGTCTATGAATCCACAAGGGCTAAGTGCTCTTATTGTCTATCCACGGCTCAATATTTTGCATAGCTCAACTCTCATGCTATCCCCTAGTGCAAAACCCCTTCCATGGTTGTCCCAATCCAAAATTCTCCTTCCCCATCAACCTGCACAATGCCATGAACAAGCCCCCTTATCTAAGCTAACGGTAACTCGGGCAACCTCCAGTTCCATACCGGTGCTCCAGCATAGATTAGACAGGAAGTCTTTGAATTTGGACTCCAGGGCACGTAGCTACAAGACAGGTTCCTGACACGCACCATCTTTCCTCAAGGTTAAGGCATGGACATTGGATGGTTTGCATGTGATCTCTCTAGTTTTTAGATACCATACTCAAGTATCAGTTTCCATAATTTCCTCGGTGAAGTTCAAACCATCCTCCATGGAATACATGCATTCTTGAATGAATCGTGGAATAACAATGAACCCCCTTCCATGGAATACATTCGTGCATGAATGAGTCAAATCCCCCTTCACAAACTAAGCTTTCACTCTTTTATGTGCATGGCTTCTGGTTTCCATGTGTCTTGACCAAGACGTGACCTTAATCAAGGTTTTGGATTTGGATTAATAACTAAGCCTAAGGTTAAGGAACTATGCCCACCATGGTAATATTTCCCCTTATCCACCTAGCACTTCCCTCTTGTGGAGTCATAGCCCCCCATCTCATCTTCATCCTTCCTTCCTCTGCAACCATCAGAGATTTTATATTAATATTAAACATGTGCATAATTACAATGTTTTGGTCATACTGACCATTTGTTCTTGGCTTCCATACTTTACATCAAAATATGCAATTACAGTTACAGGGTCAAACTAGGCATGTTACAAGCATCTACAAATGTCTTAGCAGCCCAAAGGGGTAAACAATAATTCTGAAATGAGGAATTTTTGTATCGATTAGTTCGCCAAAAGGTTAATCAAGAGTTCTGAAGCTAGTAGTCAATTACATAGTCATTGGTTGACTACAAGTCAAAATAGGAAGGTGAGTCGACTATCCAGTTGAAATTCCAAAATAGGGTTCAGCCAATCCTTGTAATATCCAGGATATTACCCCTAAAATTTGAAGTGTTAATTTGATAATTAGCGTGTTTATTCTGTGATTAAACGTCAATAATGAATCTAAATTAAATATTAGTTTATTAGTTATTAGTTATTAGTTATTAGATAAATGGGTCAACTCGTTTCATATTGAAGACATATAACCCTTACATAGGTTTTCATATATATTGTAATCTTTCAATGTAAACTCATGTCATCATTAATTTATCAATAAAATATATATTATTTGAAATTATCCATTCCAACTGGTATCAGAACTTTCAGTTACCTACGTAAAGTTATTGATGGAATTCTCTTCATTCACTCACACTCCATCTTTCCTTCCCTTCGCTTCCATATTGTTTCCCTACATTCCTCTTCATTACCATATCACTTCCCTTCAATCCACTCCCATAATCACTTCCCCTCGATTACCAGCTCCATGCTACCTTACTCTCATCCTATCTCCACGCCCTCCTCAATCCTCCATATACTCCATACTTTCCCATGCAACCTTCCCCAAATTCTTCCCTCATTGCACCTATCTACACCTCTCGCCTGCCACCTGTGTGTTCCTCTTACACACCCTCTTCCCCAATCACCCCGCATATACCTCCTATGCCATTCCCCTTCATACCTTGTCCTAACACTCCGTACTTTGTACCCATCTCTAGCGCCTCCCCCGATCCGCCTTGCGGCCATCTCCAAACTCCTCCCTTCATACCCTTCCATTCGCAGCACTCATGCACACTTTCTCCACACAACCCACTCCAATTCAAGCTACACCCCTCACTCCAAGGCCACGATATTACTTCACACCTACTCCCATCACTCTCTAACACATCTCTACCCATACGCTCAATCCCACACTTCCATCTCTGCAATTCGCTCCCATTTGCTTCCATTGATGCCTTCGTATGTTGCCATCATTCCATTGATCGCTCCATCACTGACATTGCTGCCATCCACAACTACTATACGTTTGCCCTAAATTTGAATGATAAATATTATTAGTCCTTTTAATAATTATTATTATTATATAACGTTTAATACTATTGAAAAGATATATATATAATTAATTCTTCAATCAAATTCCAATCATCTTTGAATATCTCTATAATTAGAATTTCAATGTCTTCAGCAATTGATAATATTTTTGAAAGAATTGAAGAAATGAAAGAAGAATTAGTCCTTGAAAAGGTACTGAAAGAGGCAGTGAAAAGGTACTAAGCAATTACAAGGAGAAATTGATGAGAATGACTATAACCCAAACACACATGTATATATAATTAATAATAATGATGATATTGATCAAGAGGGTGAAAAATAAAGTGAAAAATAAAACAATTAAAAAACTAGCCAAGAACCAAACCAGGAAGAAATGATTGATGAAGATGAAGTCAAGGAAGTTGGTAAATACATCACGGTAAAAATAAGTGAGGATAAAAGAGAATACATGCCGGAGCATATGAACAAAAAGAGAGCAAGGGAAGAAAATGTTGAGGAAGGAGAAGGCGAAAGAGTGACCAATCAAATTTAAAGAAACAACCCAAAACCTAAAGAGGAAGAAAAAAAAAGAACTTAGAAGAGCTAGATCTGCCAAGGTACTGGGATCATGCCAAGGAAAGATGAGAAGATCAAAATCCAGATTATGAGCCCATAGATATGGGTTCTCTTCATGGTGTTGCACCACCTAGGACTGTTTATTTAAGGATAGATGGTGCACATAGGATATCTATTGAGAATTTAGCAAATATCTTGGAGGTGATGTCGAACATACAAATCTAGTGAAAGTTTTAGATTGTGTATTGTTGCACAATGTGAGGAGTGAGATTGACAAAAAATAGAGATTGAAGATATAGTTGATGGAAATTCAAGAATACAAAAGGAAAATTTCATCATTGAAGGTGTTGGCACTAATTATGTTGTTCATGGTAGAAATGAAAGTTGAAGTCATCTCTCATTTCTTATCGAGTTTCCATCATATCTACCTCATACATATCTTTCGGCACTAACTTGGGTTGTGAAAAAATACCCTTGATGTTCTTCCTCCTTTGTTATAGGATCATCTATTGTATCAGAGGCTTCCTTATATGACTTAGTTCTAGTTCCCAAAACTTGTGATCTGGAGCTTTTCTAGAGACCCAACATGAACCAATTGATTGTTGCAAGCTCTGGAATTTGATACCTTGATTGAACAATGATGGTTCTTTGAGCTGAGATTCAAATCATTGGATAATGTCTCGTAATTGTTTGGTTCCATTGATTTTGGTGAAAGTTGGGGGCTTGTCATTGGGATATTAGTATGCTTTCTGATACTCATACTAATATCCCAATGACCACTTCAGCCCAACTTCAAAAGGAATGTTTCTTATCAATATTATCAAGAGTGCCTTTGAATGTAACCCATTTGGGTAGAAGCATCCACATCCCCAGATGCCTCCCAAAAAATATTGGGTGTAAACAAATGATCTTTCGCACTCATGATTTTGTTTAAAGTAGGAAGTGTTGAGATGTCGTGCCATTGCTTGTTTGGCTTTTGATTTACCTCTTTTCTTCATTATAACATTCTTTGTACCAATCTTAATCATGTCAAGGCTTCTCTTTGCACTTCCTATGAATATCCATGGTCATTTGATGACTCCTTTTGATATTCAAATTAATTAGATCCTATTTTGACTCCAATTTGTTTTCAAACTTGGTTTCAACCATTGGAGTCTCTATCATGGTATCTTACTGCTCTTCGGTGACTAGATTTCTTTACTTTTCCAACCCTTTTGGGATCATGTGTTTTCTTCCACCTCCTAGTTTTCATTGAGGTTAGGGTTGCTTATGCTCTGAACATTATTCTTTAATGCCATCCTTTTGAAATGTTACTTGTGGATTACTTGGTGCACCTCATTTAGGATTGCACCCCAAAACTCCTATCAGAATCCACTAGTAGTATCATCTCTCGTCTTAAAGTTCCTTGTGATCTCACTAAATGTCCTCAAATTATTGGGTCTAAAATAGTCACATACCTATCAATAATCAAATAACACCTAAGCAACCTTTCCCCCACACACATACAAGAGATGACACTTTGAAACAAAGTATGATATCTTACACAACAAGACTCACCCAAAGCACAAACATGGATTCAAATCTAATATCGTAACACTCAGTTAAATGATAAAATGAAAGATTCAACGTCACATTCAAGTAGGATACACTTCACTAACCATAAACGTTATATCGATAGGATAAAACTCAAAATAGAACAATGGGCATGATAATTAAGTGTTAAACCAAAGTATTAGGAGGAAAGTCACTTCAAAAGGAGGCAAAAGAACTTAGCTCACATAACCAAGAGTATACAATCCAGTAATTGAACACTAATCATTATAGTAGTGCTCTAGTCCTAACAACCTTTAATAGTAAAAGGAAAATTCAATGTAGACATCTTTTAATTACATCATGGGGTTGCTTGATATGGTCAACTTTGATCCCTAGGTTAAGCACCCCCTTTAGTCAACTAGGTTTGATCAAAACTGGTTAAATCTCACTACCTAATACTTATGGGAACTAAGTACAAAAGAGGAGTGGTCACAAGAATGATTGTACTTATCCAAAGAATGATTCATTTAAGACAATTTCAAACTCAAAACAATGTAATATGGACCATTTTAGATTATGTCGTAGAGAAACAAGAAGGCCTTCAAAAATACCAACTTGCTTAGGGATTCCTCCATTGTTCAATATGGGAATTCCCATGTTCTTTAAGCTAGTGATGTTAAGTAAGATGGAATTTGAGACATCATCTCATTGCATCCCAAAAATAGACCAACCATTTGAAAACAAAACAACTACACAACATATTATTTCTACCAAGTTGAGCATTAAAAGAAACTAACTTGAACTAGTAAATATTTCACCAGAGAAAAATCCAAAAGAAACCTCCACATTTTGTGGGTTAGATGATGGAAGATGATCATTATTAAAGGCCTAATATATCTTGGCTTGACAATAAGATGAAAATAAGATGAAAACTTGACCTTGATAACAACTAATAGTTTTTTGCAATGACTTTTGACACTTGTTAATAATGAAAGTAATAGTTACTTGTCTCATTACAAAAGAAAATTCTTCATGTGACAAGTTAGATTATGGAAAGCCATCACCCTAAAAATGAGGCCTAATCTATCTTGGCTTGACAATGAGACAAAAAATTGACCTTGAATACAAGTTAACTAATCATTTATCTAACCAACTTCAGAAATTTATACCCTTCCACAATGATAAGATTAATTTTCCACCTTTTCCTAGCATTCCATATCAACAACACCAACCTTGAAGTCATATAGTAAGCTAAACTTGTAAAAGAAACATGGCTAACAAAAATGGTTCACCATACCAAGTTTGTTGTGCCTTGGCCTAATTAGTCATAGTGTGTGCAAAGATTATGATTGGCCTTTCTCTTAGTAGGGACAACATATAAAATAAGATTCATATTATGGATGAACAAAATTCATTTTCTCAAAAGGAAACCTATGCAATGTAAGCATCACAACAAAAATGATCTTTTGGTTCTCCTTTCTTCATTTGTATCTTCTTAGAATAATCAACTATGCTCAAGGTCTTCTTGAAATGGCAACAAGTTGTATGGTAGCAAAATCTATCTCACTCCTCTGTTCATATTAAGTTGGTTGGACCTTCGAAATATCCATTGCTTATAAACCTTCTTTGAATATATATTTTTCTATTAACCATATCAATCAAGTTGTAGTTGGGAATTTACTACCAAAAAATTTGTCTCCTTGTTGATACAATTTGATATATCACTTTAAATCCTTAGGGATCTACATTGTTTTAGGACTCCCTTTATGTCATTCCACTTCATGACCCTAATTAAGAATTGTTTCAAGATTGGACAAATCATTTACTACCTTGGTTCCCACCCTTTGGCTGTGAATTCTTTTAATTTTGTAAAAACATGGTTGTAATTGCAATGCTTCTTTTAAGGCAACTTTCAATTGGTATATTGATCCGTAATCAAGGGACTTATATCCCACTCAACTCACCAACACAAACCTTGTATACAAAATTACTCTTGTCGACTGTGTTGAGTCTCATATAGAGATCTTGCTTCAATATTTACCTCCTATCCACTCTAATCACCAGTTAGACAATGAAGACACCCCAACAAAGATGTACACCACTCACCAAAGAGAAAAATGTTTTCAGGAAACTAAAATTTGCTCGACAATGTTAAAATATGCCCCAACAATGTTAAAATGTCCAGTTGTTGATAACTAACACACCGGGCACTTCTAAATTCACCCAGCAGTGATTAAAAATGCCCCAAGCACTTATGGATTCACCAGGAAATGATATAAACACCCCAGCGATGATAAAAAATGCCCCCAGGAACTTCTAAGTCATCCAGCAGTGATAAAAATGGCCCAACAATGATAAAAATGCCTCCATGCACTTCTTAAGTCACCCAACAATAATAAAAACAGCCCAGCAATGGTAAAAACGCCCCTAAGCACTTCTTAATTTGCCCAACAGTGATAAATTCAACTTAAGCAAAAGAAATACACCTTGGGCACTTCTAGATTTTCCCACGACTGATGAAAAAAGCCCCAGGAAACAAATAAAATACCCATATGTGTATAACCACACCCCGGGAAGCTATAAATTCACTCAACATTTACAAAAATGCCCCATCGCTTTCAAATTCGCCCATAAAGCTATAAAAAATGCCCCATCACTTTCAAATTTGCCCATGAAGTTATAAAAAATGCCCCCCTTGCAAGGGTTCAAGGGAAGCGCCCCTGTCGCGAAAATTTCGGAAAAAAAATGCCTTGTAAAATGTTGTAATTTCATAGTCATGACTTGGTCAATAATTGGTGATTTACAAGCCCATGGTATTGGGTGTCCCATAGTATTTTCTCATAGTAATCCCTCTTTAAAAGGAAGGCAATGTAATATGGTTGTGTATGGTAGTATGGTAAAGATCTTTATGATTGTGTAAGAGAGACTGTGAAAGAGTGAAGAGGAAGTTGCAGCGGATGTGCTGCAAGTTGTATCCCTTCATTTGTTGGATAGTATAATAATAAAAGGATTGGCATTTTCTCCGTGGACATAGCCCAAATTGGGTGAACCACGTATATTGGTGTCTTGTATTGTGTTTATGTGATTTATATTTGTATATTGCTTAGTGTTATTGCTTTGCGATTCTGTTTTTCTAACAATTGGTATCAGAACCAAAGGTCTATTTGGAAGATAAAATCACGGGAAAAAAGGGTTCCTGGTTCGAGTGGGAGAAATGGATGAAGAAGGAAAGTTTAAGGTTGAGAAATTTAACATCCAAAACTACCAGTTATGGAAGATGCAAATGGAGAACTATCTCTACCATAAGGATCTATTCCTACCGTTGGGAGGAAAAGCAAAAAACTTGGCCACTATGAAGGACGAAGAATGGAATGTTCTTGACAGAAAGGCACTGGGAACAATACGGTTGTGCCTGGCTTCGTCGGTGGCTTTCAATATCTCAATAGAATATACAATGAAGGGTCTGATGAGCGCATTGGGTAAACTGTATGAAAAACCCTTGGCCTCCTACAAGGTATTTCTAATGAAGCGTTCATTTAATATGAAGACGTCAGAAGGTGGATCTAGTGTTGATCATTTAAATGAATTTAATACGATTACAAATCAGCTAAGTTCTGTAAAAGTGAACTTTGAATATGAGGTTAGGGCTCTTCTAATCTTGTTCTCATTGCCAGAAAGATGGAACGGCTTGGTCATAGATGTAAGTAACTCTGTCTCCAGTGAGACATTAGGAAATGCGAAGGAAAAGCACGGGTGAGACATTAGGTAATGCGTTAACCATGGAGAGTATAGGAAGACAAAGGGAGAGAGGAAAGAGCCCAAGTAATCGCAGCAAGTCCAGGAAGGGAAAATCCAAATCCATACTGGGAAAGATAGAGTGTTGTAACTATGGAAAGAAAGGACATCCGAAGAAAGACTGCAGATCTCTTAAGAAGAAAGGAGATGGACAACATGAGACTACTCGGGAATCAAATGTAGCATGTGATGTGTTACAAGGTGCTTTGATTATTGCATTAGATAATACTAGTGATTATTGGGTAGTAGATTCAAGGGCTTCATGTCATGCTACACCCCATAGGAAATTATTTCATGATTATGTTCCAGGTGATTTTGGACATGTTTTATTGGGTGATGATGAACTATGTAAAATTGTTGGAATGGGTAAGGTACGGATAAATTAAAGAATGGAGGTGAATGGCTGCTGAAAGATGTAAGACATATTTCTATTATGAAAAGAAATATGATCTCAACAAGGTAGTTGGGAAATGGTGGATGTTTATCCACATTTGGAGAAACGTGGTGGAATATCACTAAAGGATCAATGGTGATAACAAAAGGAGATAGGATAGGTACGTTGTATTTATGTCCTCATAATACTAATTCTTCTATCTATGTAGCTTCCATAGAAACATATACAACATTGTGGCATCATAGGGTAAGTCACATGAGTGAAAAGGGGATGCGGATTCTCCACTCAAGGAAGTTGCTGCCAGATCTGAAGCAGGTAAGTTTGAAATTCTGTGAGAACTGTGTTTATAGAAAATATAAGAGAGTTATATTTCTCAGGGTTGGGGAATAGAAGAAGAGTGAAAAGTTAGATCTTGTGCATACAGATGTATGGGGATCAGCTCAGATACAATCTCTTGGTGGCTCTTGTTATTATGTTACTTTTATTGATGATGCAACTAGAAAAACTTGGGTTTATTGCATTAGACACAAATCTAATGTGTTTGCCACTTTTAAGAAGTGGAAATCTTCGGTTGAGAATGAGACAGAAAAATGTTGAAGTGTCTCAGATCTGATAATGGAGGTGAATATTGCAGCAAGGAGTTTGATAGTTATTTTTCATACCATGGAATTCATAGAGAGAAGATAGTCCTAGGAACACTACAAGAAAATGGGGTGTCAGAAAGGATGAATAGGAAGATCATGGAGCGTGCAAGGTGTATGAGATTGCATGCAGGGTTGCCCTTACAATTTTGGGAAGATACTGTAGATATTGTTGTTTACTTAATAAACAGAGGGCCTTCAAGCACTTTAGATGGTGGTATTCCAGAGGAGGCATGGACGAGTAAAAAGGTAAAGTACTCATTTCTTAGAACTTTTGGTTGTGAAGCATTTGTCCATATTGACAAGGAAAATAAAACAAAGATTGAGGCTAAATCCAAGAAGTGTACATTTATTGGATACGGGGTTGATGATTTTGGTTTTCACTTATGGGATTATGAAAATAACAAAATCATTAGAATTAGAGATGTGGTATTCAATGAAAATGTCATGTATAAAGAACAGTTGCAGAGAAAGAAATAGGAAAAGGAAAAGGAAAACACAGAGTACACAGTGCTTGATGAAATCAAAGAAAATGAAGCTTCAAAGGTGCCGAAAAATCAAGAAAAGCAGCAGGTACCTCAAACTCCTACAAGTATTGGAAGATCTGTCAAGTTAAGTAGACCCACTGAACTATACTCTCCTTCACTGTATTATTTACTAATGATTGATTCTGGTGAACC
Organism: Larix kaempferi; assembly: GCA_027924585.1. Classification (NCBI taxonomy): domain Eukaryota; kingdom Viridiplantae; phylum Streptophyta; class Pinopsida; order Pinales; family Pinaceae; genus Larix; species Larix kaempferi. The sequence goes on from BSBM01000123.1 coordinate 663,852, forward strand.
AGAATGTTATGAAGAAGCAATGCAGGTGGAAACTAGAAAGAAGTGGGAGCAAGGCATGAATGAGGAAATGGACTCATTGGTAAGAAACCAGACTTGGGATTTGGTTTAGTTACCTGTAGGTAAAAGAGCATTGCAAAATAAATGGATTTACAGGTTGAATGAAGAAGAAGATGGAGGAAATAAGCGGTACAAGGCAAGAATTGTTGTAAAGGGTTTTGCACAAAAGAAAGATATAGATTTTGATGAAATATTTTGTCATGTTGTTAAAATGATTTCAGTTAGATATATTTTAATTCTAGTGGCGGTAGAATGTAATATCCCAAATTTTGGACTAACTATTTCTGATGTTATATTGGGCCCACATCCCCAACACATATTATTTATTTTGATTATTGGGCATAAGCCCCATCACACATGATCTATTCTTTTATAGACTAACATATTGGGTGTGGACCCTGACTAACTTCATTATTGAGTATATGTTGGGCGAGGAAGCCCTAATGGTTTGATTTATGTTTTCATCATATGATTTGGGTACAAACCCTAATATACTGAGATGACCTTTTTGTTACATACTGTGCAGAGTTATGATTTACATGAGTGGCTTATATGGTGTGTTGAGTGTGGACTCAGGAATACACGGATGACCTACGTACCGGGCATAAGCCCCGATGTACCTAGAGTATTTTATTATGTACTAGGTGTAAACCCCGACGTACATTGAGTGTTGGGCATAAGCCCTGGAGCACTCCAAGCTTGATAAATGAATACCGGATCCGAGGCCACTTAAATATTCTAGATGTGCTTCACAAACACATTCTAGTACTAATGTTGAGCAGGAGGCTTTGGATTTGCTCTAGCATAATGCCCATGTGAGAGTGTTGATTTAAAACTCTGGAAGAGCACTCGGGGTTACTCGATCTTAAAAGTGTTGAGTCGAGAAGACTCTAAATATCACTTCTAGTCATCACATTATTTAAATTGGTTAAATGAATCGTTTTCTACTATCATCAAGTACTACGGGAACTACAATGTTAAACGAGGGAATCCAACATGCAAGAGAGAGACCTAGAGGTACCTAACCAAGCAAACTATCCAAAGCTTGCCAAAAATACCCGCCCAAAGAGTTGGGCCTTGTACTTAATATGTAGAAGAAATATTATGATATATACCTAAATAAATCAAAGGAAAGTTCCATAACTAAACTATTGAATAATTAAATTTAAATATTCTTATGTGAATGACATGCATAAAGGTATGCATAGAATAATTATCACATTTCTATATATACTATTAAATATTATTAATATGATCAGTAATTGTATTATTAATATTATCAGTAATTGTATTATTAATATTAGTAATAGAATAATTATTATTATTATTAATTAAGATTTATTATTATTTCTATTTAAGAAATAATTTAAGTTACAACAAGTAAAGGTCCCAGTTAAACGAGGAGTAAATATTTAAGTAAATATCTTTTAAAGATATTATATTTCAAATTTAAGTAAAAACTAATTATTATTATTATTACTCAAACAGTTTTATTCCAAACAAAGACTCACCTATATAAAGGAGGGAAGACCCCAAGAGAGGAGATCTTTTTGCTACAATCATTCTCTCAAACAGAAGAGAATTATTTTGCAGAACTGAAGCAGCCCATTATTAAAAACTCCAGATCGGTATCTGCACTTGAACCTAGGGCCTCTACTTCTCCTATTGCATGTTGGAACCAGTTCGGGGGGGTCCAGATAAGACCGGTAATGGTCTAAGGGTCATGGTTGGGTGGAACATGGTAGTCCCAAAGTTATCCAGTTAAAATCCATCCTATAGGTCAGCTAAATTCACACACTTATTTTCCTTAATTAGTGTTTGGGTGTGCGGGTTCACCAAAGAAGGATCCAGCTACAAGAACCAGGCACGAATCATGATTTTCTTTCATTCAGTTTAAATAAAGATCTAAGAATTTTAAGGTAGGATTTATATGAAACATTTATGTTAGCAATTTTAATTATTTTATGTCATAGAGCAAGGGCCAATGGGCATAGGCTCCCAGGTTTATTTCTTTAAAGATCAGCATTTAAATTATTATTTCTGTAAAATTCCCTTAAAGTATTCTTCCCTAAATATTTCGAAGGTCTAGCAGAGCTAGCTTTGCTCGCATGTGCTAGACAGCGATCCTTTTGAAATTAAAGTATTAGAATTTTAACTCTCGACAGATGTTATTGAAATCATATTTCTTCTAAAAACCTGAGTGTTGAACTTACTATTTATTCTTGCACTTAAGCTAGGGTTTAATTCTTTTAATTCTTTTAACTCTGTTAAATTCCTTGTAATTCTTGAAAATCGATTCATACAAATCGTTGGACAGACTAAATCATAGAAAAATAACCATACAATTTATCATTCATTGGAAACCAATACAAACAGAGTTTTGGTAAAACACAGGTTTCAAATATCAAACCCCACTGCCATCATTTGAAACATAGGATCATTGACTTCATGCGTAGACATGCAAGTAAACATGATTTGCAAACATAGTCAAAGGTTTTCATTTTAACCATTAGTATTATAATTTTTCCCCAGGCTATACAAAAACGATTCCTACAATATCGAAATCTAGTATTTCAACTTATCCTTGCTTTCAGATTCATTATCAACAGCATTGAAATAAATACAGTGCCTAAACCTACCAGATTTCAAGAAAACCATAAAACATGACTTGTATCCTCTAGCTAGGGCTTTCACATGTATCTCAGTCTACCCAACAGGAGTCATTTTCTTACCCACGCGAAGCCACAAACTACAGTCAGCATCCAATGCATTCCTAAACTGCAAATTGCTAATCTAGAAACCCTTAACCATTATAGAGAAAAACATCCACGATTCGCACAGGTTTAGTAAATCCAAATATTTAACCACAAACCCCAAAGGGGCAACGCATTTAAACACAGAGCTATGACATTGACAAAGTAGAGTATGCATTCCCATTTAATTAGTCACTGTACATCAAAATCAAAACGCAAAGCAGGTATCCACATCCTTAAATCAAGAGAGGATGTTTTCCAATCCGTAAACGTTAAACATTTTAACTAACCACACGGGATTTGCCTCATTAAAACTCTAGAGAAGTACACGCTGCCAATTTCATTCCAAAAATCAACAAGGGAAAATTTACAGAACCATACAAACCCACTAACGAAGAAACTCTGAGTTTTTCCTCATCAAACACCACCCTTACATCATAGCTTCAAACCCCACATAGACCAGGGTGTTTTCATAAATAGTTCCCATCTCTACAAATGCCCAGGGAAAGGAAAACAGCCCACTCATAAACGTATGACTCTTACAGTGAGCCACACGGTACATAACGACTTTCAAAAATGCTCATAAACAAACACCAAGCCTGCAAACCAAATAAGAGATAAGAAGGAATGAATGCTTGTAGGAACCGGGATTACCAACTCATGTAAGTTCCAGGTTTGCTATCACCATAAAGACCAAGTAGAGAGTGCCATGCGTTTTGAACCTGCCATGAGAATACGAAAGGAACCACAAGATTAAAACCAGGGTCTTTACATAGAAACATCAAATTGCAAATGAGAAAGGCTTCGAGGATATTGATTTGGTTACTTGCCAGTAGAACATGCAGAATCTCTCCCTTCTCCTCGCCATCATCATTGCGTTGGCACTGACCATGAGCGTAGCTTAGGTTAGGGCACCCCAAAACTTGAAGTATGAAATGAAAACGCTAAACCCTAAAGGCATTCAACGCTTAACTTTACCCTAGTTTGGTTTGAGCCACATGACTTTCTGAGTGAGCATTAAATTCCACAGCTAGCATCCACTAGCGCAACCCTTGTCATTACTCTATAGTTTAGGGTGAGTATTTAAGTGGTTCACCCAAGCTCGATTTTTGTTAGGTCTTGACCTTTCATTTTCCAGATAATTTATCCTTTAGGCCCCTTTGTCCTCCTAGGCCAAGGTCATAGTACTTAGTAGAGTCTAGGTGATTTAGGTTTGGGTCCCTTATCTTCAAACCTGCAAATGGAAATTTAGAAATGCTTTAGCAAGATAATTTTGCTAAGTAATCCCTGCATGATCAAACATCCATTCCTTACCCATCCACCACCCCGCGAGTAAGACGGGTCAAATGCATTTCAAGACATTCTTACTCTCCTTAGAAAAGTCCATTAGACCTGAGTATAAGATATAAACACATACAAACTTTAAAGATCATTACTAGCATACATTTGAGATTTTAACCAAATCATTATGGAAAACATTAGTGTGGTACAGCAGGAAATGGAAACATCTAACACACAAGGACTGACATAAACTTTCCAGCATTTAAGACATTCTGATTTTATTACTTGTTTAGACATTATCATTAATACCTGAAATTTTTAAATTTTTACTGTTTAGGGACATTACAAGTGGTATCAGAGCCTAGTTACCAAACTAAGTGACCTATTGGGCTCATTACAAAAAGAACATCCACTGCAGATACCCATAAACCAGAAACATACATTTATGATTTTATTTTATATGTGTAGATGAACTAAGAGATTTTATGTTCTTGACATTTATACAACATTGCAAGTACAATCATCGTCTGAATATGAATACAGAAAAAGACAGCAGCATACATGAAATTTGAACTCACCACCATGAGAGAAAGAAATCGTGGTGGAACTAAACTCAGAATTAATGAAGTCTATACAACAGTTGCAAAATGAGTTGCAAAGTTTTAAGGATGACAATATGCAAGAGAGACGGGAACAACAAGCTATAAATGAAGCACTACTGCAGAGCTTAACAGGGGTAAGGTCCCATGGGCAGTCCACTCAATCAGCCAACAAAACCAGGGAAAATAACTATCACCCAAAAAGGTCCAGCAGTCCTTCAAGGGACATGAAGGAAGGAGACATACCTGATTACGTGGAAGAAGACTGTAAAAACTCATCCAATGAGGATGACTCACCTTCCCCTTGCAAGAAAAGGAGGAAGAATGATGACAGTCTATAAGGAGAATTCCAGAAAATCAAAGCCCCAACATATGATGGGGAGATAAATACCGGGGAAAAGGATGAGGAGTGGTTGTTAGGAATGAACAATTATTTCAAAGTCCACAACTATTCCAGTGAGATGCAAGCCCGACTGGCCATTTACAATCTGAATGGTAAAGCGGCTAGATGGTGGAGAGATTTGAAACACACCAAAGGGTAGGAAATGAGGGACATAAAATGGGATGCTTTCAGCAAAATATTTCAGGACAAATACATGTCTGAAAGATTCTTTGACAAGAAGATCAAAGAATTCCATGAATTAAAAATGGGCTCCCTAACCATGGAAGCATTCATAAACAGATTCTTAGATCTGTTGCATTATGTCCCAGACATCAAGGATGAAAAATTCAAGATACATCAATTCTTGGGATGTCTTACCACCAAATTTTAGAGAAAAGATTGAATTTGACATGCCCAAAACCTTAGACGTGACTTTACACAAAGAAAGACTCTGTTATGAGCATGGACAGCCAAGGAATGATAACATAAACAGAAACAGAGATAGATTCATAAACTTCTCAGACAGCCGAAGACCAGGTTTTAGACCACCACCTTACCGGAAACAGAACAATGGTTTCCCTCCAAACAGAGGCTTCAACAGACCTCATGCATGGCCAAATGCACCCCCACCACATACCAACAGACCAGCTTTCAACAAATGAGAAAAAGTTTCCCCACCAGCCATTACTTGTTGGAAGTGCCAAGGGCCCCACTACTTCAGAGATTGCCCAAACAAATCGGACGGAGTGTTACACAATGTTCAATCAGACCCTACAGTAGGGGACATGGCAAGAACACCCATGATTTATGCCACATTGGATGGTCGGCAAGCTGATCACCAGGCCACTATGGTTGAAATTGAGGGTAAGATCTCAAACAAAACCATATCAATTTTAATAGATCCTGGTGCATGCTGGAGTTACATCTCCCCTAAGATTGTTGACACTTGTAAGTTAAACCGAGTGAGCCACAAGAAACCATGGTTGGTACAACTAGCCACTGGTGCCAAACAAAAAGTCTCCGAACTAGTTAAAACTTGTGAGATAGATTTGAACGGTTTCCCAACCGGGGTGGATCTAAATATCTTACCACTAGGATCTTATGTTGTACTAATAGGCATGGATTGGTTAGAAGAACATCATGCCTTGCTTGACTGTTTGAAAAAAATCTATACTATGCACGGATAACCAAGGGAATCAGAAAACCATTCAAGGTATCCCTAAGAAAGTTTCCGTAAGACAGATATCTTCCTTACAAGCTAAGAAATGCGTAAGGAAGGGTTGTAAACTCTTTGCAATCAACATTCGAACCGTAGAAACTGATAGGGAACAGAAGATTGAAGACTTCCCAGTCCTTGTAGAATTCAAGGATGTATTTCCCGAGGAAATACCGGGGCTACCGCCCAAACGAGACCTAGATTTATCCATATAGTTAACACCCGGTTCTGTACCAGTTTCCAAAGCCCCTTGCCACATGAGTCCACCCGAATTAGTGGAACTCAAACTTCAACTGCAAGATTTGATCGAGAAAGTGTTGATGTATATGTAACTTCGGAATGTATTTCATATATGTATATTGTATTCCTATAGAGATGTTATTATTCCTCTATACGGAAGTGTCGCCATTTATATTGTAAGTGTCGTAACTTATACTTGATGGGTTATTAGACCACCTTGATGGGGTCGGCCCTGTATAAGTCATATGGGTTAAAGGGTTATTAGACCACCCTATTGGAGATCGGCCCTGTCAGCATTATGTTATGTGGTTAAGTTGAGGCCGACCTAGTAAAGGTTATTAGGCAAGTCAAGTCAAGTATAATTAGAGTGCGGGAGGCACTCTATTTGATCATTTTTTTCACATTCTCACTTATACTCTCATTGGAGAGTGGCGCACTAGTGGAGGAGGAAAAGCTGCTACTAGGAGACTATCTCTTATGCTTGGGTTTTGTATCATTGCTCTATCTATCTTTGAGGAAGTTATTGGGGTTTTTCACCTTTATGGTTTTCCCCAAGGAAACTCTGTGTGTCTATTGTCTCTTGTGATTGCTTCTTTTGATTGATATGTTGTACATGTTATTCTCTCAGTTAAGATCCTAGATCATATTGAATTGATGCTCAAAAATTAACATGGTATTAGAGCTAACCTGAGAAGAAGACACTATGCAGTTACAGAAGCTAGGGATTCTTGTTTATTGGGTTTCTCTCCATGGATCTTGAAAGGCAGTAGGGTATTTTGACTCTCCTTAGCAAGGCGCATCTTTCTGTCCAATCAGAATTCAATTCTGAGCCTTTCAGTTTTGGCCCTAAAAATTAGGGTTTTCACAAAAAGTGGAATTTATGAAATCTGAGACCATGGCTGGATGCTCCTCAGAAAAATTGAAGTTTAGAGATTTGGATCGAACTTTTTGGTTGGGTGAATCTCTGGGAAAATCAAACCCTAGTTTGGGGTCCTGTCTAGTGAACCCGGAAATTAGGGCTTCTGCAAATTTGGAATTTCTTAAATCTGAGACCATGTCTGCAAGATCCTCTGAAAAATCGAATTTTAGAGACCAAGATCGAACTTTTTGGATGGGTGAAGCTCCAGGAAAATCAAACCCTAATTCAGGGTCCTCCCTAGTGAATACAGAAGTTTGAAAAGCAAATTTGAGGGGTGAAACTTTGTAGTTTTCAAATTTTGAGTATACCAACTTAATCAGCTCATCAAGGCGCATCTTTCTATGCTTTCAGAAGTTTGAAATTCAAAGTTTGAATTTTTAGGGTTTCTCTGACAAACTCTAATCCAGCTCCAGATCCAGATTTCTGCAAATCAAGTGGTAATACCTAAATCTTTTCTATTTCCATTTGAAGTACTCTTTAAAAATTTCTCACCACACCAATCTTGAGGATAAGCTTGAAGAGGATGATAACTTCCGAGCATGGAAGTATAGGATTGGGTTAATCCTAGAAGAGAATGAGTTGGACACTTACACAAGTGAAGAGGTTCCCGTTCCAGAGGGAGATGAGACTAAGGATTCACACAAGAAGAACTTGGTCAAATCCAAGAGAATCATTGTTGATTCTATTAAGGACTATCTCATACCCCATGTGTCTTCCCTAAGGACACCTAAGGAGATGTTTGATTCCTTGACCAAGCTATTTGAAGGGAAGAACATAAATCGGAAGATGACATTAAGGAATCAACTAAACAACATCCAGATCCAGAATGCAGAGACCATGTGGTCTTACTCTTTAAGGGTCTCCTAGATAAAAGAACAACTTGAAGCTGTAGAGAATGGAGGAGTGGTAATGACCACTTTTAATGGCCTTCCTAGGTCATGGGATTCCTTCATCCAAGGAATTTGTGCTAGGAAGAAACTTATCTCTTTCAGCAGGCTGTGAGAAGAATTCTCACAGGGAGAAGCTCGGATTATAGCTCGAGAAGAAAAGATGGGGAATGAAGATCAAGCTCTCGCAACACATACCAAGGAGAGGACACTTTTCCTCAAATTGTCCTAAGAACAAAAGGAACAACAACAACAACAACTACAAGCAATCTGACAGGTATGACTTACAGGTATGTTTTGAAATTTGTTCATGATTAAGTTTATAATATGATTGTCTTCATGTTATTGAGTTTAGTAACAATCTTGTTTAATTTTAGACTTGTCTTATCACCCTAGTATGAATGCATGATAGAAGACATTCATTGGTTAGGGTTATAACACTTATGATTGTATTATGATTGTACTAATGCACTGTGGTGTTGTATGAGGAGAATGTTATCCGCTAACATGAATGTACAAATCAAGTCCTAGATCAAGACCATAGTGACATTAAGACAAAGACTCATCCATAGTCATGGATCACATAGAGGTATGTATCATTTGGTTCTACAATGGTTAAATTATGAGTTATGCAAGTCATTGAAGAGAACAAGAAAAACATTGCTAGACATAACCAGCAAATATGATGACCAGGTATGTTTTTTCCTATATCAAGTTAGAATCCTACCCTATGTAAGGATCTTATGCTTTTGTATGATTGATAATGATTACTCATGAAGTTACAAGTTTGAGTAATCTAGGGTTTATGTATATTATGTTCCTTACTTTGATTAATGATATGACTAACCAGAAAAGTCTTATATAAACCTTGAATACTAATGCTTATTATTTGTGTTTGAAATGATCAAGACTATACATGTTTAAGATTATTGTGTTTTGATAGTATTAATATTATACTAATGAATGTATGATTATGTATGAGATCTCGAGGATAACACAATGATGATACTAGTAAGCATGCATAGGGATCGAGGATGGACATAAGTTCAAGGACAGGTAATCCAGGAAGCAAAGATCAAGAGGGAGCACACTCCAGTAGTTCCTGCAAGGAAGCAAAGATTGAGAGGGAGTCCACCCAACAAACAAACAAAGATAAGTATTTGAATTGTCATTTCTTGTATATTTGATTGTTTAAATAATATTGTTCAATGATGTATGTACTTATGTTCCTAGACTTAGGTTGTGTATATTAGAATAATTGCATTAATGAACAGGATACCACTAATATGCATGTAATGGGTAAGTGGCCTATGGCACTGTAAAACATTCCATTGCTACTTATCTAGAATGAAACCTCTTTGCTGACATGTTGGGAGTTGTGCACACTCTTAACAATGTTCTGGTAGAGATTGGAAGGCATCTAAAAAGTTATGGGATATGGATAAATGTTGTATTGAAGCATTGGCTAAATTAATTGCATGACTATATGACATATTTCTTTATGTGTAAGAATTTGCTCTGAAAACTATGAGATGTTTCTAATCATGCAATTTAACTTGTCTTGTAGGAAAGATCGTATACCATCACCTACAAAAGAAGGACTACAACATTTACTCCAGCAACAAAGCTATCTATTGAAGAATCTGAAGTTCCCAGGATCCGGGATGAAGTAATGATTGCAGAGTACCAGTCGATCATGAAGAATGATGTTTGGAATGTGGTCCCAAGACCTGAAGGGAAGTCTATTGTGACTTCCAAGTGGATCTATAAGATCAAGCATGCTGCAGTTGGTAGCATAGAGAAATACAAAACGAGATTTGTAGCTCGTGGCTTCTCCCAGAAAGAGAGAATAGAATATGAAGAGACTTTGGCTCCAGTATCTAGGTACACTTCCATCAGATCAGTACTTGCCCTGGATGCAGTGATGAAATGGAAGATACACCAAATGGATGTCAAGACAACTTTCTTGAATGGTGTAGTCGAGGAGGAAGTGTACGTGGAGCAGCCACTTGGTTTTGAGACACATGACAGAGAGTCATATATTTGCAGATTGAAGAAAGCCTTGTATGGCTTGAAGCAAGCTCCTAGAACTTAGTATGGTAGGATAGACAGCTTTCTATCCAGTTTGGGCTTTACCAAGAGTAAAGCGGATTCCAACCTTTACTACAAGGTTGAGAAAGGCAATCCAGTGATACTACTATTATATGTGGATGACCTGTTTGTTACAGGTGAGGATAGATTGATTGCCGACACGAAGAGGAAGCTTGTTGCCAAGTTCGAGTTGAAGGACTTGGGTATGATACATTACTTTCTAGATATGGAGGTGTGGCAGAGTGCAGATGGAATCTTCCTTGGACAAGGGAAGTATGCAATAGAGATCCTGAAGTGGTTTCGGGATGATGGACTGCAAGGCCATGGCCACACCTATGGCATCAAACCTGAAGTTTCTGTGTGATGCTTCATCTGAGCTGGTTGATGTCACAGTGTATCGTCAGATGATTGGGTCCTTGATGTACCTAATGAACACGAGACCAGATATTTGCTTTGCGGTGAACACATTGAGCCAGTTCCTGACAGATCCGATAAATGTTCACCTGGTTGTTGTAAAGCATATTTTGAGGTACCTGAAGGGTACAATTGATTATGGGCTCAAGTATGATGCAAATCAAAAGTTTAACCTGCACAGTTATGTTGATTCGGACTGGGCAAGCAGTACTGCAGATAGAAAGAGCACTTATGGGTGTTGTTTCAGTATGGGATCAGGTGTGATCTCTTGGTTTAGCAGGAAGCAGTCCTGCGTAGCACTAAGTACAGTCATGGCAGAGTATGTTGCAGCTTGTTCAGCTAGTTGTGAGGCAGTATGGCTTCAGAAGCTACTGTCTGAGCTATTTGATCTCTCATTGGATGATACTGGTATATTTTGTGACAACCAGAGTTGTGTGAAGCTATCTAAGAACCTGGTGTTCCACAACAGGTCGAAGCACATTGAGATCAAATATTACTATATCAGGGATATGGTGCAGAGAGGAGCAGTGAAGCTCCTGTATGTTGCAACGGATGAACAAGTTGCAGATGTGTTGACGAAACCACTAGCCAGAGTGAAGTTTGAGTACTTCAGAGAGAGGCTTGGTGTTCTTCAGATTGACGACACTTCGAGGAAGAAGTGATGGACACATTTGCAGGAGCCATTCCAAGCATGGTGAAAGGAAGATCCTTCCCATGGCTATGGATGTAAGCGCTATGTGATGAGCATCAGGACGATGCTCCAGTTATTGTATTTGTATATGCATCATGTTGGATGCTTTGATCAGTTTGATCATGTATTTGTATATGCATCATGTTGGATGCCTTGATCAGGTAGATCATGTACTTATGTATGTATCAGGTGGATGCATTGTATGATTGGGTAGATCGTGTACTTATGTATGTATCAGGTGGATGCATTGTATGATGGGGTAGATCATGTACTTATGTATGTATCAGGTGGATGCATTATATATATCAGGTAGATGCATTGTATGATTAGGTGGATCATGTATGATGATATGTATCAGGTAGATAATTTGTATGCATCATATGGATATATTGTTTGATCAGGATGATCACAGATGCCGAGCTTCAGGATGTTGCTCCAGATGATATGCATCAAGATGATGTTATGGTGTTGATCAGGATGATCACAAATGACGAGCTTTAGGATGTTTCTCTAGATGATATGCATCAGGATGATGCTATGATGATGATTAGGATGATCACAGATGACGAGCTTCAGTATGTTGCTCCAAATGATATGCATCAGGATGATGCTATGATGATGATCAGGTTGATCATGTGATGATGTACATCAGGATGATGTATGGTGAGTATCAGGTTGATACTCTATGGCCGTGGACATGTTGTGCAGGTAGCATAGAAAAGATCCTTTAAAATCTGGACAGGTAGAGCGGTGTGCTCGTAACAGCCTGGGATGCTATATTGAGATCCAGACAGGTAGAGCGGTGTGTTCATAACATCCTGGGATGCTCTGAGTAGGTTTTGCTATAGTTTCGCATAGAAAAGATCCTTTAAAATTTGGACAGGTAGAGCGGTGTGCTCGTAACATCCTAGGATGCTCTATCGAGATCCAGACAGGTAGAGCAGTGAGCTCGTAACATCCTGGGATGCTCTGAGTAGGTTTTGCGAAAGTTCACATAGAAAAGATCCTTTAAAATCCAGACAGGTAAAGCGATGTGCTCGTAACATCCTAGGATGCTCTATCGAGATCGGGACAGGTAGAGCGGTGTGCTCGTAACATCTTGGGATGCTCTGAGTAGGTTTTGTGAAGGTCAACATGTAAAAGATCCTATAGTCTGCGCAAGGTTTTGTTGACGCACGTAATCAGTCCTAGGTTCCACAGTATGGCCACTAATGATGAAGACCTACAGGTGGTGGGCCTACATCCAGTATGAAAAAGGACTGGCTCTGTAGAACTTCCTATGACAAGTAGTTCAGAGATTGATTGAGATAGCAGCAGTCGTGACGATGATGATGATCTAGTGACGATGATCCAGAGAAGAAGACTTGTGCTTGCAGATATGTGTCGAGAAATACCTTCCAAGTTAAGAGGGAGTGTTGATGTATATGTAACTTCAGAATGTATTTCATATATGTATATTTTATTCCTATAGAGATGTTATTATTCGTTTATATGGAAGTGTCGTCATCTATATTGTAAGTGTCGTAACTTATACTTAATGGGTTATTAGACCACCTTGATGGGGTCGGCCCTGTATAATTCATGTGGGTTAAAGGGTTATTAGACCACCCTATTGGGGGTCGGCCCTATCAGCATTATGTTATGTGGTTAAGTTGAGGCCGACCTAGTAAAGGTTATAGGCAAGTCAAGTCAAGTATAAATAGAGTGCGGGAGGCACTCTATTTGATCATTGTTTTCACATTCTCACTTATACTCTCATTGGAGAGTGGCGCACTAGTGGAGGAGGATAAGTTGTTGCTAGGAGACTATCTTTTATGCTTGGGTTTTGTATCATTGCTTTGTCTATCTCTAAGGAAGTTATTGAGGTTTTTCACCTTTATGGTTTTCCCCAAGGAAACTCTGTGTGTCTATTGTCTCTTGTGATTGCTTCTTTTGATTGATATGTTGTACATGTTATTCTCTCGGTTAAGATCCTAGATCATATTGAATTGATGCTCAAAAATTAACAGAAAGGTTATATCTGACCTAGTGTGTCTCCTTGGGGGGCACAGGGGCTTCACTCAATAAACCGCTATCATAACACATTCGTTCGTGGAATATGAAACAATACCCCTAATTTCACTAAATATTGGAAAATACCTTCCAAAATCGTTTTTTTTAACCCCCTCCCAATATGCCTTCCCAATTTAAAAAAAAAAAAACTATTTTCACTATATATTGTATTTATCATTTTTTTCATTAACATTTTTTATACCCCTTTGTATTTGTACCTAATATATTGATATGATACCCCTCTTATGACCCCACATGCATTCTACAATGCACCTTGCTTCTTTCGATATATATTGTGGATGCACATTACTTCACCCACAATGCAATTACTCAACCACATATCATTATGATTTGCAACATCTAATGGTCTAACGAAGAGATAGGAGATCACTTCTTGTATGTCACTAGAGCCAATGCACATAGTACAACATTTAGATTGCATGTTGCAATTCCCCAATCGTTGACTAAGCCTATTGTGGGCTAGGTATCCAAGCCCCTAGGGCCTGTAACAAGCTCTAGGAGGCTGACTAAACCTCCCAAGGCCTGCAATAGGCACGAGTGGTTGGGTATTCAAGCCCCCAAGGCCTATCGAGGGCCTATAATAGGACCTGGAGGCTTAGAGCCTCCCAAGGCTATTGGTAACAACTGGCTGAGTGCTATTGGTAACAATTGGCTTTCAATGACCACTGTCTCTCGACTATGATCGACTGGAAACCCACTTCACCACGAAACCCCCTGGCCTCAAGACGTGATTTCCCTATGTACTGGTAAGCCCGAGCCTTGCCTCAACCCGATTTCTCATCTGGCCGTAATCCCGCCATCTCCATTTGGCGGATATTTGTCAACCCGCCCATATAAAAAAGACCCCAAAGTATTTTTGTATTGTTACATTAAATAAAAAAAACCTTTGCCCCTTCATATATAAGCAATATAATTTTTAGATTTTCATGAATATTTAATACCGCAATATGAATGAACATGGTATTATATTGCCTTCTAGTGAAGCCCCCGTGTTGGGGGGCAGCAATACTCTTTGTCAAGAAGAAGGACGGGACGATGCGAATGTGCATCGATTACCGCCAACTCAACAAATTGACCATCAAGAACCGTTACCCACTCCCTAGAATTGATGACTTGTTTGATCAAGTCAAAGGAGCGAAGATCTTCTCAAAGATCAACCTACGGTCCGGATATCACCAAGTGAGAATCCGTGATGAAGACATCAATAAGACTGCATTCCGAACCCGATATGGCCATTACGAGTTTGTGGTCATGCCTTTCAGACTGACTAACGCACCTGCCAAATTTATGTGCATGATGAACAACATCTTTATTAAATACCTAGACAAGTTCATTCTAGTCTTCATCGACGACATTATGATCTACTCCAAGAATGAAGAAGAACACGAAGAACATCTCCGGCTAGTATTATGAATACTGCGAGAACATCAACTATACGCTAATTTTAGCAAGTGTGACTTCTACAAACCCTAGATACAGTAACTAGGGCACATCATTTCGGAGAAAGGGATAGCAGTCGAACCTGAGAAGATTAAAGCCATGGAGGAATGGCATACCCCCACATGTGTAACCGACATAAGATCATTCCTAGGGTTTCCTGGGTACTATCGGAATTTCATTGAGAACTTCTCCCTCATTGCTTGTCCTATGATAGCCTTGCAAAAAAAGACCACCAAATTTCTTTGGACGGAAAAATGCGAAGAAAGTTTCCAAAATTTGAAACAACTTTTGACTAGTGCACCCATCCTGTGGATTGTTGACCTCGATGGGGACTTCGTAGTTTGCACAAATGCAAGCAAGGAAGGGCTCGGTGGATTCCTTGTGCAAAATGACTTCGCTATCTGTTACGAGTCAAGGAATTTAAAGGAACACGAACAGAACTACCCCACACACGATCTTGAACTAGCCGCCATTATCCATGCCTTAAAGATGTGGAGGCACTATCTTATGGGAAAGAAGTTCCTATAAAAGATGGAAAACATGAGTCTAAAGTAATTATTTGACCAACCGGACCTAAATGTCAGACAAGCCAGGTGGCTAGCCTTCCTTAGTGAGTACCACTTCGAACTAAAACACATAAATGGAAAGGAGAACAAGATCTTCGACGCTTTAAGTCGACGGGACCATATGATATATGAGGTGACCGTGAGTCAAACTGACTCAGATTTACGCCACCGAATTAGGACGGCATGTCAAAGTGACCGGTTCTATATCGAAATCCTTAAAAAGATCAAAGAGGATAGGTTATTCCAACAACAAAAGGAGTATAAGATAGACGAGTCGGGACTGCTATGGTCAAAAGAGAGACTTTATGTTCCAAAAAGCAGAGACATCAAACCTAACATCCTCACTGAATTCCACCAGAAACCCTATTCGGGACATCCCGGATATCAAAAGATGATATCGGCAGTAAAGAAACACTTATTTTGGCCTAAATTGAAAGCCAGCATAGCTTTATTCATTGCTAAGTGCCAAGAGTGTCAGCTGGTCAAAGCAGAACACCAGCACCCTTCAGGACTACTAAAACCTTTACCCATTCCAGAGTGGAAGTGGGAGGTCATCAATATGGACTTCATCACGGGTTTACCCAAAAGTAAGAGGCAGAATGACTCCATCTTTGTAGTAGTAGACAAGTTATCCAAGGCAACACATTTTATACCAGTAAAGTCTACCTACAAAGCCGTTCACATCGCGGAGATCTTCCTTAAGGATATTTTTCGATTGCATGGGGTACCCAAGGCAATCATTTCCAATCGAGATACGAATTTCACTAGCAAATTCTGGAGGGCATTGTTCTCCGGTTTGGAGACACAACTACAATTCAGTACCGCATACAATCCCCAAACCGGCGGACAAATGGAATGAGTAAACCAAATCCTTGAGGATATGCTAAAGATGTATGTCATGAACAACCCCACCAAATGGGAAGATTATTTGCACCTCGCATAGTTTGCTTACAACAACGGATACCAAACTTTTGCTAAGATGAGCCCTTTTGAGGTACTCTACGGCAGGAAATGTCGGACACCCGTGACTTGGGATAGTCCGGTAGACAGACTTATGTTAGGCCCCGACTTACTAAAAGAATTGGAGCAACTAGTTTCCAAGGTACAACAAAACTTGAAGGAGGCACAAGACCGCCAAAAGAATTATGCGGATAAGAAAAGAAAAGACAAAGACTACCAAGTCAGCGAACATGTTTTCCTAAAAGTGAAGGCAAAACGAAGCTCTTTGAGCTTGGGATGATGCGGAAAACTAGCCCCCAGGTTTTGTGGACCTTTTGAGATACTAGCCAAGAAGGGCCCAGTAGCATATGAGTTAGCCTTACCAGCTCATGTAAAAGTTCATAATGTTTTTCATGCATCATTATCAAAAAAATATGTATACGATACTAAACATGTAATTGATTGGTCCTTATTACAGGTGGAGCCCGAAGGGGAATTGATGCCGGAACCACTCCATATTCTGGACAAGAGAGAGGTGCAGCTTAGAAGAAGTACGATCACCCAGCTAAAAATGTAATGGAGGCACTTCGGACCAGAGGAGGCTACTTGGGAAAATGAGGCAACCATGAAAGAGGCATACACCGCCTTGTTTCATGACTTCATTTCTAGTCCCTAGAACACCGGGATGGTGTTGTTTTTAAGCGGGGAGGGATGTAATATCCCGAATTTTGGACTAACTATTTATGATGTTATATTGATCCCACAGCGCCAACACATATGATTTATTTTGATTATTGGGCATAAGCCCTAGCACTCATGATTTATTCTTTTATAGACTGACATATTGGGCGTGGACCCTGACTGACTTCATTATTGAGTATATACTGGGCAAGGAAGCCCTAATGGTTTGATTTATGTTTTCATCATATGACTTGGGTACCAACCCTAATATACTGAGATGACCTTTTTGTTACATACTGTGCAGAGTTATGATTTACATGAGTGACTTATATGGTGTGTTGAGCATGGACTCAGGAACACACAGATGACCTACGTACTGGGCATAAGCCCCGATGTACCTAGAGGATTTTATTATGTACTGGGTGTAAACCTCGACGTACATTGAGTGTTGGGCATAAGCCCTAGAGCACTCCAAGCTTGATAAATGAATACCGGATCCGAGGCCACTTAAATATTCTAGATGTGCTTCACAACCACATTCTAGTACTAGTGTTGAGCAGGAGGCTTTGGAATTGCACAAGCGTAACGCCCATGTGAGAGTCTTGAGTTAAAACTCTGAAGAGCACTCGGGGTTACTGGATCTTAAAAGTGTTGAGTCGAGAAGACTCTGAATAGCACTTCTAGTCATCACATTATTTAAATTGGTTAAATGAATCATTTTCTATCTATCATCAAGTATTGCAGGAACTACAATGTTAAACGAGGGAATCCAACATGCAAGAGAGAGACCTAGAGGTACCTAACCAAGCCAACTATCCAAAGCTTACCAAAAAGACTCGCCCAAAGAGTTGGGCCTTGTACTTAATATGGAGAAGAAATATTATGATATATAACTAAATAAATCAAAGGAAAGTTCCATAACTAAACTATTGAATAATTAAATTTAAATATTCTTACGTGAATGACATGCATAAAGGTATGCATAAAATAATTATCACATTTCTATATATACTATTAAATATTATTAATAGTATCACTAATTGTATTATTAATATTAGTAATAGTATAATTATTATTATTATTAATTAAGATTTATTATTATTTCTATTTAAGAAATAATTTAAGTTACAACAAGTAAAGGTCCCAGTTAAACAAGGAGTAAATATTTAAGTAAACATATTTTAAAGATATTATATTTCAAATTTAAGTAAAAACTAATTATTATTATTATTATTACTCAAACAGCTTTATTCCAAACAAAGACTCACCTATATAAAGGAGGGAAGACCCCAAGAGAGGGGATATTTTTGCTACAATCATTCTCTCAAATAGAAGAGAATTATTTTGCAGAACTGAAGCAGCCCATTATTAAAAACTCCAGATCTGTATCAGCACTTGAACATAGGGCCTCTACTTCTCCTATTGCATGTTGGAACCAGCTCGGGGGGATCCAGATAAGACCAGGAACGGTCTAAGGGTCATGGTTGGGTGGAATGTGGTAGTCCCAAAGTTATCTAGTTAAAATCCATCCTAGAGGTCAGCTAAATTCACACAATTGTTTTCCTTAATTAGTGTTTGGGTGTGCAGGTTCAACAAAGAAGGATCCAGCTGCAATAACCAAGTATGAATCATGATTTTCTTTCATTTCAGTTTAAATAAAGATCTAGGAATTTTAAGGTAGGATTTATATGCTACATTTATGATATGAATTTTAATTATTTTCTGTCATAGAGCAAGGGCCAATGGGCATAGGCTCCCAGGTTTATTTTCTTTAAAGATAAGCATTCAAATTACCATTTCTGTAAAATTCCCTTAAAGTATTCTGCCCTAAATATTTTGAAGGTCTAGCCGGGCTAGCTTTGCTCGCCTGTGCTAGACAACGATCCTTTTCAAATTAAAGTATTAGAATTTCAACTCTCGAAAAATGTTATTGAAATCATATTTCTTCTAAAAACCTGAGTGCTGAAATTACTATTTATTCTTGCACTTAAGCTAGGGTTTAATTCTTTTAATTCTTTTAACTCTGTTAAATTCCTTGTAATTCTTGAAACGCAATTCATACAAATCGTTGGACAGACTAAACCAAAGAAAAATAACCATACGATTTATCCTTCATTGGAAACCAATACAAACAGAGTTTTGGTAAAACATGGGTTTCAAATATCAAACCCCACTGCCATCATTTGAAACATAGGATCATTGACTTCATGCATAGACATGCAAGTAAACATAAATCGCAGACATAGTCAGAGGTTTTCATTTTAACCATTAGTATTATAATTTTTCCCCAGGCCATACAAAAACGATTCCTGCAATATCGAAATCTAGTATTTCAACTTAGCCTTGCTTTCAGATTCATTATCAACAACATTGAAATAAATACAGTGCCTAAACCTACCAGATTTCAAGAAAACCATAAAACACGACTTGTATCCTCTAGCTAGGGCTTTCACATTTATCTTAGTCTACCCAACATGAGTCATTTTCTTACCCACGCAAAGCCACAAACTACAGTCAGCATCCAACGCGTTCCTAAACTACAAATTGCTAATCTAAAAACCCTTAACCATTACAGAGAAAAAATCCACGATTCGCACAGGTTTAGTTAATCCAAATATTTAACCACAAACCCCAAAGGGGAAATGCATTTAAACATAGAGCTATGACATTGACAAAGTAGAGTATACACTCCCATTTAATTAGTCACTATACATCAAAATCAAAACGCAGAGCAAGTATCCACATCCTTAAATCAAGAGAGGACGTTTTCCAATCCGTAAACGTTAAACATTTTAACTCACCACACGGGCTTTCCCTCATTAAAACTCCAGAGAAGTACTCCCTTCCAATTTCATTCCAAAAATCAACAAGGGAAAATTTACAGAACCATACAAACCCACTAACGCAGAAACTCTGAGTTTTTCCTCATCAAACACCACCCTTACATCATAGCTTCAAACCCCACATAGACCAGGGCGTTTGCATAAATAGTTCCCATATCTACAAATGCCTAGGGAAAAGAAAACGTCCCACTCATAAACGTAGGACTCTTACAGTGAGCCATAAGGTACATAACGACTTTCAAAAATGCTCATAAACAAACACCGAACCTCCAAACCAATTAAGAGAGAGGAAGGAATGAGTGCTTGCAGGAACCAGGCTTACCAACTCACGCAAGTTCCAGGTCTACTATCACCATAAAGACCAAGTAGAGAGTGCCATGCGTTTTGAACCTGCCATGAGAATACGAAAGGAACCACAAGATTAAAACCAGGGTCTTTACATGGAAACATCAAATTGCAAATGAGAAAGGCTGCGAGGATATTGATTTGGTTACCTGCCAGTAGAACACGCAGAATATTTCCCTTCTCCTCACCATCATCGTTGCGTTGGCACTGACCATGAGCATAGCTCAGGTCAGGGCACCCCAAAACTTGAAGTATGAAATGAAAATGCTAAACCCTGAAGGCATTCAACGCTTAACTTTCCCCTAGGTTGGTTTGATCCACATGATTTTCTGAGTGAGCATTAAATGCCATAGCTAGCATCCACTAGCGCAACCCTTGTCATTACTCTATAGTTTAGGGTAAGTATTTAAGTGGTTCACCCAAGCTCGATTTTTGTTAGGTCTTGACCTTTCATTTTCCAGATAATTTAGCCTTTAGGCCCCTTTGTCCTCCTCGGCCAAGGTCATAGTACTTAGTAGAGTCTAGGTGATTTAGGTTTGGGTCCCTTATCTTCAAACCTGCAAATGGAAATTTAGAAATGCTTTAGCAAGATAATTTTGCTAAGTAAGCCCTGCATGATCAAACATCCATTCCTTACCCATCCACCGCCCTGCGAGTAAGATGGGTCAAATGCATTTCAAGACATTCTTACTATCCTTAGAAAAGTCCATCAGAACTGAGTATAAGATATAAACACATACCAACTTTAAAGATCATTACTAGCATACATTTGAGATTTTAACCAAATCACTATGGAAAACATTAGTGTGGTACAACGGGAAATGGAAACATCTAACACACAAGCACTGACATAAACTTTCCAGCATTTAAGACATTCTGATTTTATTACATATTTAGACATTATCATTAATAGCTGAAAAATTTTAAATTTTTACTATTTAGGGACATTACATGGAAGATTTGCATCTTGAATAGTTAGATGTAAAAACAACCTTTCTCCATGTGGATTTGGAGGAAGAAATTTATATGCAGCGGCCACAGGGGTATGAGGTCAAAGGGAAGGAGAATTTAGTATGCAAATTGAAGAAGAGTTTGTATGGCCTAAAGCAAGCTCCAAGGCATTGGTATTTAAAATTTGACAGGTTTATGACAAAACAAGGTTATAGTAGATGTCATTCTAACCACTATGTTTATTTCAAGAGGCTAGATAATAGAAGATATATTATCTTGTTATTGTATGTGGATGACATGCTTGTTGCAGGGTCTAACATGCAGGATATAAATGTGCTCAAAAAGAAGTTATCTAATTCATTTCCGATGAAGGATTTGGGTGTTGCAAATAAAATCCTTGGTATGAGAATAACAAGAGACAGGAAAAATCGCAAATTGACATTGTCTCAAGGTGAGTACATAGAAAAGGTGTTGGAGAGGTTTAGAATGCAAAATGAAAAACTAGTTAGTACACCTTTGGCCAGCAATTTCAAACTAAGCAAGGAGATGTGTCCCAAGACATGGGAAGAGATAGACTACATGTCCAAGGTTCCATATTTATCAGCAATTGGCAGCTTGATGTATCCAATGGTGTGCACAAGAACATGAATGGCACATGCAGTGGGAGTTGTGAGCAGGTATATGAACAATCTAGGTAAAGAACATTGGAAGGCAATATAGTGGATTATCAAGCATTTGAGTGGTACTACCACTCATGCATTATGTTTTGCATATTCAGACACTATTCTACAGGGATATGTTGATGCAGATATGGCAGGTGATAAAAATAGCAGGAGGAGCACCACATGGTATGTCTTTACCATAGGAGGAACAACAATAAGCTGGATTTCGAAACTGCAAAAGGTTGTTTCACTTTCAACAACGAAAGAAGAGTATGTTGTTGCTACAGAGGCTAGTAAAGAGATGATTTGGTTGAAAAGGTTCATGGAGGAATTGGGTAAGAAGCATAAGAATAGAAATTTGTACAGTGATAGCCAAAGTGCCATTCATCTTGCAAAGAAATCAATCTTCCATTCTAAGACTAAACATATGCAGCTCAAGTACCATTTCATACGGTCTGTTCTGGAAGATGAATTGTTGAAGCTGAAAAAGATACACACTAGCCAGAATCCTGCAGACATGTTGACAAAGGTAGTAACGAGAGAGAAATTGAGTTCCTGCTCAATTTCAGTTGGCCTTCAAGCATGAAGGTGAAGATGAGAAATTTTCCAGGTCTAACGTTTGGAGCATATTCCAACAGATGCAGTGGTGGTGGAGTTGTTGTAATCAGTCTCCAAGAGGGAGATTGTTGGTCGTGGAGCTTGATATTCCTTATTCAGAGGTCATTTTTCAGCCGTGTCTGGATCCTAGCCCGTGATGGGGGGGTTTGGGTGGTATTTACCCCCCAATATAGTCGTCATGGGGGTCCACCAGGGTGGCAACTACATTTTAGGATCCCCCATGGCGAGGGTTAGAGGGAAGCACCCCCATTGCGAAAATTTCAGAAAAAATGTCTTGTGAAATGTTGTAATTTCATAGTCATAACTTGGTCAATAATGGGTGATTTACGGGTCCATAGTATTAAGTGTCCCATAGTATTTTCCCATGGTAATACCTCTTTAAAAAGAAGGCATTGTAATACGGATGTGTATGGTAGTATTGTAAATATATTTACGATTATGTAAGAGAGACTGTGAGAGAGTGAAGAGGAAGTTGCAATGGATGTACTGCAGGTTGTATCCCTTCATTTGTTGGATGGTATAATAATAAAATGACTAACAATTTATCCGCGGATGTAGCCCAAATTGGGTGAACCACGTCTATTGGTGTCTCTCTTGTATTATTTTTATATGATGTATATTTGCATTTTGTTTATTGCTATTGCTCTGCGATCCTGTTTTTCTAACAATTGGTATCAGAGTCAAAGGTCTATTCGGCAGATAAACTTGCAGGAAAGAAGGGTTCCTAGTTCGAATGGGGGAAATGGCGGAAGAAGAAAAGTTTAAGTTCGAGAAATTTAACGGCCAAAACTACCCGGTTATGGAAGATGAAAATGGAGGACTATATGTACCAGAAGGATCTATTCCTACCGTTGGGAGGAAAAGAAAAAATGCTGGCGACTATGAAGGACGAAGAATGGGATGTTCTTGACAGAAAGGAACTGGAAACAATACGGCTGTGCCTGACTTCATCGATGGCTTTCAATATATCAAAAGAAAAGACAACGAAGGGCCATATGAGCGCATTGGGTAAACTGTATGAAAAACCCTCGGCCTCCTACGAGGTATTTCTAATGAAGCGTTTATTTAATATGAAGATGTCAGAAGGTGGATCTGTTGTTGATCATTTAAATAAAACTTTGCATGCAATCTCATACACCTTGCACACTCCATGATCATCATATTCATCCTTTCTGACACACCATTTTCTGAGCACTTTTGGTTGTGAAGCATTTGTCCATATTGACAAAGAAAATAGAACAAAGATTGAAGCTAAATCCAAGAAGTGTGCCTTTATTGGATACGGGGATGTTGATTTTTGTTATCGCTTATGGGATTTTGAAAATAACAAAATCATTAGGAGTAGAGATGTGATATTCAAGGAAAAGGTCATGTATAAAGATCAGTTGTAGGGAAAGAAGCGGGAAAAGGAAAACACAGAGTGCATAGTGCTTGATGAAATCAAAGAAAATGAAGTTTCAAAGGTGCCGAAAAATCAAGAACAGCAACAAGTACCTCAAACTCCTACAATTGTTAGAAGATCTTCCAGGTTAAGTAGACCCCCTGAACGACACTCTCCTTTACTGTATTATTTATTAATGACTGATTCTAGTAAACCAAAATGTTATGAAGAAGCAATGCAGGTATAAACTAGAAAGAAGTGGGAGGAAGGCATGAATGAAGAGATGGACTCATTGGTAAGAAACCAAACTTGGGATTTGGTTCAGTTGTATGCAGGTAAAAGAGCATTGCAGAATAAATGGGTTTACAGGTTGAAGCAAGAAGATGGAGGAAAGAAGCAGTACAAGGCCAGACTTGTTGTAAAGGGGTTTGCACAAAAGAAAGGTATATATTTTGATGAAATATTTTGTTATGTCGTTAAAATGACTTCAATTATAACTAGTTTAAGTCTAGTGGCGGTGGAAGATTTGCATCTTGAACGGTTAGATGTAAAAACAACCTTTCTCCATGGGGATTTGGAGGAAGAGATTTATATGCAGCGACCACAGGGGTATGAGGTCAAAGTGAAGGAGAATTTAGTATGCGGGTTGAAGAAGGGCTTGTATGGCCTGAAGCAAGCTTCAAGGACTTGGTATTTAAAATTTGGCAGGTTTATGATAGAACAAGGTTATAGTAGATGTCATTCTGACCATTGTGTTTATTTCAAAAGCCTAGATAATGAAAGATATATTATCTTGGTATTGTATGTGGATGGCATGCTTGTTGCAGGGTCTAACATGCAGGATATAAATGTGCTCAAAAAGAAGTTAGCTAATTCATTTGCGATGAGGATTTGGGTGCTGCAAAGCAAATCCTTTGTATGAGAATAACAAGAGACAAGAAAAATCGCAAATTGACATTGTCTCATGAGGGTGAGTACATAGAAAAGGTGTTGGAGAGGTTTAGAATGCAAAATGCAAAACCAGTTAGTACACCTTTGGCCAGCCATTTCAAATTAAGCAAGAATATGTGTCCCAAGACACAGGAAGAGATAGACTACATGTCCAGGGTTCCCTATTCATCAACAATTGGCAGCTTGATGTATGCCATAGTGTGCACAAGCCCAGATATTCCACATGCAGTGGGAGTTGTGAGCAGGTATATGAACAATCCAGGTAAAGAACATTCGAAGGCAGTACAGTGGATTTTCAAGTATTTTAGAGGTACTACCACTCATGCATTATGTTTTGTAGGTTCAGACATTATTTTACAGAGATATGTTGATGCATATATGGCAGGTGATAAAGATAGCATGTGAAGCACCACTGGGTATGTCTTTACTGTAGGTGGAACAACAGTAAGTTGGATTTCTAAACTCCAAAAGGTTGTTGCACTTTCAACAACGGAACCGGAGTATGTTGCTGCTGTAGAGGCTAGTAAAGAGATGATTTGGTTGCAGAGGTTCATGGAGGAATTAGGTAAGAAGCAGGAGAATAACAGGTTGTACAATGACATCTAGAGTTCCATTCATCTTGAAAAGAACTCAACCTTCCATTATAAGACTAAACATATACATATCAAGTACCATTTCATACGGTATGTTCTAGAAGATGAACTGTTGAAGCTGTAAAAGATACACAATAGCCAGAATCCTGCAGACATATTGAAAAAGGTAGTAACCAAAGATAAACTGAGATCCTACTTGGTTTCAATTAGCCTTCAAGCATGAAGGTGAAGATGAGAAATTTTCTAGGTCCAAGGCTTGGAGCATAGTCCAACAGATGCAGTAGCGGTGGAGTTGATGTGAGTAGTCTCCAAGTGGGATATTGTTGGTTGTGAACCCTGATCTTCCTTATTCAGAGGTCATGTTCCAGCCGTGTATGGATCTCAGCCCATGATGGGGGGTTTGGAGGGGATTTCCCCTCCAATATAGTCACCACGTGGGGTCCATGGGGGGCGGTGACTACATTGTAGGAGCCCCCCCTGGAAGGGGTTCGAGGGAAATGCCCCTGTAGCGAAAATTTTGAAAAAAATGTCTTTTAAAATGTTGTAATTTCATAGTCATGACTTGGTCAATAATGGGTGATTTACGGGCCCATGGTATTTTCCCATAGGCATGTAATACAGATGTGTATGGTAGTATTGTAAAGATCTCTATGATTGTGTAAAAGGGACTATGAGAGTGTGAAGAGGAAGTTGCAGCGGATGTGCTACAGGTTGTATCCCTTCATTTGTTGGATGGTATAATAATAAAAGGACTGGCAATTTCTCTATGGACATAGCCCAAATTGGATGAACCACATATATTGGTGTCTCTCTTGTATTGTGTTTATGTGATTTATATTTGCATCTGTTTATCGTTATTGCTCTGCGATCCTGTTTTTCTAACAATGTTTATACATTGTCGAAATTCCTTACATGTTTGATTATTACAACCATTGTTTGTTCAGATCCATTTTTGGATCACACCTCCCCATTGAGATGCTTTTTGGTCTCCAAGATCTCAAGGAAACCAAGCTGGATCAATGTGCACTCTATTAACTTCTCTAGGAAGTGGGCTCTAACTCTGGCTCTCATCTATAACTCTAACTCTATCTCTGGCGCTGGCATCATGGCATTGGCTACTGGCTCTAGTCTTGGCTATAGCTCAGCGTTTGGTTCTGGCTCATTTGTTCCCACTGCAAAATTATGATCATTGATTCTCATCCCTGTGCAATCCTCTGATCTGAACTCTAGACTCAACATCCATTCCCATCTCCCTCTTAGGCTTGGAGATAGTCCATCTCGATAGTTCGATGAAGCCAAGTCGAATTCTGGTATTCTTTGGTTCACTTTTGAATCTATGCAATAGTCATTCAACAATGTAATCCCAGTGAGCATATTCCATCACAAAATGAAGTGTGGGATTCCCTCTTCAACTAGGATCCATTGCTCCCTAGCATGGAAACAATTCTATGGTGGAAATTCATTCTTCAACCAGTCTTCATTGAGTAAAACATCATCCCAAGCTTGAGATCCTTTTATTCTCTTTCCTAATTCCATTCAATTGTTGCTTGCTTCATTGGTGAGGCTGACCTCTCGTGCCACTATAAATTTCTGGACACTTTTTTTTTCTTGGGTTGCTCAAGCAATGATTTCTTCACTGCTAGAATCATTTGTTGCTTGTCATGGTAGCACTTCTCTATTGTTGGGATTAATTACTTCTCATCATGGAAGCAACTCTATATTGTTGGAAAGGTGTTAATCAAAACTTTGTCTCTTTGATAATGTCAAATGAATGAACTTTGTGTGTAGAAACATGACCTTCTTCATGTGCCAAAACCCACACATGCATTCCTGCAAGTGGCAATTATCAATAGAATGCAGTGGTGGCTTTACCAACATTCTCCACCATATCATAGTTGCTGCTACACGCACTTTCATAAATGAATGAACTATTCATTTAACCACAAAACATACTCAACCATGGTTGCTTTGTCTGTTGTCATGGATTTCTAAGGAACCCCAAAGTCATTTACCTCAATTCACCAATCTTTGACCCATCTTCCAAAGTGGATTATTCTGGTGCAAGTTTGAAAACCACCATTGGAATGTGGTTTCCCTTACCATCAATTTATTGTCCTTTTTGTTAGTTTCATCCTCATGAGTGGCTATCTCTCCTCGGATAGTTTCTACTCTGTGGGTTGTAGATGTAGGGAGCTCTTCATCACTTCTCATCTTCACTCTCCATTCTCTTCTCTTAGTTTCCCAATGGGTGGGGTGAAGCTCTGGATGACGCTTCCAACATTTTGCTTCCCAATGTCCACTCAACTTGCAATGGTGGAAAAAATTCTTGAACTTAATTGGATTTCTTTGCTTTCCTTCCTTCTCCATTTGCCCTTGAGTTTGTCTATGGTTTAGATAAGTATTCTTGTCATCCTTCCTTTGAAAGGAATATGGATCTCTGCACATGGATTGATTCTCCCCACAAGAAGCCACATAATGGCCTTTCTTTCCATAAAATGAACATGATTATGAATACCAATAGTTAGCAGCTTTGTGGCCTTTCTTCTTGCAACAGTGACAAATCAGGGATGTCTACCTGATGTATACCTCTTGGTCTTCTTACTCTTTCTATGGTTGATTGGTTTTCCACTTCTTCTACATGTTGGTGGACGATGATTCTTCAAGATATTCTCATCACTGCCCTTCTTCAATATTTCACAAGAAGGTTGAGGAGGTAGTGGGTTGCTACCTTCATTTGTTGCTCTTTCTTTTGAGGAGCTAACCAACTATGTCATGTCTTGTGCCTTCATAAAAATGGTCTTATTGGACATATAATTTTTCATTCTTCCATTAAAGCCTAAGCCTTTGTGCTTGGCCCACGATGTAGCTACAATGGGGCTTGAGATTCCTTGTCTTCTCTTTCCAAGTCCTTGTCCATCGTAGCCTATTTGTCTTAAGATTTTGGAACCAATGCCTCTAGCATGCTTTTCAAGTTGCTCTTGAGAAATGCTTATGGAAGGTGAAATTACCTTAGTGGTCTCAGTCATGGTGCTAGCTTTGACGGTGGTAATGGAAGGTGGCTTTGCTTCATGGTGCCCTTCAACAACTGCTTGTAGTTTTGTCAAGGATTTCTCCTTCTCTAGAAACTCATGTTGCAATTGTGTCATCATCTGAGTAAGCCTATCTTCTTGCCAACTATCCAATTGAATGACCTTCTCACCAAGTCATACAAGTTGCACTCTATGCTTGTCCCAATCTATCATGGTTGCAGTTAGGGTGTCTTGGTGTTCTTCAAACTTCTTCTTTAGCAATGGAAACAATTTGGAAGATGTCTCAAGTTGCTTCTCCATCTCTGTCATACTCTTGTTGAACATTTGAGCTTGCTCCTTCAAGTGTCCATTCTCTTCTTGAAGTTGAGCATTGGTGGCTTTCGAATATTCCAACCTATATTTGTTTGCATTACCCATGCTAAGGTCTGCAATGTTCTCTTCAAAGTTCTAGTGTGTGGAAAGTTCTCTTTCCAATTCCTTTGTTCTTTCTCTCCAATACCTGTTTTTTCTTGGATCTGCGTATTGAATTCTTTGAGCTATTATAGCTTCTCTCTCTTCAAGGATTTTCCCATGGTGAAGTCTCTTTCTTCTCCAAATATTGGCAATTGTGCATGATCAAGGATACAACCTCTCTAATACCTCATGATCTGCAGTCGAGGGACTTATAGCCCACTCAAATCACCATCATGAACCCTGTATACAAAATTACTCTTATTGACTGTTTTGAGTTTCACACAGAGATCTTGCTTCAAGATTTACCTCCTATCCACTCTAATCACTAGCTAGACAATGAAGACACCCCAACAAAGATGCACACCACTCACCAAAGAGAAAAATGTTTTCAGGCAACTAGAATTTGCTCAACAATGTTAAAATATGCCCCAACAATGTTAAAATGTCCAGTTGTTGATAACTAACACACCAAGCACTTCTAAATTCACCCAACGGTGATTAAAAATGCCCCCAGGCACTTATGGATTCACTAGGAAACGATATAAACGCCCCAACAATGATAAAAAAAAAATGCCCCCAAGCACTTCTTAAGTAATCCAATAGTGATAAAAATGGCCCAGCAATGAAAAAACTCCCCCAGGCACTTCTTAAGTCACCCAACAATGATAAAAATGGACCAACAATGATAAAAACGCCCCCAAACACTTCTTAAGTCACCCAACAATGATAAAAATAGCCCAGCAATGATAAAAACGCCCCCAAACACTTCTTAATTCGCCCAACAGTGATAAATTCAACTTAAGCAAAAGAAATTCACCCTGGGCACTTCTAGATTTGCCCACAAGTGATGAAAAACGCCCCAGGCAACAAATAAAATACCCATCAGTGTATAACCACACCCCAGGCAGCTATAAATTCACTCAACATTTACAAAAACACCCCATCGCTTTCAAATTCACCCATGAAGTTATAAAAAATGCCCCATCGCTTTCAAATTCGCCCATGAAGTTATAAAAAATGCTCCATTTAAGATAAATTCGTGCAACCAAAGATAAATTTGCCTCAACCATCAGGAATTCGCCCGGCAAAACAAATTCTTAAAAATGCAGTTTTAGAAACTCCTACTCTAGAATTAAGTCCCTTAATCTCTGAGAACGATTGGGCATCTAACGGATGAGATTTACTAGATGTTGGATCTATTACCAAACCAAAACACAACTCAATAATACATTAAAACATTGTAGCTTCAACAAGATTCTATTCTCTCACAATTCATAGTCACTGGCAGCCTTTGATTAAATAGAGAAGCTATCAACCACTCAATAAACAAATAAATGTAAAGAAACAATCAAACACACATGAAAATTGTGAATAACACATTATTTACCCTAGAAACCTAAACAGGAAAACCAACATTCAATGGTTGCTCGGTATTTCATTTCAGCAGTCTTTGGATTACAATGTATCTCTAGGCTCCTTCACACTTTCCTTGGCAAAAAAATATCCCTTTGATAGTCTAAGAGAACATATAGGAGAGCTGGGGGTAATGGGAAAGCCAACAGCCATGGCTTTTCATTTCCCATTCCATCTTTCCCTTTTTTATTCTCCTATTTTTTTCTCTTTTTTTTATTCGCATTTACAAAATTTGCATTATCTTTAAAATAATGTATAATGTTTATATATTGCTGAAATGCCTTATTGATTATTACAACCATTGTCTATTCAGATTTATTCTCGGATCATAGATTGCATCCCTTGTTACTTGATGAAAGTCCAAGTGATTACTTGGGAGTCTCTTTTTATTATTATTGAAATGTATTTTCAATTCTTTAACCAAGGCTAACCTTATTTATTGGTTCTTTGATGTTGTTTTCGATTGTTCCTCCAAAATAGTTGAATGATGCATTTCAAGAGAATGATATTCGAGAATGTTGTAAGAGCTTAGAAAATTACATCAGTGATATTCAATAAATATAAACTAAAAACTAATTCACAATTGCAACCACCAATAAGGTATTCGATAAGAAAATACCTAAGAATTTTCATAAATTTCAACTAAAAACTAATTCACAATTGCAACCACCAATAAGGTATTTGATAAGAAAATACCTAAGAATTTTCATAAATTTCATGACTTTCTGAACCAATGTTAGTTATAATAATGTTATTAGAAACATGTTAAAAACTCAGCTTTGATGATTTTTTTCAATATTGAGCGCAGAGCTTCTAATCTTATAAAACATTTTTTTTTGAAGAAAATCAAAATGTTTATATATTTGTTTCATTTTGATGGCAATTTAATCAAAGTCTAAATGTTAATATATGAGTTCCATGGCAATTTAAACACAATCTAAATGTTGATTATCTATTCCACTTTAATTGCAATTTATGTGGTTCTTATTATGTGATGGAAGATTCTCTATTTGTATATGGTAACTTTCTTTTGATATGTTTGTTTCACTGGATAAGACTTTAAACAAATTCAAAATATTGATATTTCTGTTTCATTTTAATGACAATTTAAACATAATCAAAATGTTAACATATTTATTATATTTTGATGTCAAAAAAGTTAATATATTTATTATATTTTGATGACAATTCATATAATCCTTGCTCTAAAATAATATTAGAGACAATAAAATAAAAACAATAGTATAACTTTATTTCCAGTCTATAAAATTGTGTATACACATAAATATTAGCAACCATTAAAGTCCTGTATTCATAGTTTTGATTATTATTGTTGTACCTGTACAAGGCTTTGTCCTTCTAATTACTTCTCTCAAATTCACATTTTACAATGAACGCAAAAACATTTAAATTGTTACCATAAAAATTGAATAAATTTACATATTTATAACACACAAAAATTGTACACTGGAATCAATAAAAGCTTTAAACACAAATTTGCCACCAAAGATACAAAGGACTACAGCAGCCTAATCATCCTATGAAGGGGACTAAGCTACACGTTTTGTACAAAAGCGAGCGGTTAAATGAAGAAAATTAATGAATCAAATGAAAAAAAATGGAATCTGTTTCTGAGATTTCCCTGAGTAGATGTTTTTCCTTTTTCATGTGACCATAGCAATGGCATTGCCAGTCTAGTTGTACCAAGAATTTCCAATAGCCATTGCTAATATAAATCAGAAAGACCGTCACATGGACCACAGTATAATAGATTGATGGTACTGGCTGTTGTGTCAGAGCAGAACTTAGACTAAGTTGAAACAGACATAGCAGCAATATCTTCTGCATTCCAGTAAGAAATTATAGAAATCAGCTGTAAAGATTACAATATACAATGGGTGTTGTCAACATCAATCAAACAATCTTAGTAATGAGAAGATTATCAAGGCTGAAGTAAATAGTCAAACTCTGCAACTGTGAACCCTCTGCAAGCCTGGTAAGAATATTTATTATATATTGAATCCCCAGTTAGACTGAACTGAAGCTCTCAATTGGGGTTGACTGTTGCAGTATATAAGCAGCCTGAAAAGAATCTGCAGCTTCCTGCAAATTTCCTGTCAGCTTGTGAACCATTGCAAGATTGAACCAGGCTTTGTCATTGTTTCGGTCCAACTTTAGAGCATCTGTCAGAAAGCTTCTGGCAACCGGTAAGAACTTCTGGCCTTGTTGTCTCAGAGTCTCTGCTATGGAAACCATACTTGGTACGTTCTCAGTATCGATTGCTATGGCATTTGAGAAAGCATTTAAAGCCTGATCGTGTAGGCCTTGAGCTTGGTATAAAACCCCTGTCGAACAGTAAGCAATTCTAAGTCAATACAAAAAACAAATTTAACAGCTACCTGACCAAAAGATGTTTAATTAGGAAATATAATAACAGCGATCCTGTATCAAATAGAAGCTGTGAAGAAATTATCACTTCATAATGTCTAGTAGGCCAAACAAGTTTGACCTGAGTAGATGAAAACGAAGGGATGATGCTTACCTCTGGCATGACAAGTTTGGGCACAATGAGGTTTGAGAGCATTGGCTTTGTCCAAACAAATTCCTGCATCGCGCCACTGTTCAAGGTTTATATAAACATATGCCAAATCCTGCCATGCTTCCAATTCTAGGTCTCTATCATCCCCGCGCTGTGCAACCATTCATGAAAGAAAACCCTGGTTAGATTTTGTGATTGCACATATTGCTTTAGTTTAATGCTGTGCATAGAACTGCTTGAGGGTAGGTGAGATGCCTAATTTGTAAGTGAGACGATGTTTTCAATCTCAGGTAATATTCTAGTCCAACTATTAAAATGTACCAGTGGGATTAAGGATAGTTAGACAAGCAAATTATCATGATTAGAACAATCTAGACTGAAAGGAACATAGGGCAGTGGCCTAAACAAACATTTGACCTTAAATAAGAACTGTGTCAAAGAAATGGAAGGGATTGATACAGACCCTATGCTTCTGATCCCCAGCACGAAAACTTTTCTTTTGAGCTTGAACTAGAGCAAGCAACTGGCCGTATGTCTTGATGACATCCTTGGATTTACCCCGAGCAATCTGAAGTTTTGCTTTTGTTCGCAATAGCACCCCCTGCTCCCACTTTCCTGTCTGATCCAAAGCAGTATCAATGACTGTTTCAGCCTCGGAAAATTGCTGTTGTGCTGACAGTATAAGGGCTAGGAGTCTCCAACCTCTTATTGAAGACCCTGCCTCCATATTGAATGATTTCCTTGCATAGTCCAATGCAACATTTAGATTCCGCTGCTCCGCATTCTCCAAACTAAGACGCAGAAGCATCTTGGGATCTTCTTTCTCTATTGATACAGCCTTTTTCAATGCAGAGAGAGCCTTCGATTGTTTCTGAGCCTTTTCTGTGTCAGAAATTGCAGATTGAGACTGCTTCCCTAAGGCAACCCCAAGCAAGTAATTGGCAACACCTTTCATACAGTCATCCTCTTTTTTGGGGATCTCTAATGCTCTTTTTGCAAAATGAACACCTTCATCGACATGCTTGGAACTTTGGCCACATATTCTTGATGCTAAAAGAAGGGCTGGGATGAATTCCGGTTTCTCACTAGGCCCTAAAGACTTTTTAATTAGGTTCAAGGCCACCTCATCCTGACCCCCACCACTGTAACAAAGAGCAAGGGTATACCACCTATCAGCTCTGTTGTAAATTCTAGGAAGTAACTCTTCTATTTGATTAGCCAATGTTCCAAGTTGTCCTGACATTGACAATGCAAAGGTAAGATGGTCCATTATTGTGGGATCCCAAGGAATTTTTTTCAGTGATATCTTTCTCAAGAGAATTAACAGCAGTAGTATTGCCTCCTCTATATTGCTCTTGGGTATATATGAACCTTCCACTTGTGATCCCAAGCTTGGTGGGCCTACTTCAACGCCACTATAGAGAAGCATTATAGAAAACTCTTTCTGTATTCGACCAGAGCATTCTGAATCCAGTGCCCAAGGATTAAGTAAAGCTCGTCTGTAAGCAGCCATTGCTTCAGGGAGAGCACCTGCCTGCTTCCAAATCTCTGGAAGCAATTCCACTGCCTTGCTTACTGTCTCGTGCAGTTTGCAATCACGGCTAATTGCTTCAGGCGTGCACTGGAGTAGTGCAGCCTCAACTGTGTCCAATACTATCTTGCATTCTTGAGCAGCTTCTGCAAATTTTCAATGGCAAGGGCGTTACTTCTTACTGTTTGTCTGGTAAGAGAATAAGACATTTTACTGGAAAATTATGAAAATTGTAGACAATAGAAGCTTTTCTACAATGATCAGCTCAGCATAACAGACTAGCATTCTTGCCTGCCTTAATATTTTAACCAGTCCAGTCAATATCTTATTTTTTGCAAGCCCAATAATGAACCACGGTTTCAAACAGAATTTGAATAACTTTCAATACAACTCTAAGATTTAGAATAGTACCTCTTGGTTTACCCAGCTCCTGCAGGGATTTTGCTTTAAGATAGATAGCTTCAAGCAGCAGATTGACAGCATGCATTGACATACCCTGAGTCTGTTCTCCACGGGAGCGACCTTTCCGATGTTGCGCGTTTTTGGCAATTGCGCACCTCATCTTGGGTATTACTGCATTGATGTCTATTCCTTCAAATACATGAAGTGCTGCTTCAATGTTTCCTCTCTGATATTCGAGTCGCCCCAACAATGCTCTCGCTTCCTGCATTAGCACACTGTCTCAACATCAATTGACTATCAAGCTAAGTCTCCGTATAGTCGGAAAAAAGAAGACGCGCAACAGCAGAATACCTAGGGTTCTGTAGATCACAATCTAGCTGACAAAATCACTGTGGGAAGAACTACGGAACTAGAAACAGAGTCTTCCCATAAGTGATCGTCTACCATGAGGACAAGTGTTAATCATTTTGACAACGTTAGTCGACATTTAGAAAGGGTTTTGTTTTCTGTTGAGTATTTGGAATCTGTGGCAGCCCTGCCAGATGCCGTTGCTGTAGATCATTTCAACATCTTTTCTACGCAGATGTAATGCAGACACTTCATATTACTATTTTCAAGCGACTTCTGCAACTTGACCAATGTTCCACTTAATTCCAAACAGCCATGACTTTCCATCCCAGAGATTCAGAAAAGCTCCTCTGAGCCAAAGGGATCTTATGTCAAGCCGAGTGTTCTCAGAGACTTTGCGATAACCACAACCCGATAGAAGAAAATAGTTGCCCGCAATTCTTAATAATCCTGAGGGGTTTTCTTTGAGCGTAGGGACCAAATTTGACAGGTGGGGATTGCTAGGATTGTAACCCACAATTTTAAAATGGAGAACATTGGATTCTACCAAAACAAAACAAGAAGTCATGGGATGCCCTTGTTACTTATCATCTCAAGAGCAACATAATTGAAACCATTCTATGAAGAGTAAAATACTCCCATCTAAAGGTACTAAGCTCTTGAAAATCCATCCCGATGGATGAAACTGTAAACATTAATCTATATAGGAGATTTAGCAATTGGAAGACGCACAGACAAAAAAACTTCAAACTGGCAACGAGTAGTCTTATCTCCATTAGAGCAGAGAGGTTGAAGAACAGAATGCTGTATATTCAAGAACGCATTTCATTCCCAATCAATAAGGAAAAGTCCAGACTCTATCCAAATTGAGTAATATCATTATCTCATGTGCATCATTCCTTTAAAATTTCAAAACACCATTGACCTACCCCAACTAGAACAGGAATCCATAGTTATTTTCTCAAAATTGAATCAATCAGATGACCAACCTCATAGTTAAGAGAAAGTCCTTCACGAAGTGATGACTCAGCCTCTTCAATGTTGCCATGATCTGGCCTACATTCTGCTTCCCCGGTCCTTGAAGAGAACCCACTAGCAGAAAAATCCCTGGTAGCAAGTGAGTCCGGGGACTGAGGCATTTCCCCCAAATTGAGCTGCTCTCGAGAGCAAGTGCACATCATCATCTTATCTTTGTCCGCTGATAAAACCCAGCTCCAAGGCCCAGGCATTGATTGTCTCAACCTATCTTCACTGGGTCTTTTACTTTTTAAGTTGAGCAAACACTCTCAAGCAAAAGTAGCCATTTACTGCAATGTAACTGCCAGAATTACAGCTCTGCTGCTCCCCAGCTGATGACAAATTAAAGTCTGATCAAGAACCCACATGGATGCTCAGTAATGAATGCACCCAATTAACAGCCAATCAATCTAATGTCCCAACACTCAATATCTTCAGTTCAGATCATGGCAGTGACTTGGGAAAAACTGGATCACAGAAATTCCAGCTTAGAGCCAACAGAATGTTTAATGTGATATGGACTGTGCTTTAACACAGCTGGATGGGCGCAATCAATATGACATGATACAGCCATATTTGACCATAAACCCACCTACCATATTCTCATGTGAAGACCAACATCATAAATATCGGCATTCAAAGCAAAACCATACATTACCCCCACAGTTCTGGCAAACTAAATAGCTTTAGCTCCCCAGATCACAATCCAACTTCGCCCAAATATTGCAGAACTTTGTAAATAGTTGTAATCCTGCAAAATTAGCGCGCATTTGAATTCAATGTTGACATGGGAAGTTTTCTCCCACTAACTTTAGCACATGATTACAGTGTGAATGGGTGTAACATATTCAACGCGCTGTCTTTTTTTTTTGTATTGCGAGCCTGATGTGCCGAGGCATCTTCTATAAATCGTGTGGGGTCACAAGGAAAACCAAATTTCAAAACCGAATTAGAAATATCAGTATAATAACAAAATGTACATTAAGAGTACATGGCATCTGTTTGAAGCCTTACTAGATAATGGATCTTGTTATCCAATATCATGATATGTTTTTTAATACAGATCAGGGAACTTCTATGACAGAAATTCACGAGGACTACAATCTTGATATAAGGCAAGAATCTACACAGACCCTGTTCACCCAAATGGCAAAAAAATGGTACTGCAGATTCCTATATTAACATGGGCTATACGGAGGCAAACTTATTAACATGATATGATAGCCCTCACATGGGAAAGAAGGGCATGAGGCTTTTGGGCCTGAGGGGGGCATTGATTGAATCGATTGATTGATGATTACGGTGTTAATCCAACTGTAGTGACTGTTCACATGCAGCATTGCAGTATTATTCTGTAACCGCCTATTCTGGATTGCTGTTGTTTCTGTTACCCCCTGGTTCGTTTCTGCCATATTGGTGATGCTGCTCTTTGTCTCTTGTCTCTGTGATAGTTCTGAATTTGACTTCTGCAACTCCTCTGTTGGACTAAAAGATTCCCTGGTGTTTCCTGTGCCAGTGTTGTTTGAACAAATTATTAGTTTTTTCAGTTGTAGGCGTTTTGTTCCGATATTTGGGTTTGGACCTTTGGTAACCGATGAAATGTTGTAGCACCCGTGTGGCCATCGCTCGAACAAGATCATTGATTGATGGAATGGCATCCAATGGATCTGAAGCGGTGCGTTTTGTAGTGGCCCAATGCGGTGATGAATTTAGTTATTAATGGAAATTCTTACACTCATTATATTTGATATTTTGAAGAAGGAAATCAAAATAAAGATTGGTTCGTGATGTACCTACTCAAAATCTATTTGACTTTAAAGATAAAACGTAAAAAACAAATACATACCAAAAAATTAATTAGTTCTAGTGCTCTTAAATTTTGGTTTAAGTTTCCTTTCTAACAGATTAAAAACTCTTCAAATAATGTCCGCTAAGTTCCAGATATACATACATGAAAGAAATAGAATCAAAGGAAACCTTTACCTCCTTACTCATGGCTTAGTTCTAAATATATATATATGAAAGAAATAGAATCAAACGAAACCTTTACCTCTTTATTGAAAACCTTTACCTCCGTACTCATGATTGCCCTGGGCTAAATTTCTTATGCAGTATTGATGATTTGCGCAAATCAGAATCTTGTAATCTCCAAAGCCAAGAAATGCCTAAATTTATTTTAATTTTGAATTTTATTAAATATAGAGAGTAGAGTAATTGCTTTGTTTTAAATTTTTGGGTAGGGTAAATCCAAGTCTTTCAAGCCCCAAAGAACCCGAAGCTCGGAATCCATCAATAGAGCTAAGCCCATCAAAAACAAAATTAAATAAACTAGTATAAATTCATCTTAATTTTAAATTGATTAAATCTCTTATTTATAAAGAGTTGAGATGATCAAATTCTTTGAGATGTAAATTTGGTATCATTTAAAATAGATTTAGATTGATTATAATCTCACCCAATTTTGTGGAATTCAAATCTCATAACTTATAAAAATATCTATACGTAAAATACAATTTTTTTTTAATTATTACTATATTTATATTTGCATTGTAACAATATTTTTATGTAAATATCATATTTATAATATTTCTATTTATGTATTGTCTATGTTTATATAGTGGTTTTTATTTATATTTATGTATTTTCCTATGTTTATATAGTAGTTTTTTGTGGGACAAGGAACCCCTCCATGCAATTTGACTAAGCTGTACATACCCTATCCCTTACATTTTTTAACATGTGACCTCTTAAGAGGAAACACATGTTCTTAACCATTATGCCCACTCAAGTTATACCATAAAGAGGTGATTAACCCTAAGGAGGTGATTAATGCTATAAGGAGGTGATTAACCCTAATCTAAAAGAAAAGTATTTATTTGTTTTAACTAGCTTAAAATGAAATCAACATTGCTAAATGTATAAATAATGTGTTATCTTTCCGACACTAAGAGAGTTAAAGATGAAAAGTGCGACAATTTCAAAATATTTGCTACAATGCCAACCTCCATAACCTTTCAAGTCATCGACATCACCATCATCATCATTATTATAAAAAAAAATTCATTTTTATATTAGAATTATCAAGTTTTATTTCATTTTAATTTATTAATGTTACACTAAGTTACATACATCAACAAGCCCGGTGGGTTAGCTCAAGTGGTTGAGTGTTGTAATTGCAAGCAGAAGGTCTCGGGGTCAAATCCCCGGGTGGCTATGCAGGGCCTCACTTGATGTCCCCACCGGGTTAGGCCCCGTAATCAAGGCCAGTGGTTTATCTTGGGTACCATCTATGTTAGTGCGTAATTGTGTTTTCCAATGTAGCCAGTGAGTTTTTGGTTGTAAGCTTACATAGACATTCTTATCCACCCAGCTATTCTTAATTATCGTTGGGTCTGCTTTCTCTCGTAGAAGGCTTCTTTGGTCTTGTAGCTCTTGGGATACCTATGTCTAATTTTCACATGGGATCAGAGCCTCTTTGCATACCTTTCTCATTTTTTTAGAGAAATTGATCCAAGTGGGCATCGGTGTCACCCACCTAGTCCACTAGCTCAAAATACAATTTTCCATCTTAGCAGGTTTTTTTTTATGTTTTCGAGTCTTGAACTTCCTAGGACGTTTGAGGCCCTAAACGATTTTTTTTGCATGATAGCACCTAGTAGTTAGCCTATGGATATATATTGGGCCATTTGGAATGTGGACTTCTCATCTAGACCTTTATGGCAGACTACGAAGCACCCCAAATAGAGATCGAATGCAAAAAGTATGCT
Organism: Larix kaempferi; assembly: GCA_027924585.1. Taxonomy (NCBI): domain Eukaryota; kingdom Viridiplantae; phylum Streptophyta; class Pinopsida; order Pinales; family Pinaceae; genus Larix; species Larix kaempferi. The sequence goes on from BSBM01000123.1 coordinate 703,924, forward strand.
CCTCGAAAGTTGGCGTATAAACTAACCACAATGGGGCCCACAAACCTTTTGGCATTTCATATTATATTTGGGGTGCTTGGTAGTCCATCAGAAAGGTCTAGCCGAGACATCTTGACCCCACCTACCAGGGTGCCTCTACACTATTAGGTCAAGCATTCAATTGATCTAAACCCTGGTGTGCCTTTACTTAATGGGCTAGTATATCGACACTCTCTCCAGGAAAATGAGGAAATCAAGCACCAAATTCAAGAGATGCTCCAAAAGGGGTACATTCGACCCAACTCTTCACCCTACAGAATTCATGTCGTGCTGTTACAGAAGAAATATGGGACTTGACACCTATGTATTGATTACATAGCTTTAAACAAAATCACAGTCAGGAACCGATACCCAATTCCCCAAATTGACAACCTTCTCAACCAACCCAAGGGAGCCAAGTACTTTAGAAAGAATGATCTGATTTCTGGATACCACCAAGTTCCAATAGAATTAACTGATGTATGGAAGATTGCTTTCAAGTCTAAATAAGGTATTTTCGAATGGATAGTCATTCCCTTTGGCTTAACAAATGATCAACAACTTTCATGAGGCCGATGAATGACATCTTGAGGCATTTCACCAATTCCTTTGTGGTTGTATATCTGGGTGGCATTCCTCATCTTTAGCAGGATTTGGGCAGGAAACTTGCAACACATTCAGTAGGTCCTTCACACTCTACGGAAACACAAGCTATATGCCAACTTAGAGAAATGATCATTTAGCATGAATAGGGTCCAATACCTTGGATACATGGTCGATGAAAATGGGATACATGTGGATCCAACCAAGATCTAATTCATTCGTGACTAACCAACCCCAAAAACACTAGCCAAGCTTCTAAGCTTCTTGGGCCTTGCCAACTTTTATCACAAGTTTGTGTTAGGATTCTCTCATATTGCATGGCCCCTCATCCAAGTGACTAAGGGTGGTGGCCAAGCCAAATTTGGGTGGACCAAGTCACAACAAAAATCCTTCGACGATTTAAAACATCATTTATGCTAAGCCCCAATGCTTGCATTTCCCGATCTGCAACAACCTTTTGAGATTGAGACAGATGCTTCAGACTACGATGTGAGTGTCGTTCTCACTCAACACGATCATCCAGCAGCATATCATAGTGAGACACTCTTAGATTTCATCCATAAGTACCCCACCTACGACAAAGAGATGTATTCCATTGTACAAGCATGTTGCCAATGGAAGCATTACATTCTAGGAAGGGAGACAGTCATCCACATGGATCACAAGCCTCTATAGTTCATACAAGCACAAGGAAAATTACAGAATGACTACCATTAAAAGTGGTCTAGATACTTGTAGCAATTTCACCTCATTGTTAAATATAAGAAAGGGAGAAACAATCGTGTCACGGACTGCCTCAGTCAACCTCCAGTTGTAGCACTAAGCACAGTGCTCGACTCTTGTGGGCATGAGACCTCTGGGTGGACCCAACTCTATGGTAGCGATTCGGACTTTGCTACAACCTACCAGATGTTGGGAGTGGGAAAGACCATTACCGAATTTAATCTATAGGATGGAATGTTATGCCATCTGGGTCATCTCTATGTTCCTTTAAGAGAGCGTGTGAAATTCATTTGGGAATCCCGCTACAGTTGGGTGGACGAATACTTTTGCATGGAGAAGACAATAGTAGTACTCCAAAAGTATTTGTATTGGCCAAAGCTTCGTCATGATGTTAGTAAGTATCTCATATCCTGCATTGCACGCTCCATCACCAAGCCATCCATTAAAAAACAAAGACTGTACACCCCCCTTCCTACCCTCGATAGGCCTTGGGAATCCATCTCAATGGACTACATGTCAGGTATTCCTTCAACAAGCATGTTAATGACTATGTATTCGTGGTTGTTGATCGATTCTCCAAGATGGTCATTCTAACAGCTTGCAAGAAGAATATATCACAAAGAAGCCATTGTCAAGCTCTTCTTCGAGTGTGTGTGGGTACATTTTGGAATCCCACAAACCATCATCTCACGCCGGGACAACAATTTCTTAGGTACATTTTGTTTGAGCCTCTAGTCACTTTTGGACAGCAAGCTCACCAAATCCACCGCCTTCCAACCCCAAATTGATGGACAGATAGAGTTTGTCAACAAGATGATTGTGCACATCCTGTGCATGTACAACTCCAAGCATCCACACACATGGGATGAGAGACTTCCTTATGTTCAACATAGCTACAACAAATCCCTCCATAGGTTGATTAGCCACATCCCTTTTTATATGGGCCCAGGCTTTCAACCATTGGGCCCCATTGATGTAGCAATTCCCTTTGCACCTACACATGAATAATCCTCCCATTCTCAATCTGAGGCCGACAAAGCCACCAAATTCATTGAACGAATTCAACACATCTGCCAAGAGAGGTCCATGATATTTTACAAAAATCCAATGCTAGGTACAAGCAACGCCATGATCAACACAGGGTTCCACACAAGTTTCAAGTGGGAGACAAGGTTTGGTTGCATTTGCAGAAAGAGAGCCTTGCAAGACCCCATCAGAAGTTGATTCCACTTCTCTATGGATCATATACCATCACCAAGGATGTGGGAAACAATGCTTTTCAATTAAGTATTTCTCTCTTCCTTGACTTGCACCCAGTATTCAATGTGGACCTCCTTTAGCCATATTTTCCACCACTATTGGACACATCGGAGATGGTAGAGAAGTTGACACCTATAGAGATTAACCCTGACTGCATGGAACAAACCGTAATTGATAGCATCATGGACACACAGATTAAGGGCACTCACCAATAGAAGCTCCAACTCTATCGGGTTGTCAAAGCAGGGCAACTCTTGTACCAAAGTAAGTGGCTCACGAAGCATCAAGTTTAGCAGTAGTTTCCCCATTTGATGGGAACACTCAATGCAATGGAGACCATTTCTTCCTAATGGGGGTAGAAATGATCCAGGTGAGCATTAGTGGCCACTCACCTAGTCCACTGGCTCAAAACACAATTTTCCATCTTAGCAGTTTTTTTGTTTTTTTGGGTCTTGAACTTATGGGGTCGTTTTGAGGCCCTAAATGATGTTTTTTGGCATGGAAACACCCATTAGTTAGCCTTCGGCTATGTATTGGATTGTTTGGAATTTTTACTTCTTGGCTAGACCTTTTCGATAGACTACCAAGCGCCCCAAATGGAGATTGGATGCAAAAAATATGCCCTCGATAAGTTGACATATAAACTAACCACAATGGGGCCCACAAACCTTTTGGTGTTTCACCTTCTAGGGTTAGAGTTTTGAATGTTTATGTTTTTCTCATTTATGCTTTCTGTTAAAAGTCCCTTTGCGGCCTCATTGTAACTCACTTCTTGCGAATGCGCATAGCTGTCACATCTCTTCTCAGAGATAAGCTGCCACCATTCTAACAAGTTTATTCACTATGCATTTTGTTGCAGATCCTACATATTTCTTTCATTAAATTTTTGTTTTGATGTTCTTGGAAATTGGCATTGGGATTCGATTAAAATGAGATGATATTTCTATTCAAATCTAGATCATTGTTGAGGGGATCAACTTTCAAATCTCGGATCCAAATCATGGTTTGCCTATTCTATCTAGCTTTAGATCATTGAACACTTATTTTTCTCTCCATCCGGCTCCGCTCTGTTTCCTCCTCGTGCCTACTAGAAGTTAACGCCGACCATGTTATTTTACTCACAACCTTTCTTAAAGGATATCTGATCTTCAAGATCTAGATTAGATCAAATCAAAGAGACATTGCTTACAATAACAACCGCAAGTTGCTGGTTGTAGATCTTTTGCTTCAACCATAGACAAGATCCTATTATTTCCCACGCAATTCAGTACATTCAAATTGTGGTGAGGTTTCTGTTTGATATTTTCTCACCTTAGAAAACCAATCATGATCTCCTTGGAAGAACTCAAAACAACAGAAGGTACCTCTGCATGGAATATTATAGTATGCAACTACTGTGAATATCCAAATAACTTTGCAATAGTTATTATTTACTTATGTTTTACATATAAGAAAAAGGATTCAATTTAAGAGGAGCAGTGTATTATTACAAGGAAATATTAGTATAGTTCATGGCCTTCACTCACACGGATGGACACTAAGTGATCTACCATGCCACCATCTTCCAGGTGATCTAGGAAGCTCTTGTCTTGTACCCTTGTGTTCTTTTGTTCAACGCGTTTAGGTTTTGATTGCACACGGTGCTTGTTTTGTAATCCATCATAATCAAAAGGAGGATACATTATCCTATTATGTATGCATCATGGTTCTTTTCTCTATGTTGGATCCTTTTTAACACTCAAATCTGGTGGCACAATCCTTAGGTCTACAACCTCGAGGTTTTGATCTTGTCATTCACACTCAGATTTACACATCCAGGAATTATGGTTTGCAAAAATCTCTCAATTATTTGATCAACTATTGTAAGTTTATGCTTTTAAGCTCTTTGTTTTGATCCTGGGTTCCATTTCCTATATCTTTAGTGTAATTTAGAGATTACACGACCATATAGGGTTCTTTTTAATTTTCCATTGATAAAATGGAAAAATTAAGGATTGTTGAGCCCTCACTCCCCATAATTATCACACGTGGAAACTTAATATGCAACAACTGCTACAATATAAGAGGCTTTGGAAAACATTGGTCGATGAGCAACCAATGTTTACCAAGGAAATCGAGAAGTATGCATGTCTAAACAAACTCGATGAAGCCATGGTCTAATTGGCTTGTACGTTTCAGATAGTTTGTTGCAGGGAAAATTTTAGGGGTGAAATTTAGCCCATGGGATAATTTTTGACTTTTTTTCCAAAAAAAGATTCACCAATTTCCATTTTTTTTCTAAATTGATTTGCCCAAATTCCATTGGAAAGATTTTTTTTACTCTAGAAATCGTTAAAATTGGCCATAAACTATATGAAATCTTTAGAAATTTGAATCTTTTTAGAAAAATATCGCCCAACATTTTATGGTTGGAAATTTAAGAATGAGTGAGATTCGCCAAGGTTTTTACGCTTTAAGAAAATCATGGATCCTTAAAATTTTCCTTGGTTTTTTGTTCCATGTCGCTAATTGTAAAACTCCAAAATCAAGTTGGGACAAGTTGGTCTCCTTATTTGGTGAAGTCAATGAATTTTGAGCCTTGCAATTGGAAGCAGAATTGACATCATTTGTGCCTAATGAGCATGCATCTATTGAATATTATCTTTCCAAATTTAGGTCATTGATAGCACAGCTAAAAGGGTATGGAAAGAATAAATCAGATGATGATGAGTGCATTTTCTTGATTCTATCCAAATTGAAAGGTCATTATTAGGTATTTTCTTCCACATTTTACTCTATTGTGGATACACTTGGAGATGAGTTTAAAATGCCTTCATTTGAACTTTTTTGTGAGCACCTCACAAGGTAATACTCCAAGCTTATGTAGCTAGATGCTATTTCAAAATCTTAAAATCAAGCTCTTGTGGCTCATACCTCCAAAGGTAAGCACAAAGATTGATATAAAAAGAAGAATGATTCTATTAAAGGTGGTGAGACTCCCTCCAAACCTCAACTAAAAAAAAACCATCTCCACCTTCCAAGTTCGGTGAGTCTTCCTCTAAGACAAAGAAGAAGAAGTCAAGTAAACCATGTAGTTTTGTGGTGGCCAAGGGAATCGTGAATCTAAATGTTGGAAAAAACTGGAAATGTTGAATGAAGCTATGCAACACCACAAAATTTCAGTGTCCAAACCTTCTTCAACAAGTAAAGGGTGTTCTTTATCTGCTTGAGCTTTATATGCATCTTCAAATAGTTGGATATTTGGTTCAGATGCATCTCATCATATGATTCATTCTAATGTGTTATTGCCTTCCACATATGATTGTAGCATTTCTCATAATGCAATTGGAGACTTTACATAGCTTCATGTTTTAGGATTAGGAATTGTGCAATTAGATGATGGGTGCGTCAATAATGTTCTACTTGTTTTTTATATCCCTTCCAATCTACTTTCAATTTATCAGATATGTCATTATGGTGATGGGAAAATAGTAACATTCTCACCTTATGATGTAGTCATTCAAGAACTACAAAATCCACACATTGTTGTTGCCTCTAGAAGATTTGATCATAGCTCTAGATTGTATAGGTTTGCTATTTTTTAGCCTTCCTTAGATTCCTCTTTCATTGCACATGATGATTCTTTGAGTAGGATTTGGCATGAAGATTTGTAAATCTAAACTACATGTATTTGCTTCAGTTGAACACACAAAATTTGGTTCATGGACTCCCTAAAGTTTCTTGTACTTATGGAGTTTTTCCAGGATGTGTTCTTGGAAAACAACATCAAGATCCTTTTTCGGAAAGGAAATTCCTTTTGTGCTACTGCACCTCTTGAGTTGGTACATAATGATCTCATGAAATTTACAACTCTTTCATTTTTAGGGGCTAAGTATGCACTCACTTTCATTGATGACTTCTCACTTCACTCTTGGGTGTACTTTCTTAGGTACAAGAGTGAGGTCTTTTCCACTTTTAAGAACTTTAAGGTATTTATTGATAAGCAATCCTCTCTTTCTATCAACAATATATGCACAAATAATCAAGGGGAGTGTTTCAGTTAGGAATTCGAGGATTTTTGTAGAGAACATGGCATTTTGCATACCCATTATGCTCCCTACACCCCTTAGAAAAATGGTATTGCTTAAAGAAAGAATAGGACACTGAAAGAAATGGCCAACTACATGATTCAATCCAATAACATGTCATCTTCCTTCTGGGTTGAAGTAGTGAATTGTGCCAATTATATTCAGAATTGGATACCTCAGAGGGTTGTGATGCATATGATTCCAGAGGAAGCTTGGAGTCATGTTTAACCCGGTGTCTATAATTTTAGAGTATTTGGCAGTGCAACATAGGCATTAATTCCAAATGAAAAGTGCAAAGATATGGAGAAGAATATCCAACCACCGATATTTGTTGGTTACCGTGAGGATATAAAGGCATATAGGTTATTTGATCATATTATTAAGGATTTCTTGTTTCAAAGGGTTGTTCGTTTTGATGAGTGTTTCAAACACACATCTGCTTCTACTCTCTCCATAGATTTCCATGATGGTGCAGATCATGCTGACAATTTTACTTTTGAAGAACAAGAAGCTGATGATCACCCTACTGAAGAAGAAAATCAACCATTAGCACCAATAGAACTTTAGTATCCTACATAGGAACAACCTGATCAAGAACAACAACCAAGGAGGAGCATTTGTGAGTGAAAGAGATCTAACCGGTATGGCTATGAGCCAATTGATTTCAGTTATTTTTCTCCTACTCCTTGCAACATTCAGCCACAAGTGTCTAGTGTCTCTCTTTTGATTTGTGTCATTTCAAATGATCCCAAACAATTTTCGGACGTTGTTGGGAAAACTAAATGGGAAGCTACCATGATAGAGTCGTATTCTTCCTTGATGAAGAATCACACATGGGATCTTGTTCATCTTCCAAAGGGACAAAAAATAGTTCATTTCAAATGGGTCTATAGAACCAAATTTGTTGCAGATGGTTCTATTGACAAGCACAAGGCACAACTAGTGGCCAAGGGATTTTCTCAAGTTGAAGGAATTGATTATTTCAATACTTTTGCTCGTATTGGAAAGATGAATTCCATACATCTTGTGCTTTCTCTTGCTTCCTCCCAAGGCTAGTCAGACTACTAGATGGATGTAAAGAGCGCTTTTCTGCATGGGGATTTAAGAGGAAATCTACTTGGAACAACCTCCTGGTTTTGTGCAGGATTATTCTCTTGTTTGTAGGCTTAGACGTTCACTATATGGTCTTAAAAAACCCCCTCGAAATTGGTATGAGAAAATGGGTAGTTTTTTGTTGGCTTCTGGGTTCAATCTCTATCATTCTGATCCTATAGGTTACACTAAAAAACAAGGCTCAAATATTTTGATTTTGTTTTTGTATGCGGATGACTTAATTCTCACAGGGAATTCTTAATTCATAATTCATAATTCATAATGTTCAACAAGCATTGGTGGAACAATTTTATATGACATATCTTGGTCTTTTGTATTACTTTCTTGGTTTACAGGTTCTTCTGTCTTCAAAAGGGATATTTATAAGTATGCCCTTGATTTACTTCAATGCTTTGGCATGGTTGATTGTAAGCCCGCACCTACTCCATTTCAGTTAGGTGTTACTCTTTCTACGAACTTCTCATCACCATGAGTCAATCTGTCGTTGTATTGAAAGTTGGTTGGAGCTTGGAAGTCTATTGTATTTGACTCATACACATTCTGACATCTCCTTAGTAGTTGGACTTGTATATTGGTTCTCTCAAGATACTCATGAGAGTCACTAGAAGGAAGCAAAGCACATTCTCAGGTACATTCAAGGCACTTCCAAGTTTGACATTCAATACACCTCGGGTGCTTCTAAGATTGAGGGTTTCACTAAATCTGATTGGATTGGTTTCATTAATGATCAGAATTCCACATCTGGTTTTTTCTATCACCTTGGGTTTGCTCCTATTGCCTCGTCTTGTAAGAAGCAATCGATAATTATGTTATCTTCTGCAAAAGTTGAGTATCGTGTTGTCATTCTTTCTATTTAAGAAGTCATTTGGATTCGACAATTGTTCACAGAGTTTGACATTCCATAGGATCATCCCACTACTCTTTGTTGCGATAATCAAAGTGCCATACACATCTCTCACAACCCAGTTGAGAATCAAAGGATAGAGCACATTGAGATCCACATGCACTTCAATTGAAACTTAATCTAGAATGGTGTTCTTAGCTTGGATTATTTGCCTATTGAAGAGAAAGTTGTAGACATCTTCACTAAACCTTTGACATCTCCTCATTTTCTTTAGTTATGATCAATGCTTGGGGTGAAGGAAGTTGTCCTCGGGGAGTCATCTTGAATCCTCATGCCTTCACTTTTTGTTTATGTTGTTTTCTGTCTTTGGGGAGGAAAGATTTTTCCTATGGGTTTTTCTCCTTTTCTCCATTTATGAGAGTTTGTATTTGGGTACCTTGTCATGCCTAGTTGCTGAGACCCATTATTTTTTCCTTCTTTGTTTCTTCCTTACGTATCACTTATGGGGGGGTGTTAGTGCATTGTATTTTCCAATTTAGCCACCTAAGTTTTGGTTGTCAGCTTACATAGACATTCTTATCTACCCAACTCTTCTTAGCTATCGTTGAGTCTCTTGCATTGCTATAAATTATAATGGTTCTCATGTTTTTAAATATACAAAACAATAGATTATTTTATTTTCTTCTCTCGTAGAAGGTTTTTGGTCTTGTAGCTCTTGGGATACTTGTGTCTAATTTTCACAATTCCCAAAATTTAAATTTGTGATTAATATTTGTTTGTTTGTTCTCATAATTGTTTACTATGTAATAGCTCTTTGGCTTATGGACATTTCTTCTCTTTCTAACACAACGCATTAACATTGATTTGGTTCCAATGTTTAATTAATAGGTGGATTGCTTTATGATATGAGTAACGATTAAAAGCAATTTCATGTTCTAATAAATAATGTGTTCAATGCAATTTAGATACAGTAGTTTGACCTAATAACATGATAGTAAGCATGAACCAACTTTGCTATGTCACTTTTAGTTATAGAGTGTACCTAAGTACTTTGACATGATAACATGGCATGTAACTTGTAGTTATGATGTACCTAATTCAAGGCAAGAACACTTGGTTGGATTAAACATGACAACATCCATTAGTCAACTTTTGGCATGTAACTTGTAGTTATGGCATGGATCCAATTTAGCATATCAAGAAGGGAGTTAAGATGTTACAACATGATTTTGACTTTCTTTACTGATCATTGTTTTAATTTATAGAAGATTCAATTAACTTTGATTCTTCTTCTATAAATATGTATTATTATTTAATATTCATCATTATAAAAGGATAAGGTGAAACATACCACTCCAATAAAATACATCAATACTCACGAGCCAAACATAATGAACGTATGTAAACACTACATGACTCTACATTGGAGATCTTTAGAAACCATTCATGGTGAATTGTACTATATTTTCTTTATTGTTCATGCAAATATTAAATCACCTAAATTATCTTTTGAGTAATCATTGAAGTTGTACATGTTATATTGTGAATGATTTTTTTTATGTTAAAGGGTTTATGATTATAACTAATTTATAAGTGATTTTTTTTTTATTATTATTATTATTATTATTATTATGTTAAAGTGTTATATTATGATAAAAATATAATTTTTTTCGGAGGAAACAAAATTGAATATTATGATAAATTTTTGCATTAGCATTTAAATTATTTCACTTAAAAAGCAAAATGCAATGTTATAATATTTAATGTGTATGAATTGTGAATTGAACATGCTTATGCAAGTTGATAAATTTGTATTACTATTATAATTGATAAACTTATGTGATATTTTTAAATATTTTTTTCTAAATAAATTTAATATATTTTAAATTTGTTTTTAATATATTAAATTTATATATATAAATTGATTAGGTACAGTTTAATAAAATATTAAAATTATCAAGTAAACAAAATTTTTATAATGTTAGTTTTATTTTAAATTTCAAATATATATATATATATATATATATATATATATATATATATATATTCCAATTAATTATAACTAAAGGAATTAATTAAAATATATACGTATATAGCCCGCAGGGGTGTAGTTCAATGGTGATTCGTTCTATATGAAGGGCATGTTGTAAATTGAGGTAATGATTTCAAATCACCCCGACTTACTCGTGCCCCATGCTTGCAGGCGGTTGTGGGGCACCTAGGGGTATAATGGTAGCAGACAGGAATCGACCCTGTGTAACGTGAGTACGTGCAAAACTACCCAGTCTCCTGATGATGAGCCCTACTTTGTGGCTCGAAACGTTGAGAAGTTAAACTATCTAAATGCAGTCTCCTTCTGATCTTCAAGTATGTATTATATTAATTCAAAAAGGAGTACATGTCCAACATTACAATTCTATCTCAGAGCCATAGCAGCAGGCGTAAACAACCGCTCTGTAGACTTTCCCAGACTCTTTCCCCTATAACCACGACCATTGTACTACAAAAAGGATACTTGCCAACATACACCCGATATACAAAAGAGCTAGACTACCAACCAACTTACTACATCGAGGAGACTTTCAACCATAAACCCGATATACAAAAAGGACCAGACCATCAACAATCTATACCGACGATGACAATATCAACCATTCTAACATAATTTATTACCAAAACATGGCCGACCATTATACAGTTAAATAGGAGGAAACTGTGGGATTTGAAGGGTCTCGGGCATGAGCCCTAGAGCATGTTGAGCCTTATGAAGCGTTGCCATGACATTTCCATCGACCGCAGGAGCAGGATGAGCCGGTTGAGTATGAACAACATTAGAACCCCCGGACGGTGACGGGAGAGGGAGGAACCTTATCCCCATCTTGCTAGCAATAACGCCCACCTTGCAGTGCATTAGGCGACAGTCCAAATTGTGGTCTTTCCACGCTCGAATTAGCTCCATGTCTCCTTCTTCCTTTGCATTTCTTTCCATCAAAACTCAGGCAAGAATAACTTTAGTCACCCAAAGGGTTCCCATAATACGGTAATATGCCGACAACTGACTACATGTCTAACCAGGATCTTGCACCCACTCCACAAGGACGTTGAAGTCCTCCCAAGACTAAATCTCATGAACATCCTCCCACAGACTTCTCTCTATATCCTCTATCTCATCCGAGATGGGGATAAGAATTTTTTATTTAAAGAATTGGGCAGCTTGACCAGCCCTTCTCTGCTCCTTGGTGGCCCAAGATGTGGTAACCGCCCCTTTCCCCTTCCCTTCACACCTTGCCCACTTCCCCCTGGTTTCCATCACCCGTTGGCACAGGACACCCAAATCAATTACCAAATACCGATAACAGTTTCTTACAGGAATGGAAACACTCAAAGTTTCCATCTCGAAGCTCTCATACTCATACCTCGAACCTCTACCTGTATAAGAACCCGCGCCATCATAAACTCTCATAATTGCTTCCATTATTTCCCCACGATTCCATCTAGATTTCACCCCTTCACTCTATCCGCCCACACTCCCTGCCACTATTTTCCATGGGCTAAGCTTCATACTTTCTTCAGGTCTGTACTGTCCCATCTCCTCACAATCTATCTAATTGCCAAGATCCCCTCTAACAGCCATCACTCTCACTTTAATTGACATCCTGCATGGGGATAAGGATGTCATCATGACATGACCTTCATCACCCACATCCAGGAACACACACACACACGTAAAAATAAATTTTTTGAGACAAGAAGTTAATTCAGAAACCATTAGATTCCTTTATTTTGTCTTGTTACCATTTTAAAGGAGAATGTGAAAGGGAAAAATTTATTATAATTAAATACTAGCTTAGATCCATCTTAACTTCGGACCTATTATGAGCTAAGAGGAATCAAATCCCTCGAGGTGCAAACATTTCCTCAAATGTTTACGCTCTAAAGATGGTTTGCATCTTGAGGGATTTGATCCCTCTCGCCGCATGATAAATCCCAAATTAAGATGGATCTATGCTAGTTTATTAATTAGATGTAAATCTAACGACTATAAAAAGACACTGTTAACTTCCTCATTTAATTCAAATTTTACTTTATAACATAACCATTCTTAATAAACTAATCCTTAAGATATATTTAAAAATTTGAAATAAATCATTTATCTCAATATAACATAATCTTTTATAAAAAATACTTACCACCTTAATCCGTAGACATTTGAAATATATACAGATTTGAGATATATACCTTCACTCGTTTTATAGTAGTATGTGCTTTTTGTAAACAAAATAATTGTTTAATAAATTAATTATAAAAAAATTCAAAGTACATCTTAAAGCACTTTTTAAGGACCATCATTTTTTTTTAATGATCCTTGGAAATTTGAGGATGCATCTTCACTTTTGCTGCATAATTGTATGTACGTTTCACACTGTTTACTACTTTACAAGATGTCCATGGTTTGGATAAAATAATTATTTAATAAATTCATTAAGAAATAAAGTATTATAAAAAAATATTTGATTTATCATATAAATAATTAAAATAAAATATATTTTATTAGTTAGATAGAAAATAAGTTTTTATGTAATTGAAAATAATTAATTTTTTAAAATATATTGAAGATAATTTTGTATACTCTTTAATGCATGAGAATGATGATATTTAGATTATTTAAATTGTTGTGTCGTGGAAGTCCCATAAACCAAGATGTCTGGTTTCACTGCATCAAAAATCAATAAAATCAACTTTTAAATCATTAATTTGAAATTAATGTATTATTAAAAAAAATTAATTTTTTTAAATATATTAAAAATAATTTGTTATACTCTTTAATGTATGAGAGTGATATTTAGATTATTTAAATTGCTGATTATTTAGTTTGAATTTTTAGAAAAATGATGATGATGATAGTTAATGTTCACTTAAATCAATTTTAGTCTATCAAATCTTAAGAAAGAAAAGTACGGAACTATTTGATTTGTTTCAGAGTTTTATTTCCGTGCTCAAAATGTTTGGAGATGAGTATTCCTAAATCATTATGATTTTGATGAGATAGAAGGTTAGGCGGGTTTGTATTGTAACAATTTTTTTTAAACTAAGATCTTATGTGGGTGTATGTAGGGAAATCTAAAAAGAAGTGATTTTCATCCTCAACACTCATAGTCTCGCAAAGATGACATCCATAGAGTTTTAGGAAAGGTCCAACATCCAATTTCACTATGCGGCTCATGAAAGTTTGTTCTTATTTTAGCTATGTGGATCTTCTTCTTTACATTTTTTTTCAATGTGGTTCACAACTCCGGAGATGAGTTGCTACATCCACAGGAAGATTTCACAAGCCCCCCCCGAAGGGACCTCACCCCGCTGACTCTGATTACAAAGCCTAACCCGGTGGGGACATCAAGTGAGGCCCTTATATATCTATGCATAGTCACCCGGGGATTTGGCCCGAAGACCTTCTGCTTACAACTCGCAACTCTCATCCACTTGAGCTAAGCCATCAAGCTATCTTCTTCTTTACATTACTTAAAACAAAGAGATAATTGTAATATTCGTGATCAAAGTTAATGATCTCCTTGTAATATCTTACCACAACTTCTCTTTAAACTTTATAATAATAATATTTTTAATATTAATAAATTTATTAATTATTAATTTATAAAAATGAAAGTTATTAAAAAATTAAAAAATATTAATTATTTTAAATTAAATAATATATATTATATTTAAGTTAAAAATATTTTCATATATTTTATTTTGTATTAATAAAATAAAGTAAATACCATGTGCCATCTGAAATGGGAAGGCAATGATAACAAATTTGACAAACAAGTATGATAGTGGGTGGGAGTAGGTATGTTTCTTCATAACGGGAAGAAATCATTTAAACTGAACCGACTCTATCCATTCATTCAAATTTGCATTGTATGAGAAGTTACGGTAGGTATGCTTTTTGACATAATGTTGAAGAATGTGTTCTTTAGGTTTTCAAGTCAAGGTGCTAAGTGTATATTTCTTCCAAATGAATCATTTATATGTGGCTCAATGCATGTCTTTATCATTTGGGCATTTATTTATTATTAATACAAATAATTAAAGTGCAAGGTGCATAGTGTAAATTTTTTCCCAATTGCAATAATTTTATGTGGCTCAATGCATGTCTTTATCATTGGGGTATAGTTGAATTAAAGTGAAGTGGATATGTTTTATATGTTATATTATTATTTTTGAAAACTATTATAATTGAAGATATTTATTTTACCAAAATAATGTAAACTTTGTACTTAGTTTTGTTAATGGAGAACATGCATCTGGGAGGATTTTAAACTTTCTATCTTACTCAGCAAATTATTTATATCAACATCAAAATTGACTTCTATGTTATTTTAAAAATTATTTCTTGTTTATTTAATGAAATATTTTATGATGATATATTATAACTTATAATTTTAATAACAAGTAGATATCTCATAAATATAAAAATATTAATTTTTTAAATTATATATATATATAGATAGATAGATAGATAGATAGATAGATAGATAGATAGATATCAAATTTATTATATAATGTATGATATAACAACGTGACATGTGTATATATACATATTATTTGATCATCCTCATTCCCAAACAATTCTAATGGGAGGCTGATTACAAACTAAGTCATTCGAAATCCTTAATCAATTTTAATGGGAGGATGATTACAAACTAAGTCATTCGAAATCCTTAATCCATACTCTTTGTCATTAGCCCCATTCACTTGTTTTCCTTTCAATTTCATCTTTTATAATCTTCCATTTTTTCTCAATTAACCCATTTCTTAATCTTATGGATCTCTTTTCCTCTTTCCATCTTTACTTCTTCTTCGCATTTATCCCGTCTTTATTGCCTATCTTATTTCATCCCTTTTCTCCTCGTCCTTTGGTTTTCTATAGTCTTGACCCCTAAGTTCTTTTGGCATTAATTAACCTAGATCCTCTTTCCCACGTTCCAAATTGGATTCCACAAGTTTCAATATTTCTTCCCCCTTTCGTAATCATCTCCCTAATCTTTCCTCTTCCCTTTGGTTAAGACTCAAGTTTTCATTAATCAATAATATCATTTATTCTTATGGCTATTTATTCTTTAGTACTAGCGACATCATTCATATTCATATTCACACACACACACATACATATATATATGTATGTATATATTTTGTTCTTTGTTTGGTTTTACACATTAACCTTTTCTCGATTTCTATCATGAGTCTAATTATCTTTTTTTCTCATTTAACTTGTTCCTAACTAATCATTAATTATTGTTATTAATTATTAGTAATCACAAGTTAAAATGATGGACTCGTGACCTCAATATATGTATTTTTTTAAGGTTCATTAAGTAATGTGTGTGACTTCAATGCTAATACAAAGACTACATGGAATAGTAAATGATTCCAATGTTTTTTATATATTCATTATTTACTTTGTCTTCTTTGCAAAATTGTTCTAGCTTATATCATTTGAGTTTATATTTATTTATATGAAAAAGAAAATGGGCTAAAAATTCATGAATGTGGTCGTTGTCTTATGATGGTACAATTAAATTACAATAGTGGCCATTGTCTTATGATAATACAATTAAATTACAACATGAGCATTAGTTATTCTAGTTGAAGTTTTAATCTTATGTTAACATGAAGTTTAAACTTTCAAATATATTTCAACGCAATAGTAGCATTTCTAGAATCTTTAAAAGTTTAAAATTGTTAATATATTTAAGCATTTAGTTAACTTTATTATATATGCACTATGCCTACTATTCCTCGAATTTTGAATTGCTTCAAATATCCATGCACTAAAGTT
The DNA here is from genome assembly GCA_027924585.1 of Larix kaempferi. Classification (NCBI taxonomy): domain Eukaryota; kingdom Viridiplantae; phylum Streptophyta; class Pinopsida; order Pinales; family Pinaceae; genus Larix; species Larix kaempferi. The sequence continues at coordinate 720,392 of BSBM01000123.1, forward strand.
CAGTACTACCAAATCATATTAATATTCTTATAACAATATCATTATGGTAAATATATATTATCATTATTAAAGGGGTAATTGCTTACAAAAATAAAGAGTGCACATCAATATAACCAAAATTATAATGCACAAACACATGAATACATGAGACTTAGAAAGCCTAAGGGATTAGATCAATTTGTTGATACAATTGGTGTTGGACATTCCACTATTTTGATGCCAACATGTGTTTTATTCAAACCCCCCTAGATGAGATGTGCTAGTCTATGCCAACAATTAAGGATGTCGTCCACTAATTTAGAGAAAGATCCCTTGGGTTTCCCACAATGTTTTATGTGAGAAAATAGAAATAAGTTTAAGAAAAAATTTAAATGTGTATGTAGAAATAAGAGACTTATGTGGATAGAGAAAAATCAAGCAAGAATAAAATAAGTTTGTTTGTTGGAGAGAGAAAATTCAAGCAAGAATAAACTCTTGTTAGTTAGCGCTTTGTGTGCTTTGTAGATCTAGAATGAAGTTTCTACACAACATAAAAACGAGAAGAAAATTCTTATCTTTTCATTGACATACAAATACATATATACAATAAAAGTATAATATTTATAAAATACGAAATTTAAATCATCCTAAGTAACCCAAATGTTTCAAAATCCTACATCCTACAACTAAATTTCTTACAAAACAATGTACACTTTATGGTTGTATTTACAACGTGTCCACTCACTGAAAAGTGTACACAATCATGATGAAGAGTCCATTCCAAAGCATTTCCTTCAAAAATTCAAATATATCCCTTGCAAACAACGTTATCAATGCATTGAACACCATTTTCCTAGTTCCATGAAGCTCCATTTACAACATCCACTTCTAGTTGGATCCCAAATGAATTGATATTGTAGTTTAATATAATCTATCCTTGATTAAAACCTTGGATTCTTCACCATTTCAATACAAATTATACAATTATATTTTTATTACAAGTAGTTACCTTGTTCACACTAATGCTTACAATTATACTTTTATTACAAGGCAGTTGCCTTGTTCACACTAATGCTCTCCATTAACTTTTTCACACTAATGCTTACAATTAAACTTTTATTACAAGGTAGTTGTCTTGTTCACACTAATGCTCTCTATTAAATTTCTCAACTAGATTAAGTCATTAGTGGCATAACATGCAAAAACATATCTTACTTCTACATTTGAAAAGAAAATAGTTGTTACTACTATAACATGCAAAAGCATATCTTACTTGTACACTTGACAATAAAATAATTGTTAATACTTAACCATGAGATAATCCCTTCAACTATTTTGAGGTAATATCTAGATGTGATCTCTCATCATTGGCATCCTCTGCTTTATCCACATCGCAAAATGTATTAATCTTTAATACATTTTTTGAGCTCCTAATGGTTGTAATAGCTATGCCCATGGTAATTCTAAGATATTTAAAAAATCTTCTTCACAACTCACAACTCCTTAATGTTGTGGTATCAAATTACTTAAAAACTAGCTCACCAACCTACAACATAAACCATATTCAGTGTAGCACACACCATGGCATATATTAAATTTCCTATTACATTAAGATATAACAACTTCTTCTAAGATTCAATTTATACCTCAATCCTTAGACCAAGGTCTTTGAACAATTTCAATCCAACCTCTATCGAAGTTTCCACTAGTTTACATTCATTCATTCGAATTCCAATCCTTTGAAAAATAATTTTAATGTATTTCTTTAATTCTAGTGAATTATCCTATAGCTTTGCATTCATCTTTAAGACAAGAATGGATCGCCCTTTCACCAATCATCTTTAAAACAAATGAAAGAGTCACACCTTTATAAGTGAGTTACAAACGTGTATCTACATCTAATTGCTGAAAATCTCGTTCCTTAAATAATCATGATTTCACTTTGCTTTTAAGTGTTACATGTAAATATTCTCCTCCAACTCTTCATTAATAAAGGTTGCTTTCAAATCAGAACGATGCACATGCATCTCATGAGAAAAATAGTACCACTACCCATAAAAATGGGTTTTTATAATCCTTTGTGAGTGTACCGCTTTGCCACAAAGCATGCTTTATAATACTTTTAAAACTTGCTTGCATCCAATTGTTATCCTTATGAAAAACAATTATATAAGCTTTTGTATCAATTGAATCATATACTTCTTAAACAATTGCTCGCATCCCATTTTTATCCTTATGAAAAACAATTCAGTGAGTTTTTGAGTTTCATTCTTTATTTCATGTTCATATTCTTGAATCCTAATGCTTTTGCTCTGCCTATTCAACATAAGTAGGATTTGACTCTTCACTTATCATAAATAATTGTAGTTAAAAAACGAAATGTAATTATAAGTACTAAAAATTAATTATATATATCTATATATGTATATATATAGATATAGATATAAACTCAATCTGTCACTTTTATATTGGTCTTTCTATTGTAGTTGATGACACATCTGTCACTTTGACTGGTTTCTCCCTGCTCCTCTATATGACAGGGATTGAGAGTTCTTGTATGTTCTGACAGCTGGTTATATTTACTATTTCGTATATTAATAGTAAATTGAATTTTTCTATGAGAAAAAAAAGAAGATATAAACTCAATCCATTAGTAATAATGTTATTAAATATTTAATTAATTTTATAATAAATTTATGATAATTTATTTATTTATTTTATTTTATTTTATTTTTCAGTGAAAAAAACCATATTATTGATATTCATTGAAATGAATCAAATAGTACAAAATATATAAGCCTGAGCATGACTTAAAATCAGTTATATGTTGATATATGTTACATCAAAATCTGCTGATCCACTCTCCATACATTGTTGTCAGACACAACTCATCAAAATTACAAAAAAAACCATACAATACTTTTGCAATTTAAATATAAAAAATCTGAACTGAAGCAAAATTAGTCCTCTTGGATTCTTGGAGTTCTTCCCATAGTATTTTCGCTTCTACTCCTATGTATGCATCTTTGGATAGTGCATCGGCCATGGAGTTGTGTTGTTGATAGATGTGATTGAAGGAGATATTATCAAAAAGTTGAATCCGTTTTTTGATTCTACGACACCATTGATAGAGAGATATGACATTTAAGTTATATTATCCTTTGGCCCATTTTATGGTCACTCTTGAGTTGCCAAAGACTGCTAGATCCGGTAGACCGAAGCTATGTGCAACAGTAAGCACACACCAAAGAGCAAGTAATTCTGAATTCATGTTTGTCCCTCGCCCGCAATTCAATTTCAAGGTAAAATAGTGATCTTCATTTAAGTAAATCACTCCACCCACCGCCTAGAGTCCATCACGTGCAACCCCATCAAAGCATGCAATTGGTCTATCCCGGGGAGGGTAAAAGGTGCTAATGTTGTTAACACCAGTCTTAATACATTCAATACAATGTTCAGATATCACCAAAATAATTCTCTTGAAAGTAATTTCTATGTATGAATCCTGATTCTAAAAAATGATTAAATTCTTGGTCCTCCATATCGCCCAAGAGATCATTGCTGGCAAATAAGGGATCCCATCACAACACCTGTACCGATCAAGAGCACAACGATCAAGAGAACCAGTTCCCCACTAAATCTTGATATCAAAATGTTTGATAATCTTTTTCCATAGAGTTCTAGTGAACCCACACTCCACAAAAATGTGTGTAGTAGATTCAATACTATTAGAACATAGATAACATTTACTCGGACCTATCCACCCTCGTTTTATAAGGTTGTCCTAGGTTTTCAGTTCTCCACGCAAGGCAAACCACACGAAACACTTAATTTTTATCGGAATCTTCCAATTCCACAACACTTTGTACCACCAATTTGCTGGATAAATGCCATTGTGATTGATTATTGCTTTATATGCCATATTTGTTGTTACCATACTTGTAGCTTTGTTTTTATTCCATATCATTTTATCTTTGTCAGCAGAAAGTCGACATCCAGTAGCATTAAGAGCTTTGATGTAGTTATCCCATTTAGTAGCAGCAATGTCCGTAAACCCCAAGTCATATGCGCTGAGCCAGTATGATTGATTTTAGCCTTGTTTTGCTTAGTGTTGCATGGTCAAACCAGTGTAGTGTATTGCTAATCTCACAGGGAAAGATGTATTCATCCTCCATGTTGAGATATTGTAACTTCTAAGAATATTATATTTGTACTTTATTATTCCAGAGATGTTTCATTCCTCCATGGAGACCCTATTGTATATCCGGAGATGTTTATTCCTCCGAGAGAATGTGGTAACTAGGGTTATTAGACCTCCCTTGTGGGGTCGGCCCTGAGTTAGCTGTTTAGGGGTTATTAGACTCTCTTAGGAGAGGTCGGCCCAGTTAGGGTGAAAAGTCAGTTAGAAGATGAGTATAAATAGAGGAGGTGTGTTCATTTATCACTCATTCACTTACTTGTGTATTGCGCATAGGAGAGAGAGAGATCTGCATAGAAGGAGAAGGAGCTCTTGTTTGGGGACTACATCTTTGTATTGGTTGATTATCTATATTGAGGATATTTTTGCTGGGTTTTCTACCCCATGAGGGTTTCCCAGGGTAAATCTTTGTCTATCTTGTGATTGTGTTTCTTTCAGTGATCTTGCTTGTGAATTTAGGCTAAACTTAACATGGTATCAGAGCTAGCCTGAATAGGACATCTTTCACAAGGTAAAAATACCTATCTCTCCTCCTCCGGTGAAAATTAGGGTTTCTGCAAAAGTTAGAATTTTTGGATTCTGAGAGCATGGCTGGATGCTCCTCCTAAAAATTGAAATTTTGAGCCCTAGATTGAACTTTTTGAGTGGGTAGAACCCCATGCTTTGTCAAACCCTAGTTTGAATTTTGGACCAGAAAACCAGAGAAACCAGTAAACTAGAAAAATTGTGAACCTGTGCACCTGTAAACCAGAAATAGTGCGAACCAGAAAACCTGTTGCAGATCCGAAAGTTGCTAGTCAGATTTGAAGGTGAAAAGTTGAATTTTCCATAAGCATAGTACACCAATCATCTCAATTCAATCAAGCACATCTCCTGGTAAGTTTCATTCTATCTTTTGAGAAACTTCAATTTCTGTGACCTCCTGGATAAGATGGCTCTAAGCACTAAGCTTGAAGACAAGCTAGAGGGTATATAGAATTTTCGGGCATGGAAATATAGGATTGGTCTCATTCTTGAAGAGAATGATCTTGCCCAATATATCAAAGATGAGGTTGCAGAACCCGCGGAAGATGAAGCCAAAGAGAAGTATAAGAAGGACTTGATTAAGGCAAAGAGAATCATTGTTGATTCTATCAAGGACCACTTGATTCCCCAAGTGGCATCCAAGAAGACCCCAAAGGAAATTTATGTTGCTCTAGGCAGAATGTATGAAGGAAGGAACATCAACAGGAAGATGAATTTGAGAATTCAATTGAAGAGTACCAAAATGAATAAAGGAGAATCTATTCAAGATTATTTCACAAGGTATCCTAGTTCAAAGAACAACTAGAAGCCATTGGAGACATCCTTGATGAAAATGAACTAGTCATGACTGCTCTCAATTGTCTCACTAGACCTTGGGATTCATTCATCCAAACCATGTGTGCAAGAAAAGAAAGTATGAAGTTTGATGTGGTATGGGAGGATTGCATTCAAGAAGAGGCTAGGGTAGCCAATAGAGAATCCTTGCTCAAAGAAGATGACCAAGCTTTGGCCACTCACACCAGAATAAGAAGGACTCATTTCAACTCCAAGAAGAATGGCCATAAGAGGTCTCATCCTCCACATAGATTTCAAAACAAAGAAGGAGTAAGTTCAGAAAGAGACCTCTCCTCAATTAAATGTTACAGTTGTCACAAACTAGGACACTTTGCTAGAAATTGTCCTTCAAAGAAGAAGAAGAATCTTCACAAAAGACATCATGCACATATAGCAGAAGATTATAGTGAAGAAGAAGAGGAGGAAAGGCCTCAAAATAAAAGAGCTAAAGTAGAAGAAGAATATGCAGAAGAGTATGTTCTATTCTCTGCACTCTTTGGGTTAGTGACACCTGGAGAAGATACATGGCTCATTGATAGTGGTGCTTCAAAGCACATGACAGTACAAAAGAAGACTCTATCAAGACTGGAAGAAAAGACCTCTCCATAGAAGGTATCTTTGGGAGATGACTATCAATATCCCATCAAGGGAATTGGTGAAGCAAGCTACAAGCTTGATTCTGGAACTCCATTGAAGATGAAGGAAATCTCATATGTACTAGGTTTGAAGAAGAACTTACTTTCCATCTCAGCATTAGATAAGAAAGTTTATAGGGTTGCATTCATAGATGGACAAGTACTCATGTGGTCCAAAGGAAAATCAATTGAGGATGAAATTGTTATTGGTGAAGAGGAAGGAGGGCTATATAAACTCAAGGGTCATCCAGAAGCTACCCTTGTTCATGAGGCCACTAGCCCTAGTGAACTATGGCATAGGAGGTTTGCTCACATTAACTACAAAGCATTACCTCATGTGAGCAAGGTAGTTATAGGACTACCAGATTTGAAGATTGATCATAAAGGCACATGTAAAGGATGTGAGAAAGGAAAGAATATCAAGAACCCATTTCCAAAGAGTGAGACAAAGACTAAAATTACTTTGGAGTTGATCCATTTAGATGTATGTGGATCAATGCCCTTCACATCCTTAAGTGGATTTGAATATTACCTTACATTCATTGATGACTACTCAAGGAAGACTTGGATATATTTCCTAAAATGAAAAGATGAAGTCTTTGGGAAGTTCAAGGAATTCAAAGCCTTGATAGAAAATCATTCAAAAAAGAAGATCAAAATACTCAGGATAGATAATGGTGGAGAATACACTTCAAAGGATTTTGAAGTCTTTTGTAAAGAAGCTGGAATCAAGAGGGAACTAACCACTCCCTACAATCCTCAACAAAATGGTGTTGATGAGAGAAATAATAGAACCATTATGGAAGCAGTAAAGACAATGATACATGATCAATACCTACCTATGTATCTATGGGCTGAAGCAGCCAGGACAATAGTCTATGTGCAGAATAGACTATCTCATAGTGCTCTTGAATTCAAGACCCCGGAAGAAATGTTCACAGGGAAGAAGCTTGAGGTAAGTCACCTCAAGATATTTGGATGCCCAGTATATATTCACATTCCAAAAGAAAAGAGAACGAAGTTGGATCCTTCTGGGAAGAAGGGAATATTTGTTGGATATTGTGAAGCATCCAAAGCATTCAGAATATACATCCCAGGATTCCATCATATGGAAATAAGTAGGGATGTGACATTTGATGAAGAGGCAGCTCTCAAGAGATCTAGGCAGTGCCAGTATGAAGAATTATATGAGGAAGATGCACCTCCCAGAATTACAGAAGCTGCACCCTCCCCTGAAGATATAACACCTGAAGACCATGACATGATGGAACCACAAGAATCCCCTGCCATAAACATATCAAGAAAGAGAAAGCCGACATGGGAAAGAGACATTATACAAGGAGCAGAAAAGTATGGAGCTCCGGAAGGATCCACTAGAGTGAGCAAGAAACCAAATACATTCTCCAGCTATATGGCTTTGATGTGTGATCTTGTAGATCAAGAACCCACTAGTTATGAAGAAGCATATCATAAGAAAGAGTGGGTGGAGGCAATGACAGAGGAATACCAGTCAATAATGAAGAATGATGTTTGGGATATAGTTCCCAAACCAAAGGACAAGAGTGTGGTATCCTCCAAATGGATATCAAGATCAAGCATGCTGTGGATGGTATCATTGAAAAGTATAAGGCAAGGTTTGTGGCCAGAGGATTCTCTCAGAAAGAGAGAATTGACTATGAAGAGACATTTGCACCAGTTGCAAGGTACACTTGCATTAGAACCATCATGGCACTTGCATCCATGATGAAGTGGGAATTACACCAGATGGATGTGAAGACAAATTTCCTGAATGGTGTGATTGAGGAGGAAGTGTACATAGAAAAACCACAAGGATTTGAGGTTGAAGATAGAAGAACCCACATATGCAAACTGAAGAAGGATTTCTATGGGTTGAAACAAGCTCCCAGAGCTTCGTATGGAAGAATTGACAGTTTCTTGACAAGCTTGGGCTTTACCAAAAGTAAAGCTGATCCTAATATTTATCTCAAAGTTATGGATGATGAACCTATCATATTGTTGCTATACGTGGATGATCTATTTCTGACAGGAAATGAGAAACAAATTATCGAATGCAAGAAGAAGCTCTCTACAGAGTTTGAGATGAAATATCTCAGATTGATGCATTACTTCCTAGGTCTGGAAGTATGGCAAGGCCCAGAAAGAATCTTTCTCAACCAGGGAAAGTATGCGGTGGAAATCTTGAAAAGATTTGATATGTTGGAATGCAAAGCCATGGCCACTCCCATGGATTCCAACTTGAAGTTGTTAGTTGATGACTCATCAGAGTTAGTGGATATGACTATGTACATACATATTATTGGGTCATTGATGTATCTAACAAATACCAGGCCAGATATATGCTTTGCTGTGAACACCTTGAGTCAGTATCTAGTCGAACCTAGACGTGTTCACCTGATTGCTGCAAAGCATGTGATGAGGTACCTAAAAGGTATGATAGAATTTGGTCTATGTTATCTTGGATATCATGACTTCAGATTGTATGGCTACACAGATGTTGATTGGGCAGGAAGTGTATCAGACAGGAAGAGCACATCGGGAGGATGTTATTGTCTAGGATCTTCCATGATCTCATGGTTTAGCAGGAAGCAGTCTAGTGTGGCTCTCAGCACAGCTGAAGCAGAATATATTGCTGCTTGCTCTTCTAGTTGTGAAGCGATATGGCTTCAGAAGTTGTTATCAGGATTATCTAACTTAGAGATGGACCCCACTGTGATCCTGTGTGACAACTAGAGTTGTATCAAGATGACAGAGAATCCATTGTTTCATGATAAGTCAAAGCACATAGAGATCCGATATTTTTATATACGGGATATGGTGCAGAGAAAAGCTATCAAGCTCTAGTATGTGAGCACTAACGAACAAGTTGCTGATATATTGACCAAACCTTTGTCTCGACTAAAGTTTCAGTATTTTTGAGACAAGCTTGGTGTAGTTCAGAAGGACCCTCCTCTAAAAGGGGAGTGACATTGTCGCTGATGATGAGATTGTCGGCATCAACAGAAAGGTCGATGATGTGGATAGTTGTATTGATGAGAATACTGTATGAGGTTACCTGTTCTGACGATGAGGTCGATGATGAGGTTACCTGTTCTAACGATTAGGTCGATGTGTGGTCCTTAGACTTTGTCTAAGTGGACAAGAGGATTGCATCGTCCCTGAATAGTTAGTTCAAAATGTATGTGATAGGACTACATCGTCCCTGAACAGTTAGTTCAAAATGTACGTGATAGGAATGCATCGTCCCTTATTAGATTAGTTCAAAATGTACATGATAGGACTGCAACGTCCCTGAACAGTTAGTTCAAAATGTACGTGATATGACTGCATCGTCCCTAAACAGTTAGTTCAAAATGTACGTGACAGGACTGCATCGTCCTTAGACATGAGAGGTGTCTTAAATTGATCTGGACTGCATCGTCCATAGATATGAGAGGTGTATTAAATTGATCGGGACTGCATCGTCCATAGACATGAGAGGTGTCTTAAATTGATCTGGATTGCATCGTCCATAGACATGAGATGTGTCTTAAATTGATCTGGACTGCATCGTCCATAGACATGAGAGGTGTCTTAAATTGATCTGTCCTGTATCATCCATAGACATGAGAGGTGTCTTAAATTGAGCAGGATTGCATCGTCCATAGACATGAGAGGTGTCTTAAATTGATCAGTATTGATCATCCTATAAGTAGATCTAGATTGCATCATCCATAAACATTAGATGTGTCTTAAACAGAGAGGGATTGATCATCCCATAATCAGATCATGTGTATTGCAAAGTATACTGTTGATCGAGAGGATCCAGATGATGATATTGTTGATCGAGATGATCCAGATAGTGATACATTGATCAAGAGGATCTAGATGATGATGATGTTGATCGAGATGATCGAGATGATGATGATGTTGATCGAGATGATCTAGATGATGATGTTGATCGAGATGATCCAGATGATGATGTTGATCGAGATGATTGAGATGATGATGTTGATCGAGATGATCCAGATGTTGATCGAGATGATCCAGATGTTGATCGAGATGATCCAGATGTTGATCGAGATGATCCAGATGATGATACTGTCGATCGAGAAGATCCAGATGATGATGTTGCTGTAGTTGTTTGGATGCTGCAGAAGATGAATACTCAGTACTGAATATGTTGATATTCCAGTATTGAATATTTGAAGATGTTCTAGTAACTGGTTGAGTTACTGATGATGTTAAAGAAAGCTTCCAATGATTTATAGATGTATCATGTATCATGTAGTTGATGACTCCTTGCTCCTGCATATGTTGTTATAATATCCTTCTCGTTAAGGGGGAGTGTTTAGATTTTTGCAACTTCTAAGAATATTATATTTGTACTTTATTATTCCAGAGATGTTTCATTCCTCCGTGGAGACCCTATTATATATTTGGAGATGTTTATTCCTCCGAGAGAATGTGGTAACTAGGGTTATTAGACCTCCCTTGTGGGGTTGGCCCTGAGTTAGCTGTTTAGGGGTTATTAGACTCTCTTAGGAGAGGACGGCCCAATTAGGGTGAAAAGTCAGTTAGAAGATGAGTATAAATAGAGGAGGTGTGTTCCTCATTTATAACTCATTCACTCACTTGTGTATTGCGCATAGGAGAGAGAGAGATCTGCATAGAAGGAGAAGGAGCTCTTGTTTTGGGACTACATCTTTGTATTGGTTGATTATCTATATTGAGGAAAGCTTTGTTGTGTTTTCTACCCCATGAGGGTTTCCCAGGGTAAATCTTTGTCTATCTTGTGATTGTGTTTCTTGCAGTGATCTTGCTTGTGAATTTAGGCTAAAGTTAACACTCCATACCAGAAATCGGATCGATACCAACCAGTATGTCACACCCATTACCTACCCTCCAGGTTAGATCTTTTTCCATCCAATTGTAAATTTTGATGAAGCCAACCCAAATTGTGGATGCACCTCTGGTTTTTTTTAGTGTATTTCTGATCCAGTTTAAAATACTACCTTTAACATATTTTTTTGATAGAACTCGTGTCCAAAGTGTAAATCCAAAAAGACCCCTCCAGATACTTAATATGAGAGCACAACTGAAAATCGACAAATTTTGAGTTCCCCAGCCCCCACAATTAACAGGTAATGATATGGCCTCCCATCTAGTCATCACCAATTTTGAATTTTTCGATCCCCTGTCCTTAAGAAGTTAAAAAAAAATCTTCTTAAACAATTGATAATAGAGACAGGAACTTGATGGAGGGAGAACCAGTACACGGGTATGCCGGTTAAGACTGATTTAACCAATGTAAGACACCCACCAATAGACAGTAGTCGGTAAGTCCAATGATTTATTCTGTGTTCCACTTTTTTTATGAGCCGCATCCAATCATTCTTTCTATACCCATTTGGCTTTAGGAAATAACCAAGGTACATGAATCCCTCCTCCAATTGTTGAAAATTATAAGGCAGGAAGCTTTTCAGAAAACAATCCTATTGTTCTCAAGTCTGAAATGATAAATACATGATTTCCTATTACTCACCTTCATACCATAGGAATCATAGAATGTTGTAATGATGCTCTTATACCTCTTCCATTCATTATCAGTATCTACGCCCACTAGGAGGACATCATCTATGAACAACAAATGCGTGAGGGACATCTCAGGGGATAACTTTATACCTGTAATATTGCCTTCAGCTTTTGTAGCACCAATCATTCTGCTCATGCCCTCGATAATTAGCAAGATTAATAATGGAGATAATGGGCAGCCCTGTTGGACCCCCCTAGAGATCTTGAAGAAATCAGAAGGTGCCCCATTTATCAATACAACAATACTTGTTGTAGTCACGCAAGCCATAATCCATCACTACACCAAGGGTGGAATAAAAATTTGAATAAGAATTAATTTCAGAAAATCCCAATCAATTCTGTCATATGCTTTCTCAAGATCCATCTTGAGCAGCATGGCATTCATATTCTTCTTTTTGACTCAGTGAATAATCTCGTGAATAATCTCCTGAGTGATGCTAATGGCATCCAGAATCTGGTGGTCTTTTAAACAACCAAATTGTTCAGCAGAAATGTTTCCAGACAATATAGGCTTCAATCTAATTGATATGATCTTCGAAATTAATTTGTAAGCCAAATTATAGAGAGCAATTGGGTGAAAGTCTCCAAATGTAGCAGGCTTATTTTTCTTTGGAATTAAAGAGAGAAAAGTTGAGTTGAGACCACTTGAAATGTGTCCTTCCAAACGAGAAAAATCTACCATTTTCTCGATGTCCTCCCCCATCACATCAAAAAAATGCAAAAAGAGTTCTATTGTCCAGTCGTCCGGCCCTGTACTTTTGTCCTTGGCAAACCCTTTACGAGTTGCTTCTATTTCCACCAATGTCACTTCTTTCCGTAAATCCTCTGCATCTTGTTCATTAATAAAATTTGGAAATAGTCTCGCAACATTCAATTGAGTAAGGTCACCTTGTCCTGGATCAGTATATAGGTTTCCAAAATATCCTTTAGCAGCTTCTTGTAATCCTCTTAGACCGGAAACCGTGTTCCCATCACCATCCAATAAGTCCCAGATGGAATTTACATTTTTCCTCTGAGATGCATATGAGTGGAAGAACTTTGTATTTCCATCTCCGAAACTAATCCATGTGGCTCGGATTTTGAGCCTCCACTCCTTCTCCTCCTGTAGCAATAACTCCTCCTTTTTCTGCTCATATAGTTTAACTTTGTCAAATTCCATCTTATCCAACTTTCCATCAACATTCCTAAGCTGTAATTTCTGAATTTGTTCTTCAAGCAACTTGACTTCATATAGATCAGAATTATGTTTGTTTTTTATCCAATTTGTGAATATAACCTTAAGTTTCCAGAGTTTCAACACAAAGGTATCCATTGGATTCAGATCATTATCAGAAACAAATTCAGTCTAGAACCTCTTGATTATTATGCATAACTCTTTGTGACTCAGCCAAGATGAATTAAACTTAAATGGACAGTTTGTTTTACCAACTGCATCATCAATCTGAAAGAAAATTGGCCAGTGGTCGGAGAACTTATTATCACCAACCCAAGTTCTGTGCCTCTCCAAAACATTAAGAAGATTGGAAGTGACCAAAAAAATTTCTAATCTTTTATGGATTCCCTCAGATCCAACTCTTCCATTCGTCCAGGTAGGTGTAGGAGTACTTGGGACAACATCCACTAGATCATGAGAATCTAGAAACCTTGTGAAGTATGCCGCCAAATCGTCCAATTTTGCATGTGTGCCCCATATTTCCTCGGCATTTTTTGTAAAATTAAGATCACCAGCAAGTATTAGGTTTTTGATATTTAAAAAACTGGAAGAACTCAGAGAAGTCCAGAATGGGTCGCGATCCTTATAGGGTCCATAAATATTAAACACAACAACCGGTAAATATACAAAGACAGAAACCCTCAAGAAAAATGCCCCAAGTAGTTTTGTATGCACGAAAGTTGAAAAATTTAGGGTTCCATCCAACTAGTAGGCCTCAGACATCCCCACAACATCCATAGCCACAAATTCCCAACCAGGTAATATGACAGCAAGTCTTCTCACAACACTAAACCCATCACACATGGTTTCCTGAAGTAGTATTAAGCTAGGACTAGTAGCTTTAAATAGATGAGATAAGGCCCTAGTCCTGGAGACCTTTCCCACCCCCCGCACATTTAAGGTAAGTAAAATCATTAAGTACCCCTGACAGAGGCACAAATGCTCTAGGGGCCTCATTAGCAGAAATTGGAATACCACTTCGTGAACCATAGTTTATGTTGGCAATTCTAGAAGAAAGTGGGACATAATTATCATTAGGTTCATCCTGAGCATTAACCCTGGGCTTCCTTCAATTCTTTCTAATGGTGACATTGACAAATTTGTCGAGGATTAGTTGAAGGGTTCTTTGAATAGATAGTCAGTAGCGATAGGGTTTTCTCAAAACCACAGTTAGAAATGATCTCTTTATCTTCACAAGTATTAACCCCAACCCGATCATCAATAGAAGGCATGCCAGTAGATTTTTCAGTAGTAGTAAATGCTGTGGATGGTAGAGGTAGACTAGAAGGATTTTCATCCTCCAGAATAGTGCCAGGGGCAACAGACATAGTATTCTCCATTTCTGGTTCCAATATACAGTCATAAATAGTTTTTGCAAAAAAACCTTTTGGATTAAGCTTTAAATTCCCTACAGAAATACGCTTATAGAAAGATCCTTCAATATCAAGATAGAAATTGAGTTCCTCCTTTGACATATCTTTGTATGGAGTGGTAGATGTTGTAATTAAATTGCCTGGAAAATGTCGTTCTGGTGTAATAAACCCTTATGTTTCCTCTTTTGTCTCCGAACCAGAGAAATCCACACCATTAGAGACATAGCTAGACTTCCTCAAATTAGGGCATTGAGCCAAAACATGAACAGTTTCTCTACATGTATAGAAGCGGAATGGAATTCTGCAGTAATCCAACCTTTGTCGAAAAGTGTGTTTTCCCCACATAATATCTACCTCTACAGGAAGACCCAAATTTAAATCGAATTCAACCATAACCTTGGCAACCGTTTTGTCCACAACAAACAGGGATCTTTTGTCTGACATAACAAAGGTACCAACCTTGTTCGCCAAGCCCTTAAGGATGTTTTCTATCCATAATGAGATAGGGAAACCAGGAAGTAACATCAAAATGTGGCGTCGAGTTTTCTCTTCCCTCAGGGGATCGAATGCAATGTGCCAGTGTTTTAAAATAAGAGAACCCTCCTTGAATAGTCATTTTTGTGATAAAATGGATTCAACATTCTCTTCCATTGGTAAAATGAACATAATCCAGCCATTGAGCATCAAATTAACCCTCGGAGTAAATCCCAGTAATGGGGTCCAAAACTTATTGAGCCATTCCAATATTTCTTCTCTGGAACCTGAAGAAAATTCTATGCGACCCACAATCGTACTGCTAGCCAACATTTCAACGCGATCAAGGTTAGTGTTTTCCTCAATGTAAAATTGTTCCAACCCCTCCCTAGCTTTGAGGGCCTTCAAACGCCTCCTGCATCTGGCCTTCTCTCCACTAAAACCCTTTCTCCGGTTTCCATTAGGGTTCGAAGGTTCCAGGTCTCCAAACTTACCCAAAGCCTCATCCTTTCCTCTGAAAGCGTCCTCCAAACCTTGTCCACAATAAGACGGAATCTCCATAGTAAAATTACCTGCAGTAATATCCTAGTAACCGGGTGACCAGTCCCTCGGAGAAACCACCAACAACTGGCATAATTCTTAACTCGAATAAGTATGCCAGCTACCAAACAAATTTAACCCCCAAAAAGGGTTTTTGGGTAGGAAAGTTACACCAAGATGTGATAGATAACCAAATATCTGAAAAACCAAGTAACAAATGGCAAAATACTATAGAAACGGGATAATAAAAATTACTGAAAAAATGGGTAAATTTAGTAACAAAATACACTAAAAATGCTTGCTGAAAACTTCCCACTTTTTTTATGCTTGGTTGGTACTAGGTTGGTTTAGAAAACCAACTTGACTCCAAGAAAAATCGTAGGTGTATTAGCCATTCTGTAACCAAATTCTACAGTAAAAACCTTCAAATCCTAAGCCCTTCATTCTTCAAGTAGAGAGATCAAATTTATGATAAATGCCATAATTTTTGTAATGAAAAAAGAATTTATTTAATTTTCCTATAAATATATCTATACACATACTCTCACATCTTCTCCTATAAAAATTAACACATATAAATTGGAAATATAACTATCTCCAAAACTCTACAAATAAACATAGGTTACTCATCTAGAACTTAACACATATAAATTAGAAAGATAACTATCTCCAAAACTCTACAAATAAACATAGGTTACTCATCTAGAGGTTGGGAATCCTTTACTCCATATATTGATTGATTCATTTATGACTGGGAAAGAGAAGGAGTGAATGACACATAATACTTTATCAACAAGGTGTTGAAATTATAGCAAGTTGTAAAAAGGAAATTAAAATAGCTAATTTAATTTTAGGGTGGAAATCAATTTTGATATTGTGTATTTTTTTTGTTTGATATTAATTTTTGTTAAGTTGTGATTGATATATACCAACATAGATCCATCTTAACTTTGGATCTATGAAGCGCTGAGAGGGATCAAATCCCTTCAAGTGTAAACCCATTTTAGTGTTCTAAATTTAAGGCAAGGTTGCTTCCATTATAATTTCCATTATAATTGTCCACACACCAATTATTCCAATTTGGAATCATGTTGTAAATGTTGTAAATGCTAACACATAAATTCTTCAAATATGCAAAAATTGTATTAATTAATTAATTATGTCAAAGTAAAACAATTATTTACCCAAATATAATTGTCTAAGTGCCAACTATTTTATGTTGTAAACTATAACACATAAATCCTACAAATAAGGAAAATTTGCATTCATCAACTAATTATGAAGTAAAATAATTGTAATTTACCCAATTATTATTAATTTGCAATTACCATAAAACTAATGTATAACTTATTTTTCTATTATTAACTTAATAATACATCATCAATATATTCTCCATGAGAATCAATTTGCAAAAATTGCATTCATTCATTGATTAAAAAAGTAAAATTACATTGATTGATTGATTATGAAGTAAAATAGTTATTCTTAATCCATATATATTGATTTTGTTGTGAATATATGTCTCTCTTGCAGATCAAATCAAGGCAAGATTAACTAATACACAAAGATTTAGTTGTCCCGTAACTATTTATGAAAAGATTTATTTAAAATGTGAAGATCAGTGAATGGAAATTGTAATTGAACTTCGATGTATATTTTTCACCTAAAAATCCATATATCTTAAAATTCATCAATTCAGTCTATATTTATATAAATGTATTTTACAATCTAGCCAATTTAAAATTGAGGCGACATGTGCTTGTTTATATAATATTTTTATATATTTAGTTTTTGGAGACGACACGTGCCAAGTTAGCGTGACATATGTGACACATCTCATCCACTTTGGGTTGTATAAAGCGCCTCTCGACGCAATAATGGTGACGATGATGATAGTTAATATCCTCTAGGACCAATTTTGGTCTATAAAACCTTAAGAAAGAAAAAGAAGGAATTACTTGATTTGTTTTATAATTTTATTTTTGTACTAAAAAACTTAGAGAGGAGCACTCCTAAATTACTATAATTTTGATGAGATAAAACGTTGGGCAAGTTCGTATTGTAATAAATTTTTTGAAACTGGCATCTTATGTGCGTGTATGCAAGGCAATCTAAGAGGAAGTGTTTTTTTATCTTCGACACTCATAGTCTCACAAAGATGACAAATCCTTTCAGCCCATGGAGTTTTAGGAAAGGTCCAATGCCCTGTTTCACTATGCAACTCATGATATTTTGTTCTTATTTTAGCTATGTGGATCTTCTTCTTTACGCTAGTTAAAATAGAGAGATAATTTTGATCTTCAAGATTAGGATTAATGATCTCCGTGTAATATCTTAATTTTCTTTTATCCTGTAATTTTTCATCACACCACAACTTCTCTTTGAACTTCGAAGTAATAATATATTTAATATCATATATATTTTGCAAAGTGACATTTTTTTCAATTCCACACTTTTTTAACCAAGACATGGCATCTTTAAGCCAACCTTGCTTGAGCCTTAGGTGGTTTGACTAGAATTTGAAGCAGTTTTTAGAAGTCTCTAGTCTCCCAAGTTATTTAATTTATTCTTGTGCATGAGTTACCTAGTCATAGTTATGCACTCAATGGGGGAAAGACCCACTTCAATTAGGAGAATAGGATATGACATGTTGCTTTTAATTTTAAGATTGCAAGTTATAAAATGCTTATGGATTTGCTCAATCCTTCTCCAAGATTCTCTAGAGATGTCGCATCCTCAAACTTCACACCCATACAGGAGAACGAGAATGATGAGAGTTCCAAAGAGGAATTTCTTTTTATTCCACATCACAAGGTTTGATGACTTACAATTTTTTTCAAGACCAAAATAAATGTTCCACCCTCCATTGATCCTTTTCTCGATGTTGTAGTTCTAGTTAAGCATGTGATGGATATCAATCCCAAGATATTTGTAGGAAGTCACTTCCTCCAAGTTGCTATTATCATATAAAAAAAGAGCATAAGTGACCTTATTAGATTTTATAAACATAACTTTGGTTTTTTCGGTATTGATGGTCATGCCCATACCAGAGCAGAAATCCTTGAGAATTCTTAATTGCTTATCAAAATTAGAGGGGCATCTTGGTAGAAGAACACTATCATCAACATAAAGATGGAGGATGATATTCACAATTCCTGCTAACATCGTGCCAGTGTAGCCTGCCTCTATTAAATAACCTTCTAACTTATCAACGTATATACCAAAAAGGGTAGGGGAGAGCGAGAATCCTTGCTTAACACCTATACTACTATTAATATCTTCCGACCACCCCTTACAGTTCTTAAACTTGAAAATAACATTCTCTTCCAACCGTATTGCAGTGACTCTCAACTCGAAAGGAATCAACTCTTCTAATTTTTTTATATATAAAAGACATAAAATTATATGTATAAACTCTATGGACATGTCTAAAAATCCGACGATTTGGATCGGATGACCATTTTTAGCCGGGATTCGACATTTTTATTTTGAAAAATCGGACTTTAGTGATGTTTTATTGGGATTTTGATAGTAGAAATGGACTCAATACCCTCAAAAACCCCTAGGGCACTCAAAATTCTAGACTTTGATAGCTGTAATCTAGATATTAAAAATTATGGCTGATTTTTTTCAAAATCTTGCCCGAAAAATTCATCTATTCCTAAAAATATTTTATGTCATGTCATTAATGAGACTTGATATTCTAAAAATTATAATATTTTATTTTTAATAAAGTAAATCACTTTTCACTCTATCTATTTATTAATCCATGTCAAAGTATGTATTATACTTTTTGTTTACTAGTCAAAGTGCTTTGACTTAGTATTAATTCAACTTCATGTTATAAATATTTATAAAGTTTTCCAATATTTATAAAATACAATTTAATTAATTTTCTTAAAATTAAATATAAATTTTTAAATTTTACCATTCTATTTTTTCACTGGTCAAAGAGGTTACGGATGGGACATAAATGCCTAAAAGTATGATTTAACTTTCAAAACACAAAAAATAAAAGTAAAAACATTTAATATGGAATTTTCTAACAGTGTCATGTGGCAACTTTCACATGTGATGCTTGACCTCCGAATGAGTTGCTTGAGCCAGAGAAAAAGGACGAGTTAGGGCCCGTTTCATCTCTAGATCTCATTTATGGTCAGTTGAATTTGATTTTCCAGGTCTTTCATATGATTCATAACCTCCTCAGAGTTATAATTGCTGCCAATTCTCTACCCAGGGCCATGATTGACATAGTCTCCCCTTTCCAGGGTGGTTTCTGGCCGCTCATCCTTTCCAACTAATTCATAATGAAAGAGACCGTGCACAGGGGAGCTAACCTGATCTTCAACTCCATGAACACCTTCTGAAACCGGATGAACCTAGCTTTGAGCTTCGTTGAAACATCTGATAGACCTGTCCTGCAGCGCAAACATTTCGAGTAGACCTTAGTACCTCCCAGGTTTGAGATCCATGGAATGAAGTTTTCCATGACTATGCAATACCCCCAACGCCAAGCAGAGTGAGCAAAAATGAGACCGAATTCAGTGCTCCCATAATCAACTTGCAGACGCCAAACAAAGCAAACACGAATGAGTTCGGAAGCGTTCCCTCTTGGATTTAAATGCAAACCTTGATCATGGCAATCCTTCTTTGTACAACGCATACGAGCCATCTAGCTGGAGCATGGGACAGTCCTTAAGAATTTAAGAGGGGAGTGCGTGAGGTTGCATATGAGATCCGGAGAGCAGATAGGAAGAGTAAGAGTGCCTTCAAATAGACCCATAATAAAAAAGAAAAGAAGAAGTGTGCTTAACCCAAATTTTAAATTTCCCTTTTCTAAGTTCCAAGGAGATCTCAAAGTAAGAGAAAGACCAGTATTTCTAGCGGAAGGGAATACATAATTAGGGAATCCAAGTACCATCATATGTAGCATGATCACATTCTAGAACTCCAAAGTTCAACCCAACTCCTTTATTAGCCATGGTATTTGCCTTCTTGTTAAGGCCTCTCAAGACATGAAAAAAATTCACAGCTTTGAATTCTTTTACAATGCAATTAAGAAGATAATACATCTTTGAGGAGGGGTTTTTCCAGTTCTTCTCTATATTTGTTGCTTCTCTTGTGACAATTAGCGAATCGCCAATAACCACCATTTTCTCAATTCCCAAATCGCTAGCAAGCTCCAACCCTTTAATTAAGGCGAGCCATTCCGTGCCATTATTCGTCTTCCTCCTAATGCCCCAAGCATACTCTCTCTACTTGTTCCCCTTGGAGTCAAAAATAACTCCACCTGCACCTACCAGCGCTGAATGTAGTTTTGTTATTTTTTTTTGTAAACTTGCAGAGAAATATTTAATTACTATAGCCGAAAAACGTGGCAGAGATTATACAGGTGTCAGAACAATTGAGAGCTGGCTAGGGAGGCCTCAGGTGATGAAGCCATCATCCCATCCTCTCGAAAATATTGTAGAAACTGGCATTATACAAAAAAATACCTTACAGAAGAGGCCTGCTCAGTTATGGTGTTGGGTCTTGTTCAAAAAATACATAGTTTGTACACTAAGATTTCTGAAAAACAGACTATAGCAAAAATTGAAATAGAAAAGTTGGAAATCACAGTAGTAACCCAGTGCCTTAGGAGACTGATTAGGGAGTAGCTCCGCATGGAATGTGTCCGGTTCTTCTTCAATTATAGGGAAGCTTCCAAAATAATCTTTCACTGTCCCAAGGGAGGGGAGAGTCGGGGATGTAGGTCTGGTGCTACTTCCTGGGAGAGTGTTGCCATTCTCTGCTTCCTAAGTGTCACCTTTCTGCGCAAAGCTGGAAGTGGCCAACATTGCAGGAAGATGACTACCGCCCGCCTTGAACTGATCATCCACCATTTTCGTAACATCCTCTTGTCCAACCGGGTCTTCATTGCCATCATTCTTTTGGAGCATTTCCAGCTCGTTGTTGTGCCCAAGGGAGAAATTCTCCCAGCTCATACTGGTATACATAATATTTAGACCCTCTCCAATTTCTATTAGGTAGGTTTTGAGGTTCCTGAGCGTGCTTCTGTTGGCGGACCAGTCAGTCGTAGGCTTCCTCCACCAGGGTGCTCATCATGTTCTTGATTAACTAGTAGTGGTTAATGTTTCCACCATTTCTTCCGGAGGCAAGCATGGTCATGACTCTGCGTGCTTCCCAGCTGTTTATGAGATTGCGAGTGGGTGCAGAGATGCCCTCTGCATATCCATCCATTGTTGTCCATTCAGTGACGTTTCCGGGTTTCCTGCCGAAACCTTTCTTGCTACCCCCTCATCTAGGAGTGCCTCCGGGCCTTGTCATAGTAGTGGGGCATCCAGAATCGTCTAGACTAAAAGCCGAGGCAAGAACAACTAAACAGTGCCGAGCGGGAGCCAGAGCAGTGGGATAATCACGAAAGCCGGCGGTGAAAAGCAGGAAGCTTTGCTTGCTTGCTTTATCTCTACGGAAGGAGTTAATGGGATCCGTAGCCATTATCGAGAAGGGTGGCGAATTAAAGGTGGAGGTGCCTTCTATCATCATCTTCCGATGTCGAGGTGCGTTCTACATGAGGCCAAGTTAATGTTGCGCATTGAAGCGAGTCCTCGCGAATTAACTCCCAGACGTCGTCTTGGTGAGTGTGCTGATAGGTGGAGGGTTCGACAGGTCGAAGGCCTGTCATCTGGATGTTTTTCTCATGAGGGTGGCGGGCTCCAGAGGGGAGCTGGCTCGTGCGAGCAGTACTGTCACCCGGATCCGGGGAATGTAGTTTTGTTAAATTACGATAATAAAAATATGACATTTTTTCCACGGAAAAAAAAGTTCTATAAACTTATTATGCTCTTGTAATTTCTCCTCGCCTTTTCAATTCCTATATTCAACCTATAACTTATTTAAGTTCTCGATCTTTATCTTTATCATGGACTATCCACCTTGTGACATATTCACTCGTCTATCTATTGATTTATAAAACAAAATAAACTTAAAAAACTTCATATATACACATGGTTTTGTGATTTCCACATGCTTTATTCTAATTCATGCATTTCCTAATTTGTTTAGACAAATTTGTCCATATTGTGCTTAAACATATGATTCTTATTAAAGTTGGGACTTTGGTATTTTTTAAGCATGTTTATTAAAATTATGTCAATGGAAAAGGTTAAGATAATATGCTTATTAAGATGGGGTAAACTTAAAAAGGAAAGTAAGCATAGTAATATTTTTTTTTTAGTATTATGCAGAGGTTCAAGTTGGTTGCCTATGTTGTGTGTCTTACTCTTGTCTATGTTGTGTGTCTCATTCGATATCTCATTGAATCAATACTATATATGAAATATAAGGAAGTGCCGGAATGATGAACACAAGTAGATCGCTGAATTCAGTTTGTCACCTCATGGCTTACTACATTTGTTGTATGTTGTAACATGAAATTTTCCATATAGACAAAAAAAACAATATTATTTATTGTAAAAGATTGATTTATTTAATAATTTTTAATTAACATTTTTTTTTATTTTAAAAACTCAAATAATAAAATTTATAAAATAAACCTTAACTAAAAACATAAATTAATTAATAAAAAAAAGCATACTAATAAAATTTCCCAAATATAATTAACATCCAACATATTATATATATATATATATATATATATAATCGAATCTCAATCTTAACAAAAAAAATGGCATGTTACATTGAAAACTGCAACTAATACCACTTTTCTAAATATGTACTGGCACCTTTCTATAACTTGGTTAGCCACACTTGCTAGATATAGTCATCTCGTGATGACACATCATTGTACTATGGAATGAAATGTCAACCGTAATGTTGTGCCTTGTCTCGTTTAAAGATGTACCATTGACGACAATTTAATAAAGCAATTTGTCATTTTTTTTTACAATGTTTGGTCAATTTATTTGTCTTCCATGGTAAACTCATCCAATAGATTTTATGATGATATCTTATTATCATGCATGATGTGAGACTTCATTATAAAAAAAATTAATATGACTGAAATAAAGAAGTATACATTTCATAAATATATCATGAATGACATGTGAGAATTCATTATTGGTATATGATTTCAATGTAATATGGCATTGGAAGACTCCTCTTAAGTTACACTCGTTTGGCTGGTTGGTATTATAATGGAAGATTTTGGTGGGGAAAACTTGAAAAAGTGTGGGCTTCACAGGCCTTTTCACTATGTTTTCTATGGCAAAGGGGAAGATTCAATTGATTATTTATTCATTGCTTGTTCATTTTCTCAATCGATCTAGATGTCAGTTTCTAGGGGATTAATGTATCATTGGTTTGGAAAAATGCTGCTTTTGAAGAGAGTCTGAAAGATTGGTCGTTGTTTTCTGGTTTGATGCCAAACATATCATTATTTTTTAATTGGCATATTTGGAGACACAAGAATGCTATCATTTTTTACAACAGGAGGTTAAATCTAGTATCTACCTCTTCTTTGATCATTGGTAGCTTCAGGTGCTATATGTATTCGCCAAAGGCAACCTCGATACGCCAGCTTAAACTTCCTCACATTTAACCTGACTGCATGGTGGGTCTATTTGATGGTGCAGTGCAGGGTGGTATTTGCGGTGTTGGTATGGTTCTTAAAATGAGTAGGGAACATTCGTTTCAGATCTGATTATCACGTGGACAGGAACAAACTCTCGTGCAGAACTACTGGCCTTGTGGGGCCTTCTTATGTTTTCCAGGAGAAATAATGTTACCTCCCTTATAGTACTTGGTGACTCTTAGGTGGTGATCGATTGGACAAATGGGAGATTAGACTTACAAGTAACAACCCTACTTCAATGGAAACACAAAATCCAGGATTTACAATTAGATTTTCAATGCATCTATTTCAAACACATCTTTCGGGAGATGAACATTACTGCGGATCGCCTGTCGAAGAAGGCCCTTGGTATGGTTGAAGGTTTAATGTTTTACGAAGAATACAATGGGCTCACAAGAGTGTCCTCTGGTGTCTTTTAGGCATATTGAAGGACAACTGTTTTTTTTTCCAGTTTTTTGTTTTTTTTGCTCTCGTGGGCCTATGTTCATGCATCATCTTAGTCTTCACTCATTCCTTTTTGTTCCTTTGCATACTGTAATACTTCGGGTACTTATATGATATTTTGGTCAATTTGTGTTAAAATCTGTCCAAACTGTATTTTTTTGGAAGGATGTTTATTTAGAACTTTTTGATGGAGTATAGTTTTTGGGAATGGGCATGTTGATAACACTATTCTCAGTACTTTCTAGATGTTTGTAAGTTGTCTTTGATTCATACCTTAATGAATATCAAACAACCGAGATTTTTTTCTTGTTGAAAAAAAATGTATTTTTAAATTTAAAAAAAATTGAAAATATGTATGTCTATTTAAAATTTTAAAGTTATATTCATTTGTCCTTGTAAGCAACTTGAAACATGTTAGAAAATTTGAAAATGTGTATGTCCACTTAAAATTTTAAAGTAATATTCATTTTTCATTGTAAGCAACTTGAAACATGTCTCAAATTTGAAACATTATACATAATGTAACAACCAAAAAATATAGGTGAATAGGTAATTATGAGCTCAAACTTCAAATTTCATTTAATAGATTAGGTTCTATACACTGAATATTCACCAATATGGTGATTATGTTGTGATGGTGAAGTTACAAATGTATGAGACTTAAGCGTTTTTTTTTATAACTTCGAAATCTATTAAAAACCAAGAAAACTATACAAAGAGAGCACTGCCAAGAGTTTGTTGATAGTGAATGCCTAAAGTCTACTGGGGCCATAAGAGCACCCTTCATACCAAAAACATCTATCAAGTCAATTGTCTAGAAACAATCAAGAAAAGGCTAAGAATCTATGCTTAAAACATAAAGAGATCGCCCATAGACCAGGGGTTATAACCAAAAAAAAAAAACTAGACTAAAATAAACCTCCTCAATCCAAAGACAAATTATTAAAAGCATAGGGCCTCGAGAGAGACTATTTGTCATCCAAGATAAAGATAGGAGAGGAGTTAAAACTATCAACACCTGGAGTAGGATGTTTCTGCTTGGCTCTAGAAGATTCACTAGGCTAATGAAGATGGGTTTGGTGATGAAAAATCAGGTGTGGGGCAACATTGTTCTGTAGAGCCTCAATGAAAGTCTTGCCTCTCAATTCGTGGGCCAAAGTGTTGATATTGGCATTGATACGCGCATCCAAATCCAATTGAGCTTGATTTAATCGACGAAGCCAACCCTCCATGTGCTCCATGCATGCTTCTAGAGTCATACCCCGAGAATTATCCTGAAGACGACCTTATGTGCAATAGGTAAGAGCTTTGCCCATAAGTGTCTTGGCATACCAAAACATACCAAGAATTTTGGTGTTTCTGGTTTCTCTGTTGCAGGTAGAACCTGAATCATCAACCAAGTTTACCATCTATGCAATGAGCTGCTCCAAGCCGAGATTTCAAATTCATTCCTAAATTTGCGTTTTCAAACCCTGAATATGGTTATGAGCATATGGATGAATCATTTTGACATAGTAGGTGAAATATTTTTCCTGTTCATGAATGGTGTGGGGCACGTGAGATTGATGGGGACTCATAGAGGTTTTGTGGTCAGTACGGTTGGAGCGAACCATGGTTAGATCAAGGCTAGAATGAGAGCTAGAAAATGTGAAACGAGACTAGAGAAAGAGAGGGTTGAGCAGAAGATCAAAAGTGAGCCAAGGAGAGAGCCAATGCAGGAGGCGAAAAAGGCGAGGCCCGACATACCGATTTCTTTTTCTAAGCATGACCATAATCCATATCCTTTCCAAATCAAGAGTGGTACGATCACTGAGGATGGTTGCAGGTGCCATTAATTCATGGATGCTGGGAACTAGATACAAATGATGATCGGTCATGGAGCAAATGGTTCGTGCTAGCGGGGTGAGTTTGCCAAACCAAAATAGAATTGCTACCATAAGCAAGCCAACGCCGGTTTTGTACATGCATATTGACCACATCATTGGTGGTTGATTTGATGAGAAGCCCCATGTATGAACCATTATCATATCACGGAGCGGGGATTCTGACAGCACCCAACGTGGGGGAAATGTATACGAGACTTAAGTGTTATTCTAGTCTCACTCTTATATTAATAATTAATAAATAAATAAATTATTAAAAGTTAAGTTATAGCTTTAGCATTAGATATTTTAATTAAAATTTCACTTTTACCTTAACAACTAAATTTTAATGATAACATTTCCTCAATTTTAAAAGTTTAAAATTATAATATATTTAAACATTTAATCAATTTTAGATGAGGTACATTTTTTTCCCCAAAAAATAATTCGCAATTTTATATTAATAAAATTACATTTTATAGTGGCTTATCATGTCGATCTGAAAACGAAAACATGAGAACAAAAAACCGAAAATTTACAAAGACTGTGTTAAAACACACACATAATATCTCATGTAAAAGATCTTCAGTACTATAATAAAAGGAAAACAAAAAAAGTATCCTCGTACATAATACCTCACATAAAAGTAACCATATGACCATAAAAGTCCTAATGGAAACAAAAAACAATTTGTTCCAAATATAAGCCAAATCCCAATAAAACCTGGTCTGTAGTAGTGATCCATAATAAAAAAGGATATGTAATAACCCCATAAAATCAAAAATTTTCAAAACTGTCCATCGTAAGCTACTACTAAAGAATGAAAAGACCTCCAATGTAAACTCAAAGAACCATAGGTCTCGGATAAAGAATTGTATATATGTCCCTTGTTTGATGTCGTCTTTGCCAAGAACTTACAACTACTTGAAGACCTTCCCTTGAGAGTGAGTCTACATCAACATTCCTTTCTCTATAAAGATATCGAAAAGTTATATCTTGGAAAGAACCTACAAGTGTCGTCAATTCATCATATAATATCCTTACAAAAATATTATGAATGATTTTTATTTTTTATTTTTCATCCACTTAATAACGAGTAAAGAATCACCAAAAATCTGTAATTTCTATATACTTAACTCAAAAGCCAATTTGATCACAAGAAAAAGAACGTAAAGCTCAACTCTATTGTTAAAACATAATCCTAAACTAACCTTAAAACTATAAAACTTTTTATCACCTAAATAAAGTAACCCTGCTCTACTCCACCCATCTGAAAATTGCCTAAAACAACTCCATCCATCAAAGTAGACCCAAACCTCATAGAACAAGAGCCACAAGGTGGCAATGTCCCCGACATTGTCACCTGCTTTGGCAGTCGAAGAATGATTGATATGGAATATAATCTGCATCCAATATAGATTTTGTGAGGTCATTTTTTTAATAAATCTGAATAACATAACATTAGTCTAAATAACATAACCATAAAAAAACAGTTTGTCAAATTAGGCTTCAACTGCATGTTGAAAAATAAATTGCAAAGCACATGAAATGAAGTAACAGACATGCAAGATAAATTGAATTTCCATTTTGCAAATGAAATGATTCCAACCTAATTATATTTCACAAAAGAAGCAATAACATCAACGCACTTCAAAATCACTTCAGAATCACTGGCATATACAATGTTGGCCAAAAAAATAGAAGCAAATCTGACTATCATTTAAAAAAAGTGCAAGAGAATTTGTATTGTTTTTTTCAACAAAAGAATCCAATTTAAGTAACAAATACTGTGTATTTGAACAGAAAGCATTGAAAAGAGATTGTTGTTGTGATTCTCTGACTTGAAATTTTATGTGCCACTGCATTTTCAATGTTAGAAACAATATAAACCATGTTTCAGCACATGGAAATAATGAGAACAATTACAACTCTTTTATCGAAACGACAAAGGCACTAAAGCAAACATGATTTGGAAATAAACTCTACACAAATGAAGTGTGTTGCAAGACTATTCAACTTCAAAGCAGAAGACAAGAGAGCATAAACCAGACCAGCTGATCAGAATCATGCAAAGACTATAGCCAACTACCACACACATGAACAAAATATTGACATTTGAAATGTTGGAAAGCCATGTATCCATTAATACTTGCAAACTATGAATAACATTACAAAAGATTATAGGTGGATTGTTTTCAAGTATCCAAAAAGGAACATCATCAGTCTCTGAAGCATAAAAACTGTGTATGTATTTTAATTTTGAATGACTATGGCCCTGCAATTACAAACGAAAAAGATAACGACATTTGCAAAAATGCTATGAAGTTATTGTGATGGATGTAGTAAACAACATTCAAAAAGTGAAGAATACATATAATTGTTTTTGGTTTTTTTGTGTTTTCAACCAGCAGTGCAAAAAAGATGAACACACATTTGTAGGAGTTGTGTGCATATATATCTATGCTTAGAAGAATGCACTTGCAATATAGTAAACCATGTTTGGAAAAAATACGTCAAAAAGCAATATAGTACCAATGATTTGTCTTTTGTTGTCTCCATGCACATGAATCTGCAACTGCACACCATATAAAAAAAATGGTCAAGAGACAGAAGAATGCACTTGCAGCTTTGCAAAGAGACAATTTGCTTTGGTGTAGCAATCAAACAATTTAAATGCAAATTGCATGGGCAAATTGAGCAATATATATGTATTTGGACATTGCTGAGAAAATATATGTGGCAATGGCTTGTTAAAAATTGAAATGGGTTGGGTTACGGGGTATTTTTCGTATTGGTCAGTGGAAACCGTGAAACCCTTCGTCCTTACCCATGACGAATTTAGGTAGGCAATTGGATGATGATTCTATCTGTTTTGCTCATTGAATATGAACAATTGAAGAAAAAATGAATATTTTCAGGATAATCAATTGGTAATTTTGGGAGTCGTAAAGTAGATAGTGTGTTGAAGGAGGGAATGAGATTGGTGAAGGGGGAAACAGAGAAGGGTGGTGCAAGAGTGAGTCTTGAATTGCTCTCTTTCGAGGGGAGGCGGGAAAGGGGTTGATTTGGTGGGAAACTGGAATAAGTAGATTTCTTGTGGGTGGAAGAGAATGGCATCCTAAGGTGGTTATGGATGGAGCTTGGAATGTAGTGTTGGCATTTTTGGGGGAGAGGAGAGTAGACGGATGCTACAACCAGAACAGATAATTGCTATGTGTTGGCTCCTCTACCAATGTTGAGGAAAATGATAATAAGCTAAACATTAAAGCCTTTTCTATCACAGACAAGCTAAAAGTATTGGTAGTAATCAAAAGAGAATTGACTGTATTCAGGAGCTAAAGCGGCATTGAATAGGTATATCAGTACAGAAAAGTAAGAAAAGCTTGCATAACAGTAATGAACATAATTAAAAAATAAATACCAGCATCCACTATAGAGCCATTATAGAGAGTCTTAGAGGGACATCTACAATGTAACATCTATTCAACTCCACTCAACTCAGCAATGACAGGAATGAGGTAATTACCGAGCTCGCATTCCAACTGTTATAATATTCAGAATGCTCAAGAGTCAAAACAGAAGGCTATTTGAGAGAACTTTTCATACTAACTTATCCCATATATAAACTTTACATCATACTATTTACCAACTCATTAATAGCTAACTACCCGCCAAGCCATTATCCAAAAATAGGTGGAAATGCTTTAAACAACGATGATAATAATCAGTGCATATTCAATGCTATCCAAAACTAAGCAATAACTTAGACATTTAAAGTTAATGATAGGATTATCAATCAAGGAAAATATGGTGCTAACACCCATCCGATCCCTAAGGTAGAATGGTCTCCAAGCATTTGAGCCAATCGACTTGCTTCAAAGAAACGCTTCACAGAATCCTCCATGTATTTGTTAGCCTCCCTCACGTTCATATTCTTCCCTATCTCCTCTGGATAACTCTTCAGAATATCATCTCCCTTCAATATAGCCGCCAACTGCACCAGTTCCTGCTGAAACTCGCTTATCTTCGCTTCCTCGTTCGCTCCGCTCTGCCTTATCTTTGGAGGGTCCGCTAGCGTCTCTGCAAAGGAATCCAAAACCACAAGTTATTATAATTATACTGTAACCAAACCTAATTTAAACTGTAACAATCATCAAAGTTCTAACTTTGATTAAAAGCTATAATGAGGCCTTATTCGATTAACAATTGGTTATAGTAAGAACAAGATTTGTAATGAAGGTTAGCATGGAATTGGTTATGGAGAAGAGGACGAGTACCTGGGCAGTCTGTTCTTGGGCTGTTGCGCTTCTGTACGACACCTTCAAAAGTCCCATCGCACGCGTCTCTCTTAGTCAGGAGGTTGGATTTGAGATTGAATAACTTCTTGACTGTTGCACATATGGATGAATGTTCAAACTCAGACGATGGATACGGTCCATTAGGTCCATGTACCACTGCAGCAACAATGTGCACCATATAATACTAAATTATGTGATATGAAATCGAATCATGGATGTAGACTTTTTATCAAGATCAATAACTAATGGAAAAGGGATTCAAGAAGAGATCTGAGAGAGAGTCGAAACCTGTTCCTTTCTCAATCCATGGCGAAATCATGATAGTGGGCACTCGAACCCCTAACCTGTCGAATTTGAAAAAGAAGGGGTCGGGGCCGACAATGTCATCGGGGCTAGGGATTTCCTTCACAGGGAGACTGCAAACCAGCCACCACGCCGTTGCATCCTGAAACGAGAACTATATACTATGAACGAGAACTCTACCCATAAAAACGATGATTTTTGCAAAGAAAACACCAAAAACACCCCCCAAATAGAAAAGTGTTGATACCAGTATACACGTATTTTTTTTTAGGGTAAAAAATAGAACCATGGCCTAAACATCCCATAATGTTGTTTAACAAAACTTTAAAATCAACCTTAAATTGGAAAAAAAAAATTCTTGAAGAGATAAATTACAACTTTCAGGAAAATTGCATATTAAACAAAAAACAAATTTCTCTAATAATTTCACCATTATAACCATATAAAAACAAAGGAATTATGATGCGATTCATAATGAGATAATATATTAGACCATACAAGAACAAATGGTTCATATAAATATTCAAAAACTCCTCTAGAGTTTCAATTACAAAAATCATACTAGTAAAAAGCATCTAAATTGCTTCTTCAAATTCATCCATGGATTCTAACACCCCATCATCAAAAACTCCTATAGAGTTTCAATTACAAAAATCATACTAATAAAAAGCATCTACATTGCTTCTTCAAATTCATCCATGGATTCTGACACCCCATCAGAATCTACATTTTCTGTAGATGAAGGGCTTGATGAAGATGTAGATGACCCATACTCTTCTCTATTATCAATGGGCGCACAATCCGAGTCTACATCTATACCCATCATTTCAGATGTCATATTCCTTCGAGATCTATGGCTTGGTTTAACACACTCCCATCTTGCACGAATGCTCCCTATTCCACGAATATTAGCTTTGGGTTTTAAAAAAGAAATTAAAAACAAACTAAACTAACAAATTTTAACTAATGTTATAATTAAAAATTAAAAAAAAATTAAAAACAAACTAAACTAAGATAACATTATAATTTAAAATTTAAAAATACATTAAAAAAAAACTAAGTATCTATATACTAACCAAACTAACATTATAAAAAATTTAAAAAAATATATACAAAAACTTAAAAACAATTAAAACAAAAATTTAAAAACAATAAAAAAATCAAACTATACAAAATTTTAAAATAAATTAAAAAACAAAATAATTAAAAAAAAATTAAACTATACAAAATTAAACAAACTTTAAACAAAATTTTAAAAAAATTAAACAAACTTTAAACAAAAAATTAAACAAAATTAAAAAAAACATAAACTATACAAAATTAAGCAAAATTAAAAAAACAAAAACAAAATTTAAACAAAATTTTAAAAAAATTGAAACAATGCAATGGCGAGGAGGTGGGCGGGGTGGCGGTGGAAGGGAGGGCGGCAAGGGAGGAGCGAGGAGGGGGAAGGGGAGGGCAACGGAGGGATAAGGGAGGAGGAGGAGGAGGTGGTGGGTGGCGGCGGTGGAAGGGAGGGCGGCGGGGGGAGGTGGAAGGGGAGGGCGCGGGCGCGGGGGGGAGGGGGAAGTGGAGGGGAGTGGGGAGGAGGAAGGAGGGGGAGGGCACCGCCCGCTTGGGCGCCAAAGGGCGGCCCCCACGGCCCCCGTCGATGCCCGGCATCGATGGGGGCCGTCAGGGCTGCCCTTTGGTGCCCAAGCGAGTGACCTCCTTCGCTTGGGCGCCAAAGGGCGGCCCTCACGGCCCCCATCGATGCCGGGCATCGACGGGGGTCGTGAGGGCCGCCCTTTGGCGCCCAAGCGAGAGACCTCGCTCGCTTGGGCGCCAAAGGGCGGCCCTCACGACCCCCGTCGATGCCCGGCATCGACGTCAATGCCCGTCGATGCCCGGCATCGATGGGGGCCACCCCCCATTGATGCTCGGCATCGACGTCGATGCCGGGCATCGACGGGGGCTGTGAGGGCCGCCTTTTGGCACCCAAGAGAGCGACCTCCCTCGCTTGGGCGCCAAAGGGCGGCCCCCATCGATGCCCGGCATCGGCGTCGATGCCCGGCATCGACGTCGATGCCCGGCATCGGCGTCGATGCCGGGCATCAACGTCGATTCCCGACATCGACGGGGGCCGCCTCTGTTGATGTCGGGCATCGACGGGGGCCGTGAGGGCTGCCCTTTGGCGCCCAAGTGAGGGAGGTCGCTCGCTTGGGCACCAAAGGGCGGCCCTCACGGCCCCCATCGATGTCGAGCATCAACGGGGGCGGCCCCCGTCGATGCCGGGCATCGACGGGGGCCGCCCTTTGGCCCCGTCGATGCCCGTCGATGTCCGGCATCGACGGGGGCCACCCCCATTGATGCCCGGCATCGACGTCGATGCCGGGCATCGACGGGGGCTGTGAGGGCCGCCTTTTGGCACCCAAGAGAGTGACCTCCCTCGCTTGGGCGCTAAAGGGCGGCCCCCATCGATGCCCGGCATCGACGTCGATGCCGGGCATCAACGTCGATTCCCGGCATCGACGGGGGCCGCCTCTGTTGATGCCGGGAATCGACGGGGGCCGTGAGGGCTGCCCTTTGGCGCCCAAGTGAGGGAGGTCGCTCGCTTGGGCGCCAAAGGGCGGCCCTCACGGCCCCCGTCGATGCCTAGCATCGACGTCGATGCCGGGCATCAACGTCGATGCCGAGCATTGACGGGGGCCGTGAGGGCCTCCCTTTGGCGCCCAAGCGAGCGACCTCAGGGAGGTCGCTCGCTTGGGCGCCAAAGGGCGGCCCCCATTGATGCCGGGCATCGACAAGGGCCGTGAGGGCTGCCCTTTGGCGCCCCAAGCGAGGGAGGTCGCTCGCTTGTGTGCCAAAGGGCAGCCCTCACGGCCCCCGTCGATGCCGGGCATCGACGGGGGCCGCCCTTTGGCTCCCAAGCAAGGGAGGTCGCTCACTTGGGTGCCAAAGGGAGGCCCTCACGGCCCCCGTCGATGCCCGGCATCGACAGGGGCCGTGAGGGCAGCCCTTTGGTGCCTAAGCGAACGGCTCGATGCTCGCCCCTCCCTTCCACCTCCTCCTCCCTTCCCCCGCCCAGCTCCGCCACCTCCTCCCCTTCCCCCCTCCATCGCCCTCCCCTCCCCCCGCCACCGTCGTCGCCCACCGCCCCCCTTCCCTTGCCGCAACCCACCTCTCCAACCATTGCATGGTTTAGTTTTTTTTTTTTTAAATTGTGTTTAGTTTTTTTTTTTTTTTTGTATAGAATAATTTTTTTTTTAATTATTTTGTTTTTAATTTTTTTTTAGATTTTGTATAGTTTGATTTTTTAATTGCTTTTAAAATTTTGTTTTAATGTTTTATATTTTGATTTTTTTATTGTTTTTAATTTTTTTTTTTAAATTTGTTTTTAAATGTTATATAGTTTGATTTGTTATTATATATAGTTTGTTTTTTTTTTAATTTTTAATTTTTTATAATGTTAGTTTTAGTCTCTTTTTATTTTTGTTTTTAATTTATTTTAAAATTTTGTATAGTTTGTTTTTTTTTAATTTTTAATTTTTTATAATGTTATTTTTATTTTGTTTTAAAGTTTTTTTTAAATTTTGTGTAATGTTAGTCTATAGTTAATTAGTTTTATTTTTTAATTATAATGTTAGGTTAGTTTATTGGGTTTTTATTTTTATTTTTATTTTTTAATTATAAGAACATTAGTTTAAATCTATTAGTTTTAATGTTCGTTTATTTTTTTTTAAATGTTAGTTTATAATGTTGTTAGGTTAGTGTAAGTTGTTTTTAATTCTTTTTTAAATTTTTTTATTATAATGTTGTTAGTGGTTAGTTTGATTTGTTTTTAATTTTTCTTTAAATTTTTTATTATAATGTTGTTAGGAATTTTTTATTATAATGTTGTTAGGGGTTAGTTTAATTTGTTTTTTAATTTATTTTATTATAATGTTAGAGGGGGGAAACATGCAGCAGAAGAGGACATGAATTTGGCCTGCATGATGTTGTTGATTAGTTTCATGTTTTGAAAAAAATGCTAAGTTTGACAATATTTTGATAAGATATATTAGTAATGTTTTGACTTTCAGACTTAATTTTAGAAATAAAATTTCTATATATAATGTTTGAAATATGTTTTTTACAAATAATTTGTATAGTTTTTCTTTAATTTATGTGAATCAACACTTTTCGGAAAATAATATGAAATCGTATCATTTTTATACAAAACATATCTGAAAATTGATTGAAAATGGTTTTAAATGTCTATTTTTTCTGGAATTTTTTACAATTTTGTCAATAAAAGTGTCTTATTTTGTCCATTAAAATGTCTTATTTTATAGAAAAAATTGCAAAATGTATATGTTTTTCATTATAAATTGCTTAAAAATGTATGCTATTTTGCTAAATTTCTAAAAATGCACCTAAAAATAGAAACTAATTTTTTTTTACGATAAAGATAATTCAAAGGTCCCAAAAAATGCCTCGAAATGAAAATGTGTGATACTGGCATCACCCCTTTTTGAAACGGAGCTAAAAATACCTACTAAAATTAGGAGAGAGAAAAATGAGAACTGTGTCGAGTTCTCGTTTCATAGTATAAGTGGTTGCTTCCTCGTTCGCTCCGCTCTGCCTTATCTTTCGAGGGTTCGCTAGCGTCTCTGCAAAGGAATCCAAAACCACAAGTTATTATAATTATACTGTAACCAAACCTAATTTAAACTGTAACAATCATCAAAGTTCTAACTTTGATTAAAAGCTGTAACAAGGCCTTATTCGATTAACAATTGGTTATAGTAAGAACAAGATTTGTAATGAAGGTTAGCATGGAATTGGTTATGGAGAAGAGGACGAGTACCTGGGCAGTCTGTTCTTGGGCTGCTGCGCTTCTGTACGACACCTTCAAAAGTCCCAGCCCACGCGTCTCTCTTAGTCAGGAAGTTGGATTTGAGATTGAATAACTTCTTGACTGTTGCACATATGGATGAATGTTCAAACTCAGACGATGGATACGGTCCATTAGGTCCATGTACCACTGCAGCAACAATGTGCACCATATAATACTAAATTATGTGATATGAAATCGAATCATGGATGTAGACTTTTTATCAAGATCAATAACTAATGGAAAAGGGATTCAAGAAGAGATCTGAGAGAGAGTCGAAACCTGTTCCTTTCTCAATCCATGGCGAAATCATGATAGTGGGCACTTGAACCCCTAACCTGTCGAATTTGAAAAAGAAGGGGTCGGGGCCGACAATGTCATCGGGGCTAGGGACGTCCTTCACAGGGAGACTGCAAACCAGCCACCACGCTGTTGCATCCTGAAACAAAACGCGACACAAGGGAGACTGCAAACCAGCCACCACACTCGAAGCCCACGAAAAGCAACAACAAATGCAAGGAAGGGAGACTGCAAACTAGCCACCACACTCGAAGCCGGCGAAAAGCAACAACAAATGAAAGGAAGACCTCCAAAATGAGCTACAGAAACCACTGAAACTCGCTGGACAACAAAATAACTCCAAATGGCAAGGAAGACTGAAAGCCCACCGATTGATTTTGAGATTGATTCATCGATGGACCACCTGGTTCGAGGCAGGATCTCACAAACTTATATTGCATCTGCTGAACGAGGTCATATGTGCCATTAATCTTTTCCATTGGATCATCAAAATCAAAATAAATCCCGAAAGTCTGCAATGAAACGATAATTCACTGCAATGGATAGCTTCTATCAGAAGCCTCAACAAAGCCGATATTTTTTTTAACTTGAACATCGTGTAGTGTACGCCGCAAATGAAACATGAACACCGGAACTTGGAAGCCTTACCAAAGCCGATAATTTTTTAACTTGAACATCATGCAGTGTACGCCGTGATGAAACTTGAACAACGTGCAATGCACTCAACTGCAAAACCTGCAAAACCTCAGAATAACAATAAACGCGAAAACACAGACGCCCATAACCATTTAAAACCCCATGACGCCAGCACGCCGCCACCCCGTGGGGCACATGAAGTGAGGCAGGCATCATGGTGTACGGGGCCAATCACAACACGCCAAAAAACATTTTCAAATAATTCCATTAATTCTACATTTTTTCATACTAAAGCTAAACCTTCAGCAAACATACGAATTGACCAACTAAACCAAGTTTAATACCCCTGGATGAAAAACTCTATGCTAGGAACATAATAATGAATCTAGACTGACTAAATAAAATACATATCATACCAACAATCCAACAACCCATTATCAAATTTCAATGAATACGTACTTATATATAAGAAAATGTGTTTGACCTTTTAAATTTAAAAATATAACACATTCAATGTATAAGAAAATGTGTTTGACCATTTAAATTTAAAAATATAACACATTCAACTAATCAAATTTAACTCGACATGAATACAACCTTTTAGTTTTATATATTTTCCCTCAAACTTCAACGATACTTTAAAATTTTTAAACGTTATCATACCACACAATTTTCACAAAAGTCCACATGCATAATTAATATACAATATAAACCTTTGTTTTTCCATGTATCACTTTCATGCATAATTAATATACAATATAAACCATTGTTTTTCTATGTATCACTTTGAATAGGAGGGCCTACAAATAGCATACGTTCAAAACACTCGTAAAGAGGTGAGAAGGGTGTATGAGCATCTTCTAGAATCCCGTGAACGTACATGTTCTTGGTTACTTTTAATCGAAAAAAACAACTTTTATTATGCAAAACACATATATGTGTTTTGTTCACATACCAAAATTATCTAAACAATTTATGTAATAATGATGATAGATAGAGTTAAAGTACCCAACATATATATTTAATATTAAACTATATGTTTTTGTTTTAGAAAAGATATTGAAAGAATATTAAATTTTATCGATAAAGATACACTTTTTTTTTGTGAAAGTAGTTAAATTTATTATTTTTGAGTTGTCAATCCATAATTAAGAGAGTCATAATGAATTCTATATCAGTTTTATTTTAAAAAAGACATGCCATCTAAAATATAAAAAAGACATACCATCTAAAATAATTTGTTAGAGAATATATTTTTATTAATCCATAATTAAGAGAGTCATCATGAATTCTATATCAGTGTTATTTTAAAAAGACATGCTATCTAAAATACAAAAAAGACATACCATCTAAAATAATTTGTTATAATTTTTTAGAGAATAGATTTTCACTCTTATCATATGTCTTTGGGTTTTGGGTTTTAGGTTATTAAGTCATTTTTATATATTCAAAGAAGACGAGTTTTTAATTAATTAGAAATAATATTAAATCGCATTTCAAGATCAAATGACGATTCCATTTTAAATAATATTCATAGAAAAATCAATATCTCTTATATTCATCACAAAGCTACCTTCAATGGAACTATATTCCTTCTAGTAGCATCTAACTCTAATCCCATCATAACCATATACTACCCCGAATTGCAACATAACCTAGAGTCCAAGAAATTGAGTTAAGTGTTTCTATTATGCTTTATAAAAAAATTTAAACTATTTTTTAGTTTTAGCATTTTTAAAATATTTCAATTATATATACATATATAATTAATTTTTTTTAATAATAATTTAATAGGGATAATAGATGGCGAGTTCAATATCTTATTCCTTTAACTATTATAATAAAATAATGATTTTAAATATAAAAATGTTTGATGTTATAGAAATAATTTTAAAGTATATAATTGTTAAGTATATATTTTTCAATTAATATGAAAGAAATCATATGAAAAAGAATATTATGAAAATTATAAGTTAATTACTTTTATAAAAATATAGTTACACAATGAGAAGTAAGTTAATAAGGTAAAAATATTAGTTTTATAATCAATTATTTTTCTATTTTTATAGAAGATATTACTCTTTGATTATAGTTATTTCATTAACATAAAGATCATAGTATATATAGTTAATATATTCTTTTATTTACAGTGATAATTTATCATCAATTTATAACTTATATTTAATATGGACAACATTAAGAAAATCAGAGACAAATTATATGAAAAATCAAAGAGAAAATAAAAGACAAGTTATATTTGTAAAAATAGCCCATGAGTGTAAAAGCTCTAGCAAGTAATAAGAAACATGTTTTGCTACTTTAATTATGAGATTATAATGTAAGTTTAAAAGTGTAAAAGCTCTAGCAAGTAATAAGAAACATGTTTTGCTACTTTAATTATGAGATTATAATGTAAGTTTAAAAGAAAGATTGACTTATTATGGATAAAGTATATGCTCTACCCTATAATAGACTTTTGGATGGTGTTCTCCTTCATTTGTTTTGTTGTGATATCTCACTCCTTTACTTTGCTCATTTATAGAACAAAAAATCAATATAACATGAATGTAACCTTTTTCTTTTATTGTGATTCAATTTTTAAAACATGTCTTAATAGTCGTTTGGAATAGGGATAGGGATTTTTTCATGCCCTAACTCCCCATTAGGATTAAGGTTTTGGACCCTTTAGAATCTTCTTAAAAATCCATATTTGAGTAGCTCCATATATGTGAGAAACATGAGTTGGCATGGCATCCACTTGACATTGCAATGGTAAAATTGAGACGCAACTTCCAAAAGGAATAACTCGCTCATATGAACAATAATTTTAGTTCACAATAATTAGTTTTGCGATGATTAATGTTTGATATAACCGGACCATCTACCATGGCAATAATGCATTTTGTCAACCCTTAAAAGTATATTTTTGAACACAAAGCATATATTTTAAAATTTTTGACACTGCTCAATGTATTTCAAGGTTGATCCCTAAAAATCTACATCTTTGATTCTTCATTCTAGAAAGTATTTTTAATATATTTCAAGATTGATCCCTATAAATCTACATCTTTGATTCTTCATTCTAGAAAGTACTTTTAAAAAGAACAAAGTATGTAGTTATTGATTTAAGGTCAAATAAAATAGAAGTGATTTTATGTTACTTTACTTTTTTAATGTTATGGTTGTGTTGATGCCCCGAAATTTGCAGCACTAGCAGTTAGGGATTCTCCTCGGTAAGCAATCCCAATTAGATCGCTCACCGTTTGGTGTGGGGAATCCATCTGGTTAACGACCCGGCTATCGTGTGTGATTTAAAGTTTGGTTTTATCAGTTGTGACCTGATCCACCGTTTATGTATTTTATTTAAAGATGAGATGCAAGTGCTCTAATTAAATGCATGTAATCTAATTCTAATCTATCTGATCTATCTAAACTATCTAAACTATCCCTGCAGGGAGCAAATCTGAATTAAGAGTAATAACTGGAAATGCACATAAAAGCCTCATAGATAGTTGTTTCAACATAATAAGCACATTTACAGCAAAAAGAAAAGATACCAAAGATAACTCTAATATAATTAAAGCATTCTATTACTCCATAAGCACATCAATATTTACATAAGAAAAAGAAATCATTCACAACCATGAAGTAATTCAAGACAATTTAGAACAATCTCATAGTATGCATATGAATGTATGAAGAATTAGTTCCACAATGACATTCCACATATTCCAGGAAAAAATATTCATGCTAGCTTTCCCCAGGCAACAGATCCTTCTTTATTAAGCAGAAAAGTAGTTCTCATACAAAATAGTCTAGCTCTATTGTACCTGCCAAAAGTCCTTACTTCCTATTCTCTTCTCCTATTTATAGCTTTATAAAGTTGTCTCTAGTGCCTCTTCACATACCTTAACCCTAAGATTCCCAAAACCTTGTCTTCTAGTGTTTACATCATAAAATATGAAAAATAGTTACAAATTCGAATTTATGCGGGCCCAGCTAAACTAGAGAAATGTTCTTCCCACACATTAGCTTCTTTAGAAATGATATTAAGCATGCTGGGATCCAAAACTTGTAAAGAGACTTCATGCTATGACAATTGAGTCTCAACGCATGTCCTCCCTGTTTATGCTGTTGTGGAACTATCTTCAAGGAAATATACATGTATGGATGCTTTCCCCACAAAATGATGTATATCTTCTTCAGTGAGAGCATCCAATTTTCTGATGTATTCTAACTCCCCTTGCAATCCATTATGTAGCTCTGTCATGCGCAGATCTTTTGAAGGAAGTTCGTCTATTGGCGAGAGCGGAGAAAGATTACAATTCTCATGAACTTGTTGGATTTTATAATAGAAATCTTGACACTTGTGGATAGTCTTTAGGATGTCATTATTCAGTTTTATGGAAGCTCTCCTGCAAAATTCTAACAATTCCATCTCTGACTTCAAATCTGTTGTTGTCTTAGGGAGCAAGTGTTCAGGGTATTCAGAGTTTCTCTCTCTCCAGACCATTTGGCTTTTGATCTTTTCTGCAACATCATACTGCTTCTTCCTGAATGCTTGTGATTCCGCAGATATCTCATCCACTCGCGCCATCATTTGCTTCATTTTATATATCTTTTCTGTGAGATTCATCTGAGACTGATATATTTGTTCTTGGATTTTACAAGCTTGATCATAGAATGAAGATATATCTAGCTTTCTATTGTCTGCTGACTCCAGTTGTTCGGTCAAGGATCCTTTCTCCTTTTCTAACTCCTCTACCTTAGCTTCCAACTCCCCAACTTGCTGATTGGCAGCTGCCTTACTTGATTCTCACTGAGCAATTTGAGCTTCAAGATCATTCTTCTCTCCTTCCAATATCATTAAGGCCTCCTTCTCTTCATCCAAGCTCTGGTATTTATTTATTATTCTTTATTTCTCGGATAGTAGGGTGTGATATTTCCTTTTCCATTCTATCCCTTCTGCTCGTTCTTTCACCAGATTTCCCTTTAATTTAAGCACTTTCTCCTTGCTTCGCTCAACATCATTCATTATTTTTCCAATATTATCTTCACGTGCTTGAGTAGCAGCCACAGTGACAAATTCCATGAATCTAGGGTCTTTGTGTGTACCCTCCAAGATGGTGTTCTCCTGTAAAGTGACGACATCCGGTTTGGAGCCCACTTTCAGTGTCTTTTCACTTCTTCTTAAAATGGTTTTCTTGTTACGGTCAAAGACAATTGTGTCCAATTGAGCCACAATGTATCCCTTCGAAGGGGTGAATGGCACTAGTCTGAGCTTCTTCAATGGGAGGTGGCCTCCTGCGAGTATTTCATTAGAGACTTGGGACTGATCTGTGTCCATGTTCTGCATGCTTGGGCTTCCCATTTCCATAACTTTCTTGGAATTTTCTTCTTCCTCTGCTTTCTTTTCCAGTTCATCTGCTTCCTTTTCTGCTCTGTCTCTTAACTCTTGCAGCTTCTCGACTTCTTCTTTCTGAATTCTTTCAATTTCTTCCCTTTGAATCCTTTCGGCTTCTTCTTTCTGCAATTTTTCAACCTCTTCCTTCTGAATTCTTTCCGCTTCTTCCCTCTGAGATATGTCAGCTTCTGCTTTCTGAATTCTTTCAGCTTCCTCCCTCTCATCCTTTTCAGTTTCTTCTTTAAGCCTCTGTTCTGCCTTTTCTAATTGTGAAACTACTGCCTGCTGTGCAGCTTTGGAAGCAGTGATGGAACTAGCTCTACCTTTGGGACGAAAGCACTTATTGAGCTCAGTCATGTTGCTGGCTCTTCTGAATACTTCTTCATCCTTGTCAAAATGATTAGCATAATCACAGTGTACCTTAACTGCTGTGCAATGGTCAGCCACTTTTCCTTCGCTATAATTCCTGGCGAAACTCTTTTCACCAAAATGGAATGTTTCCAAATCTTTGACAAAGGTTTCGGTCGTCTTAACCTTAGAGAATTTGTATGCTCCGATGCAAAAGGGTGGCGGAAAAAAATAAGCCTTCTTTTGGTCGCGCAGGATCTTTCCCATCCCATTGATAAAAACCTGTCGTACTGCTTCCTTGTGAACTACATAATCAGTTGCATATTTGGGAAAAAGAGATGGGGGTTTGGAACCCTCATACATCCTGAGATATGTACCCTCCTGGGAGAAATAGTAGTCTCCAAACTGTTCTACAACTGCCATGGCGTTTTCAGATAAGCAGTTGGGTTCTTTGTTAAAAATTAACTCGTACAGAGGCATGATGAATTCCTCACATATGAGTTTATATTGACTTCCATACTTATGAGCATACAAGATACGATAGGAAACATAGACAAGGGAATTAGATGAATTCCAGATGCACACCAAGTTAGGGAAAGGATGTCTCGATAGTATACAGTCTACAAGGTATGAAGACATGTAGAATTCTGCCCTTTTCTGGGTTAAGCCTCCTTTTGCAGCCGCTATTGTTGATGACCGACTGTCTGAGATAATGTCTGTCCAGTTAAAGACCGTACCATAAAAGGCTACGTGATGGATCAGAGGTATCCAATTTAGTTTGTAGACCGTCCCATCTTCCCTGTCGAAAATCCTGCTCAACATTAGGGCTATGATCCTAAAGGGAGGCATCAGGATTTGGCTTTCATATTCTCCGCTTTCCTTTTGCCTCAGTTCGTTTCCTGCTATTAATCATTTCTTGGCGTAGTCAAGAGTGTCCATGTTCAGACTCTCTATCCATTTCTCATTCAACAAGACCTGAGGGAGTGGTAATTTGTACGCCACTGCTATGTGGGATGGATGGAATGACGCAATAGCTTCTCCTTTGCTGTCGAAAATGATCCTTGATTGGGCA
This sequence comes from Larix kaempferi, assembly GCA_027924585.1. Classification (NCBI taxonomy): domain Eukaryota; kingdom Viridiplantae; phylum Streptophyta; class Pinopsida; order Pinales; family Pinaceae; genus Larix; species Larix kaempferi. The sequence continues at coordinate 763,870 of BSBM01000123.1, forward strand.
TCAGCCTATGATAGAATCCACCCAATGAATTATGAGGAAGGAAACAACTCTAGGCGTGTGGCTGCTTTAGCAATGTCGGGCTTCCTGATGTTTTGATACAAGAACATCTCCTCAAGAACTGCGTCGGGGACAGCCTGGTCTCGGATCATCTGATATAATTCTCCTCATCTGCATTAAGGGAGATCCCCTGTGACTGATTTGGTGTCCTTGAAGATGGACTCTACCTTGGTCTCCAATACAATTTCGACATCTGAATCCGCCTCAGTCACCTTGGATTTCCTCTTGGCTCCTTTCTTAGTCATTGTTTAAATTCTGATAAAAGGAAAACATGTGTAAGCAAGATTTCAACAAAATTTCATCAAACATTTTAATTCATATTAAGAGACACGCAGCGTTGAACAAAACATCATTATTTTGTTTGTTTAGTTTCATGCTTTGTTTTTATCCATACATAGGTAAGCAATAGAGTATATGAAAAATAATCCAAAACTATTATGCCTACCAATTTAACAATAAGACAACTAGCTGTTGATAGGCAAGGTTGAGGAAACCAAATTATCATCATGTTAGAGTTTGTGTTTGTATTCCAATGTGCACATGGGAAAACATAATCAGAATGTAAGCAAACCAATTAACCCTGTCAAATGTTTTAATAATTCATACAACTTGAGGTGTGCAACGAACGTGAGCTTAAACCACGTTGATTTGGTCCAAACTGCGAGACACAGGTGCATCGAGAGGGGCACTTAAGGGTGTAGGCCGGTTGCTTTCATCGAGAGCTGAGAAAAGGCTTGGGTTTGCGGCGAGACATAGCAGCCACTATGAGTCCAAGTTAGTCTCATGGCTGCTAGGGTTTTAACTCCTGCAACGGGTAGCAAGCGTAACATCAACTGCTACAACAAATAATTCTAGGACGCCCACAATAGGGTCGCTGGAGAGGTTTAGTGAGAGTTTGAATAGGGAAGGGTAACGAATGAGTGAGTAAGGTTTAAAACTCCTTTCCTGACAGAAAACTAAACCCAAATAGCTTACCCCCTTGCGGGTTAGAATGGCATGGACCAACCAGCAGTAAAGGGTTACTAGTAGTATGAACAACCTTCCCGAACTATCAAACAAAACAAAAGAAAAGGGAAACGAATGACCTACCTGTCAAACGATGGCTGGTTGCAAAGCCTCGATGTTGTTGAGATGCCTGGTGCTCAGCGAGTAGTGGAGACGCTGGGAACTCGAACGATGTTCTTTCTTTGCAAAGTTAAAATAATTAAAACGAAAACCCCAACCCTATATATATAACCCTTTTCAAAGTAGAGTAATTAATGTTGATTAGACAGGTGTGGTGGAAACAATAAAACGTCGTTAATGTCGTGGGGCCTAGGGCCATTTTGGCGCCACAACAAAATCAAATTCTTCCACAACTAAAGGCATGTCGCTGATGGTTTTGGCAGAACTCGTCGAGTTGCTGTGATACGTATCAGCAGGACTTGGCGAGTCTCTGCGAGAAACATCGACGAAGAAAAATCAACTATGTCGATTTCAGCTTCTCAGTGAGTTTTTGCATGATACTTTTCCTGTCTGTGACCATTTCGGTAGTTACTTCCGAGTTCTGCCGATGCGTTGCCTCAAAATGAATCCAAGTCCCCTTCGGTGCATCTTAGCGACTGTCGACGATCGTTTTGGCGCAAGATTTTTAGTCTCGCCGAGACGTATCACTGCTAACAACTTTCTTCACTGAATAGGAGAAAATTCTAAGTGTCGAAGACCCCAAAGGATAATGCTCCGGTATTTCAGCGGAGTTGGCTGAGACCCGCCGACTATTTCGGCTCAGTTTAGCGAGTTTTACCGAAACAACAAAAACGAGCAAGGTCAAAACATCAAAAGAAAAAAAAGTAGCAAGCTAGATCCTTCTTGGAAGAAGGGAATATTTGTTGGATATTGTGAAGCATCCAAAGCATTCAGAATATACATCCCAGGATTCCATCATATGAAGAGGTAGCTCTCAAGAGATCTAGTAAGTGCCAGTATGAATAAGTATATGAAAAAGATGCACCTCCTAGAATTACAAAAGCCACACCCGCCCCTGAAGATATAACACCTGAAGACCATGACATGATGGAACCACAAGAACCCCCTGCCATAAACATATCAAGAAAGAGAAAGCCATCATGGGCAAGAGACATTATACAAGGAGCAGAAAAGTATGGAGCTCTTGAAGGCTCCACTAGAGTGAGCAAGAAACCAAAGACATTCTCCATCTATATGGCTTTGATGTGTGATCTTGTAGATAAAGAACCCACTAGTTATGAAGAAGCATCTCATAAGAAATAGTTGGTGGAGGCAATGATAGAGGAATACCGGTCAATAATGAAGAATGATGTTTGGGATATAGTTCCCAAACCAAAGGACAAGAGTGTGGTATCCTCCAAATGGATATAAAAGATAAAGCATGCTGCAGATGGTATCATTGAAAAGTATAAGGCAAGGTTTGTGGCCAGAGGATTCTCTCAGAAAGAGAGAATTGACTATGAAGAGACATTTGCACCAGTTGCAAGGTACACTTGCATTAGAACCATCATGGCAATTGCATCCATGATGAAGTGGGAATTACACAAGATGGATGTGAAGACAACTTTCCTGAATGGTGTGATTGAAGAGGAAGTGTACATAGAAAAACCACAAGGATTTGAGGTTGAAGATAGAAGAACCCATGTATGCAAACTGAAGAAGGCTTTGTATGGGTTGAAACAAGCTCCCAGAGCTTGGTATGCAAGAATTGACAGTTTCTTGACAAGCTTGGGCTTTACCAAAAGTAAAAGTTGATCCTAATCTTTATCTCAAAGTTATGGATGATGAACCTGTCATATTGTTGCTATATGTGGATGATCTATTTCTGACTGGAAATGAGAAACAAATTATCGAGTGCAAGAAGAAGCTCTCTACAGAGTTTGAGATGAAAGATCTCGGATTGATGGATTACTTCCTAGGTTTGGAAGTATGGAAAGGCCCAGAAGGAATATTTCTCAACCAGGGAAAGTATGTGGTGGAAATCTTGAAAAGATTTGATATGTTGGAATGCAAATCCATGGCCACTCCCATGGATTCCAACTTGAAGCTGTTAGCTGATGACTCATCAGATTCAGTGGATATGACTCTGTACAGAAAGATTATTGGGTCATTGATGTATCTGACGAATACCAGGCCAGATATATGCTTTGTTTTGAACACCTTGAGTCAGTATCTAGTAGAACCTAGACGTGTTCACCTTATTGCTGTAAAGCATGTGATGAGGTACCTAAAAGGTATGATAGACTTTGGTCTATGTTATCTTGGAGATCATGACTTCAGATTGTATGGCTACACAGATGCTGATTGGGAAGGAAGTGTATCAGACAGGAAGAGCACATCGGGAGGATGTTATTGTCTGGGATCTGCCATGATCTCGTGGTTTAACAGGAAGCAGTCTAGTTTGGCTCTCAGCACAACTGAAGCAGAATATATTGTTGCTTGCTCTGCTAGTTGTGAAGCGATATGGCTTCTAAAGTTGTTATCAAGATTATTTGACTTAGAGATGGACCCCACTGTGATCCTGTGTGACAACCAGAGTCGTATCAAGATGACAGAGAGGCCAGTGTTTCATGATAAATCAAAGCACATAGAGATCCGATTTTTATATACGGGATATGGTGCAGAAAGGAGCTATCAAGCTCGCGTATGTGAGCACTGACGAACAAGTTGTTGATATATTGACCAAACCTCTGTCTCGAGTAAAGTTTGAGTATTTCTGAGACAAGCTTGGTGTAGTTCAGAATGACCCTTCTCGAAAGGGGGAGTGACATGGTCGCTGATGATGAGGTTGCCTGCATCGACAGAAAGGTCGATGATGTGGATACCTGTATTGATGAGAATACTGTATGAGGTTACCTGTTCCGAAAATGAGGTCAACGATGAGGTTACCTGTTCCGATGATTAGGTTGATGTGTGGTCCTCAGACTTTGTCTAAGTGGATGAGAGGACTGCATCGTCCCTGAACAGTTAGTTCAAAATGTACGTGATAGGACTGCATCGTCCTCGAACAATTAGTTCAAAATGTACATGATAGGACTACATCATCCCTGAACATATTAGTTCAAAATGTACGTGATAGGAATGCATCGTCCCTGAACATTTAGTTCAAAATGTACGTGATAGGACTGCATCGTCTCTGAACATTTAGTTCAAAATGTACGTGATAGGACTGCATCGTCCCTGAACAGTTAGTTCAAAATGTATGTGACAGGACTGCATCGTCCTTAGACATGAGAGGTGTCTTAAATTGATCTAGACTGCATCGTCCATAGACATGAGAGGTGTCTTAAATTGATCTGGACTGCATAGTCCATAGACATGAGAGGTGTCTTAAATTGATCTGGACTGCATCATCCATAGACATGAGAGGTGTCTTAAATTGATCTAGACTGCATCATCCATAGACATGAGAGGTGTCTTAAATTGATTTGGACTGCATCGTCCATAGACATGAGAGGTGTCTTAAATTGATCTGGATTGCATCGTCCATAGACATGAGAGGTGTCTTCAATTGAACTGGACTGCATCGTCCATATACATGATAGGTGTCTTAAATTGAGCAGATTGCATCGTCCATAGACATGAGAGGTGTCTTAAATTTATCAGGATTGATCGTCCTGTAAGTAGATCTGGATTGCATCATCCATAGACATGAGAGGCGTCTTAAAGAGAGAGGGATTGATCATCCCATAATTAGATAATGTGTATTGCAGAGTATACTATTGATCGAGAGAATCCAAATGATGATACTATTGATCGAGATGATCCAGATAATGATACTATTGATCGAGAGGATCCAAATGATGATGATGTTGATCTAGATGATCCAGATGATGATGTTGATCGAGATGATCGAGATGATGATGTTGATCGAGATGATCTAGATGATGATACTGTCGATCGAGAAGATCCAAATGATGATTTTGTTGTAGCTGTTCGGATGCTACAGAAGATGAAGACTCAGTACTGAAGATGTTGATATTCCAGTATTGAAGATTTGAAGATGTTCTAGTAACTAGTTGAGTTATTGATGATGTTAAAGAAAGATTCCAATGATTTATAGATGTATCATGTAGTTGATGACTCCTTGCTCCTGCATATGTTGTTATAATATCCTTCTCGTTAAGGGGGAGTGTTGAGATATTGTAACTTCTAAGAATATTATATTTGTACTTTATTATTTCGGAGATGTTTCATTCCTCCGTGGAGACCCTATTGTATATCCAGAGATGTTTGTTCCTCCGAGAGAATGTGGTAACTAGGGTTATTAGACCTCCCTTGTGGGGTCATCCCTGACTCCCTGAGTTAGTTGTTTAGGGGTTATTAGACTCTCTTAGGAGAGGTCATCCCAGTTAGGGTGAAAAGTCAGTTAGAAGATGAGTATAAATAGAGGATGTGTGTTCCTCATTTATCGCTCATTCACTCATGTATTGCACATAGGAGAGAGAGAGATCTGCATACAAGGAGAAGGAGCTCTTGTTTGGGGACTAAATCTTTGTATTGGTTGATTATCTATATTGAGGAAAGCTTTGCTGGGTTTTCTACCCCATGAGGGTTTTCTAGGGTAAATTTTGTCTATCTTGTGATTGTGTTTCTTTCAGTGATCTTGCTTGTGAATTTAGGCTAAACTTAACACTCCATACTAGAAATCGGATTGATACCAACCAGTATGTCACACCCATTACCTACCCTCTAGGTTAGATCTTTTTCCCTCCCATTGTAAATTTTGATGAAGCCAACCCAAATTGTGGATGCACCTCTGTTTTTTTTAAGTGGATTTCTGATCCAGTTTAAAATACTACCTTTAACATATTTTTCTGATAGAACCCATGTCCAAAGTGTAGAGCCAAAAAGACCCTTCCACATACTTAATATGAGATCACAACTGAAAATCGACAAATTTTGAATTCCCTAGCCCCCACAATTAATAGGTAATGCTATGGCCTCCCATCTAGTCATCACCAATTTTGAATTTTCTAATCCCCTGTCCATAAGAAGTTAAAAAACAATCTTCTTAAACAATTGATAATAGAGACACGAACTTAATGGAGGGAGAACTAGTACACGGGTATGCCGATTAAGACTGATTTAACCAGTCTGAGACGCCCACCAATAGACAGTAGTCGGTAAGTCCAATGATTTATTCTGTGTTCCACTTTTTTTATGATCCACATCCAATCATTCTTTCTATACCCATTTGGCTTCAGGAAATAGCCAAGGTACATGAATCCCTCCTCCAATTGTTGAAAATTATAAGGCAGGAAGCTTTTCAGAGAAACAATCCTATTGTTCTCAAGTCTGAAATGATAAATACATCATTTCCTATTACTCACCTTCATACCAGAGGAATCATAGAATGTTGTAATGATGCTCTTATACCTTTTCCATTCATTATCAGTATCTACGCCCACTAGGAGGACATCATCTACGAACAACAAATGCGTGAGGGACATCTCAGGAGATAGGTTTATACCTGTAATATTGCCTTCAGCTTTTGCAGCACCAATCATTATGCTCATGCCATCGATAATTAGCAAGAATAATAATGGAGATAATGGGCAGCCCTGTCGGACCACCCTAGAGATCTTGAAGAAATCAAAAGGTGCCCCATTTATCAATACAACAATACTTGTTGTAGTCACGCAATCCCTAATCCATCACAACACTAAGGGTGGAATACCAATTTGAATAAGAATTAATCTCAGAAAATACGAATCAATTCTGTCATATGCTTTCTCAAGATCCATCTTGAGCAGCATGGCATTCATATTCGTCTTTTTGACTTCGTGAATAATCTACTGAGTGATGCCAATGGCATCCAGAATCTGGCAGTCTTTTAAAAAACCAAATTGTTCAGCAGAAATGTTTCCAGACAATATAGGCTTCAATCTAATTGATATGATCCTCGAAATTAATTTGTAAGCCAAATTGTAGAGAGCAATTGGCCGAAAGTCTCCAAATGTAGCAGGCTTATTTTTCTTTGGAATTAAAGTGAGAAAAGTTTAGTTGAGACCACCTGAAATGTGTCCTTCCAAACGAGAAAACTCCACCATTTTCCTGATGTCCTCCCCCATCACATCAAAAAAATGCAAAAAGAGTTCTATTGTCTAGCCGTCCGTCCCTGTACTTTTGTCCTTGGCAAACCCTTTAAGAGCCGCTTCTATTTCCACCAATGTCACTTTTTTCCCTAAATCCTCTGCATCTTGTTCATTAATAAAATTTGGAAATAGTCTTGCAACATTCAATTGAGTAAGAAGGTCACCTTGTCCTGGATCAGTATATAGGTTTCCAAAATATCCTTAGCAACTTCTTGTAATCCTCTTAGACCAGAAACCGTGTTACCATCACCATCCAATACGTCCCAGATGGAATTTACATTTTTCCTCTGAGATGCATATGAGTGGAAGAACTTTGTGTTTCCATCTCCGAAACTAATCCATGTGGCTCGGTTTTTGAGCCTCCACTCCTTCTCCTCCTGTAGCAATAACTCCTCCTTTCTCTGCTCATATAGTTTAACTTTGTCAAATTCCATCTTATCCAACTTTCCATCAACATTCTTGAGCTGTAATTTCTGAATTTGTTCTTCAAGCAACTTGAGTTCATATAGATCAGAATTATGTTTGTTTTTTATCCAATTTGTGACTATAACCTTAAGTTTCTGGAGTTTCAACACAAAGGTATCCATTGGATTAAGATCTTTATCAGAAACAAATTCAGTCCAGAACCTCTTGATTATTATGCATAACTCTTTGTGACTCAACCAAGATGAATTAAACTTAAATGGACAGTTCGTTTTACCAACTGCATCATCAATCTGAAAGAAAACCGACCAGTGGTCAGAGAACTTATTATCACTAACCCAAGTTCTGTGCCTCTACCAAACATTAAGAAGACTGGAAGTGACCAAAAATTTGTGTAATCTTTTATAGATCCCTTAGATCCAACTCTTCCATTCGTCTAGGTAGGTGTAGGAGTACCTGGGACAACATCCACTAGATCATGAGCATCTAGAAACCTTGTGAAGTATGCCGCCAAATCGTCCAATTTTGCATGTGTTCCCCATATTTTCTCGACATTTTTTGTAAAATTAAGATCACCAGCAAGTATTAGGTTTTTGATATTTAAAAAATCAGAAGAACTCATAGAAGTCTAGAATGGGCTGCGATCCTTATAGGGTCCATAAATATTAAACACAACAACTGGTAAATTTATACAAAGACAGAAACCCTCAAGAAAAATGCCCCAAGTAGTTTTATATGCATGGAAGTTTAAAAATTTAGGGTTCCATCTAGCTAGTAGGCCCCCAGACATCCCCACAACATCCATAGCCACAAATTCCCAACCAGGTAATATGGCAGCAAGTCTTCTCACAGCACTAAACCCATCACACATGGTTTCCTGAAGTAGTATTAAGCTAGGACTAGTAGCTTTAAATAGATGAGATAAGGCCCTACTCCTGGAGACCTTTCCAACCCCCGCACATTTAAGGTAAGTAAAATCATTAAGTACCCCTTGACAGAGGCACAAATGCTCTAGGGGCCTCATTAGCAGAAATTGGAATACCACTTCGTGAACCATAATTTATGTTGGAAATTCTAGAAGAAAGTGGGACATAATTATCATTAGGTTCATCCTGAGGATTAACCCTGGGTTTCCTTTGATTCTTTCTAATGGTGACATTGAAAAATTTGTCAGGGACTAAAGGTTTAACAAGAGGATTAGTTGAAGGGTTCTTTGAATAGATAGTCAGTGGCGATAGGGCTTTCTCAAAACCACAGTCAGAAATGATCTCTTTATCTTCACAAGTATTAACCCCAACCCAGTCATCAATAGAAGGCATGCCACTAGAGTTTTCAGTAGAAGTAAATGCTATGGATGGTAGAGTTAGAGTAGAAGGATTTTCATCCTCCATAATAGTGCCAGGGGCAATATACATAGTATTCTCCATTTCTGGTTCCAATATACAGTCGAAAATAGGTTTTTCAAAAAAACCTTTTGGATTAAGCTTTAAATTCCCTTCAGAAATACACTTATAGAAAGATCCTTCAATATCAAGATAGAAATAGAGTTCCTCCTTTGACATATCTTTGTATGGAGTGGTAGATGTTGTAATTAACTTACCCGGAAAATGTCGTTCTGGTTTAATAAACCCTTATGTTTCCTCTTTTGTCTTCGAACCAGAGAACTCCACACCATCAGAGACATAGCAGGACTTCCTCAAATTAGGTCATTGAGCCAAAACATGACTAGTTTCTCTGCACTTATAGCAGCGGAATGGCATTCTGTAGTAATCCAACCTTTGTCGAAAAGTGTGTTTTCCCCAGATAATCTCTACCTCTGTAGGAAGACCCAAATTTAAATCGAATTCGACCATAACCCTGGAAACCTTTTTGTCCACACCAAACATGGATATTTTGTCTGACCTAACAAAGGTACCAACCTTGTTCGCCAAGCCCTTAAGGATTTTTTTTCTGTCCATAATAAGATAGGGAAACCAGGAAGTAACATCCAAATGTGGCGTCGAGTTTGATCTTCCCTCGGGGGAGCGAATGCAATGTGCCAACATTTTAAAATAAGAGAACCCTCCTTGAATAGCCATTTTTGTGATAAAATGGATTCAACATTCTCTGTCATTGGTAAAATGAACATAATCCAACCATTGAGCATCAAATTAACCCTCATAGGCAATCCCAGTAATGGGGTCCACAAATTATTGACCCATTCCAATATTTCTTCTCTGGAACCTGAATAAAATTCTATGCAACCCACGATCTCCCTGCTAGCCAACATCTCAACGTGATCAAGGTTAGTGTTTTCCTCAATGTAAAATTGTTCCAACCCATCCCTGTATTTGAGGGCCTTTAAACGCCTCATGTGTCTGGCCTTCTCTCCACTAAAACCCTTTCTCTGGTTTCCATTAGGGTACGAGGGTTCCAGGTCTCCAAACTTACCCAAAGCCTCATCCTTTCCTCCGGAAGCTTCCTCCAAACCTTGTTCACAATAAGGTGGAGTCTCCATAGTAAAGTTACCCACAGTAATACCCTAGTAACCGGGTGACCGGTCCCTCAGAGAAACCACCGGCAACTATCAGAGTTCTTAACTCGAATAAGTGTGTTAGCTACGAAACACATTTAACCCCCAAAAAGGGTTTATGGGTAAGAAAGTTACACCGAGATGTGACAGATAACCAAATACGTGAAACACCAAGTAACAAATGGCAAAATAATAAAGAACCGGGATAATAAAAATTACTGAAAAAATGGGTAAATTTAGTAACAAAATAGACTAAAAATGCCTGCCAAAAACTTCCCATTTTTTTATGCTTGGTTGGTACTAGGTTGGTTTAGAAAACCAACTTGACTCCAAAAAAAACCGCAGGCGTATTAGCCATTATGTAACCAAATTCTTCAGTAAAAACCTTCCAACCCTAAGCCCTTCATTCTTCAAGGTTTCTTCAAGTAGAGAGATCAAATTTATGATAAATGTTATAATTTTTGTAATGAAAAAAGTATTTATTTAATTTTCCTATAAATATATCCATACACATACTCTCACATCTTCCCCTATAAAACTTAACACATATAAATTGGAAATATAACTATCTCCAAAACTCTACAAATAAACATAGGTTACTCATCTAGAACTTAACACATATAACTTAGAAAGATAACTATCTCCAAAACTCTACAAATAAACATAGGTTACTCATCTAGAGGTTGGGAATCCTTTACTCCATATATTGATTGATTCATTTACGACTGGGAAAGAGAAGGAGTGAATGACACATAATACTTTATCAACAAGCTGTTGAAATTATAGCAAGTTGGAAATAAGAAATAAAAATAGCTAATTTAATTTTAGGGTGGAAATCAATTTTGATATTGTGTAATTTTTTTTGTTTGATATTAATTTTTGTTAAGTTGTGATTGATATATACCAACATAGATCCATCTTAACTATGGATCTATGAAGCGCCGAGAGGGATCAAATCCCTTCAAGTGTAAACCCATTTTAAGGTTCTAAATTTAAGGCAAGGTTGCCTCCATTCTAATTTCCATTATAATTGTCCACACACCAATTATTCCAATTTGGAATCATGTTGTAAATGCTAACACATAAATTCTACAAATATGCAAAAATTGTATTAATTAATTAATTATGTCAAAGTAAAACAATTATTTACCCAAATATAATTGTCTAAGTGCCAACTATTTTATGTTGTAAACTACAACACATAAATCCTACAAATAAGGAAAATTTGCATTCATCAATTAATTATGAAGTAAAATAATTGTAATTTACCCAATTATTATTAATTTGCAATTACCATAAAACTAATGTATAACTTATTGTTTTATTATTAACTTATTAATACATCATCAATATATTCTCTGTGAGAATCAATTTGCAAACATTGCATTCATTCATTGATGTAAAATTGCATTCATTCATTGATTATGAAGTAAACTAGTTATTCTTAATCCATGTATATTGATTTTGTTGTGAATATATGTCTCTCTTGTAGATCAAATCAATGCAAGATTAACTAATACACCAAGATTTAGTTGTCTCGTAACTATTTATGAAAATATTTATTTAAAATGTGAAGATAAGTGAATGGAAATTGTAATTGAACTTCGATATATATTTTTCACCTAAAAATCCATATATCTAAAATTCAACAATTCAGTCTATATTTATATAAATGTATTTGACAATCTAGCCAATTTAAAATTGAGGCGACATGTGCTTGTTTATATAATATTTTTATATATTTAGTTTTTGGAGATGACATGTGCCAAGTTAGTGTGATAGATGTGACACATCTCATCCACTTTGGGTTGTAGAAAGTGCCTCTCGACGCAATAATGGTGACGGCGATGATAGTTAATATCCTCTAGGACCAATTTTTGGTCTATAAAACCTTAAGAAAGAAAAATAAGGAATTACTTGATTTGTTTTATAATTTTATTTTTGTACTAAAAAAACTTAGAGAGGAGCACTCCTAAATTACTATAATTTTGATGAGATAAAACATTGGGCAAGTTCATATTGTAATAAAATTTTTGAAACTGGTATCTTATGTGGGTGTATGCAAGGCAATCTAAGAGGAAGTGTTTTTTATCTTCAACACTCATAGTCTCACAAAGATGACAAATCCTTTCAGCCCATGGAGTTTTAGGAAAGGTCCAACGCCGTGTTTCACTATGCAACTCATGAGAGTTTGTTCTTATTTTAGCTATGTGGATCTTCTTCTTTACGCTAGTTAAAATAGAGAGATAATTTTGATCTTCAAGATTAAGGTTAGTGATATCCGTGTAATATCTTAATTTTCTTTTATCCTGTAATTTTTCATCACACCACAACTTCTCTTTGAACTTCGAAGTAATAATATATTTAATATCATATATATTTTGCAAAGTGACATTTTTTTCAATCCCACACATTTTTAACCAAGACATGGCATCTTTAAGCCAACCTTGCTTGAGCCTTAGGTGGTTTGACTAGAATTTGAAGCAGTTTTTAGAAGTCTCTAGTCTCCCAAGCTATTTAATTTATTCTTGTGCATTAGTTACCTAGTCATAGTTATGCTCTTAATGGGGGAAAGACCCACTTGAATTAGGAGAATAGGATATGACATGTTGCTTTTAATTTTAAGATTGCAAGTTATAAAATGCTTATGGATTTGCTCAATCCTTCTCCAAGATTCTCTAGAGATGTTGCAGCCTCAAACTTCACACCCATACAGGAGAACGAGAATGATGAAAGTTCCAAAGAGGAATTTCTTTTTATTCCACATCACAAGGTTTGCTAACTTACAATTGTTTTCAAGACCAAAATACACATTCCACCCTCCATTGATCATTTTCTCGATGTTGTAGTTCCAGTTAAGCATGTGATGGATATCAATCCCAAGATATTTGTAGGAAGTCACTTCCTCCAAGTTGCTATTATCATACAAAAAAGAGCATAAGTGACCTTATTAGATTTTATAAACATAAATTTCATTTTTTCGGTATTGATGGTCATGCCCATACTAGAGCAGAAATCCTTGAGAATTCTTAATTGCTTATCAAAATTAGAGGGGCATCTTGGTAGAAGAACACTATCATCAACATAAAGATGGAGGATGATATTGATAATTCCTGCTAACATCGTGCCAGTGTAGCCCGCCTCTATTAAATAACCTTCTAACTTATCAACGTATATACCAAAAAGGGTTGGGGAGAGCGAGAATCCTTGCTTAACTCCTATATTACTATTAATATCTTCCGACCAACCCTTAGTGTTCTTAAACTTGACAATAACATTCTCTTCCAACCATATTGTAGCGACTCTCAACTCGAAAGGAACCAACTCTTCTAATTTTTTATATATAAAAGACATAAAATTATATATATAAACTCTATGGAGATGTCTAAAAATCGGACGACCATTTTTAGCCGAGATTCGACTTGTTTTATTTTGAAAAATCAGAATTTAGCTATGTTTTATTGGGATTTTGATAGTAGAAATGGACTCAACACCCTAAAAAACCCCTAGGGCACTCAAAATTCTAGAATTTGATAGGTGTAATATAGATATTAAAAATTACGACCGATTTTTTTCAAAATCTTGCCTGAAAAAATCATCTATTCCTGAAAATATTTTATGTTGTGTCATTGATGAGACTTGATATTCTAAAAATTATAATATTTTATTTTTAATAAAGTAAATCACTTTTCACTCTATCTATTTATTAGTTCATGTCAAAGTATGTATTATACTTTTTGTTTACCAGTAAAAGTGCTTTGACTTAGTATTAATTCAACTCCATGTTATAAATATTTATAAAGTTTTCCAATATTTATAACATAAAATTTAATTAATTTTCTTAAAATTAAATATAAATTTTTAAAATTGACCATTCTAATTTTTCAGTGGTCAAAGAGTTTATGGATGGGACATAAATGCCTAAAAGTATGATTTAACTTTCAAAACACAAAAAATAAAAGTAAAAACATTTAATATGGAATTTTCTAACAGTGCCATGTGGCAACTTTCACATGTGATGCTTCACCTCCGAATGAGTTGCTTGAGCCAGAGAAAAAGGACAAGTTAGGGCTTGTTTCATCTCTAGATTCTCATTTTTGCTCATTCGAAATTGATTTTCCAGGTCCTTCATATGATTCATAACCTCCCCAGAGTTATAATTCCATCCAATTCTCTGTCCAGGGCCAAGATTGGCATAGTCTCCCCTTTCCAGGGTGGTTTCTGGCCGCTCATCCTTTCCAACTAATTCATAATGATAGAGGCCGTGCACAGGGGAGCTAACCTGATCTTCAACTCCATGAACACCTTCTCAAACCGGATGAACCCAACTTTGAGCTCCTTTGAAACATCTGATAGGTTTCCTGCAGCGCAGACATTTCGAGTGGACCTCAGTACCTCTAAGGTTTGAGATCCATGGAATGAATTTTTCCATGACTATGCAATACCCCCAATGCCAAGCATAGTGAGCGAAAATGAGACCGAATTCAGTGCTCCCAGAACTAACTTGCAAATGCAAAACAAAGCAAACACGAATGAGTTCAAAAGCGTTCCCTCCTGGATTTAAATGCAAACCTCCATCATGGAAATCCTTCTTTTTACAACGCATGCGATCCATCTGGCTGGAGCATGGGACAATCCTTAAGAATTTAAGAGGGGAGTGCATGAGGATCCAGAGGAGATCCGGAGAGCAGATAGGAAGAGTAAGAGTGCCTTCAAATATACCCATAATAAAAAAGAAAAGATGAAGTGTGCTTAACCCAAATTTTAAATTTCCCTTTGCTAAGTTCCAAGGAGATCTCAAAGCAAGAGAAAGACCAGTGTTTCTAGCGGAAGGGAATACATAATTAGGGAATCCAAGTGCCATCATATGTAACATGATCACATTCTAGAACTCCAAAGTTCAACCCAACTCCTTTATTATCCATGGTATTTTCCCTCTTGTTAAGGCTTCTCAAGACATGAAAAAAATTCACAGCTTTGAATTCTTTTACAATGCAATTAAGAAGATAACACATCTTTGAGGAGAGGTTTTTCCAGTTCCTCTCTATATTTCTTGCTTCTCTATGACAATTAGCGAATCGCCAATAACCACCATTTCCTCGATTCCCAAATCCCTAGAAATCTCCAACCCTTTAATTAAGGTGAGCCATTCCGTGCCATTATTCGTCTTCCTCCCAATGCCCCAAGCATACTCTCTCTACTTGTTCCCCTTGGAGTAAAAAATAACTCCACCCGCACCTGCCAGCCTTGAATGTAGTTTTGTTATATTTTTTTTGTAAAGTTGCAAAGAATATTTAATTACTATAGCCGAAAAATGTGGCAAAGATTATACAGGTGTCAGAACAATTGAGAGCTAGCTGGGGAGGCCTCAAGTGATGAAGCCATCATCCCAACCTCTCGAAAATATTGTAGAAATTGGCAGTATACAAAAAAAATACCTTACAGAAGAGGCCTACCCAGTTATGGTCCTGGGACTTGTTCAAAAAATACATAGTCTGTACATGAAGATTTCTGAAAAACAGACTATAGCAAAAATTGAAATAGAAAAGCTAGAAATCACAGTAGTAACCCGGTGCCTTAGGAGACTGATTAGGGAGTAGCTCTGGCACGGAATGTGTCCGGTTCTTCTTCAATTATCGGGAAGCTTCCAAAATAATCTTCCACTGTCCCAGGGGAGGGGAGAGTTGGGGATGGAGGTTTGGGGCTAATTCTTGGGAGAGTGTTGCCATTCTCTGCTTCCTAAGTGTTGCCTTTCTGCGCAGACTTGGAAGTGGCCAACGTTGCAGGAGGATGACCGTTGCCTGCCCTGAACTGATCATCCACCATTTTTCGTAGCGTCCTCTTGTCCAGCCGGGTCTTCATTTCCATCGTTCTTTTGGAGCGTTTCTAGCTCGTTGCTGCGCCTAAGGGAGAAAGTCTCCTAGCTCAGACTGGTATACATAATGTTTAGACCCTCTACAATTTCTGTCAGGTAGGTTTTGAGGTTCCTGAGCGTGCTTCTGTTGGCGGACCAATTAGCCGTAGGCTTCCTCCATTAGGGTGCTCATCATGTTCTTGATTAACCAGTAGTGGTTGATGTTTCCACCATTTATTCCTGAGGCAAGCATGCCCGCGACTCTGCGTGCTTCCCAGTTGTCTATGAGACTGCGGGTGGGTGCAGAGATGCCCTCCGCATATCCATCCATTGTTGTCTAGTCAATGGCGTTTCTGGGTTTCCTGCAGGAACCTTTCCTGCTACCCCCCTCGTCTAGGAGTGCCTCTGGGCCTGGTCATAGTAGTGGGGCAGCCGGAATCGTCTGGACTAAGAGCCAAGGAAAGAACAACTAAACAGTGCCGAGCGAGAGCCAGAGCGGTGGGATAATCACGAAAGTCGACGGTGAAAAGCAGGAAGCTTTGCTTGCTTGCTTTATCTCTACAGAAGGAGTTAATGGGATCTGCAGCCATTATCGATAAGGGTGGCGAATTAAAGGTGGAGGTTCCTTCTAGCATCATCTTCCGACGTCGAGGTGGGTTCTGCATGAGGCCAAGTTAATGCTGCGCATTGAAGCGAGTCCTCGCGAATTAACTCCTAGTCGTCGTCTTGGTGAGTGTACTGACAGGTGGAGGGTTCGAAAAGTCAAAGGCCTGTCATCTGGATG
Organism: Larix kaempferi; assembly: GCA_027924585.1. Taxonomy (NCBI): domain Eukaryota; kingdom Viridiplantae; phylum Streptophyta; class Pinopsida; order Pinales; family Pinaceae; genus Larix; species Larix kaempferi. Next base: position 780,603 of record BSBM01000123.1, read on the forward strand.
CTTTTCTCAATTCACTTGGTCACCTCGTGGCGTACTACATTTGTTGTATGTTGTAGCATGAAATTTTCCATATAAACAAAAAAACAATATTATTTATTGCAAAAGATTGATTTACTTAATAATTTTTCTTAACATTTATTTATTTATTTATAAAAACTCAAATAATAAATTTTATAAATAAACCTTAACTAAAACCATACATTAATTAATAAAAAAAGCATGATAATAAAATTTACCAAATATAATTAACATCCAACATATTATATATATATATAATCGAATCTCAATCTTAACAAAAGAATAGTATAAGTTATACATTGAAAACTGCAACTAATACCACTTTTCTAAATATATACGGGCACCTTTCTATAACTTGGTTAGCCACACTGGCTAGATATAGTCATCTCGTGATGACACATCATTGTACTATGGAATGAAATGTCAACCGTAATGTTGTGCCTTGTCTCGTTTAAAGATGTACCATTGACGACAATTTAATAAAGCAATTTGTCATTTTTTTTACAACGTTTGGTCAATTTATTTGTCTTCCATGATAAACTCATCCATTAGATTTTATGATGAGATCTTATTATCATGCATGATGTGACACTTCATTATAAAAAAATTAATATGACTGAAATAAAGAAGTATACATTTCATAAATATATCATGGATGACATGTGAGAATTCATTATTGGTATATGATTTCAATGTAATATGGCATTGGAAGGCTCCTCATAAGTTACACTTGTTTGGTTGGTTCGTATTAGAATGGAAGATTTTGGTGGGGAAAACCTAAAAAAGTGTGGGTTTCACGGGTCTTTTCACTATGTTCTCTGTGGCAAAGGGGAAGTTTCAATTGATTACTTATTCGTTTCTTGTTCATTTTCTCAATTGATCTATATGGAAGTTTCTAGAGGATTAATGTATCATTGGTTTGGAAAAATGCTGTTTTTGAAGAGAGTTTGAAAGATTGGTCGTTGTTTTTTGGTTTGATGCCAAACCTATCACTGTTTTTTATTTGGTATATTTGGAGATACATGAACGCTATCATTTTTTACAACAGGAGGTTAAATCTAGTATCTACCTCTTCTTTGATCATTGGTAGCTTTAGGTGCTATCTGTATTGTCCAAAGGCGACCTCGATACGTCAGCTTAATATTCCTCACATTCAATCTGACTGCATGGTGGGTCTATTTTATGGTGCTGCGCAGGGCAGTATTTGCAGCGTTGGTATGGTTCTTAAAATGAGTAGGGAACATTCTTTTCAGATATGATTATCATGTGGACATGCACAAACTCTCGTGCAGAACTACTAGCCTTGTGGGGCCTTCTTATGTTTGCTAGGAGAAATAACGTTACCTCGGGCCTTATAGTACTTAGTGACTCTTGGGTGGTGATCGATTCGACAAATGGGAGATCAGACTTACAAGTAACAACCCTGATTCAATGGAAACACAAAATCCAGGATTTACAATTATATTTTCAATGCATCTATTTCAAACACATCTTTTGGGAGATGAACATTACTGTGGATCGCCTGCCGAAGAGGGTCCTTGGTTTGGCTGAAGGTTTAAATTTTTACGAAGAATACAATGGGCTCACAAGAGTGTCCTTTGGTGTCTCTTGGGCATATTGAAGGACAACTGTTTTTTTTTCTTCAGTTTTTTGTTGTTTTTTTTGCTCCCATGGGCCTATGTGCATGCATCGTCTTGGTCTTCACTCATTCCTTTTTGTGACTTTGCATACTGCAATACTCTGGGTACTTATATGATATTTTGGTAATTTTGTGTTGAAATCTATCCAAACTGTATTTTTTGGAAGGATGTTTATTTAGAGCTTTTTGATGGAGTATAGTTTTGGGGAATGATCACGTCGATAACACTATTCTCAGCACTTTCCAGATGTTTGTAAGTTGTCTTTGATTCATACCTTAATGAATATCAAGCAATAGAGATTTTTTTCTTATTGAAAAAAATGTATTTTTAAATTTGAATTTTTTTGAAATATGTACGTTTATTTAAAATTTTAAAGTAATATTTATTTGTCATTGTAAGCAACTTGAAATATGTTAGAAAATTTGAAAATGTGTATATCCATTTATAATTTTAAAGTAATATCATTTTTCATTGTAAGCAACTTGAAACATGTCTCAAATTTGAAACATTATATATAATGTAACAACCTAAAAATATAGGTGAATAGGTAATTATGAGCTCAAACTTCAAATTTCATTTAATAGATTAGGTTCATATACACTGAATATTCACTAATATGGTCATTATCTTGTGATGGTGAAGTTACAAATAGTATGAGACTTAAGCTTTTTTTTTTATAACTTCGAAATCTATTAAAAACCATGAAAACTATACAAAGAGAGCACTGCCAAGGGTTTGCTGATAGTCAAAGCCTAAATTCTACTAGGGCCATGAGAGCACCCTTCAAACCAAAAATATCTATCAAGTCGATTGTATAGAAACAATCAGGAAAAGGCTAAGAATCTACGCTTAAAACATAAAGAGATCCCCCATAGTCCAGGGCTTGTAACCACAAAAAACCAAACTAGACTAAAATCAACCTCCTAAGACCAGAGACAAAATATTGAAAGCATAGGGCCTCGAGAGAGGCTATTCGTCATCCAAGATAAAGATAGGAGAGGAGTTAAAACTATCAACACTTGGAGTAGGATGTTTCTGCTTGGCTCTAGTGTTGGTTATGGAGCCTAATCTCCCAGATTTAGAGATATTATTATTCAATCGTGTTTGTACCCCAGATTTATATGATATGCTAAAGGAGTGTACACTCACCCCAGCGGGGGGGTGGGGGGGGCAAAGCCTCCCCCCACTGGGATCTGGGGGTATTTACGGGCCCATGGTTTTGGGTAACCCGTGGTATTTTCCCATGGTATTCCCCTTTATAAGAAAGACATTGTAATACGGCTAGGGTTGATGTATTAGGTATTATGCATTGTAAAGATCTCTGAGATCGAAACAAGAGACTGTGAGATAATGAAGAGGAAGTGCAGCGGATGTGATGCAGGTTGTATCGCTTCATTTGTTGGATGGTATAATAATAAGGACTGGCAATTTCAGTGTGGACATAGCCCATGTTGGGTGAACCACGATATATTGGTGTCTCTCTTGTAATTTGTTTGTGTGATTGCATTTGCATCTTGTTTATTGTTTATTGCTCTGTGATCCTGTTTTTTCTAACATCTAGAAGATTCACTAGGCTAATGAAGATGGGTTTGGCGACAAAAGATCAGCTGGGGGGAACATTGTTCTATAGAGCCTGGATGAAAGTATTTCCTATCAATTCGTGGGCCAAAGCATTGATCTTGGCATTGAGACGAGCATCTGAATCCAATTGAGCTTGACTTAATTGACTAAGCCAACTCTCCATGTGCTCCATGCATGCTTCTAGAGTCATACCCCGAGAATTATCCTGAAGACGACCTTATGTGCAATAGGTAAGAGCTTGGTGCATAAGCATCTTGGCATACCAAAACATATCAAGAATTTTGGTTTATCTGGTTTCTATGGTGCAGGTAGAACCTGCGTCATCAACCAAGTTTCCTAGCTCTGCAATGAGTTGCTCCGAGCCAGGATTTTGAATTCATTCCTAAATTTGCGTTTCCAAACCATGAATATGGTTATGAGTAGATGGATGAATCATTTCGACATAACAAGTGAAATCTTTCTCATGTTCGTGAATGGTGTTGGGCATGTGAGATCGATGGGGACTTGTAGAGGTTTTGTGGTCAGTATGATTGGAGCGAACCATGGTTAGATCGAGGCTAGAATGAGAGCTAGCAAAGGTGAAACGAGAGTAGAGAAAGTAAGGGTTGAGCAGAAGATCAGAAGTGAGCCAAGGAGAGAGCCAATGCATGAGGCAACAAAGGTGAGGCCCGATGTACCAATTTATTTTGTTAAGCATGACCAGAATCCATATCCTTTCCAAATCAAGAGCGGTACGACCACAAAGGATGGTTGCAAGTGCCATGAATTTAGGGATGATAGAAATTAGATACAAAGGATGATCGGTCATGGAGCAAATGGTTCCCGCTATCGAGGTGAGTTTTCCAAACCAAACTAGAATTGCTACCATGAGCAAGCCAACACTGGTTTTGTACATGCATATTGACCACATCATAGGTGGTCGATTTGATGAGAAGCCCCATGTATCAACCATTATCATACCACAGAGCGGGGATCCTGACAACACCCAACATGGGGGAAAAGGTATATGAGACTTAAGTGTTATTCTAGTTTCACTCTTATATTAATAATTAATAAATAAATAAATTGTTAAAAGTTAAGTTATAGCTTTAGCATTAGCTATTTTAATTAAAATTTCACATTTACCTTAACAACTAAATTCTAATGATAACATTTCCTCAATTTTAAAAATTTAAAATTATAATATATTTAAACATTTAATCAATTTTAGATGAGGTACATTTTTTTCCACATAAAATAATTCGAAATTTTATATTAATAAAATTACATTTTGTAGTGGCTTATGCCGATCTGAAAAGGAAAACATGAGAAAAAACCAAAAACTTACAAAGGCTGTGTTAAAACACACACATAATATCTCATGTAAAAGATCTTCATCTATAATAAAAGGAAAACAAAAAAAATATCCTCATAGAAAAGTAACCATAGTACTATAATAAAAGGAAAAGTATCCTCATACATAATACCTCATAGAAAAGTAACCATATGACCATAAAAGTCCTAATGGAAACAAAAAACAATTTGTTCCAAATATAAGCCAAATCCCAATAAAACTTGGTCTATAGCAGTGATCCATAATAAAAAAGGATATGTAATAACCCCATAAAATCGAAAATTTTCAAAACTATTCATCGTAAGCTACTACTAAAGAATGAAAAGACCACCAATGTGAACTCAAAGAATCATAGGTCTCAAATAAAAAATTGTATATATGTCTCATGTTTGATGTCATCTTTGACAAGAACCTGCAGTTAGTTGAAGGCCTTCCCTTGAGAGCGAGTCTACATCAACATTCCTTTCTCTATAAAGATGTTGAAAAATTATAGCTTGAAAAATTATATCATAAAAAAACCCTACAAGTATCACCAGTTCATTATATACTGGTCTTAAAAAATTATTATGAATGATTTTTTTTTATTTTTCATCCAGTTAATAACCAATAAAAAATCACCAAAAATTTGTAATTTCTATATACTTAACTCAAAAACCGATTTGATCACAAAAAAAAACATAAAACTCAACTTTATTGTCAGAACATAATCCTAAACTAACCTTAAAGCTATAAAACTTTGTATCACCTAAATAAAATAACCCCCGCTCTACTCCACCCATCTGAAAATTCCCTAAAGCAACTCCATCCATCTGAAAATTCCCTAAAGCAACTCCATCCATCAAAGTAGACCCAAACATCATAGAATAATGAATCTGGCCTAACTAAATAAAATACATATCATACCAACAATCCATTATCAAATTTCAACGAGTACGTACGTATATATAAGAGAATGTGTTTGACCATTTAAATTTAAAAATATAACACATTCAACCCATCAAATTTAACTCGACAAGAATACAACCTTTTAGTTTTATATATTTTTCCTCAAACTTCAACGATACTTTAAAAATTTTCAACGTTATCATACCACACAATTTTCCGTGTATCTCTTTGAATAAGAGGGCCTACAAATGGATTAAGTTAAAAAACTCCTAGAGAGGTGAGAAGGGAGTATGTGCATCTTCTAGAATCCCGTGAACATACATGTTAATAAACTCTTACACCTCGTGGATTGTACAGACATAATGAATATATGAGTTTTGTTCACATACCAACAAACATAGAATGGGATTTCTATGCAAGATTATTTAATCAATTTATGTAATAATAATGATAAATAGAGTTAAAGTGCCAAACATATATATTTAATATTAAATTATATGTTTTTAGAAAAGATATCGATTTTTTTTTTTTTTATAAATAAAGATACATATATTTTTAGTGTAGTCTAAATATTCTATGTTTTCAATTTTTTCTGAGCATATTTTCTGTCTAATTTTGTTCGTATTTCAATTGGAAATCTTTAAAAAATCTTAGAATCACATATATTAGCTATGAAAATTACATAATTTGTGTGCCATGGGGGTATCTGAGGGTGTTGAATCTATTTATGGATTCAAAAATACAATTTAAATACGAAGAAATTTGGATTTTACCAAAAAAAAATTACCGGATTTCGACCAAAACCCATCGTAAAGTCGAAAACGTAGAATAAATAGACTACTCCTATACTTTTTTGTGAAAGTGATAAAATTTATCATTTTTGAGTGGTCAATCCATAATGAAAAGAGTGATCATGAATACTATATCACTGTTACTTAAAAAAAGACGTGCCATCTAAAATAATTTGTTAGAGAATAGACTTTTACTCTTACCATATGTTTTTGGTTTTTGGGTTATCCATCCATTTTTGTATGTTCAAGGAATGTGGGCTCTTAACCAATCAGAGACAATGCTAAATCTTATTTCAAGAACAAATGATGGTTTCATCTTAGATAGTATCCACAGGAAAGTCAATGTCCTATGTGGTCATCACAAGGCTACCTCCAATGGGGCCATATTTCTTCTAGTAGCATCTAGCTTTAATACCATCATACCCATACACTACCCCAAATTGCAATATAACCTTTCGTCCAAGAAATTGAGTTAAGTGTTTCTGATATGCTTTATAATTTTTTTTAAACTATTTTTTAGTTTTAATATTTTTAAAATATTTCAAATTATATGAAAAATCAAAGAGAAAATAAAAGACAAGTTATATTTGTAAAAATAGCACACTATTAACACATTAGACATGAGATGTACCCTAAAAAAATCCATGAGTGTGAAAACTCTTGCAAGAAATAAGAAATGTGTCTTGCTACTTTTATTATGAGATTATAATGTAAGTTAAAAAAAAAGATTGACTCATTATGGAAAAAGTATATGCTCTATCCTATAATAGACTTTTGGATGGATGTTGCTCTCCTTCATTTGCTTTGTTGTGATATCTCACTCCTTTGCATTGCTCATTTATAGAACAAAAAATCAATATAATATGAATTAGGGATAGAGATTCTTCATGCTCTAACTCTTTATTAGGATTAAGGTTTTGGACCCTCTAGAATCTTCTTAAAAATCCATATTTGAGTAGCTCCAGATATGTGAGAAACATGAGTTGGCATGGCATCTACTTGACATTGCAATGGTAAAATTGAGACACAACTTCCAAAAGGCATAACTCTCTCATATAAACATTAGTTTCAATTTACAATAATTACTTTTGCAATGATTAATGTTTGTTATAACCGAGACCATCCACCATGACAATAATGCATTTTGTCAACCCTTAAAAGTATATTTTTGGACACAAAGCATATATTTTTAAAATTTTGACACTGCTCAATAGATTTCAAGATTGATCCCTAGAAATCTTCATCTTTGATTCTTCACTCTAGAAAGTACTTTTAAAAAGAATAAAGTATGTAGTTATTGATTTAAGGTCAAATAAAATAGAAGTGAGTTTATATTACTTTACTTTTTAATAACACTTTTTTAATGTTGTGGTTGTTAATTAAAAATTAATAATCAACTTTATATTATGAGAATCAACATTGTCAATTTTGTTGTCATTTAATCTATTAAATGTTACACATTACATAAATGATGAGGAATAAGAGTGTGTACCCCTAGCACAACATTCCTGAAGAGAAAACAACTTGCCAACTAAGCTTGCCAACCCACATAGAAGCATGCCTCCCTTGAGGGTGCACTAATCTAGACAAATCATGCTAATAATATAATTATGTTGGGAAATTAGTTAGAGGCATCCTTTTACAACCTTGAGCTATGTGCATGAGCATAATTAATTATAGTTAGTGCACAATTTTTAAGTTACGCACAATTAAGGAGTTAGTTGCATTTTAATACAATTACGTCGTAAGCGTTTTTTTTTTATCTAAAGAACACTTAGCAGATGACGTTTTAGCTCAACCTCACCGTTAATTTGTCTTATTGACTACCTATCAATCTATAATTGACAATGTTGGGATTGCTTCTCATGTTTACATTTGTCCTTTAGTGCCTAGACTTCATGCATGTAGAGGTCCTTGCAATAGTTTGCAATGGCAAGTTTTCTGTATGATTATCAACATTTGTTGATTCAAATTCTTGACAACAGGAGGGGTGATTGTTGTAGTTCTAGAAAACAAGATAGATGCTAAAAATTGGTTGCCTCAAGAAGTCTACCATATTTTTTTGATTGATCCTAGATTTGTCACAGAAGTGAATGTTGTGCAAAAAGAATTCCAACCAGTGTTGAAATTTGACAGGTAAATAGCCCATGGTAATGGCCCATTGTATTGCTTGCGAATAAGCCTATTGAAAGGTTTTGAGGATAAACCTTCTATGTCATTATGTGTGTGCTTGGTAATTAATCATTATGATTTTTTTGTTTATTATATTTTATTTTTTTGTTTATTTTCGTATTATATGAGGCAAGATATGGGAATTCAAATGGATGATTGGAGGATGGAGGTCACGTCTAGGGTTTTGCAGATTGGAGCTGCAGGATCGTCCGGAACCATCGATTTGAGATTCGAGGATGGATGTGGACTGTTGTGAGTGGAGCCATCTGGGTGTCAGATCTCTAGGATCTGTACGGGTGGATTTTGTCAGGGGGAACAGTTATTGCCTTTTTTTTACCTTTTTTGCAGACGCGGACAGGTGTTTTGATATACCGGTAGCACCGGTCTCTGGGTCATTATGTCACTTGATGCTGGGACTCATTCCCATTCTAGCCCTTTCCTCGGAGGTGCGGTTGATTCTCGGGCTGAGTTTACTGCTATCTCGCCGCAGGGTTATGGCAGGAACCCTAATCTAGTGGGAGAGAAGGCTCGGTGCAGATGGAAGACAAAAACATACAAAGCACGGGAAGGTATACAGAGGTTCGTTATCCCGGCGAATGAACATTTGGACAGAGTCGAGATGCTCGCGGATCGAGCTCTGGTAGGTCGTCTGGAATTTGCATCTGGATCAAAAGTAGAGATAGCAGAATGGGTAAAGATAAACTGGTCGCCGCTTGTGGGGAATACGCCGAGAATAAATCTGTTGGTTAACCAGTGGATTTTATTTATCTTTCCCTCGAATGAATCGATGTTGCGAATCCTTGAAGGGACTTGGCTGTTTAAGGAGGGGTCTTTAAATTTGAAGTGGTGGCATCTGGATTTTGATCCCATCCATGAACGCCAAGGGATACGACATTTATGGATGATAGTTCCTGCTCTCCCTATTGAAATATGGACGGAGGAAACAGTGGCAGGGATTGCAAATTCTGTGGGTAGATGTATAAAGGTGGATAAGAACTCTGTCATGGGCATTGACAGGCGATATGCCAAGGTACTCGTAGAATTGGACGTGAGATTAGGGTTGCCGGCCTCTATTGAGATTGCTTGGGGTGAACGATGTTGGACACAAACTTTGGATTTCTTTAGGATTCCTTTCCGATGTTACATTTGCCGGGAGCTGGGCCATACTAAGGCGAAGTGTCCGGCCCGTCTGTCTGGTCTGAAGAAAGAGGATTGCCAAGGGACGAAAAACAATTGTTTCTCTGGTCCGGTTTCTATGGTGAAGGTTTCCACAAACCCTATCCACTCTGATTCGGCTATTTTGGAGCGGACTCCTCAGAAGACTTTGACTTCCGGTAAGTTAAGTCCTACCCTGGATGTTGCTTTTAATGCTCTCACAAATGAGGAATTGGAATTCATCACTGATAAAGAATCAGATTTAAATAGAAGAATTTCTTTGGGATTGGTTCATTTGCGGCATGGTTTGTCCACACCTGAGTCTGTTTTTGGGAAGGCTGGTGTTGATAATTGTCAAAAACCGGACGGGGAGACAGAGATTGTCCAACCCACTTTGTGCCCTAGTACTTCTTTAGAAGGACCTCCCTCTGGGGAGATACAGACTGTCACTGTTTCCACTCCTGAACATACTAGTATAAATTTGGCTGACTCCTGCCCAGATAAATTGATGGATGTTTCTGTCTCTGAAGCATTGGGGGATTGTAGTGTCCGGAGGGAGGGTGGTTTGGAACCTCTCAGCATCTATTCAAAATTCCCTGCGAAGGAATCCAATGTTTTATCAATACCATCAAAGTTTCAGAATGTGACGATCAGGAAAGCCAGGAGAAAGAAAAAAGGCTCTGATCCTGAACCTTTAGGGAACGACGGAGTTATTGTTGTTGAAGGGGAGTCTTCGGATGGTAAAGAGATGGGTCTTAGAGCACAGGTACCCATTGTAGACATTTCCTAATGTCTATTGTCTCTTTGAATGTGCGTGGGTTGGGTGGGGTTTTGAGGGCTAGGGCCCTATCCAACCTTATACAAACTACTAGACCCGGTATTATGTTGATTCAAGAAACAATGTGTTCTGCGGTTGATGTTGTGTCAAAATTAGGGAATATTTTACCTTACTGGGAGATTTCTGCTGTAGATGCCTCTGGTCTCTCGGGAGGTTTGGTTGTAGCATGGAATCCATTGTTATACTCTTTCCTTTCTTTCAAGACTGAGTGGGGGATTCTGTTAAAAGGACAGTGTATTGGTCTGAATCTTGGTTTTTCTGTTTTCAATTGTTATGCTCCCTATACGAATCGACTGGTTTTTTGGGACTCTCTTTCAGATTCTGGTCTTTTGCAAGATGAAAACCTCATTTTCGTTGGAGACCTAAATTTCACCTTATATCCTTCGGAAATATGGGGGAAAAGGGCCAGACTTGATCCCTTGGCGGATTTTTTCATCAGATTTCTTTTGAAGCATGAGCTGATTGATATTGTGCCTACAAATATGAGTCCATCCTGGAGTAATGGCAGGGGGGCAGATGAAGGCGTACACAAGAGATTGGATAGGTTTTTGGTCAAGGAATCCATGCTGGGGAAATTACAAAGATATCGGGCCTGGACCCATGGGTATAAGGTATCAGATCATTGGCCCATCCTTTTTCAGTTTGATGATTACGGATTTAAATCAAATATTCCGTTTAAATTCAATCATTCATGGTTGATGGAGGATGAATTCTGCAATTTGGTTAAAGATTTTTGGTTGAGTGATGATGTTGTGGGGGAAAATCCTTTGGTTTTTTTCTGCAACAAATTGAGAAGACTTAAAAGATTGGTGAAAGACTGGATTAAGAAGAGAAAGGATGCTGACAAGAAGGACCTCATCCTTATAGAAGATGAAATTCATAAGACTCACACTGAAAATTACCTGGGAAAGCTGAGACAGGAGGATTTTGAGGTGGTGAAATAGCTTGAGAAGAAACGGGCTGATATTCTGCTTAGGGAGGAGATGGAATGGCGTTTAAAAAGCAGGGCATTGTGGTTAAAACATGGAGATCAGAATACTAAGTTTTTTCATTCGTATGCCTCAGCCCGTCGCAATCTGAATGCCATTTGGGATCTGAGGGATGCTGAAGGAAATATCTGTTCCGGAGATGAGGATTTAAAATTGGCAGCATATAAGCACTTTGAAAATATTTACAAAGAAGAAGGCAACAGTGATGTTAGGGAGCAATTGAAAATTGCTGGTCTCTTTCCCAGATTTTTTGATGATGATGAGGCTACTGGCCTAGGCAGGGAGGTTTCTCTTGAGGAGGTGGAACACACGTTGAAGTTGTTTGCAGGTGAAAAAAGTCCCGGCCCCGATGGGTGGCCGGTGGAGATTTTCACACATTTCTTTGATATCATGGGGCATGATTTACTGCAAATGGTAGAGTATACAAGGTTGAGGGGTTTTACTTCAGGTGCTTTAAATTCTTCATTTGTTACTCTAATACCGAAGAAAGGAAAACCGGAACACTTTGGAGATTATAGGCCTATTGCTTTGTGCAATTTGGCTTATAAATTGGTTTCAAAAATTATAGCACAAAGAATTAAAGGGGCTCTTTCTGAGCATATTACTGTAGAACAGTTTGGATTTTTAAATAATAGACAGATTCATGATGCCATTGGGGCTTCACAGGAACTGCTCCATTCTATCAAAAGCAGAAGAATTAGTGCTATGTTGTTAAAACTTGACCTGGAAAAGGCTTATGACCGGGTGAACTGGACCTTCTTGAGACTTATCCTGATCCAAATTGGAATGCCCCCACTTGTTATAAATTGGATCATGTCTTGTATAACAACTGCTAGCATAGCCATCTTAATCAATGGGTCTCCTTCCTCTTTTTTTAAATGCACTAGGGGTATTAGGCAAGGATGCCCACTGTCTCCTTTATTGTTTTTGTTGATTGTTGATGCTCTTAGCAGAATGTTAAATTTTGCTAAACAGGAAGGATTACTGAAAGGTGTAGATTTGGGCTTGGACTGTCTTATTTCTCACTTAATCTTTGTGGATGATATACTCTTGGCTGGATTGGCTACGGCTGCGGAATGGAGAGTCTTTCGAAATATTTTGGATTGTTTCTGCAGAATTTCGGGGATGAAGATTAGTGCTACAAAGTCCAGTTTCTTCTACCAGAATGTGGACCCTGATAGAAGACTTGGTATTACGACTATTCTGCCTTATAAGCTTTTTCCTTTAGAGGATGGTCTCAAGTATTTGGGTTTCTTTTTAAGACCTAATAATTACCAGATCAAAGATTGGTGGTGGCTGGTGCGGAAATTTGAGACCAGGATTACACATTGGTCAAATAGGATGCTCTCGGTGGGTGGCAGAGTAATTCTGATTAAGGCTGTGCTTCTCGGGGTTCCGGTGTATTGGCTATCTCTCCTTGAAATACCCAAATATATTCTAAATGATATCAGGAAATTGATTTTCAACTTTCTGTGGAGTGGGAGTTCTGACAGGGCAACATTAGCAATGACGGGCTGGGAATCGATATCCAGACCAGAGGTATTTGGAGGCTGGGGTATAAAGGATATCAATGTTTTTAGCATGGCACTAAGGGCAAAAATTCTTTGGAGATGCATATTCAATCAAAATCTCTGGTCCAGGATATCATCTGCAAAATATATCAATATGAATCCAATGGATTGGATAAGATTGGGAATGCCATTGAGTCCGGGATGCTCTCCCTTGTGGCGTGGGATGATGAAAACATCAGGTTGGATTCAACGTGATATTAGATGGCTTGTTGGAAATGGAAAGACAGTCAGGATTGGTATAGATGATATTTTGGGTATTTTAGATCCTGTACAACCAAATAACATGATTCTGGATTATCTGAAATCATATGGTATTTGCACTTTCGATCGTATCAGGAATAATTTTGGACAGAGGTGGCTTCAGTCTTCGGATTTGGGTCTTATCAATGAAGATGCCAGATCCTGGGATAACTATATTAGATCCCTGGAAGTAGCTGGTATCACCCTTACTCAGCATGAGGATAAATTGGTGTGGATTGGGAATAAGAGGACTAGTATCGTTACGGCCAAATATGCATACGACAGGATGATGCAGGAGAAATGTATCTATCCACAACACTGGTGGTATAGAAAAATATGGAAGTGGAATATGGCTTTGAAACACAAAGTTTTTCTGTGGCATGCTCTCCAGGGTACTTTAAAGACATGGGATAACCTTTCTAGACGAGGCTGGATGGGACCTAGCTGGTGTATTTTATGTAAGGATAGTTCAGAAACTATTAATCATCTTTTCCTACATTGCTCCTTCGGTCTGAAAGTCTGGGAATTTTGCAGTGCAAAACTCTCTATCACTAAAGTTTGGGGGAAATCAAATTTTGGGGAAGAATTGCTTTGCTGGTACCGTGAATCCATTGATACCATACAGGCTCCTGTTTTCATATCTTGGGCACTCTGGTATTATCGGAATCTATGTACTTTTCAGGATAAAGTTCCAGATGTAGTGGCTTGTGGGATTACTATTTTTAATTTGATGAAGCTTTATTCTGAACATTATTCACCTGCAGTGGTCAGAAGGGTTGAACCTTTTTCTTATATTATAAACAGACCCATTTGTTTCTTTGATGGAGCTGCACAGGATGGGCTGTGCGCGGCTGGAGGTGTTATATATTTAAATGAGGATCATTACTTTGCTCTATGGCTCAACTGTGGCCGGGGGCAGTAATATGAAAGCTGAACTTTTAGCTCTCTGGGTGGTTCTGAGATGCGCCAATATATTTGGACTGGTTAATTTATTGGTATTTGGTGACTCAAGAGTCACTATAAAATGGGCCTCAAATGAATCTGAAATAAATGTATTGGCTCTTACACATTGGTGCAAACGCGTCAGAATGGAGATAGATATGCAGGAAAGAATTACTTTTTCACATATCTTCAGGGAACATAATGGAAAGGCAGATGAATTATCTAAAAGAGCATTAACAGGTATTGAAGGATATTTATCGTGGGAGGAGTGGATGGAGTCCAGCATCCAGGACTGTGGTGAATTTTATATTTTCTAGAAGAATTTTGGAAAGTCTTTTTGCGGTCTACTACAGTTACTGTACTGTAGGGATATGAGTCTAGATTGATACATATTATGTTATATGTTTTGATGTTAAACGGAAAAAGTTTATGGGTCCACTCTCATGCTCATGCAGAATGTATCTCTATCTTTTAGAGGAGGTGGCTTATGCAGAATGTATCTCTCTCTTTAGAGGAGGTGAATATCTTTGTACTATTTGATTCGATGAATAACAATAGTACGTTTTTTTTCGGCTGAAAAAAAGATATGGGAATTCAATGTTTCATATAGTTATTATAAATGTAATTTAAAAAAAAATAAAATATTACTATGACGGGTAAAATTAAGATTTAAACCGCAAATGAAAGGCAATGTTAAAATTAAAACGTCATATAAAAATTTATTGACATGCAAGGTAAGACGTCAAATTTCAACCCTAATTCCAACCCCCCCAATGACATTTTTCAACTACTTGATTTATATATTTATTATGTCAAAATATTTTTTTAGATATCAAAATTTATATTAAAATATTTTTCAACTACTTAATTTATATATTATATTTACATAAATAAATATTAATTTCAAATTTCAAATCTATGTATTTATAATAATTTTATATAATAATTTTTAATTTCAAATTTGACAAATTTTACTTCAAAATAACATAACATAATTATGCAATATGAAAAGATTAAATGGCATAGTAGTTAAGATTATCCAAAGTAATCATAGAAAGAAAGAATACAAGCTTTTCTTTACATTATAAAAAAATTGATGCATATTATTAAAAAGATAATGCAACATAGTGATTAAATTTATAATGAAAAGTGTTAAGATTATTCTATAATTAAGTATGAATGGATAGAATATGACTTTTTCTATGGAAAAAAGATAATGAAACTTACAATATATTTTCTTTGATTATGAGATAGGTTTATAATGTGTGATGTTTTAATTTTAAAAGTAAGGAATTTATGTATATACGGGAAATATTTAAAATGTAATGTACACAATAAAGTTAAATAATTTTTTCCTAAGTTATTAAAAATGTGTTGTACAAAGTAAAGTGAAATAAATTCTCTACAAAATTATAATAAGGAAGGTGTATCAAAAGGAATTCTCTACAAAATTATAACTAGCAATTGCCCCAAGAAGGTGCAATCATACACTGATAAGTTGTTGTTGAAAGGTGAAATGGATAAAAAGGGGAATTAAAACCAAATTGGTGTTTTTTTAGGAAAAAGCAAAAAAAAAGGTGATGGAATAAAGTTTTCCCATGGTGTAGACCTGGCCTTGTACCTTGAGTACATGACAAATTGGCTACAAGTTTTGCAGGGAAGGGTAAGGAAGGGTCAACTTTGAAAATACCTGGAAGGATATCATAAATAGAAACTTGAATATTAACATCACAAATAAGAAAGATTTGTTGATGAAGTCCATCACAAGAAATTAGGATATGCTAGTGCTGGTTTTTATTTTTGATTTAGATTATTCAAATCACTTGCATATCAAGTGTGAATAAATGTAGCTCTATATTTATTTGTTAAGTATGAATCAATGTTTCTCTCTATATTTATTTGTCAAATATATACATCTCATTATAAGAAAACCCACGGTGTTAAAAACAAAAGAGGAAAAATTCTTTGAGAGCAGGACATTTTTTAAGAACACCCACCAAATTGATATGTATAATAAATGAGTGAATCGTCATGATATATGAGAATATTTGAAGGCTATTTTACTAATAATATAATATATACATATAAATTTTTGGTGAATCTTTCACTAAATTATATAATCTTGTAAAATTTTGTTGAATCTTTCACAAAATTATAAAATCTTGGCAAATTTTTCATTAAATTATAAAACCTTATAAAGTCTTGAAAAATCTTTCACGGAATTATAAAATGTTTTAAAATGTTGACAATTTTTTCATAGAATTATAAAATGTTGCAATGTCTTGGTAGATTTGTTGACATTTGACTTAATAAAATTTCCTAGATGATTTTGTTTTCACTTCCAACTTCCCATGTACTCTTGCACTAGAATACTTTGTAAACAAAATCCTAGCTACTTTGGCGACTTCACTCATCACAACTACTTGTATGTTACTAAGTTCAAATATCCTTAGAGATGAAATGTATATATTATTTCAAAAATGTTTGCAATATCCAGTTGAGGTGCACTCAATCAAAGTGTGAAACTCATTTAGCCTACTGCTATTGGTATGTGATCAATTTTTACTAATTGTGCCACTTTACAAAATGCATAAAACAAGTAAGACATGTTATATCAAATGTTTTTTCTATTGATTTGTGTTATGTTGTTTCTTCCTTTTGAAATTGGATACTTTTAAAATCTTGTCATCTTTAGTAATAAATGTAGTGGCTAGAGGGTTCTTTTTTATAATAGTTTTAGGAAAATGACCACAGTCATGGCATCGATTAAACTTGAATGGGATTTATTTAGAGTCCAATCTTTGGATATGAATAATCCATTAAAAACAATTGTATGGTTTTTGACAAAGTATTTTCAAGATCAACCATGACACAAATGCACTTGTAAAGGTATGCATATTCCCAATCTCCTTCAAAGCTTCAAAATCCAAAAATCAACGGGAGGAATGGAAAATGAATCCATGAGAGCCATCAAAAGAGTTTCTTAGACAACAAGAGCCATCATTGCAACCCTAAGTGCCTTGACCAAAAGCAAGGCACTACATGTATGTAACCTTGATGGTGGTTAAGGCCTCATTAAGGTCCCCAAGTCTACATGGGCATGATATGGCACCTCATCTAGCCAATTTTGAAGTTTGAAATGACCAAAGGGAGTAAGCGTCAACCTTAAATGTGATTATGGACTAACATAAAAGGGAGAATTTGGCAATCCAATTTGGTCATAATTATATTAAATGTATTTCTCATGGTATTTCATTTTTTGGCACATTCACACTCTGGGTATCTTTTCACATTTCCACAACTTCACGTATATTTCACATAACCCATATATATTCTACTATATTAACATTACAATTACATTTAATATTTTAACCCAAGGTCTTGACTAATTAAGTTCATTAATATTCAATTAAGCATTACTAACCAAGTGCATTAATTACCACCTAAGTTAACCATAACTTGTTAACATTATTAATCATTACTAATATTTATTTAGCCCTATTTCCATCATAACTAATAATCAATCATATCTCAATTAATCAACCATAAATTACTAACTTGACGTAATAATATAATCTCCTAATTAGATAAGTAGTAGTAATGTAATTAATGCCTAAATAGCATAGTTCAATATTATTTCATGCAATTTTACACATATGTAGATGAGTTATGTAAGTGTAGCTAATGCTTACACACATCGCGTAGGTACAATAATAATCTTAACCACACATCATTCTCAATCACTTAAGTTATTTTTTACTGACGTATTCTTAACATAATTTGACTATTGGATCATTCACTTAATTAAATACAATTAACTGACGAACCATTATACCAGTTACTGAGTTACGACACATGACTCGACAATGTCCTCAACATACATAGTTAATCAAGTCTTCCTTCATAACATCATGGTACACCTATCTACCTACACCGTCTATCTAGTTCACAACTAACTTACACATCCTATCCTTCCTCTGCTGGACTACCCTGAAGTGTCATGCCATGGCCGACTCCAGTTAGAACCCGTAAGTGGAAGTGTCAACTACATCGATGAAGCTTCCACAACAGGAAACCACCAGTCATCATCACACACCTTGGGGAGCGCGCTGTAGCACAGCCCTCCCATGACTCTGGGTTTCAAGGATAAACGGTGGATAAAGCCTCTACCCCCCTAATAGAACAAGGGACTATGTCTACACCTAACATAATAACTGCGTTGAGAATTGTACTCAGTTTGTCATCGTATAACCAATCTGGGAGGTTGAGTTTCCTGAAACCCTACCCCACCCATACATCATGATAATAAACATAATAATCATGCGAAATAAATAATGCATCACTTGCATACCATTTATCTTTCAGAGTCCATGTCCTCAAGGTACTTCCACCTCGTAGGATCCAACTATCACTTAGCCATTTTAACCTGTAATTTAGTCTCCGACATACGATCTAGAATATCGTGCAAAAATTCTTAACATGTATACATACATTTCGTCATTAAGAAACAATAAGCAAATCATTTCTGTTTACCATGCACCTAGTATGACATTTATCCATTTAACATATAACTTTTAATGGGGTATCCATGTACCAATCATTCAGTAATTTGCATATACGAGACATAATTAACACATGTCATATATCAAAGCATGACTACATATCATAACACTAACATCACACATACACATATATATCTCGGCAAAAGAATAGAACTACATGTCCACAGTGCCATCATACTAATGAAGTCTCACAATCATAAGCAAATATACATATAATGATAGTTCAGGTCTAGTAATGTGAAAAGGGGGCGTTACAAGATCAACTGGGAAAACATTGTTCTGTAGAGCCTGGATGAAAGTCTTGCCTATCAATTCGTGGGCCAAAGCGTTGATCTTGGCATTGAGATGAGCATCCAAATCCAATTGAGCTTGATTTAATCGATGAATCCAACCCTCCATGTGCTCCATGCATGCTTCCAGAGTCATACCCCAAGAATTATCCTGAAGACAACCTTATGTGCAATAGGTAAGAGCTTGGCACATAAGCCTCTTGGCATACCAAAACATACCAAGAATTTTGGTGTATCTGGTTTGTCTAGTGCAAGTAGAACTTGCATCATCAACCAAGTTTCCCAGCTCTGCAATGAGCTGCTTCGAGTCGGGATTTGGAATTCATTCCTGAATTTGCGTTTCCAAACCATAAATATGGTTATGAGCAGATGGATGAATCATTTCGACATAGCAGGTGGAATCTTTCTCATGTTCGTGAATGGTGTGGGGCATGTGAGATCGATGGGGACTCGTAGAGGTTTTGTGGTTAGTACGCTTGGAGCAAACCATGGTTAGATCGATGCTAGAATGAGAGCTAGCACAGGTGAAATGAGACTAGAGAAAGTAAGTGTCGAGTAGAAGATCAGAAGTGAGCCAAGGAGAGAGCCAATGCAGGAGGCGACAAAGTCGAGGCCCGACATACCAATTAATTTCGCTAAGCATGACCATAATCCATATCCTTTCCAAATCAAGAGCGGTATGACCAAAGAGGATGGTTGCAGGTGCCATGAATTTAGGGATGATGGAAATTAGATACAAAGGATGATTGGTCATGGAGCAAATGGTTTGTGCTAGCAGGGTGAGATTACCAAACCAAACTAGAATTGCTACCATGAGCAAGCCAACGCCGGTTTTGCACATGCATATTGACCACATCATAGATGGTCGATTTGATGAGAAGCCTCGTGTATGAACCATTATCATACCACGGATCGGGGGTCTTGACAGCACCCAACGTGGGGGAAAAGGTATATGAGACTTAAGTGTTATTCTAGTTTCACTCTTATATTAATAATTAATAAATAAATAAATTGTTAAAATTTAAGTTATAGCTTTACCATTAACTATTTTATTAAAATATCACTTTTACCTTAACAACTAAATTTTAATGATAACATTTCCTCAATTTTAAAAGTTTAAAATTATAATATATTTAAACACTTAATCAATTTTAGATGAGGCACATTTTTTTTCCACATAAAATAATTCGCAATTTTATAATGGCTTATCATGCCAAAAACACATGAGAACAAAAAACCAAAAAATTACAAAGACTGTGTTAAAATGCACACATAATATCTCATGTAAAACATCTTCATTACTATAATAAAAGGAAAACAAAAAAAGCATCCTCATACATAATACCTCACAAAAAAAGTAACAATATGACCATAAAAGTCCGAATGGAAACAAAAAACAATTTGGTCCAAATATAATCCAAATCCCAATAAAACCCGGTCTATAACAATGATCCATAGTAAAAAAGGATATGTAATAACCCCATAAAATAAAAAAATTTCAAAACTGTCCATCGTAAGCTACTACTAAAGAATGAAAAGACCTCCAATGTAAACTCAAAGAACCATAGGTCTTGGATAAAGAATTGTATATATGACCCATGTTTGATGTCGTCTTTGCCAAGAACCTCCAGCTAGTTGAAGACCTTCCCTTGAGAGCGAGTGTACATCAACATTCCTTTCTCTATGAAGATGTTGAAAAGTTATATCCTAAAAAAAACCTACAAGTATCATCAGTTCATCATATAGTGACCTTAAAAAAATATTATGAATGATTTTTTATTTATTTTTCACCCACTTGATAACCAGTAAAGAATCACCAAAAGTATGTAATTTCTGTATACTTAACTCAAAAGCCAATTTAATCACAAGAAAAGAAACCTAAAACTCAGCTCTATCGTTAGAACATAATCCTAAACTAACCTTAAGGCTATAAAACTTTGTATCACCTAAATAAAGTAACCCCACTCTACTCCACCATTCTGAAAATCCCCTAAAATTCCCACAAGTAACTCCATCCATCAAAGTAGTCCCAAACCTCATAGAATAATGAATCCAAACTCACTAAATAAATCCATCAAAGTAGACCCAAACCTCATAGAATAATGAATCTGGACTGATTAAATAAAGTACATATCATACCAACAATCCAACAACCCATTATCAAATTTCAATGAGTACGTACGTATATATAAGAAAATGTGTTTGACCATTTAAATTTAAAAATATAACACATTCAACTAATCAAATTTAACTTGGACAAGAGTACAACCTTTTCCCTCAAACTTCAACGATACTTTAAAAAATTTCAACGTTATCAAACCACACAATTTTCACAAAAGTCCACAGGCATAATTAATATACAATATAGACCTTTGTTTTTCCATGTATCACTTTGAATAAGAGGGCCTACAAATAGCATACGTTCAAAACACTCGTAAAGAGGTGAGAACTGAGAAGGGTGTATGAGCATCTTCTGGAATCCCGTGAACGTACATGTTCTTGGTCACTTTTAATAAACTGTTACACCTCGTGGATTGTACAGACATAATGAATATATGAGTTTTGTTCACATACCAAAATTATCTAAACAATTTATGTAATAATAATGATAGATAGAGTTAAAGTGCCCAACATATATATTTAATATTAAATTATATGTTTTTGTTTTAGAAGAGATATGGAAAGAATATTATGTTTTATAGATAAAGATACACATATTTTTTTGTGAAAGTGGTTAAATTTATCATTTTTAAGTTGTCAATCCATAATTAAGAGAGTTATCATGAATTCTATATCAATGTTATTTTAAAAAAGACATGTCATCTAAAATATAATCTAAAATATAAACTAGCATACCCCCAAAGTGGGGAAATGAAACGCCGAATAGAGCTTCAATATGTTGTAAAATGAGAAAAAGTTGTGTATATGTAGATAATACAATTTTGTGTGTTGAAAGCAAGTCTAATGAATGTATTTGTGGAAGGAGGCAAGGGAGTGTTATCCTTCGGTTGTAAGCCAATAAATTATCTGGCCAATACATTATACATAGTGATTGATTACTAAGACCAATACATTATATAGGATGCAAGATTCCATGACTTTTAGTTTATATAATCTTGATATAGTGTATTTTTTATTAATACAAAAAGTATTTTCTATCTAGTATCTAGCATAATGGATAACCATGGATGCAAAATTCAATGTTAAGAACCTTACCAAGTCACCACCGACTAATTTAGTTGAGTGTATTTATTAAGTAGTAGGCATACATGTAAACCCATATTGATCTTTCTTCATTGAAGTAACAAGTCTAGTCAATTTTTAATAATGCATTGCTCACCTTACAACTCTACCTTAGGTTATGGAAGTTTCTAAAGCTCATGCAACTCAAGGAATTGGTAAAAGGCATAGCATGATGTTTACTCCAACCATTCAACTTAATATCCCCAACCTACACCCAAATATAACATCACAAATGTCGTATCTTTAAGGAATTGTATTTCTACGTGATTAGCGTTCAACAAATCAACATGGCATTCCATCATGTTGACCCTATGATTGATCATTCTTACACGAGCATTAAATACCATCAAGAGAGAGGGGGGAACATGCTGTTTCTCAATGTAAAAATGTCACATTATATCAGAGAGAGACTATAGGAGAATTTATTAGAGATGTTAATCCATTTGTAGGACATGTTTATCAAAGGATGAAGAATTTTGTAAAGGTGTGGCCATAAGCAGTGAATGACCTTGGATGAAGCACAGAGCCATGCAAGTTCAAAATCATCAAATCATATATGAATAGTTCATGAAAAGTGAGCTTCATTATTGTTGCCTTTCTTTTATTGGAGTGATTATCATTTATGATACATATGCTTAACTTTGTAGATTGATACGATAATGAGATAATTATGTTGCAACATAAATAACTTGAAAATTAGCGGTGGTTGCTTAGCACTTTAAACCCTTTGATTTGTATTGGCTTCTTATCCCTATGATGGTTTTTCTTTCCTGGTATTATCTGGAGGAAACGACACAGTCTGTGGGCTGAGAGATGACGGGATTCAGCTTTTCTGTTAGGATATAGGTACTCAAAATAAGCTTTTCAAGCGGATCTCGAAGGATATCCAACTGAAAACATTTATTTATTTATATAATTTAACTTCCTTGTGATTGCATTAGTGCATACTAACTGGCATGTGGCTCCATTGTCAAAATTTATGGTGGGGTTATCTTCTATTTACCTTAATTTAACTTATTTATTACATCGAGAGTAGAGAGGTGATTACAACCTAGTACGGGGGAGATGTGTAACATAATGTAACGTCGTAACTTTATGTACCAAAAATAAAAAGCAATTAAAAAATTTATGTTCCGCTCATAAAATAAAAAATGAAAACCAGATAAAAAATAATTAGAAAATCCATATGTCCTCATAAAATAAAAATTTAAAACCAAATAAAAAGTCATTAAAAAATAAGACCTCAAGAAATTGGATGCCTCTTGATGACTGATAGATCCGTGTTTAGGATGGATCTATGCTGATTTAATTTAACTTCAACTTGTGACTACATGAGTGCACACTTGACATGTGGTTCCATTGTAAAAGTTTATGATATAGTTATCTTCTTTTTACCTAGTTTTAATATATTTATAAAAATAAGACCACTACATCTCATTTTCCATCATCTTTGTATTTTTCTTATACATTCAAAAAGCCCTTTTTTTCAATGATCTAGAAAAGACCAAACTACAGTTATAATTACAACACCCTTTCGGCCTACTTTATATGAGTTTTCTTTCCAATTACCATACCTTCGCTCTTATGGATAAAGTAACATTTCCAAAGCTAAAATTAAAGTATATGTCACAAAAAGATATTCTAGACTGGTATATTTTATGGGTTTATTTTTTTTAGCATCTCGCAATTCGAATAATAGCGACCACATGCATTGGATTTTGGGCTACCATATTTAAATGATCTGAGAGTGGTAGTAATACCGCCATCGACAACCTTTACGGAGTCAGAATGGCCATTGCAGTCTACTCTATGAAGGGTAATCTTCCTCTTCCATATAATATTAGTCGCTATTTGCAGCTATTCTTCTTCCACCTACACTGCCCCTGTAAACTTCATTAGATGTATTTAATCTTGCAACGATACCCTATCTTTGCTTACACGATAATGGAGACGTGGGTTCCTTGGGAGCAGCAGAAAGAGTATCTTGCTCTGTGCTTTCTAAGTTTTACTTTATAATGTGTAAGTGGAGTTCGGGAAAGAGATGTGACACAATCCCAGATCGTTTATTTTGAGCTGCAAGGTCTCTACTCCAGGTTTAGGTTCAGACTCGTTGTATTATTGAGAATGGCTGCGATGCCGCTGGTGGATTTTGAAAGATCTGGAATTGAATTTTCGTAAGCAAAGCACAGTTTTAATTGTGGTTGCAGAAAATGGATCTATGAATAGTTTAGTTTATTTGAGACACCTGGCCTAATTGATCCATGCCAACTATTCTCAGGTCGAAACCTGAATTGGTTTATTGAGATAGTGGAACTTGAGTGTCTATGATGGAGTCAGAGCAAAGCATACCACAATATATATATGGTTGTTTTTTCAAGACAACTTAAGCCTTCGTCTTGAATTTTACTTTCTTTCACAACAGAGACAGTGGCAACGATTTTATTCTGCACAACAGTGTTACCAGAGTTGTAGTAATGGAGTTCTTAAATATTAGTATTGTATTCTTTGCAATCGTAGCATTGTGGTTGTAGCTTTCCTGGACAACTTATACTGCTTGTTACAGTGCCATTTATAGTTTTGGAGATTCTCTGGCTGATACAGGGAATTTGTTAGCGTCAACAACCGCTGAGAGTCAAGCCGCTAATGGTGACCTCATACATATTGTTGAGACTCGACACCTTCATAGGTGTAAGTCTTCCGAGCAAGTTTGAAATAAAATAAAACTCATTAATAAGTAACATTAGTGATTATTATTCACCAGCAAGTTTGAAATGGGATAATGAATGAGATTCCCATTAATAATTCAAGCTATCATTATCGAATGAGGAGCTAATTCAGTTTTACAATATAGTATAAGAAGAAAAGCCTCTAGAGTATTTGGTGGAAAATGTGTGTTTTTTGTTTGGGCGGCTATGATTGGAAATAGAACCGGTGATGTCGGTTTGCAACTACAGAATTCCCGAGATTTCGTGCTTTTGGAGGAATTAAACCGTTAGCATTGAGATTTTACTTGTTAAGAGCTCTCTTTTTCTGATTGGCACTAATCACACGCTGAAATAGTGGTTGTGGATGTGTGCAGGAAAGGAGGGGTTGATTTCAGTGTCGTGGCAAAATCTTGAAGAGGATCTTGAGCATTTAATGCCTCAGGCGTGAAAGAGCGCATAGGATAAAAGACAACCAAAACGCTCCGTTTTTTCGGCGATTTTGGGTTCAAAAACGGTTAAAATTTTGGCTGGAAATTGGTATTTTCTCATTTTTGTAATTTCAACAATTGAGATTGTTTGTTCTAGACTAATTGCCCAATTTTAGAACTACCCAGATGGTCGAAATTCCGAACTGAGCACTCCAAATTGCAATTTTGGAAACAATTCTTCTACCGGATTCCGCCGAGTCGAGAGCGTTTTGGTTAGCCCTTATACAGCTCTGTGAAAGAGTTCCATTTTTGGCAACTGTCATGTGCGATTCTGTCATAGATGCATTTGTAGTGACCGTGTTAAAGCGTCACTATGTTTTATTTATTGCACATCCCTCGCATGCCAAGACCTTGAGGTAGCTTTGGAAAGATAATGAGGGCCTGCCGATTGTACTTGTGTCTTTTTGGCTTTTGTGGTAGTAGCGTTCGATTGCTTCTCATTATTTCTTGAAGACCTCTAATTTCGATCCCAGGAGGAGGCCCAAATCTGGCTGTTTTGTGTGGGCAAGCGAGAAGGGACCAGTTTCTAGTAATAACAATGAAGAAGAATTGCATCGTCGCTACCAGATTTATCAGCAGCTTCCAGTCTTTAAGGCATTGTCGGGTTCGTCTCTGCATGCAAATGTCGAAGAGTTTGCTATTTATGTTTCTTTATCGTCATCATATCCATTTTGTTATTTTGTGAATTAAATTTTCTGGACGTGCAGCCTTTGTGCTGCGTTCAATGAGCTACTGCACCTCTTCTGTAGTGTGTAAGATCTCTTTAGCATTTAATATTTTTGCGAGCTTGCATTTTTTGAATATTGATTACATCTATTTACAGCTTAAATTTTATCCTCCAGGTTCGATATTTTCGACTTCTGCTCAAACCTGTTACGTAACGGAGACAAGCATCCCTGTTAGGTTTTCTAGGCGGTTACCACTATTTTTTGGTCTATTATTCTTCGAATTGCGTCTTTTATTTGGGTATGTTAACGAATCTGCGAGGTCTTATGGTAATTTATTTTACTTTTGCTAAGTGTGTGGTTGAGTAATTGTTGTCATTTTCTGGTTTCTGGTGACATCGATTTTGGCGTTGAAGGCAATAAGTTCGAGGTGATTCTTTAAATCCTCTAGAGAAGATATTCGCGTATAGATCCAATATCAGTAGAATTGTTGTGAAGGGCGAAGAGCAATCTCTGCCTGGTAAGGAGTATACTTCATATAGCACCCAAGATTCTCCATTATATTGCGAAGGATAACAACAGGAACATAGGTGTTGTAGTACCCCATACATATGAAGGACTTGAAGAATTTTTTCTTGGCCCCAGGGACTGCATGTGGGCTATCATCTCGTTCTTCGTCAGGCCCTTCAGGGTTCCAGTCCGGATGGCCCCGAGAACGGTCGCGTCTATGAGCGCGTCCAGGCTGGGGAAACCGCAGGACTCCGCCATGAAGACTTGTTCCTGCAGGGTCGAGCCATTGTGCCTCCTGGGGAACAAATCGCTGGGCTTCAGGGCCTCCACGGAGATCGATCTTGTGCCCTGTTGGAAATCCAAGAAAGCTGCTGGAACTGGTAGCACGTGTGGCGGAGAAAAGACAGGGGAGCTCGCGCGCCAGCGGTGGCATTGGGCGCAGGTGGAACATGACTGTGGGATTTCGAGTGGAAGAATATCCGCTTGGCCAGAGCGCCACAAGCAATACGTCGTGCAAGGTTGTCCTGATGGCTCAAACGAATTTGTATAAGCCTGGCATTGATGTTACCCAGACTGATCTTGTGCCTCATTTGAATTGGAGGCGGCAGGACATGACTGAAATGGTCGGTCCCTGGAAGGCTATGGATCAAGTTTAAGTCTTATGGGGAAAATATAATTCCCGTCTTTTATGACGTGATGCCATCAGAACTTCGATTGACCAAGGGAAGAGGGTATGCTCAAGCAATACTTGTGAACATAGTACTCAAAAATTGAGAATAGCCCTCGATGATGTCTCAAGAATAGTCAGTTTCGAACTTGAGGCCTACAATGGGTTTGAAGTCTTAACTCTCCCTGTCCCTATTGATAATCTCATTTGTATTGATACATATATATTAATGTTTTGTTTGTAGTATTATGAATTTGCAGTGACAAGGAGAAGCTTTTGGACGCTGTCGTGAAATGTGTGCTTAATGCCATGTATCCAACCGGTCTTGAAGAAAAAGTTTAATTTGTTTGTTGTTTGTTTTTGAGAATGAATAGGTAAGAATCGAGGTGCGCGGAATTAGGATGGTTCATGGCTTCGTTGGTTATGATGTATTTTGGGAATCACATACGGTTGCTGCGTCGCCTTTGGCGTTGGACCAAGAACGCAACTGAGCCTTTGTTGGAGCAATCATTGGTAGGTGTAAAATGATTCAATTCTTTGAATTTTTCAATCATTTAATTTTTAATTTTTAATTCTTCAATCATTTTACAAGAATACATGGGTACCACTACCGATGATTATCATGTTTCCAGAATGGACAGGTAATACCTGTGCGAGGCATTAGAAATTAGAATGGTTTACAATGATATTGATGACGATGATGCATTGAGTTGTATTCCTATGATGATGGGGTTTCAACTTCTTGATACTGAACATGTTCTCTTGGAACACATTTTGACAAAGGTGCAACGTCCAAATCTTATAGGCGTGGGATAACTGGCACTCAAATCGCCCTGCTTTTCCAGTGATTTGTTCCCTAGATCCGGTTATAAAAACTGGCGAAATCATAGTTCCACCCCATTTACTGTGGAACTATGCCATGGAACTGTGCCCCTAGGAGTTTTGGGCCATTTTAAGATGACCCAGATCGTTGAAATTCCCCCCCAAAAATGAGAAGGGGTGGAATTGTGCCTCACCGAAAAATTTTCTGTCATCGGCAGGGGGTGATTTGAGTGCCAGTTATCACACGCCAATCTCATATGGCCGCGCTTTAAATGTTGGACCCAGTTTTCGATGCCTTCCATGATTTCAATGAAGAATTTAAGAGTTCTACACGTGGAAGCGAGCAATTTTAAAACATTGTGGGAAAAAGAATCTTAGGTAAATTAGGATTTGTGAAATTAAAGTTTAAGAATGTTAGCAATTGATATTGTACCGCAGGGTCTCCGATATGTTCTAAAGGTGGTCTTTGGATGAGAATGATAATCTTATTTTTGACAGTTGAAACGCGTCAACATTTTGCACCATTACAGTTGTGGGAATTAGAGGTTCGTGCTTCCCTCTCGAACATTCCAGAGTCTATAGGGAAGCTGAAGCACCTAGAACGGATAGTACTTCATCTTTTCATGTCAAATATCACAAAATTGCCTGAAGAATTTTGTCTTCTGCAGTCTTTAAAGACCTTGGTGATACAACATTGCAAACAAATGAAGTCACTGCCGGAATGCTTTGGTAGTTTAACCAACCTCCGACAGGTCCATCTGTCTAACTACTCTAAATTGGATACTCTGCCTGACTCCTTCGGTAAATTAATTAAACTCCAGTATCTTAATTTGGAGAATTGCGGTAATTTAACTATGTCAAGCGAAATGCTAGGAAATGTAAGCATGCTTCAATACGTAAATCTCTATGTCCGTAAGAAAATTGAAGTATTCCTTCCGCAAGTGGCACATCAGAGGTCGCTTGAACAGTTACAGTTACATTTCAAAGGGACAAATTTAAATATAAAAGAATTGCAAGTGCAATTGGAGAGCTAAGCAATTTGGAAGTTTTGCAGATAGGAGACCCTTTGCTGGACACGCTGCCGCCTTCACTATGTCAGTTAAAGAACTTGAAGCAATTGCGGCTCTATAAATGTGAACAATTGAAATGTTTGCCGCCTTCACTAGGTGAATTAGGAAACCTGAAGGAATTGTTGATATAGGAGTCCTATGAATTGAAATGTTTGCCGACTTCTATTAGACAGTTGACTCAGTTGACTAATTTGATTCACATGGGGCGGCTCTTAATTCGCCCTCGACAGACGACGAAGGCCCGAGAGGAGCCGGCCCCTTAATATACGCCTTTGGCATAAAAAGACATACCATCCAAAATAATTTGTTAGAGAATAGATTTTTATCAATCCATAATTAAGAGAGTCATCATGAATTCTATTTCTATACCACTGTTATTTTAAAAAAGACATGCCATTTAAAATATAAAAAAGACATACCATCTAAAATAATTTGTTAGAGAGTAGATTTTCACTCTTATCATATGTTTTTGGGTTTTATTTAAAATAATTTGTTATAATTTGTTAGAGAATAGATTTGCACTCTTATCATATGTTTTTGGGTTTTGGGTTTTAGGTTATTAAGTCATTTTTGTATATTCAAGGAAGACGAGTTTTTAATCAGTTAGAGATAATGTTAAATCTTATTTCAAAATCAAATGACAATTTCATTTTAAATAGTATTCACAGAAAAGTCAATATCCCTTGTGGTCATCACATGACCATATCCTACCCCGAATTGCAATATAACATAGAGTACAATAAATTAAGTTAAGTGTTTCTATTATGCTTTATAAAAAAATTTAAACTATTTTTTAGTTTTAACATTTTTAAAATATTTCAATTATATATACATATAATTAAAAAATTTTGAATAATAATTTGATAGGGATAATAGTTAGCGAGTTCGATATCTTATTCCTTTAACTATTATAATAAAATAGTGATTGTAAATATAAAAGGATATTATAATAAAATAATGATTGTAAATGTAAAAAAAAGGATATTATAATAAAATAATGATTGTAAATATAAAAGGATTTTATGTTATAGAAATAATTTTAAAGTATATATTTTTTAATTAATATAAAAGAAATCATATGAAAAAGAGTATTCTGGAAATTATAAGTTAATTATTTTTATAAAAATCTAGTTATACAATGATAAGTAAGTTAATAAGGTAAAAATCCTCGGATGCGGGTGACATCACCGCACATCTTTCGGCTGCTGTGTGTAGGGAGAGGCCGTCACCACACCCCCCCATACATGACAACACCTCAAGCATGCAGGACCAGAACCTTCAGGCGAATGACGACAGACACCTGGCACACATCAACGGTGATAGATGCAGCCACATGGAACCTTGTCGACGCGGCAATTGGGACGACGGCTTGAATTTAAACCTGGAGGACGAGGGAGTTATTGTTGCTCTACCTCGCTCGCGCCTGGTTTGATGTCTCCCCTCGGCCCTTGAGACTGGCATTCAATTTCTGCAGTTACAATGAAGACGATAGCCCGTGGCAATGATTACCTCGACTCCTTAAATCCCCTGGTTGATATGGACGCAGCTACGATGATAACTCTTTGGATCCTCGCTGCATTTCCTCCCTGGGATTCAGCGAACTTCAAGGTAATTATAGACATCCCCTCTGTCATTACTCTTCATTTCTCTGTCATGACGAACCGCACAAGGGGCATCTCTCGTCGCTAGAGTGGGAGTGGGAGTGGCCATAAGACCAACAATCGTCGGCCGAAGGTGGCCATGGACTAGTCTGTGATGGATGGATATGCCGACCGTATATCAACGAGAACACGTAATCTCATAGATGGGTGGGAAGCTCGCAGAGTAGCGACACTCCTTGCTACAGGTAGTAATGGCGATGCCATTAACCATCACCGGTTGCTCAAAAACATGATGAGCACACTCGTAGAAGAAATAGAGGCCAACTGGAAAGCCAGTTCCAGCATCGTCTGCAACGTCAAAGCAAGCTTGAAGGAAGCTGCAGAACATTCCAACACCCTAGAGGCTAGCATGACTTGGGAGGTCTTCTCCATTGGAAACAACTCAGAACTTAAAAAACAGAAAGGAAAAAATACAGACGAGGCTGCTACAGGGTTAGAAAACAAGAAATCGCCAGGAAAGAAGAACAAAGGATTGGCTCCGGGACCCAGCATCAACCAGGATGGAACGCACACTCCAGGTTCTCCCTCTCTGCCCCCACTGGGGATTTTCGAAGATTTTTATGCAGCCTGCCCAATCATCGAGGAAGACTCAGCGAAACCACCGGCAGAGTGAAACCTGGGCGGCCACTGCTCCGGGTTACCTCTGTGATTATCAGCTATTTTGTTTCTATTTCCTGCATAGTCTTTTTTTCAGTACAGTTAGACTCAATAGATTTTCATTTTTGAACAAAGTCCCTATTTTTTTAAGGGCAGACCATACTCCAGAGGTCTTAATTCTGTATTATGTCAGTCATTACATCAGTCACTATAGTATTTTTGAGCAATTGGGATGGTGGCTTTAGCACATGAGACCTCCTCAATATGCAAAACTCCTCTCGGCTCTAGATGTATATTCAATTTCTGTTAATTAAATTTCTGCTCTGCAACTTAAAAAAAAAAAAAAGTTAATAAAATAAAAATATTAGTTTTACAATCAATTATTTTTCTATTTTTAATAGAAAATACCACTCTTTGATTATGGTTGTTTCATTAACATAAAGATCATAGTATAAATAGTGAGTATATTCTTTTATTTAATATGCAAAACATTAAAAAAAAACAAAGACAAATTATATGAAAAATCAAAGAGAAAATAAAAGACAAGTTATATTTGTAAAAATAACGCACTATTAACATATTAGGGATAAGATGTACCGATAAAAAATAAGAAACGTGTCTTGCTACTGTAATTATGAGATTATAATGTAAGTTTAAAAGAAAGATTGACTCATTATGGATAAAGTATATGCTCTACCCTATAATATAATAGACTTTTGGATGGTGCTCTCCTTCATCTGCTTTGTTGTGATCATCTGCTTTGTTGTGATATCTCACTCCTTTGTTTATTTATTGTTTATTTATAGAACAAAAAAAATATAATATGAATGTAAATTTTTTTCCTATTGTGATTTATTTTTTAAAACATATTATTATTATCATTATTATTAATATTAATATTAATATTATTACCATTAATATTAATATTTAATTAATATTAATAATGATAAAATTGTTCTTTAGTATAAACCATAGTGGATCAACAAAATTATTATATGAATTATTGAGTTAAGTAATTATTAATAGAATTGACGGAAGCATTCATGAAAAATTAAAAATGAATATTTAATTATTTAATTGGACCAAACAAGATAAGATAGGATGACATTAAAATAATATTTGTTATTAATTTATTACCATGCAAGACATTTAAGACACCCACCACTACCAACTTGAAAGGTCAACAATAATAAATATTAAATTATATTTTATTCGAACATATTTAATGTTTAAAATGGTGGGTGGGACTAGTAATTAACCCACCGTCTCGTGAAGATCCCAAATGAACATATCCAGAATTATTAATGAGTGTGTAGTCAACTCACTTAATTGAATTTAATTGACCTTAATGCCATTGAGCTGCTCGAGAAAATAAGTACATAAGAATATAATATTTTATTATGAGGGGAATTCTAAACAAGAAAGGAAATAAATGTTTCGTGGTTTGGAGGGATTTGATGGGGGGAGGGGCGGTGGAGTAAACGTGAAGGCTTGAGGAGGAGGAAACGAGTATTTAGGTGAGAACTTACGAGTTAGAATGGGGAGCAAAAGGAAGGAAAGGAAGGATTTTTGGAGAAATAACAGAGGAGGTATGTTTCTCATTGTTTAAGGGAAACATTGAACTGGTTGGACTAGTTTTACTCAAGTTTTGGGCTCGGGGTCCAAGAAGTTTCTTGGAGCTAAGAAGCCGATGAGGCTATCCTAGCTGGCAGGGTGGCATACCTGTTTGGCTAGTTGAGTTTTCTTGTAGCCACCTAAGCGAGACAAATTGCTATTCTACAGGTATTTTGATATTTTGGTGATATATTTATTGGCTTAAATTTTATGTTTAAACTTATACATTTTAGAGTTGATTAATCAGAGGAATACACTGTTAAGTTGTTGTTAATATGTTAATTAGCTTATGCTTCTAGATTTCTTATTACGTGTACAAACTTCATATTTGATTTCTACAGAAAATGCTAGCTATCATAAACAAAATATTTTTACAAAACCACTGAAAGAAACATGAGGACTTGGAACAAAATAACTTAAACATAATTTTGAACTGTTAGATTTCCATTAAACTAAACTAAAGGCTATGGGGAGGTCCTTACACCTATAAATGTAAATGAAAGATAATATAAAGAGAACTCTAAATAAGACACTCCAGAAGCCAAGGTATTGTTGTATAGTATCACAGATGCGGGTAAAAATAAATGAAATCTTGTGGAGATGAGAGTAGAAGGATGAGCCAGAAAGGAGAAAGAAATTCAAATTGCCCAATATAACAAAGAGCTTGGTAAGATCTATATTGATAATGACTTTTTAATTTGAACAGACACTTTAACTTTTATGCAAAATTAATCTGTTTACAAAAACATACTCACTTATTTTATGCGAAGCTAAGTTACCAACCTATTCTGTTAATCAGAGTTTCTTTTTAGTCTTCTTACTTTAAAATTACCTACAGAGCACTTGTTCTTTCTCTAGTTTTCCAGCCACTTGTTTGAAGAAGAGTGAACTGACATTCATCCATCACAGGGAAATCCACTTAAGTCTTGACAAAAAAATAATGAATTAATGACCTAGATGTTAGACATGATGTTCATGCACCCTTGAAAAATCAAGTTAATTTTAGGATGCAAAAAGATCAGATGTTGAACTTAATTGTTTTCCCTATGCATCTCAAAATCCTTTTGCTGGAAGAAATAGGTTTCTTGTTCAAACATATGAAAAGGAGAAAAAGAACTTGCAACAAGTTCCCAGAGAAGATACTATTTCTGAAAAGGATAAGAGAATTACTTTCCGTGTTAGTAATTAGTCAAGCAACATTAAACAAAGGTTTTCAATGTAGCTACATATTTCAAGTATCCATGGTTTTCACACATATCCTTCAAACCTCCTAGTGCAGAAGAAAACCATTAGTGGAAGTGTGGATAAATGATTTATATTTGTTCATAAATCCATTTTTTCTAGAAATTGAAATAGGAATATATAACACAATAGACCATAAAAACCTTTGTATAGAGTGACCACAACATTCCTCTACAAGGCCAAATATATATGGCATATTCTCCATTAGCATCCTGAGACTTCTATAGTTTTTCCAAAAGAGGGAGACAGAGATCTGATTCCATTTAAAACATAGAGGGTGGTCAACGTTTGATCTTTGAAAATGTCTCTTAGAGAATCTAACTTGGATTATGAGACTCTAAAACTTATGGGAAGCATACAGAGCCTACAAGAAGATGGCATAATGAGAATATGAATACCAGGTTAAAATCCAAAGCATTGGTCTTTTCTTTTTTCTTTTTTTAAAGTAACGCCCTAACATGGAATAATACAAAGAAGTAGATATATCTCACAACTCACAAAAGCTTCCCTTCAACTAAAATGACACAATTGGAGGGTATATATATCCTACCAAATTCGACTAGAACTTGCACCCGGACCCAACCGCATAAAACAACCCACATACACAAGCAAGACACCCCACGAGGGGAAAACATGTCTCTAGGGAATTTGAAACTTCCTGGGTGAAATAAGTTAATAACAAGAGCACCACTTTAATCTCCAACCAAGAACGAATTGGTAAAGCACTATTGTCTTCAGTATCAAGAGAGAAAGGCATTGCGTAATATAAAAAAAAAACATTTGTTTTGTCCAACAATTCATTCTCTATGAAACCATAACTCTATAGATGATGTTTCAGACAAGATGAATTCATCCCATTCTTCACCCATGGCCATTATCACCACTTAATGAGAATTAAAATATCCAAGGAATAACATTACTGGCATGACCAACGTTGATGGTGCCAGGGAAAATTCTTCTTCCCTCTGGTATGAAACTCCAGGAACTGCAGGATAAATGGCAAGGAGACAAAGGCACTGTCAAAATAGGCATTATAACATTCTACGCCAGAAGGAAAAAAATTAATGACAAGAGGAAAACATCTACACTTGACTAAAAGAAAAAACTGATATCTACAATATATGGTAAGCACACACAATTATGAACTAAAGTGGTTATCTATAATTATAAGTGCTCACACGCTGGTCTAATGACACATGAAATAGTTAAGTCAGAGAGGAAGGGAGGAAGGGATGTTGAGATTGATGCATAAAAAGAACTCTTTATTTGCAAGAAGATGATGAAACAGAGGAAGTTCAAGTAAGTTGCTCCGTAGCGAGGTACAAGACTTTTTTCCACTGGAAACCTTTGATCAAATATTGCTTATCGAGGCTCCTTAAAATCCTTACTTACCAAGGATGTTTTCTCAAAACTAATGAAGCTTTTCCTCGCAAGTCTATTGATGCCAATGTATATGGCACCGACAATAATTGTGAGGCTCTCGGTTTCCTTCATAAAAATCCGTTGTGGGAAGGGATCTTGAGCTCTGCCAGTGACCAATTCAAGAGTGATGATATAAAGTGTTGTTCTTCATTCTGTATGTTTTGCTGTTCTTTATCTTTATATCTAGTATTGCGACTTCTCTCATGTCAACATCTATTTCATATTTATTTCAAAATCTTTATTTCAACCAAAATATTTAAGGTCCTATGAGTACTTTCTGGCAAAAATCTTGGAATTTTCAGCCACACAAGCATATGGTATCTATTCTCAAAATGCATGATAAAGTGATCCATGGGGACCTCTTCTGGAAGCTACTGCTTTGGACAACTCTGGAGATTGGAACCTCTAGTGCAAGAGAAGAAATAAATGCAGTGAAGAGAGATGGAGTGGCTTCTATGCATTAGTGGTTACATTGTTGAACTCATCCTAGCTTTCCAAAACTTTCCAGATGGTAGTATCTTAGAGGTAGGATTTTGGTAAATATACTATTTAAATACTTTTACCTGCAGTTAAATGGTGTCATAGTATTCAAACTTAAAATGGAAATTATCTACAGATATTGCACTTGTTTCTCACAAACATGTAGAAATTGGTCATGTTCTTGTTTAAGGTTATGACAAACAATTATCTACAAAGAATGGGTTTATTTCTCACAAGCAAGAAAAAATTGGTCTTGTTATTGTTTCAGGTTATGATAAACAATTCTATACAGAGAATGCACTTGTTTCTCACAAACAAGCTCTTCCAAAGGTAACCATGTGCTCTATATTGTGTGTCAAACACACACTGCAACAGACCTTGGATAATATCTAATCTTTTTTGCTTGCCCTATTTAAGAATGGGAAAATTGAAATCTCGGGGATATAATCTATCGATACATAAAAACATAGTAGTTCTCCCCGATTGTATTTTTGATTGCCTAGATTTGTCATATGAACACCAAACTCTAGAAATCACTAATCGTATTGAAGCTGCCATGTACATGTATGGCATCATAAAATACCAGAAAACAATCCAACGGTGGAAAAGGAGAACATACCAAGCATGGAATCTTCATGGGGTATTGTCATAGACTTAATGGGGGATGCAGAGAAGAGAGAACTCCTTGCAGACAGGGTTGAGAGCCTTCTATTAAGCCCAAATCAAATATTTCCTAGATTGTCACATACTGTCTTGGATATGAGCAAGATCCAGTATAATACGGTACATCCTCTTAGCATGGCTCTGCCTCAACAATATAGCTTTAAATCAAGAGGAAGTTTCCACTATCCATCTTGCAAATTGGTGGTTTAGTCTAGGAGAGACCACTAGATTTGTCATTCTTATAGGTAGTGAGTCTATTCATGATCTTATCTAACAAGTCAATGAAGAATTTTATGGAACAACTACAAACAACAAATACCATAGTGTTGGTTTTCTCTTAGCTCAAAAACTATGTAGTATCCATCTAAGAGAACAATATAAGTGCACTAGGAATAAAAATATGAATAATTGAGAGGGAATGATTGTTGATGATTTGAATCAATCCCAGATGCCCTTCAAATGGCACACATCTATTCGATTTTCCTTCAACACTATGCAAACACAGGTAGGAATTAAACCCACAAAAAATAACTCTTGAGAGTTGTGCAAGGGACAATGACTTATTGAAGATTAGAGAAGGGTGTGGGATTTGCAAAGGAATCTGAGAGATTATGAGCAGTGGAAGGGATCTATACTCTCTCACAATCTGGGAAGAAAAATGACTGTACCAGTTTTCACCGTAAAGCTCCTCTCCAAACCTTGGAGAGCCGAGGAATGCATCGAATCTCCAAACACGGTTCTCCATTTCTCAAAACTTGTCATTGCTTGGATTGCAAAACACGAAAAACTACTTGCAAAACACACCGAGCTGACAGGAGCTGACATGTATGCAATGTGATTAATGTGACACAGTGAACAACCAATGGGGCGCAGGAGGACACGGGGTAACAATGCATTGGCTAGAGGGACGACGAAAGGAACAATGTTTTTCAAAACCAACTCCTAGGAAAAAATGTCTATCAGCATAATAAAGAAGATGTATCATTATAATAAAGACAATGTGTTACATAGTATGAGGTCATTTTATTTTGGTTAATTTCAATTTGATTAAGAAAATTTAAAATTAAGAATTCAAAAATCTTAAAATTGTGTTGCTATGTGTTACATGGTATAAGGACATTTTAATCTAATTAAAAATTCACAAAATGAGAAATTCAAAATTTTAAGATAGTGTGTTTCATAATGTGAATAATTAATGAAATTAAAAATTGAGATTTTTCCAAATTAAAAGGTTAATATATTTTAAATCTCTTTTATATTTGATTTTTTTGTATTGTAATTTTAAATGGTATAATCTAAATATTTTATGTTTTTAATTTTTTTTAAACATATTCTCAATTCTTAAAATCACTTATATTAGTTAGAAATTACATAATTTGAGTGACATAGAAATATTTAAGAGTGCTGAATTTATTTATGAATTTAAAAACACAATTTAAACACTTCTAAATTTAAATTTTACAATAAAAATTTACTTTCGACCAAAACCCAAAACATAAAATAAATAAACTACTCCATTTTAAATTCTTTTATAATTAATTTTATTTTCACATTTTTCTTTAAGATAACTTACTTGTATATTTAAGTTAGTTTAGTTTTATATTTTTCATTTCATATTGTCTTAATTGTCTCTTGTTATATTTACAACTAATATAACTAATTGTTATGTTAGAAATATATTATATATGTTTGTCTCGTGTTATATTGCGATCTCAAATATTATATATTTAGATCTAAATGTTATGTTATAAATATATTATATATGTTTGTCTCTTGTTATATTGAGATCGCAAATATTATATATATATGTATGTGAATGTTAGAAACATGTTTGTGAACGATTTTATCTCTTTCTGATGTAGATTATATATATATTGTCCAATGCCTATTGATTTGGTGGTTGAGTTTTAATTAGTTGCAGTGTGTGATATTATTTTTCTTTTTTTCTTTTTAAGAGGGGTGAATATTATTTAGCTTAGTGTAGATTATTTAATGTTAATGTAGCAAGTTGTTGGATCCCATTGCAGCAGCATTAAATGATCTGTAGTAGGCTGAATATTGATCCCAAAAGAGGGCGGTCAAATGACCTCACCTGCTATAAGCTTCTGTAATATGGTACTGTGCAGCTGCATTAAATGACCTGCAACAGGGTTGATATTGATTCCAAAAAAAGACGGTGGGATGACCTCACCTGCCATAAGCTTCTATAATATGGTACTGTGCAGAGATGTTCAAATGCCAGGTTTGTTTTTCCTTAAGGTTTGTTTGGCAGAAGAAATTAATGCTTGTGTCAGCTCTCATTTATGACCTAGAAGGTATAAACTGTGAATAAGATTTGTTTCTCCTTAATCCCCTCCACATTGTTTACTAAATCAGGTGCCAGATTCTGTGTGTTACTCAATCCAATAAGAAATAATAATACAGGTTGTCGGTGATTTCGTTTTGCGCCACTGTTATGGCAGGAATGAGGACTACTGGGTATGAACCCGTTAGTATAAACCTGGTTTCGTTTTGTGCCACTGTTATGGAAGGAATGAGGACTACTGGTATGACTGGGTCTGAACCCGTTAGTATAAACCCTTGATTCAAGGCATAACAACTTATTTCGGAACTTAACAACTTAACCTCCTCCACTAGGTTATGATTGATGCACCATACCCATCAAGTTTAACACGTATTTATAGTTCGATTTGCATGTTGGTAATTTCAAAAACTGGTTATGGGCTGCTTAACCCCAAGTACATTCACCAGCCAAGTACTCTACGGAAGATTTGGTGGCGTAAGAGGAATCACAAGATTTGTTTTACCAAACGATACCTCTTAATGTTTCCGGGTCAACCCTAGAGTCTATGATTTTAGGTTTTGTAAGTTCCTCACTTTCTCCAGGCCGGATGGCCTTATTCCCTGGCCCTTTAAGACAGAATGTACTTTTTATCGCTTGGACAGTTCTCCTTTCAACCCTTAATGGGATTTGTGTAACTTGTGATACAGTTTCTTAAAAGTATTTAAGCAACAAACCGTTCAATGCAATTAGGGAGTTACTCTGATCCTCTTTCTTAAAAGTATTTAAGCAACAAACCGTTCAATGCAATTAGGGAGTTACTCTGATCCTCTGTGTTTGAAGACAAAATTTACATAAATATATATACTATTAATCTATGAAAGTCTCTGTGATTCGTCGTAGAATTTTTGTGATGTAAAATAGTTACTGCATTTGTCTTTTGAATGGTATAATTTACATCTAGTTCCGTTCCAGCTGTTATATGTTATTTCATTCCCAGTTTATATCTTGTAGATACAAAGTATGGAACCCTAGCAAGGATCATTCCGATTCTCTCTTTGTTTAAGGAAATGTGTAGCTGGATTCTATTACTGGAAATGTGTAGCTGGATTCTGGATTTTAAACTGAAGTTTAAGTGCAGGAAGATTCAAAATGAAAATCAAGGCTCGTAGTGTTTACTATTGTTTATAGGGTAGAACCTAACATTTTATTTTCTAGATAAAAGGAGTTTAGGTTAACTTAATCAGAACTCAAGTTGTTAAATTCAAATCATATTAGGAGAGAGAAGTAACAATTAAGTTACATAAAAAAAAAATCTCATTTACTGACATTCCTTCCTTAATATGCCTTTAATATAATATAAAGCGTATTCACAAGTAGGATTAGAAAATCGAATTCATTAATAATATTAATGTATCTGAATAAACGGATAGACATAAATAGGACACATTCTGGATTTCTCTGACTGTAGGTTTGTGTCTGAGTAGCCAGGAGGACTGACTGCTGACAGTGTGTGCATGGGATCCTCGAATAAAATGCTTATTTTACTTTCAGACTGGATTCAACGTGGGCATGTCTAAGATCCAACAATTTCTTTTTGATATTAAAAAGCTTCGAGATATGATTCCGAGCAGCCTGTGTAGAATTGAAATGTACGATGGTATTCTGATGCGTTATGCAAAAGCTTCAAAATTTGAAAGGTATTCTGATGCCTTTTCATGAAAAAAAATATTTATAATAATTCATAAAAAAAATTAATGTCTTTAAGATTAAGTTTCCAACCGTTATCAACCTACTAACCACATGAACATAATTTCATTTTCGTTTTACAAAATATGATTTACAATAAACACAATTCGAAGACTTAAAAAGATGTTAAAAAGTAAAAAATCCGTCGTTTGCCTCTCTGAATATTTAGTGAAGTCCTATTGTTTTTTCAATATTATGAATTAAAAAAACAATGAATTTAGTCATTGATTAAATATAGAAATGAAAGAATTGAATTGGGTTTAATAAAGAGGTTTAGTAATTGAGTTGGTTAAAATTTAATAATAATAATAATAACAATAACTACAATTGAATAAAATATTTTTAGTTTTTTTTAGAAAACTAACATAGATCCATCTTCAACCCGTATCTATCAAGCACCGAGAAGGATTCAATTTTTTGAGGTGTATTTCTTTTTTTAAATTTAAACTCAAAAAATTTGATCTCTCTTGATTTGGACATCTATTTTTTAATTACTTTTCATAATATTTTATTTTATGAACCAACGCGGATTTTTTAAAATATTTTCCATAATTTATTTTTTTATTTTATGAGCCGATATGAATTTTTTTAATTATTTTTTTGTTAGTAACAAACGTTACATCACGATGTAACGTTACATCACACATGTTACAACATCTCCCCCATACTGGGTTGTAGAGCACCTCGTTTCATTCGGTGCAATGAATTTTTTTAATTATTTTGTTAGTAACAAAAGTTACACCAGCCTAGATCCCAATCCTAGGCTCTATCAAGAGCCGAGAGGGATCAAATATCCCAAGGTGCAAACCTCTCCTTGAATAGCTTCTTGAGTGCAATACTAGAGCCACCTAATCCTAAGCTCTAAAGTCTCTAGTTTAAGTCTCATATT
Source organism: Larix kaempferi (assembly GCA_027924585.1). NCBI lineage: Eukaryota > Viridiplantae > Streptophyta > Pinopsida > Pinales > Pinaceae > Larix > Larix kaempferi. The sequence goes on from BSBM01000123.1 coordinate 822,378, forward strand.
TACTTTTTACTTTACATTATTCTTTTTTGGTTTATGGCCGACATAATATTTATTACTTTTGACTTTGTATTATTCTTTTTTGTTTACTTTGTATTATTTTGTTACTCCACAAACTAGACAAACACTCTAAAGTCTCATATTTACTTTTTACTTTGTATTATTATTTTTGTTTACTTTGTATTATTTTGTTACTCGACAAACTCCACAAACTCCACAAACTCCACAAACACTAAAGTCTCATATTTACTTTTTACTTTGTATTAACAGTAAAAGTAAAGTCTCTAGATTACTTTTTATTTTGTATTATTCTTTTTTGTTTATGGCCGACATAATCTTTATTACTTTTTACTTTGTATTATTCTTTTTTGTTTACTTTGTATTATTTGGTTACTCGACAAACTCGAGAAACACTTGACAAACAACACATGTTACAAGATCTCCCTCATACTGGGCTGTAGAGCGCCTATCGGCGCAATCACACACGTTACAACATCTCCCCCATATTGGGCCGTAGAGCACCTCGTTTCACTCGGTGCAATAAAGAATTTATGATTAAATGGTATTCTTTGTCTTTATTTTTTTTGCAATTTGTTAAAGATTTAAATATAGTTGAATTTAATCAAAAAATAAAATTGTTACTTAACAATGGTTATTGCTCCTCTTCACATTCAAAACAGCTATGGTGGCAATGGTGGCAATGTCGAGGACATTGTCAATGGTTATTGCTCCTCTTCACATTCAAAACAGCTATGGTGGCAATGGTGGCAATGTCGAGGACATTGTCACCCAGTGGCTCTTGTGTAATATAATCACATGTAACATATTTTGCCACCTTGGTTGGAATGGAAATGGGCTTGCTAATGATTGACTTGACTGTTCTTGTTTTCTTTACGGATCTTTCCCTAAAAGTAGAAGTAACCTTGTAATTGAAACTAATACGAACCCTTGAATGTCTTTATATAAATTATGATTAATAATAAAAATAATTTAGAAGTTCATTGATTTTGAAGGATGGGTTCTTGATCTTGAGAACACCCGTAGCAGGTTGATACTCTTCAACAAGATTCTCGATCTTAATTGGTCTATGAAATCCTTCTTTGGCATAACTATAATTGAACGAGGAGAAACTTATGGGGATATCCTGGGTTAGATGGAATATTTTAACACACGAGGGGGGTCACTCAGCAATGCCCCATATCAGTTGAAGGTCATAGAGGCCAAACAAAACCTCCTTACTAAGGAATTGGGTTATAATTTTAAGGTAACCATGGTGACAAAGGATCCCTTTACATCGGTCATGCCTCAACAATATGGGCCTGCTCCTATCCTACCCCAATTTATTGATCTGGAAGATGAAGACGACGACCTCGATGCTCGAGTGGGTCACACTAGTGGAAAATTTGTGGTCTTCCCCCTCGACTATCTGACGAGCTCTTCTCAGGTAGCTCCTTTTGTTTCCAATATCTTGTCCACAGTCAAAACTGTTTTTTCTATATGCACTTGACTTTTCAGTCTGATAGTTTTATTCTGTTATGCTATCAACGGCTAGCTAGAAATGTTGTTTTATTCTGTTATGCTATCAACGACTAGCTAGAAATGTTGTCAGGCCAATGGTTTTTATATTTGGTCATGTTGTTAAAGTTTTCATTTTCAGATGTTAAGACCCACTCTCAAACTTGGTGCTTACAACTCTCAATTGGCTCTATTTTCCTTCGAGAGGGGCACTTGAGAGCTTATATTTTTGTACACTATGTATTTGATTGTATTTTAATAGAATAGATGGATTCATCTTGCTTAAAATAAAATGAAAATAATTTAGAAATTATATGTTTAAAAATTCCATTATTTTAATTTTGTATAAAAATGTTTAAAGTTTTAATAATTTTGATTTTTTTATATAGAAATTATTAAATACAAATGATTAAAGTTTCAATTTAATATTTACAAATTTCATAATTTTCATTTTTATATTTATTTTTTTGCTTTACTATTTACATGGATTACAAAATATACCTATGCTATTTTACTACAATAATATTTACATGGATAGAAAATATACTACAATTATGGAGGTGCAAACATTTCCTCAAACCATTGTACTCTTAAAAAGTTTTTTACTTGGGTGAATCCATGAATATGGATAACACTTTTTGGCCAAAAGTGAGGGTGAAAGTTCAATATTTTGCTCATTTATTAAATTGAAGTCATAGGAACTCATATTTTTCTTGTGAATTTCAACAAGCAATTCAAGGAAAATTTTAAGAACCCTCCTGAATTTCTATGTATCATAAATGGGAGAATCCCTATGATATATAGGAAAATGTGAAGGCTATTTTATCAATGTTATATTATGTATATATAAAAAAATTTAGTGAATCTCTCATTTAAGTGTATAATCTTGTAAAATCTTGGCGAATATCTCACTAAATTATAAAACCTTGTAAAATTTTGGCAAATCTTTCAATAAAATATAAAACTTGTGAAGTCTTGGAAAATCTTTATGCAGATTTCTCCTTGGAAATTTATGTCTCCCTGCATGCCCAAATACATGGCTATAAATGAAGTCCCAACCCCTAGGCATGTTGCCCCAAACAAAAACAAAAATGTTATTGCTACATCATCGACCACAAGCTTCACAATCTCCATGTTTCTAGGGGAAACTTTGGATCTGAGGTGGTAGGATTTAGAATTCTCCTAGATGCAAATGGGTCTCTATAAGTCCCGATAGTAAATATCAATTTCCCTTCTCACACAGACATTAAGCAACTTGCAAAATGAGATTCAACCCATAAAATCTAGATGAATGTAACTCCAACTTTGATTTCCTTGAGAATTCTTAATTGCTTATCAAAATTAGAGGGGCATCTTGGTAGAAGAACACTATCATCAACATAAAGATGGAATATGATATTGACAATTCCTGCTAACATCGTGCTAGTGTAGCCCGCCTCTATTAAATAACCTTCTAACTTATCAACGTATATACCAAAAAGGGTAGGGGAGAGCGAGAATCCTTGATTAACTCCTATATTACTATTAATATCTTCCGACCAACCCTTAGTGTTCTTAAACTTGACAATAACATTCTCTTCCAACTGTATTGCAGCGACTCTCAACTCGAGGAACCAACTCTTGTAATTTTTTTATATATAAAATACATAAAATTATATATATAAACTATATCGAGATGTCTAAAAATCGGACGATTTGGATCGGACGACCATTTTTAGCCGAGATTCGACATTTTTATTTTGAAAAATCAGAATTTAACTATGTTTTATTGGGATTTTGATAGTAGAAATGGACTCAACACCCTCAAAAACCCCTAGGGCACTCAAAATTCTAGAATTTGATAGCTGTAATCTAGATATTAAAAATTACGGCCGATTTTTTTCAAAATCTTGCCCGAAAAAATCATCTATTCCAGAAAATATTTTATGTCGTGTCATTGATGAGATTTGATATTCTAAAAATTATAATACTTTATTTTTAATAAAGTAAATCACTTTTCACTCTTTCTATTTATTAGTCCATGTCAAAGTATGTATTATACTTTTTGTTTACTAGTCAAAGTGCTTTGAATTCGTATTAATTCAACTTCATGTTATAAATATTTATAAAGTTTTCCAATATTTATAAAATACAATTTAATTAATTTTCTTAAAATTAAATATAAATTTTTAAAATTGACCATTCTATTTTTTCATTGGTCAAAGAGGTTATGGATGGGACATAAATGCCTAAAAGTATGATTTAACTTTCAAAACACAAAAAATAAAAGTAAAAACATTTAATATGGAATTTTCTAACAGTGCCATGTAGCAACTTTCACATGTGATGCTTGACCTTCGAATGAGTTGCTTGAGCCAGAGAAAAAGGACGAGTTAGGGCCTGTTTCATATCTGGATTCTCATTTCTGGTCAGTCGAATTTGATTTTCCAGGTCCTTCATATGATTCATAACCTCCCCAGAGTTATAATTGCTGCCAATTCTCTGTCCAGGGCCAAGATTGACATAGTATCCCCTTTCCAGGGTGGTTTCTAGCTTCTCATCCTTTCTAACTAATTCATAATTACAGAGGCCGTGCACAGGGGAGCTAACCTGATATTCAACTCCATGAACACCTTCTGAAACCGGATGAACCCAGCTTTGAGCTCCGTTGAAACATCTGATAGGTTTCCTGCAACGCAGACATTTCGAGTGGACCTCAGTTCCTCCCAGGTTTGAGATCCATGGAATGAAGTTTTCCATGACTATGCAATACCCTCAATACCAAGCAGAGTGAGCGAAAATGAGACCGAATTCAGTGCTCCGAGAACCAACATGTAGATGCCAAACAAAGCAAACATGAATGAGTTCAGAAGCGTTCCCTCCTGGATTTAAATGCAAACCTCGATCATGGCAATCCTTCTTTGTACAATGCATGCGATCCATCTGGCTGGAGCATGGGACAGTCCTTAAGAATTTAAGAGGGGAGTGCATGAGGATCCAGAGGAGATCCGGAGAGAAAATAGGAAGAGTAAGAGTGCCTTCAAATAGACCCATAATCAAAAAGAAAAGAAGAAGTGTGCTTAACTCAAATTTTAAATTTCCCTTTGCTAAGTTCCAAGGGGATCTCAAAGCAAGAGAAAGACTAGTATTTCTAGCGGAAGGGAATACATAATTAGGGAATCCAAGTGCCATCGTATGTAACATGATCACATTCTAGAACTCCAAAGTTCAACCCAACTCCTTTATTAGCCATGGTATTTGCCTTCTTGTTAAGGCCTCTCAAGACATGAAAAAAATTCACAGCTTTGAATTCTTTTACAATGCAATTAAGAAGATAATACATCTTTGAGGAGGGGTTTTTCCAGTTCTTCTCTATATTTATTGCTTCTCTTGTGACAATTAGCAAATCACCAATAACCACCATTTCCACGATTCCCAAATCCCTAGAAAGCTCCAACCCTTTAATTAAGTTGAGCCATTCCGTGCCATTATTTGTCTTCCTCCCAATGCCCCAAGCATACTCTCTCTGCTTGTTCCCCTTGGAGTTAAAAATAACTCCACCCGTACTTTCCATCCCTGAATGTAGTTTTGTTATATTTTTTTGTAAATTTGTAGAGAAATATTTAATTACTATAGTCGAAAAACGTGGTAGAGATTATACAGGTGTTAGAACAATTAAGAGCTGGCTGGGGAGGCCTCAGGTGATGAAACCATCATCCCAACCTCTCGAAAATATTGTAGAAACTGGCAGTATACAAAAACTACCTTACATAAGAGGCCTGCCCAGTTATGGTGTTGGGACTTGTTCAAAAAATACATTGTATGTACACTAAGATTTCTGAAAAACAGACTATAACAAAAATTGAAACAGAAAAGCTGGAAATCATAGTAGTAACCCGACGCCTTAGGAGACTAATTAGGGAGTAGCTCCGGCACGGAACGTGTCTGGTTTTTCTCCAATTATAGGGAAGCTTCCAAAATAATCTTCCACTGTCCTAGGGGAGGGGAGAATCGGGGATGGAGGTCTGGTGCTGCTTCCTGGGAGAGTGTTTCCATTCTCTGCTTCCTAAGTGTCGCCTTTCTGCGCAGAGCTGGAAGTGGCCAACGTTGCAAGAGGATGACCGTCGCCTACCTTGAACTAATCATCCGCCATTTTCGTAGCGTCCTCTTGTCCAACCGGGTCTTCATTGCCATCGTTCTTTTGGAGCGTTTCCAGCTCGTTGCTGCGCCCAAGGGAGAAATTCTCCCAGCTCAGACTGGTATACATAATGTTTAGACCCTCTCCAATTTCTGTCAGGTAGGTTTCGATGTTCCTGAGCGTGCTTCTGTTGGCGGAAGAATTAGTTGTAGGCTTCCTCAACCAGGGTGCTCATCATGTTCTTGATTAACCAGTAGTGGTTAATGTTTCCACCATTTCTTCCGGAGGCAAGCATGGCCGCGACTCTGCGTGCTTCCCAGTTGTCTATGAGACTGTGGGTGGGTGCAGAGATGCCCTCCGCATATCCATCCATTGTTGTCCAATTAGTGGCGTTTCTGGGTTTCTTGCCTGAACCTTTCCTTCTACCCCCTCGTCTAGGAATGCCTCTGGGCCTTGTCATAGTAGTGGGGTAGCTGGAATCGTCTGGACTAAGAGCCGAGGCAAGAACAACTAAACAAAGCCGAGCGGGAGCCAGAGCGGTGGGATAATCACGGAAGCCGACGGTGAAAAGAAGGAAGCTTTACTTGCTTGATTTATCTTTGCGGAAGGAGTTAATGGGATCCGTAGCCATTATCGAGAAGGGTGGCGAATTAAAGGTGGAGTTTCCTTCTAGCATCATCTTCCGACGTCGAGGTGCGTTCTGCATGAGGCCAAGTTAATGTTGTGCATTGAAGCGAGTCCTCGCGAATTAACTCCCAGCCATCGTCTTGGTGAGTGTGCTGAAAGGTGGAGGGTTCGACAGGTCAAAGGCCTGTCATCTGGATGTTTTTATCATGAGGGTGGCGGGCTCCAGAGGGGAGCTGGCTCGTGCGAGCAATACTGTCACCCAGATCCAGGGAATGTAGTATTGTTATATTACTATAATAAAAATATGACATTTTTTCCACGGAAAAAAAGTTCTATAAACTTATTATACTCTTATAATTTCTCCTCGCGTTTTCAATTCCTATATTCAACCTATAACTTATTTACGTTCTTAATCTTTATCTTTATCATGGACTATCCACCTTGTGGAATATTCACTCGTCTATCTATTTATTTATAAAACAAAATAAACTTAAAAAACTTCATATATACACATGGTTTTGTGATTTCCACATGCTTTATTCTAATTCATGCATTTCCTAATTTGTTTAGACAAATTTGTCCATATTGTGCTTAAACATATGATTCTTATTAAAGTTCGGACTTTGGTATTTTTTAAGCATGTTTATTAAAATTATGTCATTGGTAAAGGAAAAGATAATATGTTTATTAAGATTGTGTAAAATTAAAAGGAAAGTAAGCATAATAATACTGTTTTTTTAAGTATTATGCAGAGGTTCAAGTTGGTTGCATATGTTGTGTGTCTTACTTTTATCTATGTTGTGTGTCTCATTCGATATCTCATTGAATCAATACTATACATGAAATATAAGGAAGTGCGAGAATGATGAACATAAGTAGATCGCTCAATTCACTTCGTCAGCTTGTGGCATACTACATTTGTTGTATGTTGTAGCATGAAATTTTTCATATAAAAAAAAAAATTATTTATTGATTAATTTACTTAATAATTTTGATTAACATTTATTTATTTATTCATAAAAACTCAAATAATAAAATTTATAAATAAACCTTAACTAAAACCATAAATTAATTATTAAAAAAAGCATGATAATGAAATTTACCAAATATAATTAACATCCAACATATTATATATATATAATCGAATCTCAATCTTAACAAAAGAATGGTATAAGTTATACATTGAAAACCGCAACTAATACCACTTTTCTAAATATATAATGGCACCTTTCTATAACTTAGTTAGCGCTGGGCTGAGGCTCTGGACCTAGTCGCTGGTCCTGATGGTCCCTACGCCAGAGACCAGGGTTCCACTCCTGCTCCCTCCACGGTTCAATCGCAGGTCTCGTCCCTGGTATCTCTGAATGCGTCTCTACCTTTCCACTTGGTGGTGAACCAGTGCCAAATTTAGGCTGACCCCGGCTCGAAGTTTGTAAACTAACTTGCTCGACTGACGTAGCTCAGAAAGGAAGATCCACTTAGTTCCTCGGATTAAAAAAAAACAAAAAAACAAAACAAAACAACAACTTAGTTAGCGCAACTCACTAGATAAAGTCATCTCGTGATGACACATCATTATACTATGGAATGAAATGTCAACCGTAATGTATGTGCCTTGTCTGGTTTAAAGATGTACCATTGACGACAATTTAATAAAAAATAAAGCACTTTGTCATTTTTTACAACGTTTGGTCAATTTATTTGTGTCTTCCATGATAAACTCATCCATTGGATTTTATCATGATATCTTATTATCATGCATGATGTGAGACTTCATTATAAAAAAAAATAATATGACTGAAATAAAGAAGTATACATTTCATAAATATACCCTGGATGACATGTGAGACTTCATTATTGGTATATGATTTCAATGTAATATGGCATTGGAAGGCTCCTCTTAAGTTACACTTGTTCTTAAGTTACACTTGTTTGGCTGGTTGGTATAAGGATGGAAGATTCTTAACTTACACTTGTTTGGCTGGTTGATATAAGAATGGAAGATTCTTAAGTTACACTTGTTTGGCTGGTTGATATAAGAATGGAAAATTTTGGTGGGGAAAACCTGAAAAAGTGTGGGTTTTACGGGCCTTTTCACTATGTTCTTTGTGGCAAAGGGAAAGATTCAATTGATCGTTTATTCGTTGATGGTTCATTTTCTCAATCGATCTGGATGGAAGTTTATAGGGGATTAATGTATCATTGGTTTAGAAAAATGTTACTTTTGAAGAGAGTTTGAAAATTGGCACTGTCTTATGGTTTGATGCCAAATCTGTTGTTGTTTTTTATTTTCCATATTTGGAGATACAAGAATGCTATCATTTTTTACAACGAGAGGTTAAATCTATTATCTACCTCTTCTTTGATAATTGGTAGCTTCAGGTGCTATTTGTATTCGCCAAAGGCAACCTGGATACGTCAGCTTAAACTTCCTCATATTCAACCTGACTACATGGTGGGTCTATTTGATGGTGTGACGAAGGGTGGTATTTGCGGTGCTGGTATGGTTCTTAAAATGAGTGGGGAACATTCTTTTCAGATATGATTATCATGTGGACAGGCACAAACTCTCATGCAGAACTAGTGGCCTTGTGGGGCTTTCTTATGTTTTCCAGGAGAAATAATGCTACCTCCCTTATAGTACTTGGTGACTCTTGGGTGGTGATCGATTGGGCAAATGGGAGATCAGACTTACGAGTAACAACCCTACTTCAATGCAAACACAGAATCCGGGATTTACAATTAGATTTTCAATGCATCTATTTCAAACACATATTTTGGGAGATGAACATTACTATGGATCGCCTGTCGAAGAAGGCCCTTGGTATGGCTGAAGGTCTAATGTTTTACGAAGAATACAATGGGCTCACAAGAGTGTCCTCTGGTGTCTTTTAGGCATATTGAAGGACAACTATTTTTTTTTAGTTTTTTGTTGGTTTTTTTCTCCCGTGGGCCTATGTTCATGCATCATCTTAGTCTTCACTCGTTCCTTTTTGTGCCTTTGCATCCTGTAATACTCTAGGTACTTGTATGATATTTTGGTCAGTTTGTGTTAAAATCTATCCAAACTTTATTTTTTTGGAAGGATGTTTATTTATAACTTTTTGATGGAGTATAGTTTTGGGGAATGAGCATGTTGATAGCACTATTCTCAACACTTTCCAGATGTTTGTAAGCTGTCTTTGATTCATACATTAATGAATATCAAGCAACCAAGTTTTTTTTTGTTGAAAAAAAATGTATTTTTAAATTTTAAAAAATTTGAAAATATGTGTGTCTATTTAAAATTTTAAAGTAATATTCATTTGCCATTGTAAGTAACTTGAAACATGTTAGAAAATTTGAAAATGTGTTTGTCCATTTAAAATTTTAAAGTAATATTCATTTTTCATTCTAAGCAACTTGAAACATGTCTCAAATTTGAAACATTATATATAACGTAACAACCTAAAAACATAGGTGAATAGGTAATTATGAGCTCAAACTTCAAATTTCATTTAATAGATTAGGTTCATATACACTAAATATTCACCAATATGGTCATTATCTTGTGATGGTGAAGTTACAAATGTATGAGACTTAATCATTTTTTTATAACTTCGAAATCTATTAAAAATCAAGAAAACTAAACAAAGAGAGCACTGCCAAGAGTTTGTTGATAGTCAAAGCCTAAAGTCTACTGGGGCCATGAGAGCACCCTTCATACCAAAAATATCTATCAAGTCAATTGTCTAGAAACATTTAGGAAAAGGCTAAGAATCTACGCTTAAAACATAAAGAGATCCCCCACAGGCCAGGGGTTGTAACCACAAAAAACCAAACTAGAATAAAATAAACCTCCTCAGGCCATAGACAAAATATTGAAAGAATAGGTCCTCGAGAGAGGCTATTTGTCATCCAAGTTAAAGATAGGAGAGGAGTTAAAAATATCAACACCTAGAGTAGGATGTTTCTGCTTGGCTCTAGAAGATTCACTAGGCTACTGAAGATGTGTTTGGCGACGAAAGATCAGCTGTGGGGAAACATTGTTCTGTAGATCCTGGATGAAAGTCTTTCTTGTCAATTCGTGGGCCAAAGCGTTGATCTTGGCATTGAGACGAGCATCCGAATCCAATTGAGCTTGAGTTAATCGATAAAGCCAAACCTCCATGTGCTCCATGCATGCTTCCATAGGGCCCCGAGAGAGGCTATTTGTCATCCAAGATAAAGATAGGATAGGAGTTAAAACTATCAACACCTGGAGTAGGATGTTTTTGCTTGGCTCTAGAAGATTCACTAGGCTAATGAAGATGGGTTTCGCAACGAAATATCAGTTGTGGGGAAATATTGTTCTGTAGAGCCTAGATGAAAGTCTTTCCTGTCAATTCGTGGGCCAAAGCGTTGATCTTGGCATTGAGACGAGCATCTGAATCCAATTGAGCTTGAGTTAATCGACGAAACCAACCCTCCATGTGCTCCATGTATGCTTCTAGAGTCATACCCCGAGAATTGTCCTGAAGATGACCTTATGTGCAATAGGTAAGAGCTTGGCCCATAAGCATCTTGGAATACCAAAACATACAAATAATTTTGGTGTACCTGGTTTCTCTGTTGTAGGTAGAACCTGCGTCATCAACCAAGTTTCCCATCTCTGCAATGAGCTGCTCTGAGCCGAGATTTTGAATTCATTCCTGAATTTTCGTTTTCAAACCCTGAATATGGTTATGAGCAGATGGATGAATCATTTTGACATAGCAGGTGAAATATTTCTCGTGTTCGTGAATGGTGTGGGGCATGTGAGATCGATGGGGACTCATAGAGGTTTTGTGGTCAGTACGCTTGGAGCAAACCATGGTTAGATCGAGGCTAGAATGGGAGCTAACAAATGCGAAACGAGACTAGAGAAAGTAAGGGTTGAGCATAAGATTAGAAGTGAGCGAAGGAGAGAGCCAATGAAGGAGGCGCAAAGGCGAGGCCCGACATACCAATTTATTTTGATAAGCGTGACCATAATCCATATCCTTTCCAAATCAAGAGCGGTATGACCACAGAGGATGGTTGCAGGTGCCATGAATTCAAGGATAAAAAAAACTAGATACAAAGGATGATCAGTCATGGAGCAAATGGTTCGTGCTAGCAGGGTGAGCTTTCCAAACCAAGCTAGAATTTCTACCATGAGAAAGCCAACGCTGATTTTGTACATGCATATTGACCACATCATTGGTGGTTGATTTGATGAGAATCCCTGTGTATGAACCATTATCATACCACGGAGCGGGGATCCTGACAACACCCAACCTGGGGGGAAAGGTATATGAGACTTAAGTGTTATTCTAGTTTCACTCTTATATTAATAATTAATAAATAAATAAATTGTTAAAAGTTAACTTATAGCTTTAGCATTAGCTATTTTAATTAAAATTTCACTTTTACCTTAACAACTAAATTTTAAAGATAACATTTCCTCAATTTTAAAAGTTTAAAATTATAATATATTTAAACATTCAATCAATTTTAGATGAGGTGCATTTTTTTCCACATAAAATAATTTGCAATTTTATATGAATAAAATTACATTTTGTAGTGGCTTATCATGCCGATCTGAAAAGGAAAACATAAGAAAAACCGAAAATTTACAAAGACTATGTTAAAACGCACACATAATATCTCATGTAAAAGATCTTCAGTACTATAATAAAAGGAAAACAAAAAAGCATCCTCGTACATAATACCTCACATAAAAGTAACCATATGATCATAAAAGTCCTAATGGAAACAAAAACAATTTGTTCCAAATATAAGCCAAATCCCAGTAAAACCTGGTCTATAGCAGTGATCCATAATAAAAAAGGATATGTAATAACCCCATAAAATCGAAAATTTTCAAAACTGTCCATCCTTAGCTACTACTAAAGAATGAAAAGACCACCAATGTAAACTCAAAGAACCATAGGTCTTGGATAAAAAATTGTATATATGTCTCATTTTTGATGTCGTCTTTGAAAAGAACCTGCAGCTAGTTGAAGACCTTCCCTTGAGAGCGAGTCTACATCAACATTGATTTCTCTATAAAGATTTTGACAAGTTATATCCTAAAAAAAACCTACAAGTATCATCAGTGCATCATATAACAACCTTAAAAAAATATTATAGATGATTTTTTTGTTTTTCATCCACTTAATAACTAGTAAAGAGCCACCAAAAATCTATAATTTCTATATACTTAACTCAAAAACCAATTTGATCGCAAGAAAAAAAAACCTGAAACTCAACTATGTTGTTAAAACATAATCCTAAACTAGCCTTAAAACTATAAAACTTTATCACCTAAATAAAATAATAGACCCAAACCTCATAAAATAATAGACCCAAACCTCATAGAATAATGAATCTGGACTCACTAAATAAAGTACATATCATACCAACAATCCAACTACCCACTATCAAATTTCAATTAATACGTACTTATATATAAGAAAATGTGTTTGACAATTTAAATTTAAAAATATAACAGATTCAACATATAAGAAAATTTATGTTTGACACTTTAAATTTAAAAATATAACACATTCAACTAATCAAATTTAACTAGACATGAATACAACCTTTTAGTTTTATATATTTTCCCTCAACGTTACTTTAAAATTTTTAAACGTTATCATACCACACAATTTTCACAAAAGTCCACATGCATAATTAATATATAATATACAATATAAACCTTTGTTTTTCCATGTATCTCTTTGAATAAGAGGGCCTACAAATAGCATATGTTCAAAAACCTCGTAAAGAGGTGAGAAGGGTGTATGGGCATCTTCGAGAATCCCGTGAACGTACATGTTCTTGGTTACTTTTAATAAACTGTTACACCTCGTGGATTGTACAGACACAATGAATATATGAGTTTTGTTCACATACCAAAAATTATCTAAACAATTTATGTAATAATAATGATAGATAGAGTTAAAGTGCCCAAAATAAATATTTAATATTAAATTATATGTTTTTGTTTTAAAAGAGATATGGAAAGAATATTATATTTTATAGATAAAGATACACATATTTTTTTGTGAAAGTGGTTAAATGTATCATTTTTGCGTGGTCAATCCATAATTAAGAGAGTCATCATGAATATTATCATGCATGATGTGAGACTTCATTATAAAAAAACTAATATGACTGAAATAAAGAAGTATACATTTCATAAATATACCATGGATGACATGTGAGACTTCATTATTGGTATATGATTTCAATGTAATATGGCATTGGAAGACTCTTCTTAAGTTACACTTGTTTGGTTGGTTGGTATAAGAATGGAAGATTTTGGTGAGGAAAACCTGAAAAAGTGTGGGTTTCATGGGCCCTTTCACTATGTTCTTTGTGGCAAGGGGGAAGATTCAATTGATCACTTATTCGTTGTTGGTTCATTTTCTCAATCGATCTGATGGAAGTTTATAAGGGATTCATGTATATTGGTTTGGAAAAATGTTACTTTTGAAGAGAGTTTGAAAGATTGGTCGTTGTCTTATGGTTTGATGCCAAACCTGTTGTTGTTTGTTATTTGGCATATTTGGAGACACAGGAATGCTATCATTTTTTACAACAAGAGGTTAAGTCTAGTATCTACCTCTTCTTTGATCATTGGTAGCTTCAGGTGTTATCTTATTCGCCAAAGGCGACCTCGATACGTCAGCTTAAACTTCCTCACATTCAACCTGATTGCATGGTGGGTCTATTTGATGGTGCAGCGCATGGTGGTATTTGCAGTGCTGGTATGGTTCTTAAAATGAGTAGGGAACATTCTTTTCAATCTGATTATCACGTGGACATGCACAAACTCTCGTGCATAACTATTGGCCTTGTGGGGCCTTCTTATGTTTTCCAGGAGAAATACCGTTACCTCCCTTATAGTACTTGGTGACTCTTGGGTGGTGATCGATTGGACAAATGGGAGATCGGACTTACAAGTAACAACCCTACTTCAATGGAGACACATAATCTAGGATCTACAATTAGATTTTCAATGCATCTATTTCAAACACATCTTTCAGGAGATGAAAATTACTGCGGATCGCCTGTCAAAGAAGGCCCCTGGTATGGCTGAAGTTTTAATGTTTTACGAAGAATACAATGGGATCACAAGAGTGTCCTCTGGTGTCTTTTAGGCATATTGAAGGACAACTGTTTTTTTTTTTCCAGTTCTTTGTTGTTTTTTTGCTCCCGTGGGCCTATGTTCATGCATCATCTTAGTCTTCACTCATTCCTTTTTGTGCCTTTGCATATTGTAATAGTCTTAAGTTATAGCTTTAGCATTAGATATTTTAATTAAAATTTCACTTTTACCTTAACAACTAAATTTTAATGATAACATTTCCTCAATTTTAAAAGTTTAAAATTATAATATATTTAAACATTTAATCAATTTTAGATGAGGTATATTTTCTTTCCACATAAAATAATTCGCAATTTTATATTAATAAAATTACATTTTGTAGTGGCTTATCATGTCGATCTGAAAGGAAAACATGAGAAAAAAACCGAAAATTTACAAAGACTATGTTAAAACACACACATAATATCTCATGTAAAAGATCTTCAGTACTATAATAAAAGGAAAACAAAAAAAAGTATCCTCGTACATAATACCTCACGGAAAAGTAACCATATGACCATAAAAGTCCTGATGGAAACAAAAAACAATTTGTTCCAAATATGAGCCAAATCCCAATAAAACTTGGTCTGTAACAATGATCCATAATAAAAAAGGATATGTAATAACCCCATAAAATCGGAAATTTTCAAAACTGTCCATCGTAAGCTACTACTAAAGAATGAAAAGACCACCAATGTAAACTCAAAGAACCATAGGTCTCGGATAAAAAATTGTATATATGTCCCATGTTTGATGTCGTCTTTGCCAAGAACCTGCAGCTAGTTGAAGACCTTCCCTTGAGAGCAAGTGTACATCAACATTTCTTTCTCTATAAAGATGTTGAAAAATTATATCCTGAAAGACCTACAAATGTCATCAGTTCATCAACCAATTTGATCACAAGAAAAAGAACCTAAAGCTCAGCTCTATTGTTAGAACATAATCCTAAACTAACCTTAAAGCTATAAAACTTTGTATCACCTAAATAAAGTAACCCCACTCTACTCCACCCATCTAAAAATTCCCTAAAACAACTCCATCCATCAAAGTAGACCCAAACCTCATAGAATAATGAATCTGGACTCACTAAATAAAGTACATATCATACCAACAATCCAACAACCCATTATCAAATTTCAATGAGTACGTACGTATATATAAGAAAATGTGTTTGACCATTTAAATTTAAAAATATAACACATTCAACTAATCAAATTTAACTGGACATGAATACAACCTTTTAGTTTTATATATTTTCCCTCAAACTTCAACGTTACTTAAAAAATTTTAAACGTTATCATACCACACAATTTTCACAAAAGTCCACATGAATAATTAATATACAATATAAACCTTTGTTTTTCCATGTATCACTTTCATGCATAATTATTATACAAAATAAACCTTTGTTTTTCCATGTATCACTTTGAATAAGAGGGCCTAATGTTCGTGGTTACTTTTAATAAACTGTTACACCTCGTGGATTGTACATACATAATGAATATATGTGTTTTGTTCACATACCAAAAATTATCTAAACAATTTATGTAATAATAATGATATATGTGTTTTGTTCACATACCAAAAATTATCTAAACAATTTATGTAATAATAATGATAGATAGAGTTATAGTGCCCAACATATATATTTAATCAATATTAAATTATATGTTTTTGTTTTAGGAGAGATATCGAAAGAATATTAAATTTTATTGATAAAGATACATATTTTTTTTTGAAAGTAGTTAAATTTATCATTTTTAAGTTGTCAATTCATAATTAAAAGAGCCATCATGAATTCTATATCAATGTTATTTTAAAAATCAGTATAGATCCATCTAAAACCCGTATCTATTAAGCACCGAGAGGGATCCAATTTCTTAAGGTGTATTTTTTTTTTTTAATTTAAACTCAAGAAATTTGATCTCTCTTGATTGATAGATCCGGGTTTAAGTTTTAAGTTTTTATTTTATAAACGAACATCTATTTTTTAATTACTTTTCATAATATTTTATTTTATGAATCAACATGGATTTTTTTTAAATACTTTCCATAATTTAAATTTTTTTTATTTTATGAGCCGACATTACATCACGATGTAACGTTACATCACACACTCACACACGTTACAACATCTCCCCCATACTGAGCTGTAGAGCACCTTGTTTCACTCGGTACAAAGACATGCCATCTAAAATATAAAAAAGACATATCATCTAACAAATTATAATAGATTTTCACTCTTATCATATGTTTTTGGGTTTTGGGTTATTAATCTATTTTTGTATATTCAAGGAAGACAAGTTTTTAATCAATTAGAGATAATGTTAAATCTTATTTCAAGATCAAATGACCGTTTCATCTTAGATAGTATTTACAGAAAAGTCAATGTCCCTTGTAGTCATCACAAGGCTACCTTCAATGGAATCATATTCCTTCTAGTAGCATCTAGCTTTAGTCCCATCATGACTATATGCTACCCCGAAATGCAATACAACCTTTTGTCCAAGAAATTGAGTTAGGTGTTTCTATTATGCTTTATAATATTTTCTTTAACTATTATTTAGTTTAACATTTTTAAAATATTTCAATTATATATATATATATATATATATATATTATATATATAATTTTTTAAATACTAATTCAATAGGGATAATAGTTGGTGACTTGTCCATTGGATGTAGCTAGGGTGGTTGGGAGGAATGATTGTTACCTTCCCCACCTAGGTTTAATTCTTGTAAGTGGCATGATGCTCTTGTCGAGCCCCTATGTATTGACTAGCTTTCCTTGATTTCTTCGGAATAACATGAAGGTGATTTTTCCACTGAAAACAAAAGTTGGTGACTTCGATATCTTATTCCTTTAACTATTATAATAAAAAAATGATTGTAAATATAAAAGGATATTATAATAAAATAATGATTATAAATATAAAATGATTTTATGATATAGAAATAATTTTAAAGTATATAATTGTTAAGTATATATATTTTAATTAATATGAAAGAAATCATATGAAAAAGAGTATTATGGAAATTATAAGTTAATTATTTTTATAAAAATCTAGTTACATAAAGAGAAGTAAGTTAATAAGGTTAAAATATTAGTTTTACAATTAATTATTTTTCTATTGTTATAGAAGATACCACTTTTTGATTATTGATTATGATTGTTTCATTAACATAAAGATCATAGTATATATAGTGAGTATATTCTTTTATTTGCAGTGATAATTTATCATCAATTTCTAACCTATATTTAATATGGAAAACATTAAGAAAACCAGAGACAAGTTATATAAAGAGAAAATAAAAGACAAGTTATATTTGTAAAAATAACATGTACTATTAACACATTAGACATAAGATGTACCCTAGAGAAATCCATGAGTGTGAAAACTCAATAAGAAATGTGTCTTGCTACTTTAATTATGAGATTATAATGTAAATTTAAAAGAAAGATTGACTCATTATGGATAAAGTATATGTTCTACCCTATAATAGACTTATTTTGGATGGTGTTCTCCTTCATCTGCTTTGTTGTGATATCTCACTTCTTTTCATTGCTCATTTATAGAACAAAAAATCAATATAATATGAATGTAACCTCTTTTTTATATTGTGATTCAATTTTTAAAACATGTCTTAATAGTCGTTTGGATTAGGGATATGGATTTTTCATTCCCTAACTCCCCATTAGGATTAAGGTTTTGGACCCTTTAGAATCTTCTTAAAAATCCATATTTTCCGTAGCTCTATATATGTGAGAAACCTGAGTTGCAATGGCATCCACTTGACATTGAAATGGTATAATTGGGATGCAACTTCCAAAAGGCATAACTCTCTCATATGAACAATAATTTTAATTCACAATAATTAGTTTTGCAATGATTAATGTTTGATATAACCAGACTATCCATCATGAAAATAATGCATTTTGTCAACCCTTAAAAGTATATTTTTGGACACAAAGCATATATTTTAAAATTTTTGACACTGCTCAATATATTTCAAGATTGATCCCTAGAAATCTACATCTTTAATTCTTCATTCTAGAAAGTATTTTTAATATATTTCAAGATTGATCCCTAGAAATCTACATATTTGATTTTTCATTCTAGAAAGTAATTTAAAAAAAAAAGTATGTAGTTATTGATTTAAGGTAAAGTAAAATAGAAGTGATTTTATGTTTATTTTTTAATGTTATGGTTGTTAATTAAAAAATAATAATCAACTTCTTGTTATGAGAATCAACATTAAATGTCAATTTTTTGTCATTTTAATTTATTAAATGTTACATATTACATAAATGATGAGGAACAAGAGTATGTACCCCTAGCACAACATCTCTGAAGAGAAAACAACTTTCCAACTAACCCTGCCAACCCACATATAAGCATGCATCCCTTGAGGATGCACTAATCTAGACAAATCATGCTAATAATATAATTATGTTGGGAAATTAGTTAGAGGCATCCCCTTACAACCTTGAGCTATGTGCATAAGCATAATTGATTATAGTTAGTGCACAATTTCTAAGTTATGTACAATTAAGGAGTTAGTTGCATTTTAATACAATTACGTCGTAGGCGTTTTTTTATTTGAAGAACACTTAGAAGATGACGTTTTAGCTCAACCTCACTGTTAATTTGTCTTCTTAACTCCCCCTCAATTTATGATTAAAAATGTTGGGATTGCTTCTCATGTTTACATTTGTCTTTTAGTGCCCAGACTTCACGCATGCAGATGCCCTTGCAATAGTTTGCAGTGGCGAGTTTTCTGTATGATTATCAACATCTGTTGTTTCAAATTCTTGACAGCAAGAGGGGTGATTGTTGTAGATCTAAAAAACAAGACACATGCTAAAAATTTGTTGTTGCCTCGAGAACTCTACCATATTTTTTGGATTGATCCTAGATTTATCACAAAAGTGAATGTTGTGTAAAAAGAATTCCAACCCCGCCCTAATGGCATTTTTCAACCACTTAATTTATATATTTCAACTACTTGATTTATATATTTACTATATCAAAATATTTTTCTAGATATCAATATTTATATTAAAATATTTTTCAACTACTTAATTTATATATTATATCTTACATAAATAAATTTTAATTTCACATTTATGTATTTATAACATTTTTATATAATATTTTTTAATTTCAAATTTGACAAATTTTGACTTCAAAATAAAATAACATAATTATGTAATATGAAAAGATTAAATGGCAGAGTAGTTAAGATTATTCAAAGTAATCATAGAAAGAAAGAGTACAAGCTTTTCTTTACATTATAAAAAAAATGATGTATATTATTAAAAAGATAATGCAACATAGTGATTAAATTTATATTAAAAGTGCAGCATGCACCAGAGGATGTATTCTATATTTTAGCATGAATGAATATAATATGATTTTTTTATGGATAAAAGATAATGAGATTTACAATACATTTTCTTTGATGATTTGATAGGTTTATAAAAATAAGTTTTATTATATAATAATGTGATGTTTTAATTTTAAATGTAAGGGATTTATGTATATATTTTAAATATTAAAAATGTGATGTACACAATAAAGTTAAATAAATTTTCCTAAGTTATTAAAAATGTGTTGTATAAAATAAAATGAAATAAATTTTATACAAAATTATAACTAGTAATTGCTCTAAGAAGGTGTAATAATACGTTCATAGGTTATTGTTGAAAGGATAAATGGATAAAAAAGGGAATTAAAATTGAATTGGTGTTTTTTTTTAGGAAAAAGCAAAAAAAATGTGATGGAATAAAGTTTGCCCATGGTGTAGGCCTGGCCATGTACCTTGAGTACATCACAAATAGGCTAAAAGTTTTGGAGGGAAGGGCAAGGACGAGTCAACTTTAAAAAGACCTAGAAGGATATCATAAATAGACACTTGAATATTCACATCACAAATAAGAAAGATTCTCCGATGAAGTCCATGACAGGAAATTAAGATATGCTAGTGCTAGTTTTAATTTTTAAGTTAGATGATTCAAATCACTTGCATATCAAGTGTGAATAAATGTAGCTCTATATATTTATTTGTTAAGTATGAATCAATGTTTCTCTTTATATTTATTTGTCAAATATATACATTTTATTATAAGAAAATCCATGGTGTTAAAAACAAAAGAGGAAAAATTCCTTGCGAGCAAGAAATTTTTTAAGAACACCCACCAAATTGATATGTATAATAAATGAGTGAATCCACATGACGCATGGGAATATTTGAAGGCTATTTTACTAATAATATAATATATACATATATTTTCTTTGCCAGTATTTCACTAAATTATATAATCTTCTAAAATCTTGTCAAATCTTTCACAAAATTATAAAATATTGTAAAATCTGGGCAATTTTTTCATTAAATTATAAAACCAAATAAAGTCTTGGAAAATATTTCATAGAATTATATATATATTTTTAAATGTTGACAATTTTTTCATAGAATTATAAAATGTTGCAATGTCTTGGCAGATTTGTTGACATTTGACTTAATAAATTTTCCTAGATGATTTTGCATTCACTTCCAACTTTGCATGTACTCTTACACTAGAATACCTTGTAAACAAAATCCTAGCTACTTTGGCGACTTCACTCATCATAGCTACTTGTATGCTACTAAGTTCAAATCTCCTTAGAGATGAAATGTAGATATGTTTTCAAAAATGTTTGCAATATACAGTTGAGGTGCACTCAAACAAAGTATGAAACTCATTTAGCCTACTGCTATTGGTATGTAATCAATTTTCACTAATTGTGCCACTTTACAAAATGCATAATACAAGTAAGACATGTTATATCAAAGGTTTTTTCTATTGATTTTTTTGATGTTGTTTCTTCCTTTTGAAATTGGATACTTTTAAAATCTTGTCATCTTTAGTAATAAATGTAGTGGCTAGAGGGTTCTTTTTATAATAGTTTTAGGAAAATGACCATAGTCATGGAATCCATTAAACTTGAATGGGATTTATTTAGACTCCAATCTTTGGATATGAACAATCCATTAGAAACAATTGTATGGTTTTTGACAAAGTATTTTCAAGATCAACCATGACACAAGTGCACTTGTAAAGGTATGTGTATTCCCAATCTCTGTCAAAGCTTCAACATCCAAAAATCAATGGGAGGAATGGAAAATGAACCCATGAGAGCCATCAAAAGAGTTTGTCAAACAATAAGAGCCATCAGTGCAACTCTAAGTTCCTTGACCAAAAGGAAGGCACTACATGTATGCCACCTTGATGGTGGTTAAGGCCTCATTAAGCTCCCCAAGTCTACATAGGCATGATATGGCAGCTCATCTAACCAATTTTGAAGTTTGAAATGACCAGAGGGAGTAAGCGTCAACCTTAAATGTGATTATGGACCAACATAAAAGGGAGACTTTGGAAATCCAATTTGGTCATAATTATACTCAATGTATTTCTCATGGTATTACATTTTTTGGCAAATTCACACTCTGGGTATCTTTTCACATTTCCACAACTTCACATATATTTCACATAACCCATGTATATTCTAGTATAATTAGATTGGGTAAGGTTAGTGGCTCATAAGTTTCCCTAGAATGGGGATGAAAAATATCTCATTGTTTAGTATCTTTTCTCCTTGAATTGTCATGAAGTGTGTGGTTATTTGAAGTGAATTATTGTGATATTTCTATTGTTGTTTCATACTTTAATTTACAACAGTCATAAGGTTGAAATTTCTGGGGCCAATATCTAGGAAATCTTCTAGGGAGAAAGTGAAATTTCAATTTTGCTTAAATTCCTTGATTGGCTGAAATTTCAACTAGGGTTCATATTGGTGAAGTGATTGAGCTAGAAGTTCCAAAATTATGGATCATATCTTGAGCATATAGATGAATCATTTTTATGCTATAATATACATTTACAATAAGAATAATATATGTTAAATGCCTTGAATAATTTTCCCCAATTGTTGTAACATTGTGGTATTGAATTACAATTGTATAGTTTTTATTCTCTTGTGTTGTTAATTAAAATATGTTGAATGAAAGTGAAATTATATTACTATAATTTAATATTTCATATCATCTATAAGGCTAAAAATTCATAGGTGTCACGTCCCCATTGACCTCCTTAGGCCACGGGAGACCCTGATACATTTTTTCCCCCCAAATCCGACTAAACACACACACACACACACAGTCGAATTAGCTCGGGTCTACAATCCAGAATCCACAATCCGCAATCCGCAATTGCGGATGCGGAAGTGAAAACTTCACTACCATAAACTTACCTTTTTGCAATCCGCAATCCGCAACGTCGGATCCGCAATCCACAATCCACAATTGCGGATGTGGAAGTGAAAACTTCACTACCAGAAACTTACCTTTCCGCAATCCGCAATCCACAACGTCGGATCCACAATCAGCAATTCGCAATCCGCAATCCACAACTACGGATGTGGAAGTCCAAAAATCCACAACCAGAAACTTACCTTTCTGCAATCCGCAATCTGCAATTGCAGATGTAGAAGTCCAAAAATCCACTACTGGAAACTTACCTTTCCGCAATCCCCAATCCGTAACTTTAGATCCGTAATCCGCAATCCGCAATTGCGGGTGCGGAAGGTCAAATCTCAACTTCTGACAACAGTCACTACCGAAATCCGCAATCCACAATTGCAGGTGCGGAAGTCCAAAACGTAACTTCGGCTTCTTCATTTCCGCAATCTGCAATCCACATTGCGGATGCATGCATGCAGAACCATACCCCTGCAATGGTAACTTTCCATGTAATCTTTTGAGGGGCATAACTTCCTCATCCCTCGTTCAAATGAGACAAGGTCGACACCATTGGAAATATCTTGGCGAGCTCTATCCAATGGTGTAATCCCTGCCCCATCTGAACACTCGTGCCATGTTAAATTTCCCACTGAAACTCTGTCCATAACCCCACTTAAGGAGTTAGACCTTCTTCCTTCCATAACTTTCCTTCCATTTGACCCACAGAGTGGTTCTGAAACACTTCAGGGCATTCCCTCCCTCCCAAGGATCATATGTGGTCATACAACTCATTCAGAGGGTCAATAAATCATATCATAACATATAAAATGCATAAAGTTAGATCTAACAATACATCTATCATATGCAAGACTTATAATGCACTAAACTCATGCAATACCATGGTATACATATAACAATGAACTAAGCCCCTTTACTCAGGCCTGCACATGACTTCTTTTCAATCAAATTCATATAAACATGCATTCCACAATTCCACAATTTAACATAAGAAACCGTTTCATAACAATGAAACATCGTCATTTAACATAACAAGAAATACTTATCTTTCAATTTTCGAAGCAACTGTTAATTTTTTGATAATTTCATTCAATATTATCTAGGATCACTAAGAGAATAACAAGCACAACATAACAATCACAAGAGACAATGAACACAAAGCATTTCACCAGGGAAAAACAAGAAGGTGAAAAACCCCGCAACTTCCTCAGAGATAGAATAAGCCCCAATACAAAGATCACAAAGATCAATCCCCAAAAGATAGATGTCTCCATCAGCTACTCCTCCTCCACTTGTGCGCACTCCTCTCTCTCAACTATGCGAGTTGGATGAGTGAGTGAATGACTCAAATGAGAGAGACACACTCTCTATTTATACAACAACTTAACTTGCCTTTAACCCTAATAGGGCCGACTTCCTAAGGAAGCCTAATAACCTATCCACATGACTCATACAGGGCCGACCCTACATAGGTGGTCTAATAACACATCAACTATAAGTTACGACACTTACAATGTAACTTGCGACACTTGCAAATACAAATGATGACACTTCCAATCAGAGGAATAATACATCTCCATTGGGGATACAATAAAATACAAATGTAATATACAAGTGAATATCTTCCGAAGTTACAAATACATCAACACTCCCTCTTAACTAGGAAGGTATTCTCTTGACACAGGTCATCAATACATATAAGCACAAGTGTTCAATTTTGGAGATGGATCATCATCACTGTATCACGAATCATCATCATCACTACTGCTGTACTCGTCATCTCAATCACTGGGGCTATCTCTCAATTCTTCTCGTCATAGGAAGTTCTATAGAGCCATCCCTTTTCCATGCTGGATGTAGGCCTAGCCTCCTGTAGGTCTTCATCATCTCTGCGAGTGACCTGATAGAGGTGGAATCTCAAGACTGATTATGTGCCTCTGCAAAACCTGAGAAGAGCATCCCAGGATCCTTTATGTGCCTTAGCGCGACCGAAAAGATCTCCCAGGACTGATTACATGCAGCCTTCACAAAACCTTTAAAGAGCATCCCAGGAACATTTATGTGCCTAGCACGACTGAAAAGATCTCTAAAGAGCATCCCAAGACTTTTACGTGCCTAGCACAACCTATCGGATCTTCAGGGCTGATTACATGTGAACAGGAAAAACCTTAAAAGAGTATCCCAGGAACGTTTATGTGCCTAGCACGATCGACAAGATCTCTAAAGAGCATCCCATGAATTTTACATGCCTAGCACAACCTATCATATCTCCAGGACTTATTACATGCCTCCCTCGCAAAACCTTGAAAGAGAATCCCATGATCGATTACGAGCTTACTGCTCAACCTATCGGATCTCCTAGGGAGCTATTACAATCTATTGCATAACCTACCACATGTCCACGGCCTCAAAGTATCACCCTGATACTCATGATCAACCTGATCATCCTCACACGAGGCATCATCCTGATGCTCATGATCATACTTATCATAATACAGTGCATCATCCTGATGCACATCATCATCACATGATCATCTTTATCATCACCATAGCATCTCCCTGATGCATATCATCTAGAGCATCATTCTGATGCTCATCACACATGATCATCCTAATCATCATCATAACATCATCCTGATGCATATCATTTAGAGCATCGTCTCAATGCTCATCACACATGATCATCCTGATCATCATCATACATAGCATCATCCGGAGCATCGTCATGATGCTCATCACACAGCACTTACATCCACATCCATGGGAAGGATCCTCCTATCACCATGCTTGGAATGGATCCTACAAATGTGTCCCATCACTTCCTCCTCAAAGTATATTCTATCTGAAGAACACCAAGCCTCTCTCTGAAGTACTCGAACTTCACTTTGGCTAGTGGTTTGGTCAACACATCTGCAATCTGCTCATTCGTTGCAACATACATGAGCTTCACTGCTCCTCTCTACACCATATCCCTGATATAGTGATATTTGATATCGATGTGCTTCGACTTGTCATGGAACACCGGGTTCTCTGACAACTTCACACAACTCTGGTTGTCACAATAGATACAAGTAACATCCAACTGGAGATCAAATAAATCAGATAGTAGATTCCTTATCCATACTTCGTCACAACTAGCTAAACAAGATACGACATACTCTACTTCGGCTATACTTAGTGCTACACAGGATTGCTTCCTGCTAAACCAAGAGATCACACCTGATTCCATACTGAACCAACACCCCGAAGTGCTCTTCCTATCTGGAGCACGGCCTGCCCAATCTGAATCAACATAACCCTCTAGGTTAAACTTTTGATTCGCATCATACTTGAGCCCATAATCAACCGTACCCTTTAGGTACCTCAGAATATGCTTTACAGCAATTAGGTGAACATGTCTAGGATCCGTCAGGAACTAGCTCAAGGTGTTCACCGCAAAGCAAATATATGGTCTTGTGTTTGTCAGGTACATCAAGGACCCAATCATCTGATGATACATTGTGGCATCAACCGACTTTGATGAAGCATCACTCAATAGCTTCAGGTTCGATGCCATAGGTGTGGCCATGGCCTTGCAATCCATCATCCTGAACCACTTCAGGATCTCTACTACATACTTCCCTTGTCCAAGGAAGATTCCATCTGCACTCTACCACACCTCCATACCTAGAAAGTAATGCATCATACCCAAGTCCTTCATCTCGAACTCGGCAGCGAGCTTCCTCTTCATGTCGGCAATCGACCTATCCTCACCTGTCACAAAGAGGTCATCCACATACAGTAGGAGTATCATTGGATTTCCTTCCTCAACCTTGTAGTAAAGGTTTGAATCTACTTTACTCTTGGTAAAGCCCAAACTGGATAGGAAGCTGTCTATCCTGCGGTACCATGTCCTGGGTGCTTGATTCAAGACATACAAGGATTTCTTTAACTTTCACACATATGAATCCCTGTCATGTGTCTCAAAACTGAGTGGCTTCTCCACATACACTTCCTCTTC
Organism: Larix kaempferi; assembly: GCA_027924585.1. NCBI lineage: Eukaryota > Viridiplantae > Streptophyta > Pinopsida > Pinales > Pinaceae > Larix > Larix kaempferi. The sequence continues at coordinate 849,068 of BSBM01000123.1, forward strand.
GACTACACCATTCAAGAAAGTTGTCTTGACATCCATCTGGTCTATCTTTCACTTCATTACTGCAACCAGAGGAAGTACTGTTCTAATGGAAGTGTATCTGGCTACAGGTGCAAAATTCTCTTCATAATCTATCCCTTCTTTCTGGGAGAATCCACGAGCCACAAGCCTTGCCTTGTATTTCTCTATGCTACCATCTACAGCATGCTTGATCTTGTAGATCCACTTGAAAGTCACAACAGACTTCCCTTCTGGTCTTGGGACCACATCCCAAACATCATTGTTCATGATCGACTGGTATTCCTCGACCATGGAATCCTTCCATTCTTTCTTTTCTACTGCTTCTTCATAACTGGAAGGTTCTTTTTCATTATGTCATAGAGTAAGGCAACATATCTGGTGTGTGACCTTGTCCTTTTTCTTTCTCTGTGTCCCTCCTCTGGAATACCATACCTTCTGCATCTTGGATGAGCTCTCTAGCCCATGTTGGTTTCCTCTTGTGAGATTTCTTCTCATGGGGTGGATCTACAAGTTCTTATGGATCTTCTATTTCACGATCCTCTTCTGGAATTGCTTCGTTCATGGTGGTGTCTTGTATTCTGGGTACTCTTGGTTCTTCATGTTCTTCAATAGGTAGTAAAAATGTCGCTGGAAAAAATGTCGTTGTCCTTCTTTTGTAGGTGATTGTACACGCTATTTCCTATAAGTCAAATTCAATTGCATGATTAGAAACTTCTCATAGTTTTCAGAACAAATTCTTACACCTAAGGAAATTTGTCATACAGTCATGCAATTATCTTAACCAATGCTTCAATACAACATTCATCCATATCCCGTATTCATACGGTAACTTTCTAGATGCCTTCCATCTCTACAAGAACATTGTTAAGAGTGTGCATTACTCCCAACATGTCAGCAAAGAGGTTTCATTCTAGATAAGTAGCAATGGAATGTTGTACAGTACCATAGGCCACTTACCCATTACTCGTACATTAGTAGTATCTTGTTCATTAATGCAACTTTTCTAATATGCATAATGGACATCCTAAATCTAGGAACATAAGTATGTACATGAATGAACAACATCATTTAAGTAATAAGAAATGACAACTCAAATACTTATCTTTGTTTGGTTGTAGGGTGGAATTCCTCTCAATCTTTGCTTCCTTGCAGGAACTGCTGGAGTGTGCTCCCTCTTGATATTTTCTTTCTGGATTATCTGTCTAACTTCTTGAAGTCTCTTGAAGTGAACTCTCCGCCATTGTCGGATCTAAAGGTCTTAATCTTCTTATCAGTTTGGTTTTCTATCAAGGCCACTCAGAGAACTAGATGACATCGGACCGCATACATCGGAGTGGATAATATCCAAGATTCCTTTTGCCTTGCTTTCACTCCTTGGAAATGCCTTCTTTGTGTTCTTTCCTTTTGCACATCCTTTGCGAACACCTTCATGCTTTGATTGGATTTTAGGAAGACCTTCTACTACTTTTCTTGCAATTGGTAGTGCTCTATAGTGCACATGTGCAAGCCTTCTATGCCAAAGTTCACTTGGCTCCATGGATTCATGTACCATGGCATGTTCAGGTTGTCCCTTTAATTTGTACAATCCTCCCTCTTGCTCTCCAATCACTACTGCATCATCTATGGTCTTACCTTTTGGCCACACAAGTACTTGGCCATCCAAAAATGCAACTCTCATCCCCTTTGCATCCAAATATGATATGGAGAGAAGATTCTTCTTGAGTCCAGGTAGATATAGAACATCTTTCATCTTTAAAGACTTCCCAGAGTCTAACTTGTAGGAGGCTTCACCACTTCCTTTTATAGGGTATTGATAGTCATCCCCAAGTTTCACCTTACGAGGTGACTCATGTTCAGATAGGTCCATAAGAGATTCTTTAAATCCCGTCATATGTTTGGAAGCCCCACTATCAATAAGCAAATCATTACACCCATGTGTAACAGTACCTGTGAGAGCAACGATTAGAACATACTCTTCGTCAATTGAAGAGTCTTCACTTTCTACCTTAGTCTTCTTCCTGGGAGGTTCATCATCCTCAGCAGCATGAGAATGATATCTCTTCTTGTTGCTCTTTTGTTGTTGTTGTTGTTGAAGTCTTTTCTTCTCTTGGGAAATTCTGAGGCAAAGTGTCCCTTCTCATTACATGTGAAGCATCTCAGATTTTTATTCTCTCTTTGATGGTGGTGAGAAGATTTATTTTGATGAGGTTGCTCCCTCTTAAACTTACTTCTCTTGGTGTGTGCTGTGAGAGCTTGATCTTCATTTCCCATCTTTTCTTCTCGGGCCACAAGTCTAGCTTCTTCTTGTGAACATTCCTCCCACAGTCTACTGAAAGAGACCAATTTCTTTCTTGCACAGATACCTTGGATGAATGAGTCCCATGGCCTAGGTAGGCCATTCATTGCGGTCATCATAATTTCTCCATTCTCCACTACTTCATCCACAGCTTCAAGTTGTTCTTTGATTTGAGAGACCTTGGTAAAGTAGGACTGGATGGTCTCTCCATTCTGGATCTTTACCCCTTTCAATTGGTTCCGCAGTGTCATCTTCTGATTTATATTCTTTCCTTCAAACAACTTGGTCAAGGAGTCAAACATCTCCTTAGGTGTCTTTAGGGAAGACACATAGGGTATGAGGTGGTCTTTGATAGAATCAACAATGATTCTATTTTCCTTGAACAAGTTCTTCTTATGTAAGGCCTTAGCCTCATATCCCTCTAGAACTAGAACTTCTTCACTTTTGTAGGTGTCCAATTCATTCTCTTCTAGGATTAACCCAATCCTATACTTCCATGTTCGGAAGTTATCATCTCCTTCAAGCTTATCCTCAAGCTTGGTCTGGTGATACATATTAATGAGAAACTCAAATGGAAATAAAAGATTTAGGTCTTACCACTTGATTTGCTGAAACTGGATCTAGAGATGGATTAGGGTTTGTTAGAGAAACCCTAAAAATTCAAACTTCTGATTGGATGGACATATGCGCCTTACTGAGCTAATTGAGCTGGTATACTTCAATTTTGAAATCTGCAAAATTTGACCCCTCAAAATTGACTTTGAAACTTTTGGATCTGTAGTTTCTGGTTTTCTGGTCAAAATCCCGAACTAGGGTTTGAAAATGCCTGGGGTTCTGCCCAGCCAAAAAGTTCAATCTTGGTCTCTAAACTTCGATTTTTATGAGGAGCATCTAGCCGTGGTCTCAGATTCCAAAAATTCCAACTTTCTCCGAAACCCTAATTTCCTGCACTAGTGACAGGCCAAAAACTGAAAATGCTCAGAATGGAATTATGTCTCGACAGAAAAATGCGCTCTTGCTAGGAGAGTCAATCTAGCCTCCTTCCTTTGATGAACTGTGGAGAGAAACCCAAAAATTAAGAATCCCTAGATTCTGCAGCTGCATAATGTCTTCTTCTTAGTACCGCTCTGATACCATGTTAATTTTTCGATAATTTCATTCAATAATATCTAGGATCACTAAGAGAATAACAAACACAACATAAAAATCACAAGAGACAATCAACACAAAGCATTTCACCAGGGAAAACCAAGAAGGTGAAAAACCCCACAACTTCCTCAGAGATAGAATAAGCCCCAATACAAATATCACAAAGATCAATCCCCAAAAGATAGATGTCTCTAGAACCTACTCCTCCTTCACTTGTGCGTACTCCTCTCTCTCAACTATGCAAGTTGGATGAGTGAGTGAATGACTCAAATGAGAGAGACACACTCTTTATTTATACAACAAATTAACTTTCCTTTAACCCTAACAGGGCCGACTTCCTAAGGAAGCCTAATAACCCATCCACATGACTCATATAGGGCCGACCCCACACAGGTGGTCTAATAACCCATCAAATATAAGTTACGACACTTACAATGTAACTTGCGACACTTGCAAATACAAATGACGACACTTCCAATCAGAGGAATAATACATCTCCGTTAAGGATACAATAAAATACAAATGTAATAAACAAGTGAATATCTTCCGAAGTTACAAATACATCAACAACAACTGGCTAAGTGAGAGCAACGTTCCACCCAACCTTAGATCTCTGTCCAGACTGTACTCTTTTAGCTAAGAGATCACCCCGAAGTTGTTCCGTGTATCCACTAAGGAGGGCTATCAGGTTGTCTCACAGTGAAGGTTCCATCCCAATGTTAAGCCAATCTGTAGTTGGTTTTATCAAGCATATATTCCAGGGAACCTACCCATACTATGCCAACCTACAGTGGGTTTATCAAGCATTCAGGGACATACAGGTCATGCTAAGCCAACTTCCAGTTGGGTTTATCAAGCATACCAATAACAGGGTCATGCCAAGCCAACCTGCAGTTGGGTTTATCAAGCATACCAGACTATCTGATCATGCTAAGCCAACCTATAGTGGGTTTATCAGGCATACCAATAACAGGGTCATGCCAAGCTAGCTTGCAGTTGGGTTTATCAAGCATACCAGACTAGTTGATCATGCTAAGAAAACCAACAGTGGGTTTATTAGGTGAATAGGGATAGCAAGGGAGGCATTTCTAAGCCAGTGAGCTCAACCACAGAGCTGCAGGCATCTCAACACTTAGACGACCTGGAACCCACATTACCTACCACATCTAACACAAGGAAGACCCTCTTCTCTGCTCCACAGTCCCTCAAGGCCTCTTCCCTTCCAGTGCCATTCCAGGATGGGCATATAAAGGTCCAATCACTAGTTCTATGAGATTTTAGCCTTCACTGGGTTTATCAAGCAACCCAACCTTCTTCCACAGTTCAACAAATAGATTCGTTCCAGACTTGCGGATAGGGCTCTGTTCCGCAATCTACTCCGGGCGATCCGATTCCCAGGTTCTCACGGATTTCTCTACACTATTCAAGCTTGTAGATTCCTCCCAGGATCTTACCACTCTATCATGAATAGAATGGACTCACGCACACCGTTTTCATGGATAACATCTCTCTGGTATTTCTTTTACGTAGGGAAAACACAAATTTCTTCAGGCTTCTACAAATGGTTCTCAGTCTGCGGGAATGTATGGACAAGTTCTCTCTAGACGGGTCGATGGATCATGAATGAATAACCCCTATTTCCTCCCACAAACGGTTAGTCAAACAAACTCCGTGAGTTTCTAGGCATTGAGTGTCTTCTAGGACACGAAACCAGAGCCATGCCCTTCCATACGAAATCGCTGGCATGCTGCATACTCCATCAGTTTTAGCAACAGTGTTCTCAACCACCCTCTACAACCACATTAATGTCAATAGGGAGTTCAAACGGGTTCACAGTCGGACATGTGGCAACATGGGAAACCAATCCCATAACCCCCTCACCTCTCCCTAGTGGATACATGTGGCCCCTTCTCATTATTTTCCTCCTTAGCTAGCTTCTTGGTTATGTATTCATTAATAATAATAATTACATCATTTACATTCCTTCATGGCTTAACATCCCATGAATAATCAAACTGTCCAAATACTTGCCTAAGAAATAACCTTAACATCCACTAGTGGGGCCTTGCCTTGAGCTCCACACTAGGGAAAATAAACACACTGCATAAAGACACAATATTTACATTGAAGCCAAATAACATCAAGGGAAAAATGGGGTATTACAATTCCCTCTCCCTTAAAATAACACCGTCCTCGGTGTTCTCAAAACTGAATAAAAATGGGAATGCCTCTTTCATGGCATCCTCCAGCTCCCACGTGGCCTCTTTAGGGCTAAGGTGCTTTCATTGCACCTTTACCTTCCCTATGGCCCGGTTCCGGAGAAAGTTAACCTTCCTGTCGAGGATGCATATAGGCTCCACCCGGAACTCTCCCTTTGGTTCCACCTGTATCACATGCCAATCAATGATATGATTAGGATCATGTACATATTTCTTAAGCAAAGATACATGGAAAACATTATGGACTTTCATGTTAGCAGGCAATGTAATCCTATATGCAACTGGCCCTATCCTATAAGGATTTCAAATGGCCCACAATATCTTGGTTCTATCTTGGCACAACTCCCCAACTTCAGGGAACTCTTTCTTGGTTTCACTCTCAAGTAGACATGATCCCCAATCTGAAATTCCTTATGTATTCTTTTCATATCTACATAACTCTTCTTCCTGTCCTGTGCTACCTTCAAATTCTGCCTGATATTCACAATCTCTTGCTCCATCTCCTTAATCATTTCTGGTCCAAGCACTACTCTATTCACTGGGCTGTCCCAGCTCACTGGAGTTTTGCATCCTTTACCATACAACAATTCAAAATGACTAATCTTCAATGATGCTTGATGTCCATTGTTGTAGGCAAATTCTACCAAGTGTAAATAGTCTTCCCACTTAGATGGCTTGTCCATCACATACATCCTTAACATATATTCAAGAATCTGATTTACTCTCTTAGTATGACCATCCGTTCGAGGATGATAGGCTGTACTGAAACTCAACTTAGTTCCTAATTCCTAGAACAATCCTTTCCAAAAATTGGATGTGAACTTCGTGTCACGATCTTAAACTATTTCCTTGGGAAATCCATGCAATCTGAATATCTCTCTCATGAAGATATTTGCGATGTCATTGGCCTTGTGAGTGGACTTGACTGGAATGAAATGAGCTACCTTTGATAGCTTGTCCACCACTACCATGATTGAATCATATCTTTTCACTTTCATAGGCAACCCTGTTATAAAATCCATAGAAATCACTTCCCACTTCCATTCTGGAATGGGCAATGGTTGCAAAAATCCTACAGGATGTTGATGCTCTGCCTTGACCTGTTGACACTTATGACATCTAGCAATGTACTCAGCTATGTATTTCTTCATACCATGCCAAAATTACTACTTCCTTGTTGCTGTTATAGTCTTCTGATATCCTGGGTGTCTTGAGTATGGTCTTTGATGTATCTCATCCATCACCAACTTCTTCAAACCTGAACTGTTTGAAATGTACAGTCTGGTGTTTTGATAAATGAGAACATTATCCTCACCCAGCTGATATCTTGCATACTTTTCTTCTATAACATTCTGCTGCAATTTCTCTTTAATATGAAGGTAGACTTCATCACCATCTTGAACCTCTAAAATTCTTTCCTTCAAGTCTGACTCACACCTACTTATTGTTGCAATATGGAATTTCCTGCTAAGTGCATCAACAACCTTATTCTCCTTACCCTTGACATGCTTATTTTTGAAATCAAACTCGTAAAAAAAATCCATCCATTTGGTTTTCCTTACATTCATATTTGGCTGGTCAAACAAGTATTTTAAACTCATATGATCAGTTCTGGGCTCAAATCTTCTTCCCAAGAGATAATGCCTCCATCTCTTGAGAGTGTGAACTATGGATGCTAGCTCTAAGTCATGGGTGGCATAGTTCCTTTCATGCTCCTTCATCTTCCTTGACTCATAACAAATTACAAACCCTTTTTGCATTAGCACTCCATTGAGTCCCTCAATGCAAGCATCAGGGCATATTACAAAATCCTCCTTACTTGGATATGGAATCTTCAAAATAGTTGCACTAGTAAGTAGCTCCTTTAACTGCTAGAAACTTCTTTCACATTTTTCATACCATGTGAATTTGATGTCTTTCCTTTGCAATGAAGTGATTGGATGGGCTATCCTGGAGAAGCCTCCAATGAACCTCATGTAGTAACCAGCAAGGCCCATAAAATATCTAACATCTGCTGCATTCCTTGGAGTAGGCCAATCCATGACGGCTTCAATCTTATCCGGATCAACTGCAATACCCTTTGTTGATATAATGTGACCCAAATACTACACCTGTTGATGTATTTGTAACTTCAGAATATATACTTCTATGTATTACACTTGTACTTTGTTATATGTATGATGGAGATGTATTATTTCTCCAATTAGAAGTGTCATCATTTGTATTTGTAAGTGTCGCAAGTGTGGGACCTTATATTTGATGGGTTATTAGACCACCAGTGTGGGGTCGGCCCTAGTTGAGTTATGTGGTTGGGTTATTAGACCTCCTTGGGAGGTCGGCCCTGCTAGGTTATTGACAGGTCAAATCAGTGTATAAATATAGAGTGAGTGTGTCTCATTCTATTCATTCACTCACTCATCCAACTCGCATTAGTTGAGAGAGGAGTGCGCACAAGTGGAGGAGGAGTAGCTGCTGGAGTTATCTATCTTGGGTTTGATCATTGTGATCTTGTATTGTGGCTTATTCTATCTCTGAGGAAGTTGCGGGGTTTTTCACCTTCTTGGTTTTCCCCAAGGAAACTCTGTGTCTCTTGTGTTTATGATTGTTACATTGTGCTTTTTATTCTCTTAGTAGGATCCTAGATAATGTTTGAATGCATTTATCGAAAAATTAACATGGTATCAGTACTAAGAAGAAGACACTGTGCAGCTGCGGAAGCTAGGGATTCTTAATTTTTGGGTTTCTCTCCTCAGATCATCAAAGGTAGGAGGCTAGGCTGACTCTCCTTGGAAGGGCACATCTTTTCGTTGAGACAAAATTCAATTCTGAGCACTTTCAGTTTTTGGCCCATCACTGTTGCAGAAAATTAGGGTTTCGGAGAAAGTTGGAATTTTTGGAATCCGAGACCACGGCTGGATGACCCTCAAGAAAATCGAAGTTTAGAGACCAAGATCGAGCTTTTTGGTTGGGTAGAAGGCCAGGCTGCATCAATCCCTAAATCAGGATTTTGATCAGAAAGGTGGAAAATTAGGGTTTCTGAAAAAGTTGAAAATTTTGGAATCTGTGACCACGGCTGGATGCTCCTTCGAAAAATCGAAGTTTAGAGCACAAGATTGAACTTTTTGGCTGGGTAGAACCCTGGGAAATATCAAACCCTAGTTCGGGATCTTGTCTAGGAAATCCAGAAGTTTCAAAGGCAATTTTGAGGGGTCAAATTTTGTTGATTTCAAAATTGAAGTATACCATCTTGATCAGCTCAGCAAGGTGCATCTTTCCATCCTTTCAGAAGTTTGAAATTCAAAGTTTGAATTTTTAGGGTTTCTCTGACAAACCCTAATCTAGCTCCAGATCTAGTTTTCAACAAATCAAGCGGTAAGACATAAATCTTTTATTTCCAATTGAGTTTCTCATTAAGATGTCTCACCACACCAAGCTTGAGAATAAGCTTGAAGGAGCTAGCAACTTCCGAGCATGGAAGTATAGGATTGGGTTAATCATAGAAGAGAATGAATTCCCAACTACATAAAGGAAAAGGTTCTAGTTCCAGAGGGATATGAGGCTAAGGCCTTACACAAGAAGGACTTGGTTAAGGCCAATAGAATCATTGCTGATTCTATAAAAGACCATTTCATACCCCATGTGTCTTCTCTAAAGATACCTAAGGAGATGTTTGACTCCTTGACCAAGTTTTTTGAAGGAAAGAATATAAATCGGAAGATGACTCTGTAGAATCAATTGAAAGGGGTAAAGTTCCATAATGGAGAGACCATTCAATCATACTTTACTAAGGTCTCTCAAATAAAGGAACAACTTGAAGCTGTGGATGAAGTAGTGGAGAATGGAGAAGTTGTCATGACCACATTGAATGGCCTACCTAGGTCATGGGACTCCTTGATCCAAGGTATTTGTGCAAGAAAGAAATTGATCTCTTTCAGTAGACTATGGGAGGAATGTTCACAAGAAGAAGCTAGATTGGTGGCCTGAGAAGAAAAGATGGGAAGTGAAGACCAAGCTCTCACTGCTCACACCAAAAGAAGTAAGTTCAAAAGGGAGAAACCTAATACCAGGAAATCTTCTCACCATCATCAAAGGGATAACTTAAAGAAAGACACCTCTCATGGTAGATGCTTCACATGTAATGAGAAGGGACACTTTGCCCGAGATTGTCCAAAGAACAAAAGAGACTTAAACAACAATAAGAAGAGATATCATGCTCATGCTGCTGAGGATGATGAGCCTCCCAGGAATAAGGCTAGAGAAGAAAGTGAAGATTCTTCAAGCGACGATGAATATGTTCTAATCTATTCTCTCACAGGTACTGTTACACATGGGTGTAATGATTGGATTATTGATAGTGGGGATTCTAAACATATGACGAGATTCAAAGAATCTCTTATAGATCTATCTGAACATGAGTCACCTCATAAAATGAAACTTGGGGATGACTATCAATACCCCATAAAAGGAAGTGGTGAATCCTCCTACACGTTAGACTCTGGGAAGTCTTTGAAGATGCAAGATGTTCTATATGTACCTGGACTCAAGAAGAACCTCCTCTCCATATCATCTTTGGATGCAAAAGGGATGAGAGTTGCATTTGTGGATGGACAAGTATGTATGTGGCCTAAAGGTAAGACCATAGCTGATACAGTAGTGATTGGAGAGAAAGAGGGAGGATTGTACAAATTGAAGGGAAAACCTGAACATGCCATGGTGTATGAATCCATGGAGCCAAGTGAACTTTGGCATAGAAGGATTTCTCATGTGCACTATATGGCACTACCAATTGCAAGCAAAGCAGTAGAAGGTCTTCCTGAAATCCAGTCAAAGCATGAAGGTTTTTGCAAAGGATGTGCAAAAGGAAAGAACTCAAAGAAGGCATTTCCAAGCAGTGAAAGAAAATAAAAAGGAATCTTGGAGATTATCCACTCCGATGTATGTGGACCAATGTCATCCAGTTCTCTGAGTGGGTATGTAAAATATGTTTTTTTCATTGATGATTTCTCTAGGAAGACTTGGGTTTATTTATTGAAGAACAAAGATGAAGTGTTTGATAAGTTCAAGGAATTCAAAGCCTTGATAGAAAATAAAACTGATAGGAAGATCAAGATCTTTAGATCCGACAATGGCAGAGAATTCACTTCAGGGGACTTTAAGAAGTTATGCAATGATTCAAGGATTAAGAGGGAGTTGACTACTCCCTACAACCCACAAAAAAATGGGGTTGCAGAAAGGAAGAATTGAACAATCATGGAAGCAGCACGGGCAATGCTTCATGACCAAGATCTGCCCATGCACCTATGGGAAGAAGCAGCTAGGACATCTGTATATGTACAAAACAGAACACCACACAAGATACTTGACAACAAGACACCAGAAGAAGTTTTCTTTGGTAAGAAACCAGAAGTTAGCCATCTTAGAATATTTGGCTATCCAGTATATACACATGTGCCAAAGGAAAAGAGGACAAAGTTAGATCCTTCAGGAAAGAAGGGTATATTTGTGGATTACAGTGAAAGCTCGAAGGCATACAGAATATACTTTCCAGGGTTCAAGAAAATTGATATCAGCAGAGATGTGACTTTTGATGAAAACTCGGCATACATTAAATCCAAAAAGACACCTGTTGAAGACTATGAAGAACCAAAGGTACCCAGAATACAAGACACCACCATGAATGAAGTAATACCAAAAGTGGATCATGAAATAGAAGATCCACAAGAACCTATAGATCCACCCCGTGAGAAGATATCTCACAAGAGGAAACCTGCATGGGCTAGAGAGCTCATCCAAGATGCAGAAAGGTATGGTATTCCAGAGGAGGAACACATAGAAAGGAAAAGGACAAGATCACACACCAGCTATGTTGCCTTGCTTTGTGAAATTACAAACAAAGAACCTTCCAATTATGAAGAAGCAGCGGAAAAGAAATAATGGAAGGATGCCATGGTCGAGAAATACCAGTCGATCATGAAAAATGATGTTTGGGATGTGGTCCCAAGACCAGATGGGAATACTATTGTGACTTCCAAGTGGATCTACAAGATCAAGCATGCTACAGATGGTAGCATAGAGAAATACAAGGCAAGATTTGTTGCTCGGGGATTCTCCCAAAAAGAAGGGATAGATTATGAAGAGACTTTTGCTTCCTATAGCCAGATACACTTCCATCAGAACAGTACTTGCTTTGGCTGTAGTGATGAAATGGAAGATACACCAGATGGATGTCAAGACAACTTTTTTGAATGATGTAGTCGAAGAGGAAGTGTATGTGGAGTAGCCACTCGGTTTTGAAAGACATGACAGGGAGTCATATGTGTGCAGATTGAAGAAATCCTTGTATGGCTTGAAGCAAGCTCCTAGGACATGGTACGATAGGATATAAAGCTTCCTATCCAGTTTGGGATTTACCAAGAGTAAAGCAGATTCCAACCTTTACTACAAGGTTGAGGAAGACAATCCAGTGATAATCCTATTGTATGTGGATAACCTATTTGTGATAGGTGAGGATAGATTGATTGCCGACACGAAGAGGAATCTTGCTGCCGAGTTCGAGATGAAGGACTTAGGTATGATGCATTACTTTCTAGGTATGGAGGTGTGGTAGAGTGCAGATGTAATCTTCCCTGGACAAGGGAAGTATGCAGTAGATATCCTGAAAAGGTTCGGGATGATGGACTGCAAGGACATGGCCACACCTATGGCATTGAACCTGAAGCCATTGAGTGATGCTTCATCAGAGTCAGTTGATGTCATGGTGTATCGTCAGATGATTGGGTCCTTGATGTACCTGACAGACACGAGACCAAGTATTTGTTTTGCGGTGAACACCTTGAGCCAGTTTCTGACAGATCCTAGACATGTTCACCTGATTGCTATAAAGCATATTCTGAGGTACCTGAAGGGTACGATTGATTATGGGCTCAAGTATGATGCGAATCAAAAGTTTAACTTGGAGATAGGAAGAGCACTTTGGGGTGCTGCTTCAGTATGGGATCAAGTGTGATCTCTTGGTTTAGCAGGAAGCAATCCTGTGTAGCACTGAGTACAGCCGAAGCAGAGTATGTTGCAGCTTGTTCGGCTAGTTTTGAGGTAGTATGGCTTAGGAAGATATTGTCTAATTTATTTGATATCCAGTTGGATGCTACCTGTATCTATTGTGACAACCAGACTTGTGTGAAGTTGTCAGAGAACCCGGTGTTCCATGATAGGTCGAAGCACATCGAGATCAAATATCACTATATCAGGGGTATGGTGCAGAGAGGAGCAATGAAGCTCCAGTATGTTGCGACAGATGAGCATATTGTAGATGTGTTGACCAAACCACTAGCCAGAGTGAAGTTCGAGTACTTCAGAGAGAGACTTGGTGTTATTCATATAGAAGATACTTCGAGGAAGAAGTGATGGGACACATTTGCAGGAGCCATTCCAAGCATGGTAGTAGGAGGATCCTCCCATGGCTGTGGATGTAAGCGCTGTGTGATGAGCATCAGGACGATGCTCCAGTTACTGCTATGTATGATGATCAGGATGATCATGTGTGATGAGCATCAGGATGATGCTCAAGATGATATGCATCAGGATGATGCTGTGCTGATGATTAGGATGATCATGCGATGATGATATGCATCAGGATGATGCTCTGATGATGATCAGGATGATCATGCGATGATGATGTGCATCATGATGATGTACTTTATGATGATCAGTATGATCATGAGCATCATGATGATGCTTCGTGCGAGGATGATCAGGTGGATCATGAGTCTCGGGATGATAATCCATGGCTGTGGATAGGTTGTGCGGATAAGCATATAATAGCGCCCTGGGAGATTTGCAGATACTCTTGCTAGGTTTTTCCTATGGCGTATAAAGCTCCCTGGGAGATCTGACAAATGATCTTGATAGGTTTTGCTTAGAGGGGCATATAATAACACCTTGGGAGGTTTGCAGATACTCTTGCTAGGTTTTCTCATGGCATATAATAGCTCCCTGGGAGATCTGGCAAATGCTCATTCGAGGTTTTATCCGTGGCATGTAATATCACCCTGGGATATCTTGCAGGTTGTGCTGGGCACGTAATTAGTCCTAGTATGCTCTTGATAGGTTTTGCTTGGAAGCATTTAATAGCTCCCTGGGAGATATTGCAGGTTGTGCTGGGCACGTAATCAATCCAGGGATGCTCTTGCTAGGTGTTGCTTGCCTGGTCACATATAATAGCTCCCTGTGAGATGTTGTAGGTTGTGTTGGGCATGTAATCAGTCCTGGGATGCTCTTGCTAGGTTTTGTGAGGTCACATGTAATAGCTCCCTGGGAGATCCGATAGGTTGAGCAGTAAGCTCGTAATTAGTCCTGGGATGCTCTTGCTAGGTTTTGTTGTTGCACATAATCAACCCTGAGGATTCCACAGGATGGCCAGCTCGCAGAGATGATGAATACCTACAGGAGGCTAGGCCTACAACCAACATGAAAAAGGGCTGGTTCTATAGAACTTCCTATGACGAGAAGAGTTAAGAGATAGCCCAGTGATTGAGATAACGAGTACATCAACAGTGATGATGATGCTCTGTGATCTAGTGACGATGGTCTAGCTCTAGAATTGAAGACTTGTGGCGATATGTATTGATGACCCGAGTCTAGAGAATACCTTCCTAGTTAAGAGGGAGTGTTGATGTATTTGTAACTTCGGAAGATATTCTTCTATGTATTACACTTGTACTTTGTTAAATGTATGATGGAGATGTATTATTCCTCCAATCAGAAGTGTCGTCATTTGTATTTGTAAGTGTCGCAACTTATATCTAATGGGTTATTAGACCACTGGTGTGGGGTCGGCCCTAGCTGAGTTATGTGGTTGAGTTATTAGACCTCCTTGGGAGGTTGGACTTATTAGGTTATTGGCAGGTCAAGTCAGTGTATAAATAGAGAGTGAGTGTGTCTCATTCTATTCAGTCACTCACTCATCCAACTTGCAATAGTTGAGAGAGGAGTGCGCACAAGTGGAGGAGGAATAGTTGCTGGAGTTATCTATCTTGGGTTTGATCATTGTGATATTGTATTGTGGCTTATTCTATCTCTGAGGAAGTTGAAGGATTTTTCACCTTCTTGGTTTTCCCCGAGGAAACTCTGTGTCTCTTGTGTTTATGATTGTTATGATGTGCTTGTTATTCTCTTAGTAAGATCCTAGATAATGTTTGAATGTGTTTATCGAAAAATTAACAACACCTTCTCTTGATAGAAGTTACATTTGCTCAGCTTAGCATATAGTTGGTGCTCCCTAAGGACTTGCAATACCATCGTCAAATGCTCATCATGCTCTTCTTCATTTCTTGGAATACACAAGGATATGATCCAAGAACACAATCACAAACTTATCCAAATATTTGTTGAAGACACTATTCATGAGACACATGAATGTAGCAGGCTCATTGGTAAGACGAAATGGCACCACTGTAAATTCATAATGACCATACCTAGTCTTGAAGGCTGTCTTATGAATGTATTATTTCTTTATCCTCACCTGATGGTACACAGAACTCAAGTCAATCTTTGAAAACACTCTAGCTTCCTTCATTTGATCAAACAAGTCAACAATCCTTGGCAAGGGATACTTGTTCTTAATTGTCACTTTATTGAGCTTCCTGTAATCAATACACAGCCTCAATGTTCCATCCTTCTTCTTAACGAACAACACTGGTGCGCCCCATGGGGATACACTCGGTTTGATATATTCCTTGTCCATTAATTCCTGCAGCTGCATCTTCAATTCTACCAATTCTGGTGTGCTCATTCTATAAGAAGCTTTCGAAATGGGTGCTGCTCCTGGAACAAGATTAATGGAAAAGTCAATATCTCTCTTGGGTGGCAATCCTGGAACTTCATCTGGAAACACATCCTGAAACTCTTGCAATATCTAGAAGTCTTATATCGTAGGTCCTTTGTCTTCTGCTGAATCTGATATATGCACAGCATATAATTAACAACCCTTTTTATAAAACTTCCTCAATTGCAGGGCTGAAATTTGCCTTACTGAAACATGCTTTGGAATTCCTTTAACCAACCTTGGCTTGCCTTCATCATCAAGGCATTCCAGTGCTTTCCCATAACAGTCCACCTTGGATCTATGCCTTTCCAACCAATCCATGCCGATTAAGGCATCATAAGATCCCAATGGTAAGACATTTAATTCTGCATGCGTGAGGAGTCCATTCAATTCCATAGGACACTCCTTCACCACTTCACTTACCTTTCTCTTAGTACCGGTGGCTAATTGAACTAGCCAAGCCTTGTCATGCTTTACTTTACCAAGAGAACAAATTCCAACTATCTTAGGAGATACATAACTATGAGTAGACCCTGAATCAATCAAAACAGAAATAGGCTACTCAAAAATCTTACCTGCAACCTCCACCACTGCTGATTGATGGTCTTCTTGATGATCATCCTTTGCTGCATAAATCCTAGGTGTTACTCTTGCCATGTCCCCTACTGTAACTGCTCCTTTAACATTGTGCAAGCTCCTGGGGTTCTTCCTTGTAGTTGGGAAATCTCTGAGCCTGTGGTTTTCCCCACAACCCCAACACTGAAGTGGTCCCTTTAACGTTCTATCTGCTGCTACAACTAGCTTGAATTCTCTTCTTGCTTGCTGGCCTTGTGGAAATATCCTAGGCTGATTTTTGAATGGTGATTTGAATTCACCTTTCTTTTGATCAAACCTTCCCTTGGGTTTACCTTTCCACACTGGATGCACCTTTGCTTTACCTTTACCCTGCTCATAGCAGTGCTCTTCCATCCTAATGGCTTCATCCAAGCTTGGTGGATTTACAAACTCTATTCTATCTCTGTAGCTCCGTGGTAGACTACCAAGGAAGCATTGGATCTTTACTCTTTCATCCTTGATGTATTCTACATACCTTAGCAACTCCAGAAACCTGTGGAAATACTCATCCATGGTGTTCTGTCCAAGTTTGAGTTCATTGAACTCTTTGCTTTTGCTATCATAATACCTGGCCAATAGGTATTTCTCCTAGAAGAATCTCTGTAATCTATCCCAGCTAATCATTCTTTCACTGATTCCCTTCACTTGCATGAGGTGATCCCACTGAATAGAAGCTCTTCCACTAAGGTTATAAATAGAAACGTTAGCCTTTTCATTCTCTGAATACTCATGCATTATGAAGTACTTCTTGATTCCAAGAAGCCATGCCTCTGCTTATTGACCTTCTTTGCTTTCACCATAAAAAATGGGTGGTCTTGCCTTCCTAAATTCACCCAGTGGAATACCTCTGTGCTTCTTTCCGCCCTTACTCTTATTGGTAGGGCGCCCTGGGATCCCCTTAGAACCCTCAGAATCGTATGATCTGCTAGAAGAAAATATAGGAGAGGTTGTCCTGTGCCTTTTGCTCACAGAACCTCTTCTAGGGCTTGGAGTTCTTCTCTTAGAATGGCCCCTAGACTGAAAATTTTCATTTCTCTCCTCTCGACCTTCGTGGCTCGGGTTATAACCACCATTAATCATTTGCTGTAAGTCTGTAAGACTCTGCAAAATGGCCGCATTGAGATGATGTTTCTTCTCTTGTGCTTTCATCATTCGCTCGTTAAAGCTTACCATAGTCTCGGCCAAGTTTGGGGGCGTTACTTGCTCCCTTCTTCCGTCAAACTCGGCCTCCATATGTGCTCCCTCCACGTTCTCACCCAACACATCATATTCTGGTTCAAACGGGTCCTGCGCATCATTTAGAGTGACCATTCATACAACTTTCTGTGAGCTCCTCTATGATACGATGCGTCTTACAGCTGCTGCTATCTCTGTGCATATCAGAGACATTCTATTAGATATCATAAGCATAAAAATAAAATCCATCATACCCATTCAAACCTGGAACTATTCCTTTGAAAAATCAATTAATCAAATAGTCCATCAAAATCACTCCATGGGCGCATCTCTTGACCACAAATTCATGCATGATCCGGCCCAAACAGCTCGCAGTGTTGCAACTAAAGATTTGATACCACTCGGTCACATCCCCACTGACCTCCTTAGGCCACAAGAGACCCTGATACATTTTTTTTTCCTCCAAATCCGACTGAACACACACACACACGGTTGAATTAGCTCGGGTCTGAAATCCGCAACTGTGAATCCGCAATCCGCAATTGCGGATGCGGAAGTGAAAACTTCACTGCCATAAACTTACCTTTCCGCAATCTGCAGTACACAACATCGGATCCGCAATCCGCAATCCGTAATTGTGGATGCACAAGTGCAAACTTCACTACCAGAAACTTACCTTTCCGCAATCCGCAATCTGCAACAGCAGATGCAAAAGTCCAAAACTCCACAACCAGAAACTTACCTTTCGGCAATCCCCAATCCGCAATGTCGGATCTGCAATCCACAATTGCGGGTGCGGAAGGTCAAATCTCAACTTCTGACAATGGTCACTTCCGCAATCCACAATTTGCAATTGCTGGTGTGGAAGTGCGGAAGTCCAAAACATAACTTCGGCTTCTTCATTTCCCCAATCCGGAATTTGCATTGTGGATGCGAGCATGCAGAACCATACCCCTGCAATGGTAACTTTCTACGTAATATTCTGAGGGGCATAACTTCCTCATCCCTCATCCAAATGAGACAAGGTCAGCACCATTGGAAAGATCTTGGAGAGATATATCCAATGGTGTAATCCCTGCCCCATCTGAGCACTCATGCCATGTCAAATTTCCCACTGAAACTCTGTCCATAACCCCACTTAAGGACATATACCTTCTTCCTTCTATAAATTTCCTTCCATTTGACCCACATAGGGGTTCTGAAACACTCTAGGGCATTCCCTGCCTCCCAAGGATCATATGTGGTCATACGACTCATTCACAGGGTCAATCAATCATATCATAACATATACAATGCATAAAGTTAGATCTAACAATACATCTATCATATGCAAGACTTATAATGCACTAATCTCATGCAATACCATGGTATACATATAACAATGACCTCAACCACTTTACTCAGGTCTGTACATGACTTATTGTCAATCAAATTCATATAAACATGCATTCCACAATTCCATAATTGAACATAAGCAACCATTTCATAACAATGAAACATCATCATTTAACATAACAGGAAATACTTATCTTTCAATTTCCGAAGCAACTGGCTAAGTGAGAGCAACGTTCCACCCAACCTTAGATCTCTATCCAACCTGTACTCTTTTAGCGGAGAGATCACCCCCGAGCTCGGATGTGTATCCACTAAGGAGGGCTATCAGGTTCTTTCACAGTCAAGGTTCCATCCCAATGCTAAGCCAATCTGTAGTTGGGTTTATCAAGCATTCCAGGGAACCTACCCATGCTAAGCCAACCTACAGTGGGTTTATCAAGCATTTAGGGACATATAGGTCATGCTAATCCAACTTCCAGTTGGGTTTATCAAGCATACCAATAACAGGGTCATGCCAATCCAGCCCCTAGTTGGGTTTATCAAGCATACCAGACTAGCTGATCATTGTTACACCAAAATTTCGTCACCCTTGTGCAAGTGTCGCAAGTGTTGCAAGTGTCGTCATCATGATCTAGTGTCGTCACCATGACCGTTGCAAGTATCGTCATTATGACCAAGTCTCGTCATCATGACTGTTGTGATAGTGTCGTCATCTTGACCATTGTGTAAACTCTTTGCTCTCACCCCTAACCTCGTTCTGGGCTAAAACACATCCAACTGAGAGATTTCCCTGCCTAGTTGACCTCTTTGAGTAGGTTGTCGCTCTTCTCCTTCATCTAGGGTTTGACGTCGCAGTTCTTGGTCAACTAGGGTGAGACACTGTCACAGGTTGTCCTCGGACAAAGTGCGATGACCCCCTCTATCGCTCTGTGTCCTCTACCAAGGTGCGATGAGGTTGGTTAAAGGCTATTTTGGGGAGTCTCGAGGTCTCTCTAGAAGTTTGTTGAGGTGGAGGCCTATCCCTAGGCTCTAGGTGAGGTGGCATTTCGGTTCCTAACCTAATGGGAGGATCCCTTAACCATCTCCCCCTAATCCTCAACCTACCCTATCTCTTTAGCCCTATATAAACACCCACTCTCTCCATGAGAAGGGGGGAAGGTCTATGGTATCCTTATGCTGATAGAATCCATATTGGTGATTGTGAAGCTTATACCACCTTGGAGGCTTGGCTTGGACATGTTGGATGGAGGATGCGACGTTGAGGCTTTGGTTGTAGCTTCATCCTTTCTATTTATTCCCACCTTTTAATACAGTTAATATAATCTCTTTCCATGAATGTTGGTTCATTGATGATGTTTAGAACTTTCTTCCTCAACTGTTAGTTTAGATCAATTATTGTTTAGATATCTTGTACTGCTTGTATCGTTTCCATATCGTCTTGACAGGTCTTACAGCTGGAGATATGACGACCGCAAGACTTGGAGCAACAACAAGGAGAAGGATCCGCGATCTAAGAGGTATGATATCTAAGTACTCGATCTGTAACTAGATATCGGAAATGAGTTTTGTATTCTGTTCTATTTGTTCTAGATTCACTTGAACTAGGGAGATCCGGCTCACTCCGCTTGAGTGGATTGTCCGCTCGAGGTAGAAGAATGACTACAACCAAAGCTTAACGAAGTAGCCCTTATCCATCCAAGAAAAATGCCATATCCTCCCAAGGAAGTGTGAGTCTCTCAATGGATGAGTAGAGATATATCAATGATGATTTCACTAG
The DNA here is from genome assembly GCA_027924585.1 of Larix kaempferi. Lineage (NCBI taxonomy): Eukaryota > Viridiplantae > Streptophyta > Pinopsida > Pinales > Pinaceae > Larix > Larix kaempferi. The sequence goes on from BSBM01000123.1 coordinate 869,476, forward strand.
CATGTAGACACTATAGACTTCCTCCCTTTGGAGAAGGGTAGAGCTTCACTTATATAGGACTAAGTGGATAGGTTATGGATAGGATAGGTTGAGATATGGTAGGAGAGAGATAGGGGATCCTCCCAAGAGGTTAGGAACCGAGTTCCAACTCTCCCAGTAGGTCAGGGATAAGGATCCAAGTCAGCAGGCTTCGAGAATGGGCTCGAAGAAGCTATTTTTTCCTATTAACTGACATCGTTGCACCCTGCAAGAGAGAAAGATGCGACATCGCATGTTGGATGAGTGCAGCCTGCGACGACCTCTCAAAACCTAGGATGAATGCAATGGCATCTCTTCCAAGTTAATGACTTAGCCAATGAAACTTTAGGGATGTATACACTGAGTCTCTTAATGGTAGGATTTTAGGTGTAACAAAATGCCCCCCAAAGCATGAAGCTGTTGAAATTTGGACAGGTGAAATGCTTTGATAGAATGAACGGCAATGGCTTGTCGAACGAAGGACACTACTGGAGTACAACTGACTCTGAGTAAACAATCTCATATGACGAACAACATGGATGTCGACCAATACAATGTAGATCCATGGTAGTAATGACCGACTGAACACAATCATGGCTACTAGACACAAGTGTAGATCCACGATGAGATGGTAACACAGCCACGACCAATACAAATGTGGATCCGTGTGACATGACTCAATAAAAACTCCATCGCAACCTGGGAAAAACATGACTCCCTAGGGTCTTCAAGCTGAACCCGCAATGATACGAATCTATCCATGTGATTACAAATGTCTTGACATCGAACATGGTAGAAACCACTTGATTACTGGTCATTGATGTATACCATTAACAAGTGCGAGGGAAAACACCATTAATGTCAATGATCCCCAAGGTATCACAGTACATATCATCAAGTGTGAATAAATGAGTTGAATTTGAATGTGAGACGAAATATTTCAATCAAGATTCGATGATGTAAACTCATGTTGAAAGCGAGGTAACCTGCCATTGAGTCATGCAGGGACAAGGTGCTTGGTTGGTTTCTAGATTCGATCCTCGGATGCTGTGTTGAAGTCGAAAAGGGTGAATCTGTCAAAGGACGGCCATGATGAATCCCCCATCATCGACACGAAACACGACAAAGGATGTGTAAAGCAGATTGGATGGTACAGTAACATGCAAGACTGACTCAGAGTAGACCGACATGATGGAAGGTGTATTGACTGCAGATCATGAATGGTGATAATATTCTTGAACATGGGCATGACATGCCTTAGCAGTATTGACTTGACAAGTTGTGGTACCAATTCCTAATGCAACTAATGGTGGAAGCGTTCTTTGAATGACTCAAAGGAGTAACAAGACTCAGGAAATGGGTGAAACTCGAGGGCAAACAGATGATCCAAGTGCAGTATGCAAATGAAAATGAGTGCCATGTTCAAGAAATGACTAGGTACTGCCATCGATTAAGGGTGTAACATAAAAGATTTCCTTTTTCCCCATCATGAATGATGAGTGCCTCATGTGTTTTTTACGAGCTTGATGAGGGTAACCAGATGCTCGGTATAGCTCATCTCATAGATGAGTCCAATCCAAATATTTTTCGAACCTGGGATAGGAGGGGTTCGTCCCATGGTGGGCCCTTCAATGTAAAAGTTTAACGAGTCCATAGAAGGTAAACTTGGTTGTCATTTCATATTTAGAGAGTTTGAAAAAAACTAAAGAAGACTCCAACAGTCCTTTTTTCGTAAAGTTAGCCTCATCGCCCGAAAAAGGGTAAAACAACGCAGAAGAGGAATCTTCCAGTCATGATTGGCTCGAGTATTCCTTTTTCGTAAATCGTGCCACCTGATTCAAAAAAGCGGTAAACTATCACCAGGGAGACGACCATTCAAATTCTTTAACAAGCGTGAATGCGACAAGTTTTCTTGGCGATATTTTCCCATTTTAGGAGTCTGAAAAGAGCTTAAAAAGGACTCCATGAACAACTTTGTCATGGTTGATAACCGAGTACGACAAAGGAAAAAGTAAACTTGGCACGGTTCCTTTTTCTTAAATAGTCTAGCGTGGCCAGATAAAGTGATAAACCTATACTCATTAGACACACCTTTTTACTCCAATTTTTAACGAGCACGATAATGGTATCAAAAGCACTCGCAATATTTTTCATATTTGAACCAGAGCACGAAAAAGTAAAAACTAAGCTCAAACCACTTTTCATGTTTTAACCAGAGCACGAAAAAAGTGAAAAGTAAGCACAAATACCATCTTACTGTTTTTAACGAACTCGAAGACAGGTGAAAAGAATGCTCAAGATGTCTGCTTCATTTTTTAACGAGCTTGTAATAGAAAATGAACTATGCTCAGGATAATGCCCATTGGCAGGTTTCTTCCCAACATGATGGCTAGAGGTTGGAAAGTTTGCCCCCAGCGCAAGAGACTGACGGCTTACTACTAGTATGATTCTAGAGGTACTGTTTCATTTTTTAGCGAGCTTGATACAAGAAAAGCTCGGGATTATTTTCATGGTTTAATGAGCTCGAAAACCAAAACAGAAAATTATGCTCGAAAAATGTTCCCATTGGTGGACTCTTCCCATCATGATATCCAAAGGTTGGTACATGCCCCCAGCATGATTGCTAGAAGTAAGTGACTTAGCCCCAACATGATGTGGATGGGCGATTGAGTTGACTTCGACGTAACTTCCAGAGGTTGAAGACATGCCCCCTAAGGTTCATTTCATTTTCCTAAGATACCCCTAGGTGGATGAAAAAAAGGTTCAGGTACTAAGTCAACGAGAAGACTCGACTCAAAGGGAAAGGAGTTGTTTCATTTATTAATGAGCTTGACACAAGATTAGAACTATGCTCGTGAGAATCTATTTCATTTTTTAACAAGCTTGACATAGAACGGGAACTATGCTCGGGGGAACCTATTTAATTTTTTAATGAGCTTGACATAGAATGGGAACTATGCTCATGAAATGGTTTCATTTTTATGCAAGCTTGAAATCAAAGAGAAACTTTGCTTGAAGGAATGGTTTTTATTTTTCTGCAAGCTTAAAACCAAAAGTAAACTTTGCTTGGAAAATAACCAACATGACGACTGGAGGTTGGTAGAGTGCCCCCAAGCATAATAAGCTAGGGGAACTACTCCAGCATGATTCCCAGAGGCTGGAGACATACACCCCATCACGAGGGGGAAGAAACCACTGAAACATGTGGAATATTTAGGGAAGTTTGATGACTAGGAGTCATGTGATGAGTGGGTGTCACGTAGGAAAGTTGATCAATGGTCACAGTCCTCCCATCATAGGGAAAATACATCACTCTGAATAGTGTGGACACTGTGGCTCTCATAGCATAGACATAATCACGTCCAAGAAGCAGATTGAAATCTAAAGGACCTTGGACAACCACGACATCAATATAAACAGTTTTACCTCCCAAAGTGATAGGTAACCGAGGAAGGATCCCTAAAGGTCCAGTAGGCCTTCGGTTAAAAGCCAATATCTGGTCAGTTACTAGCACAAGCTGAGGGGAACCTATAGCTTGCCAAGAAGTTGAGGATAAAATACTAACAGAAGCTCCCTCATCAACTATCGTATGAAAATTTTCTGTATCGGAAATTCCTACAGATATTTGAAAAGGGATACTCGAAGGAAGACGAGATTTTGTTAACCCATTACAATAAAATGAAATGACATCAGTACTTGGAGGGGGTCCCACAGAAATGGACTCTTGCCTACCATGATCGGAACTGACTAGAAAAACATCAGTGGTTATCAATCCAATCTCATCGGGGAGAGTGGGATGAGATAAAGACTATGTCAAGGTCATAGTTGTAGTTTGAACGATCTCTGATAAAATAACGGGATCGAGTGGAGATGACAGTGACTCGATCACTTCACTCTCGGAAGGAAGAGTGGGATCAATCACAGATGAAATTGAATTGATCACTTGGTCAACTAGCGAGGGGTCCAGGGACAACTTACTATCACTTGTTGGAAGCACCTGTTGAGGACTAGTAATATCTTCCAACCATCGTGAAGCTTCATCCATGCTTGGACAAAGGAAAGTATGGTGCATACCCTTGCATATCAAACAAGGATACAAGAATTTACCCTTCCGAACCTTCACCAATGGGTCACTGGTTGAGAGAGTGTCATCAACATGATGGTCAGAGGTTGACGATACAAGCGGTTTGGGGTTTTTAGACCACACTTCTGACACACGGGGAAGACCGGGACAATCCTTGAGAAGGTGATCACTCTTGCAAAGTTTGCAAGGGAACTTGGGTTTACGAGGTGTGCACATAGAGTGAGTGTCATCCTAGGAAGATGGTGGACGCTTGGTCTCTTTCTTATCCTTCTTCCTCTTAACCTTCCTTTTCTTCTTATTCTTATCCACTTGATTACTAACACTACTGCTTTGATCAAGAGAGGAAGAAGAAATGGAATCTTATCCTTCCTCTTAACCTTCCTTTTCTTCTTCTTCTTATCCTTCTTCCTCTTAACCTTCCTTTTCTTCTTCTTCTTATCCACTTGATTACTAACACTACTGCTTTGATCAAGAGAGGAAGAAGAAATGGAATAAGATGTATCAGAGGAAAAAGGGGAAGGATCATTTTGGGATGGAATCTCTCGTGGTGGAGAGTTAACATTTGATACAGTGGGTACAACCGGAATCACCGGGTTGAATAACCATACCGATATTCCTATGGTTAATCCAGGAAGGTTTAAAGTGGCAATAAAGGGAGGACCAATATCTCCAACTGGAGGAAAGGAAAAAGGTACCCCTTGAAAAGGGGCTTGATTGGTGGTCCCATAAGAGGTTTCCATATCTCAACTCACTAAGTCCTTCTAATTACCATGCACAAGAAACGCTACTCAAAACTAAAAGCAACAGGCAAACTTGTGAAAGGAGTGGATAAACAGTTAGGAACCTCACAGGATTGTCAAAACATCACAAATCGCTATATACCGCAGGGTCCAACAGTAAAACGTGACAAGGAGGATTGGGACCGTACCCTTGCCTGAATACTTGACTACCTGGATAGTACATGCGTAGTAATCTCCCGGAGTGTTGTTCTCGGTGTATTGCAATGTTAAGATGGCCAAATGGATAACTCAGATGGTTTCAGGATTCCTAATGGTGTCTCCCAATATACTCAAGGTACGTGGGAGTTCAATCCGTAGTGATGCTATCTTATGCACAACTGTTCGGCAAGAGACCTTCCGATATACTACCGAGTACGTGAAACACCTTTCGATATACTCCAATTACACATAGTACTTGGTGGGTACGTGAAAGAGCTTCGATATACCGATAAGTATGTGGAAGACTACAATACCCCCGGGATACAGTGTTGGAAAATAACGACAGCTTCCATGCTTAACGACGCCGGAACACATCTCTAACTTAACACACAAGTTGCTAAATGTTTTTAACCTAAGCTAGCGTTTATTTTATCTTATGCGGTTAAGTGGATGCATGACGTGAAGACTTGAAATTTAAACAAGATGCAAATCTGATCTATATGAAAATGCAAGTCTTCCTTTCAATGAAGTCCTACTTAACAAGGAGAGAGAGGTATGTTTTCTTCCCAAATGCACAACCCAATGCAAATGCAATTTTAGTTCTTTCAAAATTATGGAAATAAGTAAAAGATGCACCAAAAACTAACCCAAATCAATAAAAGAGATCCTTTTATGAATACCACATACAATAATTCCAAACCATTTCCTATCTTTTTACACTTGAAAAAGACACTTCTAAGCTATGGAAATAAATATTCCACAAACGTTTCCAATCAAATGCAAGACAAAGATAAGCACTTAACAATATTATCTAACTCAAATGCACACAAATCTAAAACTAGCCTTTTTTCCTCTTATGATGGTAAGACCAAGAATATCAAATGATCCAAATAAAGTAAGAATAAATATTTACATTTTCCAAATTTGTGAATATAGCAAAAGAAGGACGAAATCAAGCTTCTCTTTGAACTAAAGTGGAGACAAGGAAATAATATTTTCCAAAAGTGATTGAATAGCTCAGCATGCAAGGGAAACAATATGCATAACCCAAGAAAAAGAGGCTAAAAAAAGACATGGATATCCCACACTTTTCAAGACTTTTCAAAACAAGCCAATCACACCAAACCAAAAATGATCTCAAAACCTTGAGATGGGTCAAAACGACTATAGGATGCACAATTCATGCGCCCCCCCCCCGGCCATGAGGGGGAATTTTAAAAAAAAAATAGAACCCATTTCGCTTAAAAATGCAAGCAAAACACTAGTTTTGACTCAAAGGGCCAAACATGAATCCAAATCTCAAAAGACCCAAAAATCAACTGGATGCAAGCAAAACCAAAAGATGTATGCAAACGAGGTCTGGAAACCAATCCAATGTAATGACTAGATCAGTAAGGAGAGGAGGGAATGCAAGGGTGAGTGGATGCAGGCGGGGGAGACCAAAGTGTCCACCACTACCAAATCTCAAACTTGTCCAAGATGGGACCCAAAACCAATCCAAAAAGAACCAAACACTACTAACACACAAATCAAAATGGGGTCTCTGACTGGATCTTACAGTACAGAGGGAGTTTGCACACAAACCAAAACTCAAATTAGAAATGGAGAAGGGGTGTCTGTATGGAAAAATTGGTAGATCGGTGCACTCTGTGCTTGTACACAGTCTGACGTCGCAGTTTACCAATGTGGGAAGTGAGATGATGTCACAAAAGACGAATGAAAGGGTTGCGACGATAGACTAACAGGAAAAGAACAAAGATAAAAAATAACACAGTGTCGCTCTGAGTCCACTGACCAGGTGAGACAAGCGAGATATAGGTTAAAAAATGGACCAATTCTCCAAACAATGAGAAATGAAATGGTTTGAAACTAAGAAGTGCAAACTCAGAGGAAGGTAATCAAACTCTTCAAAGTGAAGATCTGATGGTGAAACCAGCTTAGGAGGCAAATGACAAATGAAAAAGGCTTGGAAAGAAATCAACTGAAAACAACATTCAAATTGACACTACAAAGCAATGTTCTTCCCCAGTATGGTCGCTAGATTTGTTTGACGGACAATCCACTCGAGCAGACAAGAGCCATATCTCATAGCTCAATGTGAGTTTAGAACAAATAGTACATACTATAAACTACTTTCCTGGATCTAATTAAGGATCGATTCACTAGATGTCTTACGTTGAACTTGTAGTCCTTTCTCCTGGATGTTGCTCCACGCCTTACGGTCGTCATATCTCAGCTACAAGATCTGTCAAGATACAAAAAACAATGCAAACAAGTAAAGAGCATCTATACAATAATAGATCTAAGTAAACAATTAAGCAGGTAAACTACGCAATACTATCAACACAACAATATTGGTGGAAAGCATTTATATCACTGTAAGTGTGAGTCCATCCAAGCCAAATGCCATATCCTCCCAAGGAAGTGTGAGTCTCTCAATGGATGAGTAGATATCTCTCAATGATGATTTCACCAGCATGTAGACACTATAGACTTCCTCCCTTTGGAGAAGGGTATAGCTTCACTTATATAGGACTAAGTGGATAGGGTATGGATAGGATAGGTTGAGATATGGTAGGAGAGAGATAGGGGATCCTCCAAAGAGGTTAGGAACCAAGTGCCAACTCTCCCAAGAGGTCAGGGAAAAGGATCCAAGTCAGTAGGCTTTGAGAATGGGCTAGAAGAAGTTATTTTTGCCTATTAACTGACATCGTCGCACCCTGCAAGAGAGCAAGATGTGACGTCGCATGTTGCATGAGTACAGCCTACGATGACCTCTCAAAACCTACATGAATGCAATGGCATCTCTTCCAAGTTAATGGCTTATCCAATGAAACTTTAGGGATGTATACACTGAGTCTCTTAATGGTAATATTTTAGGTGTAACATCATGCTAAGCCAACCTACAGTGGGTTTATCAGGCATACCAATAATAGGGTCATGCCAAGCCAGACTGCAGTTGGGTTTATCAAGCATACGAGACTAGCTGATCATGCTAAGCCAACCGACAGTGGGTTTATCAGGCGAACAGGGTTAGCAAGGGAGGCATTGCTAAGCTAATGAGATTAACCACAGAGCTGCAGGCATCTCAACACTCAGTCGACCTGGCACCCACATTACCTACCACATACAACACAAGGAAGACCCTCTTCTCTGTTGCACAGTCCCTTAAGGCCTCTTCCCTTCCAGTGCTATTCCAGGATGGGCATAGAAAGGTCCAGTCGCTAGTTCTATGGGATTTTAGCCTTTACTAGGTTTATCAAGCAACCCAACCTTCTTCCACAGTTCAACAAGTAGATTCGTTCTAGACTTGCGGACAGGGCTCTGTTCCGCAATCTACTCCGGGCGATCCAATTCCCAGGTTCTCACGGATTTCTCTACAATGTTAAGGCTTGAAGCTATAACATCCACTAGTGGGGCCTTGGCCTTGAGCTCCACACTAGGGAAAATACACACACTGCATATATATACAGTCTTTACATTGAAGCCAAATAACATCAACGGAAAAATGGGGTATTACAATAGGGAAATAAATCTTGGAAACCTCAATAACTAAGGTGAAATTTCAAAATCGGAACAAAGGTCAAAATTACGAAATTCCAACCATCTACATATAGAAAAAGTGTAGATACAATTAGTTCTAGGTTTTTTTCCATATTCTTGTAGTGGTAGAACATAATGCCTTGTCTCCTAGGAGGAAATTTTTTTATCTTCATTTCTTCATCCTTAAAGTTAGCATCAACACAAAAGATAAATGAAAGGTCACTTCTCCCATTAGCCCACACTCTTTTGACAATATATTTTTGTACGAAATCTCTAATAATGTTTTATATGGATTCTAAGGTAAACAATGATCAACATGTATGCAATTCTTACACTATAAAAATAGAGCAATTTGAAAAAAACAACAATATAACTTTATGATTTGTAAATTTTTCCATAAGTTCATTAAGTTTCATTTTTTATTTACCAAATTAAAAAATATGAATCAATATGAATAATCAATAAAATACCAAATATAAATTATAAATTGAATCACAATATAAAAACACAAATAATTTATTGAAATATAAAAGTTAGATCATAAAGCATTACATATAAAGTATACAAGATTATATTATAGGATATTAAACATAAAATTCAAATATTGGTAAAATAAATTCTACATTAACAAGAAGTTGCAATCTTTTCAATGAATGGAAATACGAAGTTATAACAATCCACTATGACATTATCATATCAACTCAAGGGAAGGTACATGTATATGTCTATGTCTAGCATATTAATATCTTGATAAAGCATTCACTTTTTTTTATCATAAATACAATGTCCAATATCACCTGCCTATATTCGAATTTCAATTTCATCGTTCACTGTTCACTGTTCACAGATTTAGATCTTATCTAATCATTTAGTATTGTAGTATTTCCCAAGGTAAGAGAAGAAATTAATTGCGTTGTGCTTCATAAGAGTAAACGGAAATACCACCCTTCACTATTTATTTTAATTATAAGTAAAAACAATTACTTTAACAATTACATTAAATATTTGAATTCCTAATTTGAAATATAACTATATTCAACTACTTGAATTCTTACCTGCAAAAATTACCTTATTTATCTGGCACTGCTCCTCTAATTGTTTGTTATAAAAGAAAAAAAAAACAAGAGCCACGTGATGGCATAGTCCCTGCTGTAGAGCAAAGAAAGTAAAGGAGCATGGCCCAGAATGCAATTTTGTAGAATGCAAATGAGTAGTAGAAGAAAGAAAATGTGCAATGTTTTTTTTCATGCCATCTGGAAATGTTTTTTTTCCATAATCTACTTGTTTAGCAAGGTATTTGCGATCTATACATGGATGTCCATGGACTAAAAACTTGGCAAAAGAGGAAAAAATGCAAATGACTCCACCTACATCTTCATCGCTATGAGCAGAAGCCCCTCTTAGCATGCATATGTGAGAATCTTGATCTTTAGCATAAGAACTATTTCTGGATCTTCTTACTTTGATAGATGGCATGGTGTAAATGTGAAGTTAAACCAGTGCACTTTGATAGATGGCTTGGTGTAAATGTGGAGTTAAACCAATACCTAGGCTAGATATGCAAAATTTTGTGCATTTAACTCATTAGAATTGTTGTCAAATTGTCCATAGAGAAAAAATTCTAATAGATAGGCTTTAATTTGTAAATAAGCATTAGTAGCCAATAATCTTATGCAAGTTAGCATTGGCAGCTATACCAACAGAACTCTATTGAATTTTGTGACATGTGAAAAACAAAAAACGACAATTTCATCATTCAAAACTTAAAAGAAACAAATCATTAACCGCACGTCTTTGGTTACAGTCATGGATTTGATATGAATATAGAATAGAACCATCAACTGGGTTTATAGGATCTACAACGGCATTTGAAAAAATCGATGATGCAGGGACTTTATCTACACCATATTCACAATGTCTAGCTGTACCAATATGTGTTCTAATATTTAAGATGTCATAGAACCAATTAAATTTATCAATATATAATCATGACGATACAGAGAATAAGAATTCCATCAAAGGTTTAATTGAACTAAAATATGCAACAACCAGCTCATTTTAAATCAAAGGTTTAATAAAAATTATCATGACCATAAACAATGAATAAGAATTGCATCAAATTGCCATTAACAAAATAAATTAGAAACTTCTTATGGTCAATTTATATAGGAAGTGTCAATATAAACATTTACAAAGAAACTATCATTGTATGAAAACAAACTTTATCAACCCAAAAAACACATTCACCATGTCTAATTTCGTCCATCTATATTCTATTATACAAGTTGTCATAAAACTAAATGCCTTTATCAAAGCTAAATCTTTTAGATGTAATTTGAAAAGTATGATGGCGATGCACTTAGCCTTTCACTCATTTACACCTACTTAAACTAAACAAAGAGTTTAGATATATATAGCTTAAGACAAGTTCAACAATAAAAATGACTTGCTCCACTTTCTTTTAGAGTTGGCAAAGGCCATATAGTTGTTGTCGATACATGAGTGCTGCGAGAAGATGATGTAGCAGCAGCTATGCAACTAACACGAATATTGCTAGGCAGGTACCACTTTCTGATGTTTGTTGCCCGATTTAAAAATGAGTGTGTAAATGCAGTCAGATGGGCATTATATGGAGATGGAACTGTGCATATAACAAAGTAAACATATATAAAAAAATAGACTTGCAATATATGAAGCAACTATATATGTTGATGATTTTGCATTGCAAATTTACCTATAGAGATTGAGTGTGACACCTTGCAAGTCTGCCATAAAACAATTGATAAAAGTCAACAGGAAGTCAATCAAATATACAAGAATTTGCTTTTTCCTACAACTGTTTCAATCTTAAAGACAAAAACCTGTTACTAGTTTTTAACTAGATAAGCTAAGAAAATAAGCAATATTTAAATATCCTTTATGAAAGAATGAAATTAAATTCCAAACTGAAGAGCAATAATTGGTAAAGAATTAATTTTCAAACATTAATTAAGATTCACCTAAAACTAGGCAGAAGTACACAGCGATATATATTTTGTTTCAAGAACTTTCAATCTATGTCCCATTGCAAAAACATGTGAATAGTACACTGAAACTATAATTTTTATCTACCTTTAACTTAAATAAATTGAAAACTGGTGACAACTTATCCTATCTACAAAATGCATCAATACAAAGGATAAAGTAGATATCTACATGCAAAGGAGATGGTTAGAGATTGCAATCCATCAACTGTGAATTTGTTTTCATCCCAAAGAACATGCTAATGAGCAACTCTACTAATTATCTATAACATTATCAACAAGAATTAATTAATCTTTCAATCCAAGTGTTTTAGACAAGAGAAAAAGTTAATTACAAAAGATATGTACATGTCATGCAATCAAATGGTAGATATAATACCAATGGTGTTTAGATGTGAACATGACTGCAATAGCTTATCTATAAATACAAGGGTGCATACAATAAAATTACAATTAGTAAAGGACAATCTTGCATAGTACATGGAAATTTAGACACATGTATATAACAACAATTATGTCTTTACCTGGTGATGTGTTTACACTCTTGTCTGTAGCATATCGATTTTGGCCATTGTTTACAAGCACCGTGGTATGGTGATGCTTTTGAATAACCACAGAAGTCACCGGAGATTGGTAACTTATTCAAGAGATGTAGAATCTTGAAATCATCACCACAGAATTTGGATCCAATTATGTTGGGGCAATATAAACATACATCTACATAATTTGGTAGCGATCTAATATGTGTTCTAATATTTAAGATGTCATAGAACCAATTACATTTATCAATATATAATCATGATGATACCGAGAATAAGAATTCCATCAAAGGTTTAATTGTACTAAAATCTACAACAACCAGCTCATTTTAAATCAAAGGTTTAATAAAAATTATCATGACCATAAACAATGAATAAGAATTGCTTCAAATTGCCATCAAGAAAATAAATTAGAAACTTCTTATGGTCAATTGATATAGGAAGTGTCAATATAAACATTTACAAAGAAACTATCACTATATGAAAACCAGCTTTATCAACCCAAAACACACATTCACCATGTCTAATTTCGTCCATTTGTATTCTATTATTCAAGTTGTCGTAAAACTGATTTTGAATGGAGAGGATTTGAATTAGAACTAGTTACCTTTATTGAAGCTTAGAACTTAGCTAGAAATGAAAGCTATGGGGTTAGATACCAATTGAATTTGTCAAAGAAGCTTCAACTAAATTTGTAAAGAGTTTGATTAACTATGGTTAGGTCATTAGCCATATAATTAAATTGCAGATCACATTTTTAAACTCCACCAATAAGAATTTGATTTTTTGTAGAGATAATGGCAGAATACATTGATTAATCATATTAACAATGGCATATGTCTATTGTCTTTTTTTTTTGTGTGCATTATGAAACTTGTTCTGTTGTTAATTTTGACATTATTTAGGATTATCCAGTGTTTATATTTTGACATTTTGCATATATAATCAAATTTGACATGCACAATCATAAACTGATTTTTCCATTTAAATGGTAAAAATGCAATAGCAAATGCTACAGGGTAAGAATATATGGGTGTTTCAGCTAAATATATCAATACTTCAGTTCATTTACAAAAACTGCTGCAAAAACACTAAACAAATAAAGGAAACAAACACTGATTGAAACAAGTGAAACAATGAAATTTTGTTAAAATGCATGAAATGAAAAAATAACGAAATAACTTGCCAAAATCAGCTGAAGTCGCCGAGAAGGAACGCCCACCAGGCTTTAAATATACAAGTACGCAGTCGTTCAAGGATTGAAAACGACTCTTAATATACATTCCCATCGAAGTGCTATCCTCCGGATAGAGGAATGCTGCTGGTTGCCACAAAATGAAGGAAATCTGCTGCTTGTCGTTAAGTAGAGGACCGCTTGCTGGACATGGCCATCCAACATACAGAATTTATTTACTGTGAGAGGCAGACGGGGTAAAATTAAGGCAACCTGGAGCTATATAGGAGGAATACAGTAAACAACAATTATGGAGAATAAACTACCTCTGAAACCAAAACAGCATATGGCAAAGCTTTGACGATACCTCCTTAGAGAATGCACAAGTGTTACATGGTATTAATGCATATAGTTTCGTGGCGCAATATTCTGACAAGGTACTTGAGTTGAGTAATGACAGCAGATCATTTGACAACTTTTACATATAAGGTTAAGTTAAAAGGTAAGTATTTTTTGTTTTTTTCTTAATTTTTTTAATACTCAGCAATGAGAAAAATGGTCACTTCAAGACCTCTAATCTAATAAAAACTCAACAAAAATTTTCAAAAAATAAATTATAAATATAAATTTAAACTTGACTTTGATCTAACTTTAGAAAAAAAGAAATATCTACCTTAACTAATACACAAACATGGAACATATAGTCTCTGCCTACGGCACAAATTAAAAAACTCAAACATATTTCTGAGCTTCGATAACAAATCTTCCTTTTTAAAGAAAAAGATAAGTGAGCTTCATCCAACAAAAACATATTTTTTAAACTTGCTTATTTGGTGAGGTACCTAACTTATGAATATTTGTGTGTCTAATTCTAACATAATTATGAGTGACAAATTTATTAGAATTTAACTACACGTTATATTTTAAAAATTCAATCTATAGTTACATTTCCTGGACTTCAATATAAAGTTTCACATCCCTGCAGAAGAACGGTATATAATAGAATTTATTTCAATAACTTAATATTTAAAGGTTAGAAGGCCACACATTTGTTTATGCTGAGGTCTTAAATTTGTTCATGCTGAGGTCTTAAATGATAGATATTGTACAAACCTTATTGTTGTTAGGTGTAAGATGAGAGTACCGTTATATGTTGAAATTTGAATTTGCATATCTAATTCCCTGTTTTTTTTTCTTAGTCATAGTAATATTATATTGACATTTGAATTCACATAACCAATTCCTTATTTTTATTTCAAATCTCTTTTTATAAATATTTTATATGTACTAAGATATATTAGTCTTACTATAGTAATTTGTAATGAAAAAATTTAGACTATCATTCATATATATAATATATTTTATACAGTGAATCTTGTGAGCATTTTAGCACAAGATTGTTTCTGTTTTCCATATGTAACTTCTAATTGTATTTAGGTGCTCTACAATCTAGTGTAGTGTGGGGTAAATGTGATCTAGTGATAAAATCTACAAAAGATATTGATCCATCTTAAACCTGAATTGATTCATTTTTAATTTTTTAATATGAAAGTTAATTAAATGATAAAAGAAATTACACCTTAAGAAATATGATCCCTCTAGGTGCTTAATAGATCCGAGTTTAAGAAAGATCTAATTTGGTGATAATAAAAAGATTAAAAGAACTAAATATAGAAAAGAATAAGAAACATAGGAATGACATCTAACATTTGATAATTTATTATTATATGCTATAAATATTTACAAACACTTGCATTGTAAAACATAATAAAAAATATAGTTTTTATGTTAACCATTGGAAGAAAGTCTAGTCTCTGTTGTACATTAGGCCAAAAAAAGTGTGGTACATTTTACAGCCCTAACAGTCTCATAACCATTGCCTTGTCCCTTCCTCGTATAATATAAGCAACCTGGTCAACAAGAATAGTCAGAAGCAAGTTTGATAAAACACCTGGTCAGCAAGAACAGTCAGAAGCAAGTTTGAAAAAATACCCGGTCAACAAGAACAATGAGGAGCAAGTTAGAAAAAACTTGTTTACATGAACTAAACTTCCATGTTCCTTGATTGTCAAAAATACTTTGCAATTGATGCATTATGGAAAAATCACCTCTTTGAAAAGTAGAGCAAGTTATTTTACAAGTAAACAAAACTAAACCTAGACATTTCATGCAGAAACAACACAAGTTTTGAAATACAACATACTTAGACAGTAGAGCCGTGTACAGAGTCTGCTACTAGAAGATAGAACAAACCCATAACACCTATGTGCTTGACTTCATAGTTGTATTTGAATTGTAATTTCAGAGTCTCCTTGTTATAAATGTTTACACTTCTAGGATCAGGATAACATGTTCCCATTCCAACAACGTAACGAGTTTCATTACAAGGCTCCCTTCTTTGAACATAGAGCGATATTGATGAACAAATCTCTCGACCATCCTAATCACCACGACCTATGCTAAAACTTTAAATAAGAGTAATCATGGGCAAGAAAGCAACCATCATACTCCTATTTCATTCAAATATATTCTTAGTTTTGAGAAACCTTACCCCTAAATCCAAAAGTGCAACCAAAGATAAATATTTGGAAATTTTTATCACTTCTAAATGGAAGATGACCAATACAAATCAAGTGGTCATCAACCAAATCCAACAATGAACCAAGAGAGAAGCAACATAGGTACACAACATGGCTTGGCATTTATTCATTATCTAATAGTAATGATAGGTTACATGCATCCTAGTTATGATCAAACATTCACTAAAACTGTGTAGTATCCATCTAAGAGAACAATATAAGTGCACTATGTAGGAGATTCTATCCAAATACTAGCAACAACAACACTAATAATATTAATGTGTTTGAATATGCCGATAGGCGTAAATGAGACACATACTATAGGAAAAAACATTAATATGAAAAGTATGTGCCCTATTTACGCCTATCAGCGTATTTAGACACATTAATATCATTAATGTTGTTGTTGCTATTAACGGGCGTGCGCATACACATATCTACGAAATATTAATAAAATAATATTGTTTAATAATATTAATTAAATACATAATTTAATTGTTTGATTAATAACAATGTTTAATAATAATTAAACAATATTATTATTTTATAATAATTAATTAAACATAATAATTATAAAATAATTTAATTCATATTATAGTTATTTAGTTAATAATAATATTAGTTAATTAATGATTATGTAATTAAAAATATCAATAGATTAATATTATTTAATGATTTTAATGAAATCCATATTTTGATTGTTTGAATAGTAATATTGTTTAATTAAACAATATTATTAATTAAACATTACTATTATTTTATAATAAGTAATTAAACAAAATAATTATAAAATAATTTAGTGAATGATAATATTAATTAATTAATTAATATTGTTATTTAGTTAATATTAATATTAATTAATTAAATAATTATTTGTTATTTAAACAATTAATTATTATATTATAATTAATTAACATTATCAATTTATTAATATTGGAGATATGTGTAATATTCTGATATATTTTGGAGATATTTATTAACATTATGATATACTTGACATGTTAATAATGTTTTTTTATAATAATTTTTAATAAATTAAAATAATTTAATTATTTATAATATAATAATATATTACAAAAACTATTATTTAATTATATAATTTAATTATATTTTAGTAATTAAAATTAATATAATAATTACTTTTTTTTAACAGAAACATGGAATGACAATATATATATTTAAAAAAGCTGTGCACAGCTATACGGTACAAATGTTGAGTACAAGTTTTCTGAAAGAGCATAATCAACAGAGATTTCAAAGTCTGCCTTAAGCCTTGCAGGCTTTGATTCTAGTTTTCTTGAGGTTACCCAAAATTTTGCTGGGATATACCCAAACAAACTGATTGTTTAGATAAATACAAAAATACATAAGGCAAAATGTTACAAAAAGAAACCTATGCTAGAGCAAAACTAGCTGTAGTTCTTGAACTGGATAGAAGCTGCATCCACCATTTCTTGATTGATTTCCTGGTTGACAGTGGGAGTTTCATGGACCTGGCTGCCTTGCGTTTTCCCAGTGAGAACCGAGATATATTCCTGCATAGAGTCCACCTTCCCCATGAGCTCAAAAATATTTTTCTCCAAATCGTCGATTTGTGAATCCTGGCAGGAGAGCTGCGTGACCGTGTATCTCATTTCCGTGGCCAATTCATCGTTCTGTTTCATGCTAGTACAAACAATGTCATATGTGCTGCGGACATAAAGCTTAACATCTGCCATGGAGCGGCTCAGGGCAGGGATGGCTGCCATAACACTCTGCATGGTGTTGAGGCCAAAATGGGTAACAAACATAATTGAGGGATGGAGAGTGGAGAAGGGAGGCGCAGGGTCCAAATCACAGAGGGAGAGTCGACGCAGAGCAAAGCAAGTGGAATGGGGTGGGCAAGCCATGGTGAAAGATAGGAAAGGAGAAGGAGGGAGGGGAGTTAAGGCTGGCTCATGGGAGCTGACAGCTGGGGGAAAGGCCATGTGAAGAGCGTGTGGAAGCCTGGGGTGGCGTGTGGTGCAAGCAAGAGAGGGAATGGGGCCAAGAGGGGGCGAAGAGGGTGAACCAAGAGGCCCAAAAATACCATAGATTATTAGCTTTAAACGGAGTTCTAAGGTTACTCCAAGGTGACCAAACAAGGAGGAGAGAGTCACACTTAGCATAATTAGGGGATGTAATGGTAACCTATATCTCCATTGTGATAATGGATTTGCCCAATTCCCAGAGTGGCTCCCTTGTTTTCCTCAAGGTCCGCTAAATAGTTGTTTTCTCTTAAAATGTGAAGGAAAGAGACATCAGGAGGAAGGGAATAGGAGCTTATTCTTCTGAGATAACTGAAAGCTTTGGTGCCTTGAGTTGCTTTGCCTTTTCTCATGGTTTGTATGACATGCCCGGAGTCTCCATAGATTCTGAGTTTTCCAATGTTGAGGGAGGAGGCTAGTTCTACTGAGTATATAAGAGCTAGCCATTTTGCCTCATTATTCGTTTTTGTGCCAAGACCCCAAGAAAAAGCTATGACCTTGTTTCCTCCGGGATCAAGAATGATCCCACCCGCACCTATCGCTCCATAATATAATAATTACTTAATTAATTGTAATTCAATAATTAAAAAAATATAATAATTACTTAATTAATTGTAATTCAATAATTAATTAAATATCCCCGGATGCGGGTGCCACCACGACAATTGGGTGGCATGTGTTGGAGGTTCCTTGACATGGGATCCCACGACGTGGCACCATGCATTACATGCATTAACCCGCCTGGATGCCTTCCTTCTCTTGTCGTTAATGACACTTTCAAGAAGCTTCATCTGGACACCCCCTCACCCGCTGGTTGGACACGCTCACAATGCGACATAAACCTTGATGAACGTCAAGTTTCATATTGTGAATATGTCGCATGTAACCCTTGATGAATGCCACAATGCAACGTAACCATTGGTACACATCACAATGCAACATAAACCTTGATGAACATCAAATTTCACATTGTGAATATGTTGCATCTAACCCTTGATGAATGCCACAATGCAACATAACCCTTGATAAACATAACAATGTGACATAAACCTTGATGAACATCAAATTTCACATCTTGGGCATTGTCGCAATGTGACATAACCCTTAATGAACGCCACAATGCAACATAAATATTGTTTAAACATTATAATGTGACACAAACCTTAATGAACATCAAATTTCACATTGTGAATATGTCACAACTTGGGTTGTGTCGGCATATGTGTCCCATATTGGGCATTCTCGCAATATTTTAATTATAAGTAAAAACAATTACTTTAACATTTACATTAGTAGCCAATAATATTATGCAAGTTAGCATTGGCAGCTATACCAACACAACTCTATTGAATTTTGTGACATGTGAAAAACAAAAAATGACAATTTCATCATTCAAAACTTAAAAGAAACAAATCATTGACCGCACATCTTTGGTTACAGTCATGGATTTGATATGAATATGGAATAGAACCATCAACTGGGTTTATAGGATCTACAACTGCATTTGAAAAAATCGATGATGTAGGGACTTTATCTACACCATATTCACAATGTCTAGCTATACCAATATGTGTTATAATATTTAAGATGTCATAGAACCAATTACATTTATCAATATATAATCATGACGATACAGAGAATAAGAATTTCATCAAAGGTTTAACTGAACTGAAATATGCAACAACCAGCTCATTTTAAATCAAAGGTTTAATAAAAATTATCATGACCATAAACAATGAATAAGAATTGCATCAAATTGCCATTAACAAAATAAATTAGAAACTTCTTATGGTCAATTTATATGGGAAGTGTCAATATAAACATTTACAAAGAAACTATCACTATATGAAAACAAACTTTATCAACCCAAAAAACACATTCACCATGTCTAATTTCGTCCATCTGTATTCTATTATTCAAGTCGTCGTAAAATTGATTTTGAATAGAGAGGATTTGAATTAGAACTAGTTACCTTTATTGAAGCTTAGAACTTAGCTAGAAATGAAAGCTATGGAGTTAGATGCCAATTGAATTTGTCAAAGAAGCTTCAACTAAATTTGTAAAGAGCTTGATTAACTATGGTTAGGTCATTAGCCATATAATTAAATTACAAATCACATTATTAAACTCCACCAATAAGAATTTGATTTTTTGTAGAGATAATGGCAGAATACATTGATTAATAACATTAGCAATGGCATATGTCTATTGTCTTTTTTTTGTGCATTATGAAACTTGTTCTGTTGTTAATTTTGACATTATTTAGAATTATCCAGTATTTATATTTTGACATTTTGCATATATAATCAAATTTGACATGCACAACAATCATAAACTGGTTTTTCCATTTAAATGGTAAAAATGCAAAAGCAAATGCTACAGGGTAAGAATATATGGGTGTTTCAGCTAACTATATCAATACTTCAGTTCATTTACAAAAACTGCTGCAAAAACACTAAACAAATAAAGGAAACAGACACTAATCGAAACAAGTGAAACAATGAAATTTTGTTAAAATGCATGAAATGACGAAATAACGAAATAACTTGCCAAAATCAGCTGAAGTCGCCGAGAAGGAACGCCCACCAGGCTTTAAATATGCAAGTACGCAGTCGTTCAAGGATTGAAAACGACTCTTACTATACATTCCCGTCGAAGTGCTATCCTCCGGATAGAGGAATGCTGCTGGTTGCCACAAAATGAAGGAAATCTGCTGCTTGTCGTTAAGTAGAGGACCGCTTGCTAGACATGGCCATCCAACATAAAGAATTTATTTACTGTGAGAGGCAGACAGGGTCAAATTAAGGCAACCTGGAGCTATATAGGAGGAATACAGTAAACAACAATTTGTAGAATAACTTACCTCTGAAACCAAAACAACATATGGCAAAGCTCTGACGATACTTCCTTAGAGAATGCACAAGTGTTACATGGTATTAATGCATACCGTTTCGTGGCAATATGCCAATAGCTTATGTTACCTTCCTTAACTATGTTGTGTCATGTACGCAGTATTCTAACAAGGTACTTGAGTTGAGTAATGACAGCAGATCATTTGACAACTTTTACATATAAAATTAAGTTAAAAGGTAAGTATTTTTTGTTTTTTTTCTTAATTTTTTTAATACTCAGAAATGAGAAAAATGGTCACTTCAAGACCTCTAATCCAATAAAAACTCAACAAAAATTTTCAAAAAATAAATTATAAATACAAATTTAAACTTGACTTTGATCTAACTTTAGAAAAAAAGAAATATCTACTTTAACTAATACACAAACATGGAACATATAGTCTCTGCCTACAACAGGGACTAAAAAACTCAAACATATTTCTAAACTTCGATAACAAATCTTCCTTTTAAAGGAAAAAGATAAGTAAGCTTCATGCAACAAGAACATATTTTTTAAACTTGCTTATTTGGTGAGGTATATTTGGTTAGGTACCTAACTTATGAATATTTGTGTGTCTAATTCTAACATAATTATGAGTGACAAATTTATTAAAATTTAACTACACGTTATATTTTAAAAATTCAATCTATAGTTACATTTCCTGGACTTCAATATAAAGTTTCACATCCCTGCAGAAGAACGGTATATAATAGAATTTATTTCAATAACTTAATATTTAAAGGTTAGAAGGCCACACATTTGTTTATGCTGAGGTCTTAAATGATAGATATTGTACAAACCTTATTGTTGTTAGGTGTAAGATGAGAGTACCGTTATATGTTGAAATTTGAATTTGCATATCTAATTCCCTGTTGTTTTTTTCTTAGTCATAGTAATGTTATATTGAGATTTGAATTCACATAACCAATTCCTTTTTTTATTTAAAATCTCTTTTTATAAATATTTTATATGTACTAAGATATATTAGTCTTACTATAGTAATTTGTAATGAAAAAATTTAGACTATCATTCATATATATAATTTATTTTATACAGTGAATCTTTTCAGCACAAGATTGTTTGTGTTTTCTATATGTAACTTCTAATTGCATTTAGGTGCTCTACAATCTAGTGTGGGGTAGATGTGATGTAGTGATAAAATTTACAAAAGATATAGATCCATCTTAAACCTGAATTTATTCATTTTTAATTTTTTAATATGAAAGTTAATTAAATGATAAAAGAAATTACACCTTAAGAAATATGATCCCTCTAGGTGCTTAATAGATCCGAGTTTAAGAAGGATCTAATTTGATGATAATAAAAATATTAAAAGAACTAAATATGGAAAATAATAAGAAACATAGGAATGACATCTAACATTTGATCATTTATTATTATATGCTATAAATATTTACAAACACTTGCATTGTAAAACATAATAAAAAATCTAGTTTTTATGTTAACCATTGGAAGAAAGTCTAGTCTCTATTGTACATTAGGCCAAAAAGAGTGTGGTAAATTTTACAGCCCTAACAGTCTCATAACCATTGCCTTGTCCCTTCCTCGTATAATATAAAAAACCTGGTCAACAAGAATAGTCAGGAGCAAGTTTGATAAAACACGGTCAGTAAGAACAGTCAGAAGCAAGTTTGAAAAAATACCCCGGTCAACAAGAACAGTGAGGAGCAGTTAGAAAAAAATTGTTTACATGAACTAAACTTCCATGTTCCTTCATTGTCAAAAATACTTTGCAATTGATGCATTATGGAAAAATCACCTCTTTGAAAAGTAGAGCAAGTTATTTTACAAGTAAACAAAACTAAACCTAGACATTTCATGTAGAAACAACACAAGTTTTGAAATACAACATACTTAGAGAGTAGAGCCATGTACAGAGTCTGCTACTAGAAGATAGAACAAACCCATAACACCTATGTGCTTGACTTCATAGTTGTATTTGAATTGTAATTTCAGAGTCTCCTTGTTATAAATGTTTACACTTCTAGGATCAGGATAACATGTTCCCATTCCAACAACGTAACGAGTTTCATTACAAGGCTCCCTTCTTTGAACATAGAGCGGTATTGATGAACAAATCTCTCGACCATCCTAATCACCACGACCTATGCTAAAACTTTAAATAAGAGTAATCATGGGCAAGAAAGCAACCATCATACTCCTTTTTCATTCAAATATATTCTCAATTTTGAGAAACCTTACCCCTAAATCCAAAAGTGCAACCAAAGATAAATATTTGGAAATTTTTATCACTTCTAAATGGAAGATGACCAATACAAATCAAGTGGTCATCGACCAAATCCAACAATGAACCAAGAGAGAAGCAACATAGGTACACAACATGGCTTGGCATTTATTCATTATCTAATAGCAATGATAGGTTACATACATCCTAGTTATGATCAAACATTCACTAAAATTGTGTAGTATCCATCTAAGAGAACAATATAAGTGCACTATGTAGGAGATTCTATACAAAACAAATGATCCAAATAGTAGCAACAACAACATTAATAATATTAATGTCTCTGAATATGCCGATAGGCGTAAATGAGACACATACTATAGGAAAAAACATTAATATGAAAAGTATGTGCCCTATTTATGCCTATCAACATATTCAGACACATTAATATCATTAATGTTGTTGTTGCTAGTAACGGGTGTGCACATACACATATCTACGAAATATTAATAAAATAATATTGTCTAGTAATATTAATGAAATACATAATTTAATTGTTTGATTAATAACATTGTTTAATTAAACAATATTATTATTTTATAATAATTAATTAAACATAATAATTATAAAATAATTTAATTCATATTATAGTTATTTAGTTAATAATAATATTAGTTAATTAATGATTATGTAATTAAAAATATCAATAGATTAATATTATTTAATGATTTTAATGAAATCCATATTTTAATTGTTTGATTAATAATATTGTTTAATTAAACAATATTATTAATTAAACACTACTATTATTTTATAATAAGTAATTAAACAAAATAATTATAAAATAATTTAGAGAATGATAATATTAATTAATTAATTAATATTGTTATTTAGTTAATATTAATATTAATTAATTAATTAATATTGTTATTTAGTTAATATTAATATTAATTAATTAAATAATAATAATATATTAAATAATTATTTGTTATTTAAACAATTAATTATTATATTATAATTAATTAACATTATCAATTTATTAATATTAGAGATATGTGTAATATTCTGATATATTTTGGAGATATTTATTAACATTATGATATATTTGACATGTTAATAATGTTTTTTTATAATAATTTTTAATAAAATAAAATAATTTAATTATTTATAATATAATAATATATTACAAAAACTATTATTTAATTATATTTTAGTAAATAAAATTAATATAATAATTACCTTTTTTTAACAGAAACAGGGAATGACAGTATATATATTTAAAAAAGCTGTGCACAACCATATAATACAAATGCTGAGTAAAAGTTTTCTGAAAGAGCATAATCAATAGAGATTTCAAAGTCTGCCTTAAGACTTGCAGGCTCTGATTCTAGTTTTCTTGAGGTTACCCAAATTTTGCTGGGATATACCCTAACAAACTGATTATTTAGATAAATACAGAAATACATAAGGCAAAATGTTACAAAAAGAAACCTGTGTTAGAGCAAAACTAGCTGTAGTTCTTGAACTGGATAGAAGCTACATCCACCATTTCTTGATTGATTTCCTGGTTGACAGTGGCAGTTTCATGGACCTGGATGCCTTGCGTTTTCCCAGTCAGAACCGATATATCTTCCTGCATAGCGTCCACCTTCCCCATGAGCTCAAAAATATTTTTCTCCAAATCGTCGATTCGTGAATCCTAGCAGGAGAGCTGCGTGATTGTGTATCTCATTTCCGCGGCCAATTCATTGTTCTGGTTCATGCTGGTACAAACAACGTCATATGTGCTGCGGACAGAAAGCTTAACATCTACCATGGAGCGGCTCAGGGCAGCGATGGTTGCCATAACACTCTGCATGGCGTTGAGGCCAAAACGGGTAACAGACGGAGTTGAGCGATGGAGAGTGGAGAAGGGAGGCGCAGGGTCCAATTCACAGAAAGAGAGTCGACGCAGAGCGGAGTAGGTGGAATGGGGTGGGCGAGCCATGGCGAAAGATAGGAAAGGAGAAGAAGGGAGGGGAGTTAAGGCTGGCTCATGGGAGCTGACATCCGGGGTTAGGGCCATGTGAAGAGTGCGTGGAATCCTGGGGTGGCGTCTGGCGCAAGGAAGAGAGGGCATGGGTCCAAGAGGGGGCGAAGAGGGTGAACCAAGAGGCCCAAAAAGACCATAGATTCTTAGCTTTAAACGAAGTTCTAAGTTTACTCCAAGGTGACCAAATAAGGAGGAGAGAGTCACACTTAGCATAATTAGGGGATATAATGGTAACCTATATCTCCATTGTGATAATGGATTTGCCCAATTTCCAGAGTGGCTCCCTTGTTTGCCTCAAGGTCCGCTAAATAGTTGTTTTCTCTTAAAATGTGAAGGAAAGAGACATCAGGAGGAAGGGAATAAGAGCTTATTCTTCTGAGATAACTGAAAGCTTTGGTGCCTTGAGTTGCTTTGCCTTTTCTCATGGTTTGTATGACATGCCTGGAGTCTCCATAGATTCTGAGTTTTCCAATGTTGAGGGAGGAGGCTAGTTCTACTGAGTATATAAGAGCTAGCCATTCTGCCTCATTGTTCGTTTTTGTGCCAAGACCCCAAGAAAAAGCTGTGACTTTGTTTCCTCTGGGATCGAGAATGATCGCACCTGCACCTATCGCCCCATAATATAATAATTACTTAATTAATTGTAATTCAATAATTAAAAAAATATAATAATTACTTAATTAATTGTAATTCAATAATTAATTAAATATCCCCGGATGCGGGTGCCACCACGACAATTGGGTGGCATGTGTTAGAGGTTCCTTGACATGGGATCCCATGACGTGGCACCATGCATTACATGCATTAACCCGCCTGGATGCCTTCCTTCTCTCGTCGTTAATGACACATTCAAGAAGCTTCATCTGGACACCCCCTCACCCGTTGGTTGGATGCGCTCACAATGCGACATAAACCTTGATGAACGTCAAATTTCATATTTTGAATATGTCGCATGTAACCCTTGATGAATGCCACAATGCAATGTAACCATTGATAAACATCACAATGCGACATAAACCTTGATGAACGTCAAATTTCACATTGTGAATATGTCGCATCTAACCCTTGATGAATGCCACAATGCAACATAACCCCTGATAAACATAACAATGTGACATAAACCTTGATGAACATCAAATTTCACATCTTGGGCATTGTCGCAATGTGACATAACCCTTAATGAATGCCACAATGCAACATAAATATTGTTTAAACATTATAATGTGACACAAACCTTAATGAACATCAAATTTCACATTGTGAACATGTCACAACTTGGGTTGTGTCGGCATATGTGTTACATATTGGGCATTCTCGCAATGTGAAATAACCCTTGATGAACGCCACAATGCAACTTAACCCTTGATAAACATCACAATGCAGCATAAACCTTGATGAACGTCAAATTTCACATTGTGAATATGTCGCATCTAACCCTTGATGAATGCCACAATGCAACATAACCCTTGATAAACATCACAATGCGAAATAAGCCTTGATGAATGTCAAATTTCACATCATGGGCATTGTCGCAATGCGACATAACCCTTGATGAATGCCACAATGCAACGTAATCCTTGATAAACATCACAATGTGACATAACCCTTGATGAACATCAAATTTCACATTGTGAATATGTCGCATCTAACCCTTAATGAATGCCACAATGCAATATAAGCCTTGATAAACATCACAATGCGACATAAACCTTGATGAACGTCAAATTTCACATCTTGGGCATTGTCACAATGTGACATAACTCTTGATGAACACCACAATGCAACGTAACCCTTGATAAACATCACAATGCGACATAACCCTTGATGAACATCAAATTTCACATTGTGAATATGTCGCATCTAACCCTTGATGAATGCCACATTGCAATATAAGCCTTGATAAACATCACAATGCGACATAAACCTTGATGAACGTCAAATTTCACATCTTGGGCATTGTCACAATGCGACATAACTCTTGATGAACGCCACAATGCAAACCTTAATGAACGTCAAATTTCACATTGTGAACATGTCACATCTTGGGTTGTGTCGGCATATGTGTCACATATTGGGCATTATCACAATGCGACATAACCCTTGATGAACGCCACAATGCAACGTAACCCTTGATAAACACCACAATGCGACATAAACCTTGATGAATGTCAAATTTCACATCTTAGGAATTGTCGCAATGCGACATAACCCTTAATGAATGCCACAATACAACATAAGCCTTGATAAGCATCACAATGCGACACAAACCTTAATGAACGTCAAATTTTATATTGTGAATATGTCGCATCTTGGGTTGTGTCGCCATATGTGTCACATATTGAGCATTGTCGCAATGCGACATAACCCTTGATGAACGCCACAATGCAATGTAACCCTTGATAAACATCACAATGTGACATAGACCTTGATGAACATCAAATTTCACATCTTGGGCATTATCACAATGCGACATAACCATTGATGAATGCCATAATGCAACATAAGCCTTAATAAGCATCACAATGCGACATAAACCTTAATGAACGCCAAATTTCACATTGCGTATATGTCGCATCTTAGGTTGTGTCAC
Source organism: Larix kaempferi (assembly GCA_027924585.1). Lineage (NCBI taxonomy): Eukaryota > Viridiplantae > Streptophyta > Pinopsida > Pinales > Pinaceae > Larix > Larix kaempferi. The sequence goes on from BSBM01000123.1 coordinate 897,100, forward strand.
TATATGTGTCACATATTGAGCATTGTTGCAATGCGACATAACCCTTGTTGAACGCCACAATGCAACGTAACCCTTGATAAACATCACAATGCGACATAAACCTTGATGAACGCCAAATTTCACATTGTGAATATGTCGCATCTAACCCTTGATGAACATATAACCCTTGTTTAATGTCGCAATGCGACATAACCCTTGTTGAACGCCGCAATGCAACATAACACTTGATATACATCACAATGTGAGATAGCACTTGACGAATTTCGAATGTCACATTATTAATATGTCGGATCATGGGCATTGTAGCAATGCGACATAACCCTTGATGAACGCCACAATGCAACGTAACCCTTGATAAACATCACAATGCGACATAAACCTTGATGAACGTCAAATTTCGCATTGTGAATATGTCACATCTAACCCTTGATGAATGCCACAATGCAACATAAGCCTTGATAAACATCACAATGCAACATAAACCTTGATGAACGTCAAATTTCACATCTTGGGCATTGTCGCAATGCGACATAACTCTTGATGAATGCCACAATGCAAACCTTAATGAACATCAAATTTCACATTGTGAATATGTTGGATCTTGGGTTGTGTCGGCATATGTTGCACATATTGGGCATTGTCGTAATGCGACATAACCCTTGATGAATGCCACAATACAACGTAACCCTTGATAAACACCACAATGTGACATAAACCTTGATGAACATCAAATTTCACATCTTGGGCATTGTCTCAATGCGACATAACCCTTAGGGGAGGCAGGTGCGGGGGGGATTATTTTTGATCCCGGAGGAAACAAAGTTGCTGCCTTTTCCTGGGGATTAGGCTCAAGAACTAATAATGAAACAGAATGGTTGGCGATGTATCATTCACTTGAGATAGCTTCCACCTTAAACATGGAAAAGCTACAGGTCTTGGGAGACTCCAGGCATGTAATCCAAGCTATGAGAAATGGCTCCCTTAAAAGATCTAAGAGCCAAAGATTTCAAAAAAGAATCAAGCTCCTTTCTCTTCCCACCGACACTCTTTTTTTCCACGTCCTCAGAGATCTTAATTCCACAACTGACAAGCTAGCCAACATTGGAGCCACATTGGAAAAAGGTCAATTATTGCAAAATAAAGTTTTGGAGTATAGGTTTATCCCTTGAGGAGTTGGACAATGAGATTAAACCCATTTCCTATGGTCTATAGGGGATGATCCCCCCGTTGTGGGCACCTGGCCTCTCCTATCTGCGTCCCCCTTCGATTGACATGACAACGCCCATGTGCCTCCACCATGGGCATTAAAGCTCGCACACATAAGCATTTAATGCATCAGGGATGTATTTGGGCTTCGTTTCGAAGCATGGAGCGACCTAACTATTTCGCCCTCGGTCCAGAGCTCAAGTAGTTGAGCCTCTCAGTTTCTCGTCTTGACCCTTTGCAATTTCCTGAATAAGAACCTCCCTACAGTAGCACGACTCTCAGCAATATGGACGGGGTTAGGCAAGCTATTGCCACGCTCAGTCAGCTTACCTTGGAGATTAAGGTTTATTTGAGCAAAACGTACTTGGTTGCTTGCTCCATTGTGGACCAAAACAAAGAGCAGAATATGGAATTCAAGTATATTCACTCTCGCCTCTCTTGTGTAGAGTCTCGTTTGGATGATATAGACAGGAACACCATTGATATTTTGGGGAAGGTTGACAGCATCAAAGAAGACCTCTCTGTTTTCATCAGCAAAACCCAGTTCAGTGATGTTCAAGAAGCGCCATCAGTCAATCAAGGAATGCTGGAGGCCGCCTCTTTTCTGCAGCAGAATTACAGATAATTTCTCTTCTTAGAAATTTTGGTGAATATTCTCTTCACAGGTTCCCTTTGAACTCCACTTTCTAAATGTTTTTTTGCCTATTATTATGTAAACAGTTTGTAGGGGTATATCCCAGTAAAATGAACAGAACCTTCAAGAAGAAAAGAAGTAAAGACTTTAAGGGCCCAAACCTTCTTACATTCTGCATTTTCCCTCTCCCTGAAGCAGAATGTTGGCTCAATTTTTGTAATGAATGGCTGTGCACAGCCTTTTATATATATAAACTCCTTTGTTTCTGTTAAAAAAAATGCGACATAACCCTTTATGAACACCACAATGCAACATAAGCCTTGATAAGCATCACAATGCGACACAAACCTTAATGAACGTCAAATTTCACATTGTAACACTATTGAAAGAGAAGAGAAGAAGTCAAGAATCTTTCATTCTTCTAATGTTTCTTATGATGGTGTATTTGTAAGAAATGCAATAGAGAAAGTAAAATATAAATGTTTATTTTAGCAAGTATGATATTTTTAAAATGCTTACATTTTACTAATTATATTTCACTTTCAATGAAACTTCACCTTTTCAATAGTTCAACAATATTAGAGCAATGAATAAATGCTTACATGGTATTTGTTAATATTCTTGTTTGAGAAACCATATAATATAATATTTCTTGATATTTATTATAAAATATATATACTTTTCTTTATTGTATCTATCATGATATTTAAATTGATTATAAAATTGGATTTTTTTTATTATTAGTTTATATATTATTAACTAATTAAACTTTTATTTTGATCAATGCATTAGAACTTTCATTTTGAAAAAATGAAAGTTCTAATGAGATCAAGTTTTATATCACATTATGTTTAAATAGTTTAATATTTGGCTATCAATCTATACATTTTTTACTGGGTTGGCAGGTGCGGGAGGAGTCCTTCTTGACTTCGAAGGAAATAAAAAGAAAGAGTACACTTGGGGAATCGGCAGAAGTATTAATAATGAGGCGGAGTGGCTTGCCTTGATCAAAGGAATGGAAATAGCTAGGGAATAGAATATCATGAATCTTGTGGTCCTTAGGGACTCCTTACTGGTCATCAAGGAATCCAGGTCTTTGATAAAAGCCTGTAAAAAGCCCGTCGTCAAACTGCATTATCTCTTCTTCTTCATAGTTAAGGACTTCAACTCCATTTCCTTTAATCATATTCTAAGAAACAATAACAAGGAAGCAGATAGGATGGCGAACATCAGCGCCAATTCAGATTATGACGTAGCAATTATCAATGGTATTATCTCTTACATCAATTGGGTGCCTTAGCCCCTCCCCTTGGTTTCCTATGAAGCCCTTGCTGCCCACGAATTTGTTCATGGTTTGGGTTATTTCCCACAGCCCAAACTATGCATTTTTCAAATTTTCGTTTTGGCTTAATGGAAAGATTGCCTTTGGATTTCCCGTTCTACACCTACCATCTCCTACATTCCCTAAGACCACCTGGCACCCCTTCCGGTCTTGTCCCACCTGCTCCGCATGCACGAATTTATTGACATCCCCCTCCTCCATGCCCTATATTAGAAAGCATGACAGCGTGCTCGACACTCTGCTCATTAGCTCTGCTGAGAATTGGAATCCCCTGGTGCCCTGCGTAGTTATTTGGGTCCGCAATTTGGTTCTTCTCAGGTTTGTTATGGAGGATAATGGGTCTTCACTACAGTGCAGACGCTGCAGGAAGAATATCGAGGAGAGTTCCGCTGGGATTGGAATGAAATGATATTTGTCTGCCTTCGACGTAGTCCAGGGGCAAGGGAGTGGTGGCATTGGGAAAACGCGTGGTGGTTCGGCTAAGATAATCATTCATGGTCTACCTAGGGTCGAGGAACCTATCATTGCAAGAAGTTGGGCTCAGTTGGAGTTGGGGTCTGATCAAAATAATGGGGAATTGTGCAGCCAATTGCTCGTGCACTGTACAACGAGACTGGAATGGGGAAGAGTTGGCCTATTTTGGATAGGGTAGTAGTACATTTATGGGTGGAACAGTTCAAATTGTTTCCTGGGGACTCTCCAGCGAGCCTGCCAACATCAAGAATTGGGCAACACAGCATGGGATGGACAATGGTTGTATAAATTTGGAATCCCCCGTGGGCAAGAAATCCTGCCTACTGGAATCCTTGCTCATCTTCAGGAGCTTGATAGGCAGGTTTGAAGGCTCAGGGGGGAATACACAGACGAGAAAAAATCCCTATCTCACTTGGCCACCTTCGCCCAACTCTCTTCCTCTAAAATTCACAATCTTTACAGTAAAATGAAGGAGCACTTCAACGCGTTGGCTGGGAAAATCGACAATGGCTGCCCTTGCGCTGGGGATATCAGCACGCAAATCAATTCTATGCATAATAGTGTGAAAATGGTTAAAGCCAAGCTGGATGGACTTAGGCCTGAACTGAGAATCACTTCTCCAGTCTTCTGTGGCAATACAGAAGAGAATGATAGAGCTGGAAATGGCAACAAGGAGAACATTGGCCATCACTGCGTAGCCTGAATTCCCCTGGTTTTTTATGAACTTTTTTGTAAAGCTCTATGAAGCTAGTCATATGTCTACTTGTTAGTTATGTTTGTCTTTTGCTGCCTTTTGTTAGGAAAATATGTAAGGATCTATAGTTGTAGCAGAATCAAATGTGTATTTGAACTGCAAAGTCTAGAAATGGATGAGCCTTCTATGTCAGCTCTCCAAATTTTGGTTCAGTCCTCTGGGCTACATTTTGTATCTCTGCTCCTCTTTTTAAATAAAGCTTGTTAATTGTTATTGTAAAAAAAAAATCTATACATTTTTTTTCGTTGATTAATGTACTTTAATTAAATTTTTATTGAATAAATATTTGATGAAATTTATATTAAGTAATTATTTCAATCATAATATACTTTTATTTTATTTATTATAAAATATATATACTTTTCTTTATTGTATCTATAATGATATTTAAATTAATTATAACATTGGATTTTTTTATTATTAGTTTATATATTATTAACTAACTAAACTTTTATTGCATAATTATTTCTTGGAATTTTTATTAAATAATTATTTCCATTATAATATATCTTTTATTTTATTTATTATATTATTAACTATTTAAACTTTTATTGCATAATTATTTCATAAAACTTTTATTGTGATTTTAGAGATATATTTTTTCTTGATATATAATTTTTATACAATTTTATTAAATAATTATTTCATCATAATATATTTTTTATTTTATTTATTATATATATATTTTTAATTGTTGAAATATATAATTGTTTATTAAATCATTATTTCCATCATAATATATCTTTTATTTAATTTATTATATATTTATTTAATTGTTGAAATATACTTTTTTCTTAGTATATTATTATTATAATATTTTATTGAATAATTATTTCCATTATAATATATTTTTTTATTATATTTTTTAATTGTACTTTATGAAATATATTTTTTCATAATACATAATTTTTTATTAAATAATTGTTAATTTTAAAACTTTCACATTACATATTTACTTTAAAAAACATTACTGTAAATGAAATATATTGTTGTCTTTTTAGAGACCATCACTACACTTAATTTTAAGACATTGACATTACAAATTTAATATAAAAACACATTACAAATGAAATATATAGTAACCCTTATAGGATAATGATACATTTATATTTCTCTTTCGTAAAATATGAAAAATCAAATTTTATAATTTATTTATCTACTTTTTTTTCTTGATTACATTTACAATCTTCTTTACGTATTACCAACGAGGGACCTTTGCCTTGAAATAGAGATAAGTGTCAACATACTCATATACTGCATATATTATGATTACATTCCTAATTCCAATAATTAATTTAATTCAATAATAACTCAAATTATCTATAATTTAATAATCTCAATTTTACCCACACACTTCTCAACTACAAACCTGAAGCTCAACTCAAGTCGTAGTTGCTCTTCTTTCGATTATCTATATATTAACCTTTTTAAAGGAACCCTAAGTAAACCATAAGTGAGATTGAACTTTAAGTAATTTAAGGTCAACGCAGAGACCCCATAACCTTTAATAGTTGAACGACTATAATGTATTTCCTGATAGCTATTGATAGAGGTGTAAACGCGATACCCAAATGAAATATAAATTTGGATAGCTATGTGACAATCCATTTGACCAATAAAAAAAACAACAATGAGATGAGATACAAATTTGGATAGCTATGTGAAAATCAATTCATTTGACAGAATCCAAGTATCAACAAATCAAAACAACACCAGGAATTGAACTTGGAATACCAAATTTATTCATTTAATAAGCATTTCATTATTAGGACATAAAATATATCATAGACGGGATGGAAGAGAGATGCCATGGACCTCTAAACTCTCATATAGACTATCCTCTCCCTTTCAACTCCACTGCTCTCATCCCATAACTCTTATTAGCACACCGCATAACTCGTGGTTCATTATCATATGACATTCACCCACCGGATTCTTGTGGATGGATCAATGTCATTGTCTTTTTCCCGCGAATAAGACAGAGGTTCAGAGCTTGACTCCAAGAAAAACCCTTCTTTACAGTGTGTGCCAAGCACATGTCAGTGTTGACCCGAATGGATCTATAGCACTGCGCTATGCTGGAGCACCTTCTAGTTCTTCTGCAACTCCAGGAGAATATGCACCAAGTAGACCCAGTTAACTATACACATGTGCACATCTCTTTCATGGAAATCATATAAATGGCTTCTATAGCCTAGCTTAGTTGAGACAGATCATGTAAAAACCCATGAACAAAAGCACACAGTACTAACCTTAAAGGGATCCGGCCAAGTATCGAGATGATAGCCATGGCCATGGCTGTGAGAACAAAAAATTGCTCGCCTTATGCCCACAGATCACCGTTTCGGAAAATGGATGTTGCTTCCACTCCCACAGTTCAATCTGCATGCCGCTCTCCTCCGTGGGAACCATGATTTCCTATAGCAGCAGCCGATAATTAAAGATTCAATAACACGAGAAGTCTAGCATGATTGCGTCGCCAATTAAATGGTTATCTTGCATGCATGAAGAAATGGTTAGCCAGATATTCATTGTCTAACTGCTATGAAGACACGAAAGTCCACATTCCACCGAAATCCACCACGCACTGAAATCACATCAACTTGAGATCACGGCGGAAACTTTGATGTAACCGTCCCCAACTAACTCTACCGGATGGCTTCTGTAATGTCCCCATTTTGACCCTTAGGATATTTTGGGCTATAATGTAAATATTGTATGCATAATATGTATGATTCCTAGCGTGGAGCTCAAGGCCAAGACCCCGTTAGTGAACGCTCGACCTTGAAGAGGAAAGTATTTGATATTATGCTACCTGTGTACTAGTGATCCATGGGAATTGTAAATATGCATTTTAATATAAATACTCACAACTAGCTATGCAATGCAACAAGAGATGGGGGCATGATTTTACAAGGATTTGGGAGGGAAACATTCAAACCCTTGAACCAATCAAGTCAAGCCAAGTGTCAATGAGAGAACCCATAAAACCCCCAACTACCCATGTTGATTTTTGTACCCAATCATTCATTTCTCCCAAGAGTTGGTTGAGGTAGTTAATGCCTTGGGGAATGGGAGGTATGGCTATCCAAATTCGATTATGGGCAAGCCACCATGCATAGAAAATCGTGTTTGGATTCTTGGGAAAGAAAAGAGCCATGAATTGCTCCCCAAGCAATTATTCATTAAGCAGTTTGGCTCTCTCACGAGTTGGGAGTTGGCGGGGCATTTTTTCCCATGGAAATTATGTGTTTTCCTTCATTCTCAGCTGGGAAAAGGGCGTTTTTGTGTTATATACCAGTGGGGAAGAAGGAGAATGGAATTGGGGTTCCATAGAGACCGTTTTTTGCTGTTGAATTCTTAGATAGTTGGGGGAGAAATCATTTTCCTCCTTATGAATGTTTTCCCCCATCCCACAATCCGTTTTTGGTTGGAAACGATTTGGGGAAAACCCATGGCCATCTTGTTGTAAATCTCATTGTTAAAATGTGTATCCATGCCCAATGATGGAGTTTTACTGTGTGTAAGTAGTGTATGTCGGGGTATGGGTTATGAGTATCCATTGCTTTGGCTTGAGCTTGAGTGTAAGCACCCAGAAATAAAGAGGGTTCAGATTTAGCCTGATAAACCTAGCTGTGGGATAGCTTGGCTTAGATGAAATGATTATTTAGCTGTGTATGAGCTTGAATGCCCCATTTTCCCTGAAGAAATCATGCCCAGCTCAGGGGTGGTCTATGAGTGCTGAAATAATACAGGTTGGGTGGAGACCTATGGTTGGGTGGAACATTGCAGTGACATAGCTAATTGCTTGGGACAATTGCACAATGAAGATGAGTATATTCTTATGTGTATTTAATTCTGCAATGTTTTAATTTTATGATTGTATTGATATGCTGTATGCGTATGAAATTTATGTGGATGATTTCTTTATTCCGTTGTGCATGTTTGCTTGATTCGCATCTACACACATTTGTTTTTATGAATCTAATGAATCGGGCTGAGTTTTATGAAAAGCCCCACAGATTGGTATCATGTTTCCTTCCTTGAATTGTGTCCATGGGAGGGGACATTATAGATTGGTATCAGATAAAAGGTTGCAACATTTGGGCTTTCATGGGCTACCTATCATAGTTGCAGAGGTAAGTATGCTTCCTGCTCAACATTTGATCATTAAGAAAAATTTTAAGTGTTTTATGAGTTTACTACCAAAGATTGTGTCGACAAAGATATGTCAGAAACGCCGAAACAGACGGCAAGTTAAGCTGAGTTCCAATGATACATTTCAAAGAATTTTGGGTTAAAATGTCGTGACACGATCGACGCATTTTGAGCTAAATCACAGCGACATGGTTGGCAAATTTTGGGCTAAAATGCCGCAACACGGTCGATGCGTTTTGAGCTAAATCGCAGTGACATGGTCGATGAATTTTGGCCTAAAATCGCTGAAACGGTTGGAGGAGATAAGCTTAAAATCGTAAAAATGGTCGGAGTAGATAAGCTTAAAATCATCGAAACGGTCGGAGGTTTAAGGCTTGGTCGGCGGTTGGAGGTTTATGAACCAATTGGTGGAAATTAAGCTATTTTGCTGCGACATGGTTAGCGGAAAATAAGCTATTGTGTTGCGACCCAGTCGATGGAAAATAAGCTATTTTGATGCGACACAGTCGGCAAAAATTAAGCTATTTTGCTGCGACACGATCGACGAAAAATAAGCTATTTTGCTGCGACCCAGTCGGCGGAAAATAAGCTATTTTTCCATGACATAGTTGTTGATGTAATTGTAACTTCAGAATATATTTCACATATATGTATATTGTATTCCTATAGAGATGTTATTATTCCTCTATATGGAAGTGTTGTCATTTATATTGTAAGTGTTGTAATTTATACTTGATGGGTTATTAGACCACCTTGATGGGGTCGGCCCTGTATAAGTCATGTGGGTTAAAGAGTTATTAGACCACCCTATTGGGGGTCGCCCCTGTCAGCATTATGCTATGTGCTTAAGTTGAGGCCGACCTACTAAAGGTTATTAGGCAAGTCAAGTCATGTATAAATAGAGTGCGGGAGGCACTCTATTTGATCATTCTATTCTTCACTCACACACTCATTGGAGAGTGGCGCACTAGTGGAGGAGGAGAAGCTGCTGATAGGAGGACTATCTCTTGTACTTGGGTTGCATCATTGCTCTATCTATTTCTGAGGAAGTTGCGGGGTTTTTCACCTTCTTGGTTTTCCCTAGTGAAACTCTATGTCTCTTGTGTGCTTGCATTATTGTGTCCATGATTGATATGTTGTAGATATGCTATACATGTTATTCTCTCAGTTAATATCCTAGATCAGATTGAAATTTTTGAAAAATTAACATGGTATCAGAGCTAGCCTGAAAGAAGGCATGGTATGGCATTTATGACATTTGTTGCACTTACGAAGCTAGGCTTGATATAGCAAAAACTAGTCATCGTAGCACTTTCGCTATAAATTCATTTTGGAAACGTTTTAGGATCTGAAAATCTTACAGGGAGAAGATAAGGTCCCCATGTACCTTGTATCTAAAGGAGAGCCTCTAATTCATTGTACTTTCAGATTTATGATTTGTACAATATAGGGTTTTTGCCTCTTCCAGATCTCAGTCATAAACATGTGACCTAGGAAAAAAGGTCACAACTTGGGCTAGGAAGCTTCAAATGAAATTTCGTAAAATGTGGCAGGTAGGGAATAGATTTTACTTTCACAGGTCATATTTTCAGAGGCCGAAATTGAACCAATGACACGTGGCACTTTGTACAAGTTCGCTCTCCTGTTTTATCCCATAAACAGGTCACGTTGCGACACTTGGCATAACTCTCCCTCAGAGAATCCATTTGAGGTAAAACCTATGGGGTTGGAAAGTTAACAGGTCAGGCTACAACAAGAAGAATTTTTAGACCCTGTAGATACAATATTTCTGAGTTACACCAGAAACAATCAGGTGCATATTTCTGTCAAAACAGAATTATATTTTGAGCACCTTCATTCATGACTACGAGAATTTAGGGTTTTGGAGAAAGTTGAAATTTTTGTAATCGGAGACCACGGCTAGATGATCCTCATCAAAATCAAAATTTAGAGACCATGATAGAATTTTTTGGTTGGGTAGAAGGTCCAGCTTGATCAAACTCTAGTTTAGGACTTTGATCGAAAAGGTGAAAAATTAGGGCTTTTGCAAAAATGGGAATTTTTTAAATCTGTGACCATAGCTGGAAGCTCCTTGAAAAAATCAAATTTTAGAGCCTTGGATCAAACTATTTGGTTGAGTGAAGCTCTGGGAAACTCAAACCCTAATTCAGGGTCCTCCCTAGTGAATCCAAAAGATTGAAAAGCAAATTTGAGGGGTGAAACTTTGCAGTTTTAAAATTCTGAGTATACCAGGTTGATCATCTCATCAAGGTGCATCTTTCTATCCTTTTAGAAGTTTGAAATTCAAAGTTTGAATTTTTAGGGTTTCCCTGACAAACCCTAATCCAGCTCCAGATCCAGTTTCTGTAATTCAAGTGGATTGGGTTAATCCTAGAAGAGAATGGATTGGTCACCTACATAAGTGAAGAAGTTCAAGTTTCAAAGGGAGGTGAGGCTAAGGCCTTACATAAGAAGATTGCAAGCAAACTCGATAGGTATTACTTACGGGTATGTTTCGAAATTTGTTTTCCCCCATCCCACAATCTGTTTTTGGCTGGAAACGATTTGGGGAAAACCCATGGCCATCTGGCTTAAAATCGTCGAAACGGTCGGAGGTTTAAGGCTTGGTCGATGGTCGGAGTTTTAAGAACCGGTTGGTGGAAATTAAGCTATTTTGCTACGACATGGTCGGCGGAAAATAAGCTATTGTGCTGCGACCCAGTCGACGGAAAATAAGCTATTTTGCTGCGACACAGTCAGCAAACATTAAGCTATTTTGCTGCGACACGATCGGCGGAAAATAAGTTATTTTGTTGCGACCCGGTCAGCAGAAAATAAGTTATTTTGCCATGACACAGTTGTTGATGTAATTGTAACTTCGGAATATATTTTACATATATGTATATTGTATTCCTATAGGGATGTTATTAATCCTCTATACGGAAGTGTCGTCATTTATATTGTAAGTGTCATAATTTATACTTGATGGGTTATTAGACGACCTTGATGGGGTCGGCCCTGTATAAGTCATGTGGGTTAAAGGGTTATTAGACCACCCTATTGGGAGTCGTCCCTGTCAGCATTATGCTATGTGGTTAAGTTGAGGCCGACCTAGTAAAGGTTATTAAGCAAGTCAAGTCATGTATAAATAGAGTGCGGGAGACACTCTATTTGATCATTCTATTCTTCACTCACACACTCATTGGAGAGTGGTGCACTAGTGGAGGAGGAGAAGCTGCTGCTAGGAGGACGATCTCTTGTACTTGGGTTGCATCATTGCTCTATCTATTTCTGAGGAAGTTGTGGGGTTTTTCACCTTCTTGGTTTTCCCCGGTGAAACTCTGTGTCTCTTGTGTGCTTGCGTTATTGTGTCCATGATTGATATGATGTAGATATGCCGTATATGTTATTCTCTCAGTTAATATCCTAGATCAGATTGAAATTTCTGAAAAATTAACATGGTATCAGAGCTAGCCTGAAAGAAGGCATGGTATGGCATTTATGACATTTGTTGCACTTGCGAAGCTAGGCTTGATATAGAAAAAACCAGTCATCGTAGCACTTTCGCTATAAATTCATTTTGGAGAAGTTTAAGGATCTGAAAATATTACAGGGAGAAGATAAGATCCCCATGTACCTTGTGTCCGAAGGAGAGCCTCTAATTCGTTGTACTTTCATATTTATGATTTGTACAATATAGGGTTTCTGCCTCTTCCAGATCTCAGTCATAAACAGGTGACCTAGGAAAAAAGGTCACAACTTGGGATAGGAAGCTACAAATTAAATTTCGTAAAATGTGGCAGGTAGGGCACGGATTGTAATTTCACAGGTATGATTTTAAGAGGCTGAAATTGAACCAGTGACACATGGCACTCCGTACAAGTTCGCTCTCCTGTTTTATTCCATAAACAGGTCACGTTACGACACGTGGCATAAATCTCCCTCAGAGAATCCATTTGAGGTCAAACCTATGGGGTTGGAAATTTAACAGGTCAGGCTACAACAGGAAGAATTTTTAGACCTTGTAGATCCGAAATTTCTGAGTTACACCAGAAACAATCAGGTGCATATTTCTGTCAAAACATAATTGGATTTTAAGCACCTTCATTCATGACTACGAGAATTTGGGGTTTCGGAGAAAGTTGGAATTTTTGTAATCAGAGACCACGGCTGGATGCTCCCCATCAAAATCAAAATTTAGAGACCATAATCGAATTTTTTGGTTGGGAAGAAGGTCGGGCTTGATCAAACCCTAGTTCAAAACTTTGATCGAAAAACTGAAAAATTAGGGCTTCTGCAAAAATGGGAATTTTTGAAATATGTGACCATAGTTGGAAGCTCCTTGAAAAAATTGAAGTTTAGAGCTTTGGATCAAACTATTTGGTTGGGTGAAGCTCCAGGAAACTCAAACCCTAATTCAGGGTCCTCCCTAGTGAATTAAGAGGATTGAAAAGCAAATTTGAGGGGTGAAACTCTGTAGTTTTCAAATTATGAGTATACCAGGTTGATCATCTCATCAAGGCGCATATTCCTATCCTTTCAGAAGTTTGAAATTCAAAGTTTGAATTTTTAGGGTTTCCCTGACAAACCCTAATCCAGAATCTGCAATTCAAGTGGATTGGGCCAATCCTAGAAGAGAATGGATTAGTCACCTGCATAAGTGAAGAAGTTCAATTTTTAGAGGGAGGTGAGGCTAAGGCCTTACATAAGAAGATTGCAAGCAAACTCAACAGGTATGACTTATGGGTATGTTTCAAAATTTGTTCATGATTAAGTTTATGATATGTTTGTCTTCATTAAGATTAGTATAATCTTGATTAATTTTAGACTTGTCGTATCACCTTAATAAAAATATGAATGCATGATAGAATATATTCATTGATTAGGGTTTTGACACTTATGATTGTACTAATGCATTGTGGTGTTGTATGAGGTTGATGTTGTCCGCTAACATGAAAGGTACATCAAGAAAGACAAATCATGTTCTAGTTCAAGAACATATGACCATGGTGACATGAAGACAAAGATTCATCCATTGTCATGGATCACATAGAAGATCTACTTACGAGGTATGTATAACTTGGTTCTATAATGATTAACCTATGAGATATGTAGGTTACTAGCACAAGTCATTGAAGAGAGCAAGAAGACATTATGCGGGTATGTTAGACATAACTAGCTAGCATGCTAATCCAGGTATGTTTTTCCTATATCAAGTTAGAATCCTACCTTGTGTTAGGATCTCTTATATAAGTATACATGGCATGATTGATACTGATAATTCATTGAAGTTAGTAATCATGGGTTTAGGCATATTATGCTTCTTACTTTGATTGATGATATGACTAACTAGAAAAGTTCTATGGTCAAATAGGAATATACATGAGTAAAAGAATTGTGATAAATTATCTGTGTATGAAATGATCTTGACCATACATGTTTAAGATTACTTAGAGTCATAATGTTTTTGATAGTATTAAGATTATATTAATGAATGTATGTATGAGACCTCGAGGATAACACAATGATGATACTAGTAAGTATGCATAGTGATCGAGGATGGATATAAGTTCAAAGACAAGTAATCCACGAAGCAAATATCAAGAGGGAGCACACTCCAGTAGTTCTTGCAAGGAAGCAAATATTGAGAGGGAGTCCACCCTACAACCAAACAAAGATAAGTATTCGAATTGTCATAATATTGTTCAATGATATATATGCTTCTGTTCCTAGACTTAGGGTGTGTATTATGCATATTAGAATAATTGCATTAATGAACAATATACTACTAATATGCATGTGATGGGTAAGTAGCCTATGGCACTGTACAACATTTCATTGCTACTTATCTAAAATCAAACCTCTTTGCTGACATATTGGGAGTTGTGCACATTCTTAATAATGTTCTGGTAGAGATTGGAAGGCATCTAGAAAGTTACGGGATATGGACAATTGTTGTATTGAGGCATTGGCTAAAATAATTGCATGACTGTATGACATATTTCTTTATGTGTAAGAATTTGTTTTGAAAACTATGAGATGTTTCTAATCGTGCAATTTAACTTGCTTTGTAGGAAAGATCGTATACCATCACCTACAAAAGAAGGAATACAACATTTACTCCAACAACAAAGCTATCTATTGAAGAATTTGAAGTTCCCAGGATCCTGGATGAAGTAATGATCAAAGAGTACTAGTCGATCATGAAGAATGATGTTTGGGATGTGGTCCCAAGACCTGAAGGGAAGTCTGGTGTGATTTCCAAGTGGATCTACAAGATCAAGCATGCTGCAGATGGCAACATAGAAAAGTACAAAGCAAGATTTGTAGCTCATGGCTTCTCTCAGAAAGAGGGAATAAATTATGAAGAAACTTTTGCTCCTGTAGCCAGGTACATTTCCATCATATCAGTACTTGCTTTGGCTGCAGTGATAAAATGGAAGATACACCAGATGGATGTCAAGACAGCTTTCTTGAATGATGTAGTCGAGGAGGAAGTGTATGTGGCGCAGCCACTTGGTTTTGAGACAAATGACAGGGAGTCATATGTGTGTAGGTTGAAGAAAGCCTTGTATGGCTTGAAGCAAGCTCCTAGGACTTGGTATGGTAGGATAGATAACTTTCTATCCAGTTTGGGCTTTACTAAGAGTAAAATGGATTCCAACCTTTACTACAAGGTTGAGGAAGGTAATCCTGTGATATTACTACTGTATGTGGATGACCTATTTGTTACAGGTGAGGATGGGTTGATTGCTGACACCAAGAGGAAGCTTGCTGCAGAGTTCGAGGTGAAGGACTTGGGCATGATGCACTATTTTCTAGGAATGGAGGTGTGGTAGAGTGCAGATGGAATATTCCTTGGACAAGGGAAGTATACAGTAGAGATCCTGAAGAGGTTCAGAATGATGGACTGCAAGGCCATGGACACACCTATGGCATTGAACCTAAAGCTTCTGTGTGATGCTTCATCTGATTCGGTTGATGTCACTGTGTATTGTCAGATGATTGGGTCCTTGATGTACCTGACGAACACTAGACTAGATATTTGCTTTGCGGTGAACACATTGAGCCAGTTCCTGACAGATCCCAGAGGTGTTCACCTGGTTGTTGTAAAGCATATTCTGAGGTACCTGAAGGGTACAATTGATTATGGGCTCAAGTATGATGCGAATCAAAAGTTTAACCTGCAAGGTTATGTTGATTTAGATTGGGCAGGCAGTGCTGCAGATAGGAAGAGCACATCTGGGTGCTGCTTCAGTATGGGATCAGATGTGATCTCTTGGTTTAGCAAGAAGTAGTCCTGCGTAGAACTGAGTACAGCCAAGGCAAAGTATGTTGCAACTTGTTTGGCTAGTTGTGAGGCAGTATGGCTTAGGAAGCTACTGTCTGAGTTATTTGATCTTCTGTTGGATGCTACTGGTATATTTTGTGACAACCAGAGTTGTATGAAGCTGTCTAAGAACCCAGTGTTCCACGATAGGTCGAAGCACATAGGGATCAAATATCACTATATGAGGGATATGGTGCAGAGAGAAGCAGTGAAGCTCTTGTATGTTGCGACAGATGAGCAGGTTGCAGATGTGTTAACGAAATCACTAGCCAAAGTGAGGTTCGAGTACTTCAGGGAGAGGCTTGGTGTTCTTAAGATTGAAGACACTTCGAGGAAGAAGTGATGGACACATTTGCAGGAGCCATTCCAAGCATGGTGAGAGGAGGATCCTTCCCATGGTTGTGGATATAAGCGTTGTGTAATGAGCATCAGAACGATGCTCCAGTTACTGCTCTGTATATACATCATGTTGGATGCTTGTTATGATCATTTGGATCATGTATATGTATATGCATCATGTTGGATGCTTGATATGATCAGGTGGATCATGGATTTGTATATGTATCGAGTGGATACATTGTATGATCAGGTGGATCATGTATTTGTATATGTATCAGGGG
Organism: Larix kaempferi; assembly: GCA_027924585.1. Classification (NCBI taxonomy): domain Eukaryota; kingdom Viridiplantae; phylum Streptophyta; class Pinopsida; order Pinales; family Pinaceae; genus Larix; species Larix kaempferi. Next base: position 913,618 of record BSBM01000123.1, read on the forward strand.
GATACATTGTATGATCATGTGGATCATGTATTTGTATATGTATCAAGTGGATACATTGTATGATCAGGTGGATCATGTATGATGATATGTATCAGGTAGATACTTGGTATGCATAAGGTGGATGCATTGTATGATCAGGATGATCATGGATGACAAGCTTCAGGATGTTGCTCCAGATGATATGCATCAGGATGATGCTACGATGATGATTAGGATGATCATATGTGATGATATGTATCAGGTGGATAGATTGCATAATCAGTTGGATTATGAGTGATGAGTCCGAAGACATAGATGCACAGAGTCTTTTTGACATGGTGGTAGATGTGTTCTCCCATGTGCGTTGATGTAAGTGTAGAGCCTTTCCGACATGGTGGTAGATGTATTCTCCCATGTGCGTTGATGTAAGTGCAGAGCCTTTCCGACATGGTGATAGATGTGTTCTCCCATGTGCATTGATTTAAGTGCAGAGCCTTTCCGACATGGTGGTAGATGTGTTCTCCCATGTACGTTGATGTAAGTGCAGAGCCTTTCCGACATGGTGGTAGATGTGTTCTCCCATGTGCGTTGATGTGAGTGCTGATCCTTTCACGGATGGTTGAAGTGTGTCTTCCCATGCCGGTGAGTGTAAGTGATGTATTGTGTGCATCTAGATTGTGCTTCGTAGATGATCAATATGATCATGAGTATCAGGACGATACTCCGTGGCCATGAACAGGTTGTGCAGTTACATGTAAAAGATCCTGGGAGATCCAATAGGTTGAGCAGTATGCTCGTAATCAGTATTGGGATGCTCTTTCGAGGTTTTTCTTGACGCACGTAATTAGTCCTGGGATCCACAGTATGGCCAGTGATGATGAAGACCTATAGGTGGTGGGCCTACATCCAACATGAAAAAGGACTGGCTCTGTAGAACTTCCTATGACGATTAGATTGGAGATTGATTGAGATAAAAGCAACAGTGACGATGATGATGATTTGATGTTGATGATCCAGTGACGATGATCCAGAGAAGAACACTTGTGCTAGCAGATATGTGTTGAGAAATACCTTCCTATTTAAGAGGGAGTGTTGATGTAATTGTAACTTCGGAATGTATTTCACATATATGTATATTGTATTCCTATAGAGATGTTATTATTCCTCTATACGGAAGTGTCATCATTTATATTGTAAGTGTTGTAACTTATACTTGATGGGTTATTAGACCACCTTGATGGGGTTGGCCCTGTATAAGTCATGTGGGTTAAAGGGTTATTAGACCACCCTATTGGGGGTCGGCCCTGTCAGCATTATGCTATGTGGTTAAGTTGAGGAGACCTAGTAAAGGTTATTAGGCAAGTCAAGTCATGTATAAATAGAGTGCGGGAGGCACTCTATTTGATCATTCTATTCTTCACTCACACACTCATTGGAGAGTGGCGCACTAGTGGAGGAGGAGAAGCTGCTGCTAGGAGGACTATCTCTTGTACTTGGGTTGTATCATTGCTCTATCTATTTCTGAGGAAGTTGTGGGGTTTTTCACCTTCTTGGTTTTCCCCAATGAAACTCTGTGTCTCTTGTGTGCTTGCATTATTGTGTCCATGATTGATATGCAGTAGATATGCTGTACATGTTATTCTCTCATTTAAGATCCTAGATCATATTGAAATTTTTGAAAAACTAACAACGGTAGGAAAAAATTAAGCTATTTTGCTGCGACATGGTCGGCGATGAAGAGCTTAAAATCGCCGAATCGGTCAGAGGGGATAAGCTTAAAATCGTCAAAACAAGGAAAATTGAGCATTTTTCCAGGGTGAATTTCAGGTGTCCAAAATTGGAAAAATGGCATTGAACTTATGTGCCAGATTGCATGAAATTGAAAGAATTACAAAAAAAAATGAGGGGGAAAGCCCCATTGACCCCCATCGTCCCCCGGAGATAGTCGTTGAATGTATGAAGGAATTCTCTATGCTTGGAAGATGCACTATGAATTGCATAAAGGGGTTGTGGAATCTCAGTAAAAGTAATGGGTTGTAATATCCATTATGGTGGATGAAAGGGAAATCTCTCACCCTAAACTATTTATGTTTGTAACATAATAATTGTATGCTTGGAAAGTATCAAGAATGAATGTTATACACGTGCAAACATATATTGAATTTCTAATTGGTGAGAAGATCATAACTAATAATTACTTGTGTGCATGGTAGAGAGCCCATGAAATTGGATCAGCTATGATGTGGAAGAGGAAATTCCATGCTACAATGAAGAATTAAGAAGGGAGAATTCCTTAACTCCTCTCTTTCTATTGTATTTATATTTCCTGAGTTTATATATTGAAAATTATGGCATAGGGATGCTAGAAATGCAAGAGAGTAGCAGATTAAATATCAATTAGTGGGTATGACTAAAGAGTCATTGCATAGGGCATGTGAATTGCTTATGCATGAGCATGATGTTGCATATGGGTAAAGGTAGTGAATTTACACATGCGATATCCCATTAATGGTATTGTCTATGGTTGATGACAATTAATGTTGTTGATAATGGTTGTACGAATCAGACCATAGGAGCATGATTGAAAATGAAAGAGATTAGATAGATGAAATGAATATGCACTAGATGGCATATTAATAGACATTGCACAGTGCATGTGAAAACATTTTGTACACGTATATGATATTGCATATTGGTAAAATGGTGAGGTTTTACACATGCAAAGAGCCACTTAAGATAATGATTGTGGTTGCTAATAATTAGTTGTGTTCGCACTGGTTGTAGGACCAAAGACAATCGAAGCATGGCTAAGGATGTGGATGATGATTGTTGCATATGACCAACAACCTTGTGAAGAAAGGTTGGGGCCACAAATCTATGATCACGAAGTTGGAAAAATGACTGTGAAGCCTTGGTAAGAGTCCAACTGATCAGGTAACATCAAGCGATGTTAATGACAGCCATGTAGGTAATGGTTATTTGTGCTTAATTGCATGAATGTTGAAAGAGGATTTGGTAAGATCCCTTCAACTATGTTTAAACTGTGTTGATTTGGTTTGCATGTGGTATTGAGTGCCTGAATGTGAATGTCAACCTACCAAGTATGGTGAGGTGTGGGTAAGTGAAGGCAGGAATCCTTATACCCTATAATTGCTTAGAAACCTCAATGCATTCATATGGAATTATATCATACCATTTGTGTATATTGGTTGTGAGTTTAACAACCAAATCAAGTGAGGACTTATGGACCTGCCTTGGCAGTGAATGATATGTATGGTAATCATGGTTAGGCCATAATATGTTTGAATGCATAGTATTCGTGAAGTAATGCAAGGTTGCATTGAAGAGATGTGGATTAAAATATTATGTAAATGTTGTGAATGTGCATGCATATGTGTGGGTGCACATGTTGAGATGCATTGTGTGAATGCATGGTTGTGATATAATATGTTTCAATGCAATTAAATAATCGATGAAATGGTGAACTATTGTTAATCCTGAGACCATTTCATGAGCTGCTGTGAATGCAGGAGAATGATTGCAAGAAGAAGGTAGACATGTTGATGGGCTACCGGAGTGCTCTGTTGGAAGGACAGAGTTGCATAAAAGGAATATGGAAGTGAAGTAATGAGTATTTACAGTTTATTTAAATTGCATAGACATTGTAATTGTGTCTTGCAATTTTATTATGATAATGATGCATATATAGATATATATATATATATATATATATTTCATTGCATTTCAAATGTTAACAGCTAAAGGTGTTTGAATTATTGAGTATTATAATTCTGAGATCACTTCAGTGACTGTTGTAGCAATGAAAGGATTATATGCATAGATACTCACAACATGTTGTCTGATTGAAGTTTCAGATTTCAGGTAGAAAATTCTTGCGTATGGCAAGGAGGATAAGTCCATAGTAAAGACCGGGATCTACCATGTGCAGAAGCCAAAAGGTTATGAGAAGGTTCTCATGGTTGTGAAATTTAACTTATGCATGAAATAGATCTGAAAATTGTCTAATATTTATGAGAATAATCTCATGGTTGCAAATCTAATTTCTGTAGGAAAACAGATTTGTAAATTTTAGATTTGAAATTTTGCTAATAATTGCTAATGACTGTTTGGCTTATATAAAATTGTGTCAGGAGGACATGTTGTAGGTGGGTTCTCATGTATGGTAGCAAGGGTGAAACCATAATGGACAGAGTGATACCACTTACGAGAGCCAAACAATATGAGGATATTCTCATTGCTAAGAAAATCAATTTATGTAGTAGACGGAATTGCAAATTCATATTGAATTTAATTATTAATGACATTGATTGGTTATGGAACAATCAGATTTGAATTTGATTGTCAAAATGTTGTTGATTGTTTGGCTATTTGATAAGTGTGCCAGGAAAACACATTGCAGGAAGACCATGTGTGATGGCCTGCAGAAGCTAAACTCCATGGGGAGGACCCCATGCTTTGGAAATGGGTTTCAGGTGAAACGCCATTGTAAATTTTGATAATGTCTCAGTCGAATTGCATGTTAGTAAATCATGTGAGTGAGACAATAAAATTATGCCAAGAAGGCATGTGTGGGTTATGGAACGTGAAAAGATTGGGGTGGCGAACCGAAGGACTGTTGACTCAGAGAAGGGAGCCCCCATTCTTCGCAAATGAAGAAAAGATACATCTGAAAAATGATAAGTATTATGTAACCCTAACTAAGGATATACATATCTGGTTATTATATTTAATATGCAGAGCATGCTTTATTATTTCATTATTATTACATATTGTTTGAGTGTGATTAGGGCCTACATGGCTCACATTGGAAAGGGGTGCACACCTTTCGGGTGTTGGGTTATGATAGGGTTGTCAATATTGACTACACCCTAAGGGAATGGACGCATTCCTGGTGTTTCAATACTTGATAGTGAATGTTATGAAATATGCTTCAATTTTAGAGTAACAATATTGATGAGTTTGCTTATCCATCTTGTGTTGTCCGCTAAAACAGATGCAATTTGGTGATACACACGGAAGAAGCATAATGAATGGTTATTGATGAAGGGTTGTTGCATGCCTAATAAACCCAATCGATGCACTGATTTGGCATTGTTTGCTTGGATGTTGTGGAGGTATTGATGAAGGGTTGTTGTGCACCTAATAAACCCAGTCGGTGTACTGGTTTGGCATTAATTACTGGATGTTGTGGAGGTATTAGTCTAAGGTTGTTATATGCCTATGGCTCTGTAGTAGAGCTTTGACCTATAATGGTCGGTGGCGCAGTTTCCTTCCATTGGTTGATGACCTAGACGGATGTGCTGTCTTAGCAATGGAGAGGGAAAACCAGGTATGGCACTGGTTGGGCACCACAAATGCTTGGTAAATCCAGAGAGTAAACTGGTTGGGAATTAAACATCCACCCCACAGGTGATCCAAGGCTTGTAAAGCAAAGAAGGAAACCTGTGGAGTAGCAAGCAAATGCACAATACATAAAAGTATTCAATTTCATTTATTTCTTGCTTGGAATAATGAAAATTTTAGGTATAAGTTTTCTAACACCTAAGCTGATACACTGTTGTTTCTTTGTTGGAAACCTTGGTCATTGCAGGAAGCAAGGACCCTGAAAGAAATATAAAATTCTTGGTAAATCGATAGAGTAATTGGTTGGGTGCTATAAAATTTTTGGTAAAGCCACAGAGTAACTAGTTGGGCGCTATAAAATTCTTGGTAAAGCCAAAGAGTAACTAGTTGGGCGCTATAAATTCTTGGTAAATCTAGAGAGTAACTGGATGGGCATCAACTACTTGATGTTGTAGAGCAGCATGTGTGTTGGACAAACATTCCTTAAATAATCGATAAACCCTATCGGCGTACTGGCCTCGGATTGCCTATTCGAATGGTTGTGGAGTAGCCTGCGTGCTAGCCCAACATTCATTATTGTATCCACAGGAAATTCAAGGCTTGTAAAGCAAAGAAGGAGCCTATGGAATAAAGTGAAGACATCCAATACAGATAAGTATTTGGTTATCTTGCAGCTTCTTGCTTATGAATATACATGTGTATATGAATTTTTTATGATTTCTTAAATTCTTGTTTAGAAATAAACCTTATGAGAATAAACTGAACATGTGAATTGATTCAATGTTTGAGTGTAGGTGTTGTTGGAAGCAAAGAATATGAAGAAATTCTAGGGATGCATGTGGACATGTGACCGTCCTAAAGGGCTTAGTATGAGCAGTAATGAAAGATGATGCTAGTGGACATGTGTGGATCCTAGCAGCCAAAGGTTTTGTAGGCAACAATGGGGAAGGGTTCCCTAGTTGAAAATCCGTAGACAGACCTTAAACACTAAGTGTCATAGCCAAGAAAGGGCAAGTTAAGCATTCACATTGAAGTGAAAGAGGCTAAGGAGCATTGAACCACAAGTGATGGTGTGGCTCCGGATTGGAACAAGAATAAGAGGGGGAAACTCTTACTCTTCTCTTTCCTTTTTGATTGATGCATTTCAGAAAAAAAGGATTGTTGAATGCATGCTGTGACTAGAAGTTGACTGTGTTTTTTGCTTGAAATAAATTGTGAATGCTGAAATAGTTATTTCCCTCTGAAAGGATGAACATGAATGAGTTCATGTGTATGTTGGGAAAGCATGAAATGTGTGGAAGTCTCATGAGTAAAGCATGGACGTTCCATGTCAATTGGGAAAATAACTCACTAATTTTAATATTCTGTTATGCTTGTCCTAACAGGAATTGCCATGATGAATCTCACAGGTGAGAAATTGAAAGCCATTGTTTGTAGCTGTTACTAGCCAAGTGTCAATAATGAGAAAAGTGGGAGCCAGTTGTGCACATTGATCATGGCAGCAGACCAAAAGCTATTTTTTTTTTGCTGAAATACTCCTCAAATAGTTGCCAGGATAGCAAGAAGATGGCATCCATGAAATTCCAGACTTGTAGATCAACTGGAAGGTAAATAAAAGGAAGGGATTGCTATGGAGCAATGCCCACCTGTAGAGATGGAAGATCAAATCCAGTAGAAGCATCTTGAGGAAGCTAAAGGACTTGTTCTTGAAGGTTCAAAGTAAAAAGATGAAATGCAAGATAGACCTGCAACATTTTGTGAATTTAGGGACATGTGTAAAGTGGGTATATATTCCTAAGTGTTGGAACATCGAGGACGGTGTTATTCCAAGGGGGAGGGGAATGTAATGTCCACATTTGGACCCTTAGGATATTTTGTCTATAATGTAAATATTGTATGCATATTATGTATGATTCCTAGCGTGGAGCTCAAGGCCAAGGCCCCGCTAGTGAACGCTCGACCCTTGAAGAGGAAAATATTTGATATTATGCTACCCGTGTGTTAGTGAGTCATGAGAATTGTAAATATGCATTTTAATATAAATACCCACAACTAGCTATGCAATGCAACAAAAGATGGGGGCATGATTTTACAAGAATTTGGGAGGGAAACATTCAAACCCTTGAACCAATCAAGTCAAGCCAAGTGTCAATGAGAGAACCCATAAAACCCCCAACTACCCATGTTGACTTTTGTACCAAATCATTCATTTCTCCCAAGAGTTGGTTGAGGTAGTTAATGCCTTGGGGAATGGGAGGTATGGCTATCCAAATTCGAGTATGGGCAAGCCACCCTGAATAGAAAATCGTGCTTGGGTTCTTGGGAAAGAAAAGAGCCGTGAATTGCTCCCCAAGCCAGTATCCATCAAGCAGTTTGGCTCTCTCACGAGTTGGGAGCTGGCGGGGCATTTTTTTCCATGGAAATTTTGTGTTTTCCTTCATTTTCAACTGGGAAAATGGCGTTTTTTGTGTTATATACCAGTGGGGAAGAAGGGGAACGGAATTGGGGTTCCATAGAGACCATTTTTTGCTGTTGAATGCTTAGATAGTTTGGGGAGAAATCGTTTTCCTCCCTGTGAAGGTTTTCCCCCATCCCACAATCTGTTTTTGGCCGAAAATGATTTGGGGAAAACCCATGGCCATCTTGTTGTAAATCCCATTGTTAAAATGTGTATTCATTCCCAATGATGGAGTTTTGTTGTGTGTAAGTAGTGTATGTTGGTGTATGGGTTATGGGTATCCATTGCTTTGGCTTGAGCTTGAGTGCAAGCACCCAGAAATAAAGAGGGTTAAGATTTAGCTTGATAAATCCAGCTGTGGGCTGGCTTGGCTTAGATGAAATGATTATTTGGCTGTGTATGAGCTTGAATGCCCCCTTTTCCTTGTAGAAATTATGTCCAACTTGGGGGTGGTCTCTGAGTGCTGAAATAATATAGGCTAGGTAGAGACCTATGGTTGGGTGGAACGTTGCAGTGACCTAGCTAGTTGCTTGGGACAATTGCACAATGAAGATGAGTATATTCTTATGTGTATTTAATTATGCAATGTTTTAATTTGATGATTGTATTGATATGTTGTATGAATATGAAATTTGTGTGGATGATTTCTTTATTCCGCTGTGCATGCTTGTTTGATTTGCATCTGCACACATTTGTTTTTATGAATCTAATGAATCGGGTTGAGTTTTATGAAAATCCCCACAAAATGGTATCATGTTCCCTTCCTTGAATTGGGTCCACGGGAGGAGACATTACAACTTCCACGCAAACTCACAGATCTGTATGGCTGCCAAACAAACTCCACACGAAATTGGTTAACGCAGAACACATTTTAAACACATTATTAAACTAACCATTACCACTAACTAAAAAAGACGACCAATAAAACGATCCTGACTGCACAAGTGTCATCTATACCTTGAATCTAGAGAATCTATAGATCTTCCTCCATTTCCCCAAAAAATCTAAGATATTAACGCCTATTGACATAATTAATAATTATCTATGATATTATCTTAGATCATTTCCTTATCCGATGCTTGACTTAATGACTACATTTGAGAAAAAACAAATATACATCCTAAAATTGTCTCTTTTGGGGATCCATTTACATATAGAATAGTTCCCACAAGAAAATTCAAGGATAAACAAGTCCAAAAATTGTTTAGACGTCAACATAAAATATTATATTTCCAACAGTTTGCAATTTTATGGAAGAAACTTATGATTTTGGTTGCACGAAAAATAAAGAAAATTCATAGAGTTATTGGCTATGGTCATAAGAAATGCAAAAACTCTTCTTCTAAGAAGTGATCTTCTCCAAAGGAACTATTATTCTATGAAAATAACTGCCACCTGATTCTCTTATCACGTATCGAATTTTGATGGCTTTGGGATAGAGAAATAGTTAAATCTAGATTGCAAAGGATGGAACAATGATAAATTGTTTTTACGAAGTCCCCTTGCTAACACATTCTCAACTTTGAGCAAATGGGTGAAAAAATAATCAAATTCATACAGGTCAAGAATTTTATAGGAATAAAAATATGCATAATTGAGAGGGAACTATTGTCGATGATTTGAATCAATCCCATATGCCCTTCAAATGGCACACATCTATTCGATTTTCCTTCAACGCTATGCAAACACAGGTAGGGATTAAACCCACAAAAAAAATAACTGTTGAGAGTTGTGTAAGGGACAATGACTTATTGAAGATTAGAGAAGGGTGTGGGATTTGCAAAGGAATCTGAGAGATTATGAGCAATGGAAGGGATCTATACTCTCTCACAATCTGGGAAGAAAAATGACTGTACCATTTTTCACCGTAAAGCTCCTCTCCAAACCTTGGAGAGCCGAGGAATGCATCGAATCTCCAAACACGGTTCTCCATTTCTCAAAACTTGTCATTGCTTGGATTGCAAAACACGAAAAACTACTTGCAAAACACGCCAAGCTGACAGGAGCAAACATGTATGCAATGTGATTAATGTGACACAGTGAACAACCAATGGGGCGCAGGAGGAGACGGGGTAACAATGCATTAACTAGAGGGACGACGAAAGGAACAATGTTTTTCAAAACCAACTCCTAGGAAAAAATGCCTATCAACGTAATAAAGAAGATGTATCATTATAATAAAGAAGATGTGTTACATAGTATGAGGTCATTTTATTTTGGTTAGAAATATAATGGAAGGTCATTTCAATTTGATTAAGAAAATTTAAAATTAAGAATTCAAAAATCTTAAAATTGTGTTGCTATGTGTTACATGGTATAAGGACATTTCAATCTAATTAAAAATTCACAAAATGAGAAATTCAAAATTTTAAGATAGTATGTTTCATAATGTGAATAATTAATGAAATTAAAAATTGAGATTTTTTCAAATTAAAAGGTTAATATATTTTAAATCTTTTTTATATTTGATTTTTTTATATTGTAATTTTAAATGGTGTAATCTAAATATTTTATGTTTTTAATTTTTTTTAAACATATTCCCGAATCATAAAATCACTTATATTAGTTAGAAATTACATAATTTGAGTGACATAGAGATATTTAAGAATACTAAATTTATTTATGAATTTAAAAACACAATTTAAACACTTCTAAATTTAAATTTTACAATAAAAATTTACTTTCAACCAAAACCCAAAATATAAAATAAATAAACTACATTTTAAATTTTTTTATAATTAATTTTCTTTTCATATTTTTCTTTAAAATAACTTACTTGTATATTTAAGTTGGTTTAATTTTATATTTTTCATTTCATATTGTCTTAATTGTCTCTTGTTATATTTACAACTAATTGTTATGTTAGAAATATATTATATATGTTTGTCTCTTGTTATATTGCGATCTCAAATATTATATATTTAGATCTAAATGTTAGGTTATAAATATATTATATATGTTTGTCTCTTGTTATATTGAGATCGCAAATATTATGTTAGAAATATTATATATATATGTTTGTGAATGTGAGAAACATGTTTGTGAACGATTTTATCTCTTTCTGATGTATATTATGTCATATATATATATATATATATATATATTTTGTCCAATGTCTATTAATTTGGTGGTTGATTTTTAATTAGTTGCAGTGTGTGATATCATTCTTGTTTTTTTTCTTCCAAGAGGGGTTAATATTATTTAGCTTGGTGTAGATCATAATGCTAAGGTAGCAGGTTGTTGGATCTCACTGCAACAGCATTAAATGATCTGTCGTGGACTCGATATTGATTTCAAAAAAAGGTGGTAAAATGACCTCACCCACTGCAGCAGCATTAAATGACCTGTAGCAGACTGAATATTGATCCCAAAAGAGGGCGGTCAAATGACCTCACCTGCTATAAGCTTATGTAATATGATACTGTGTAATATGGTACTGAGCAGCCGCATTAAATGACCTTCAACAGGCTGGATATTGATCCCAAAAAAAGACGATTGGATGACCTCACTTGCCATAAGCTTCTGTAATATGGTACTGTGTAATATGGTACTGTGCAGACTATGGACGTTCAAATGCCAGGTTTGTTTTTCCTTAGGGTTTGTTTGGCAGAAGAAATTAATGCTGGTGTCAATGCTTGTGTCAGATCTCATTTATGACCTAGAAGGTATAAACTGTGAAGAAGATTTGTTTCTCCTTAATCCCCTCCACATGCTTACTAAATCAGGTGCTAGATTCTGTGTGTTACTCAATCCAATAAGAAATAATAATGCAGGTTGTCGGTGATTTCGGTTTGCGCCACTGTTATGGCAGGAATGAGGACTACTAGGTATGACTGGGTATGTACCCGTTAGTATAAACCTGGTTTCGTTTTGTGCCACTGTTATGGAAGGAATGAAGACTACTGGTATGACTGGGTCTGAACCCGTTAGTATAAACCTGGTTATGCTAGTTAATTACCTGTATGCCCTTATCCTTTGATGGGGATAATGGTTCTGAAACCCTTGCTTCAAGGCATCAACAACTTATTTTGGAACTTAACAACTCAACACGTATTTATAGTTCGATTTGCAGAGGAAAATATTTGATATTATGCTACCCGTGTGTTAGTGAGCCATGGGAATTGTAAATATGCATTTTAATATAAATACCCACAACTAGCTATGCAATGCAACAAGAGATGGGGGCATGATTTTACAAGGAATTGGGGGGAAAACATTCAAACCCTTGAACCAATCAAGTCAAGCCAAGTGTCAATGAGAGAACCCATAAAACCCCCAACTACCCATGTTGACTTTTGTACCCAATTATTCATTTCTCCCAAGAGTTGGTTGAGGTAGTTAATGCCTTGGGGAATGGGAGGTATGGCTATCCAAATTCGAGTATGGGCAAGCCACCCTGAATAGAAAATCATGCTTGGCTTCTTGGGAAAGAAAAGAGCCATGAATTGCTCCCCAAGCCATTATCCATCAAGAAGTTTGGCTCTCTCACGAGTTGGGAGCTAGCGGGGTGTTTTTTCCCATGGAAATTCTGTGTTTTCCTTCATTTTCAGCTGGGAAAATGGCGTTTTTGTGTTATATACCAGTGGGGAAGAGGGGGAACGGAATTGGGGTTCTATAGAGACCTTTTTTGCTATTGAATGCTTAGATAGTTTGGGGAGAAATCGTTTTCCTCTCTGTGAATGTTTTTCCCCATCCCACAATCTGTTTTTGGCCGAAAACGATTTGGGGAAAACCCATGGCCATCTTGTTGTAAATCCCATTGTTAAAATGTGTATCCATTCCCAATGATGGAGTTTTGTTGTGTGTAAGTAGTGTATGTTGGGGTATGGGTTATGGGTATCCATTGCTTTGGCTTGAGCTTGAGTGCAAGCACCCAGAAATAAAGAGGGTTCAGATTTAGCCTGATAAACCCAAGTGTGGGCTGGTTTGGCTTAGATGAAATGATTATTTGGCTGTGTATGAGCTTGAATGCCCCCTTTTCCTTGTAGAAATTATGTCCAACTCGGGGGTGGTGTTTGAGTGCTGAAATAATACAGGCTAGGTAGAGACCTATGGTTGGGTGGAACGTTGCAGTGACCTAGCTAGTTGCTTGGGACAATTGCACAATGAAGATGAGTATATTCTTATGTGTATTTAATTCTGCAATGTTTTAATTTGATGATTGTATTGATATGTTGTATGAATATGAAATTTGTGTGGATGATTTCTTTATTCCGCTGTGCATGCTTGCTTGATTTGCATCTGCACACATTTGTTTTTATGAATCTAATGAATCAGGTTGAGTTTTATGAAAATCCCCACATATTGGTATCATGTTCCCTTCCTTGAATTGGGTCCACGGGAGGGGACATTACAGCTTCCACGCAAACTCACGGATCCGTATGGCTGCCAAACAAACTCCACATGAATTGGTTAACGCATAACACATTTTAAACATATTATTAAACTAACCATTACCACTAACTAAAAAAGACGACCAATGAAACGATCCTGACTGCACAAGTGTCATCTATACCTTGAATCTAGAGAATCTATAGATCTTCTTCTATTTCCCCAAAAAATCTAAGATATTAACGCCTATCGACATAATTAATAATTATCTATGATATTATCTTAGATCATTTCCTTATCCAATGCTGACTTAATGACTACATTTGAGGAAAAACAAATATACATCCTAAAATTGTCTCTTTTGGGGATCCATTTACATATAGAATAGTTCCTACAAGAAAATTCAAGGATAAACAAGTCCAAAAATTGTTTAGACGTCAACATAAAATATTATATTTCCTGCAGTTTGCAATTTTATGGAAGAAACTTATGATTTTGGTCTCACGAAAAATAAAGAAAATTCATAGAGTTATTGGCTATGGTCATAAGAAATGCAAAAACTCTTCTTCTAGGAAGCGATCTTCTCCAAAGGAACTATTATTCTATGAAAATAACTGCCACCTGCTTCTCTTATCACGTATCGGATTTTGATGGCTTTGGGCTAGAGAAATAGTTAAATCTAGATTGCAAAGGATGGAACAATGATAAATTGTTTTTACGAAGTCCCCTTGCTAACACATTCTCATCTTCGAGCAAATGGGTGAAAAAATAATCAAATTCATACAGGTCGAAATTTTATAGGAATAAAAATATGCATAATTGAGAGGGAACTATTGTCGATGATTTGAATCAATCCCATATGCCCTTCAAATGGCACACATCTATTCGATTTTCCTTCAACACTATGCAAACACAGGTAGGGATTAAACCCACAAAAAAATAACTGTTGAGAGTTGTGTAAGGGACAATGACTTATTGAAGATTAGAGAAGGGTGTGGGATTTGCAAAGGAATCTGAGAGATTATGAGCAGTGGAAGGGATCTATACTCTCTCACAATCTGGGAAGAAAAATGACTGTACCATTTTTCACCGTAAAGCTCCTTTCCAAACCTTGGAGAGCCGAGGAATGCATCGAATCTCTAAACATGGTTCTCCATTTCTCAAAACTTGTCATTGCTTGGATTGCAAAACACTAAAAACTACTTGCAAAACACACTAAACTTACAGGAGCAGACATGTATGCAATGTGACTAATGTGACACAGTGAACAACCAATGGGGCGCAGGAGGAGACGGGGTAACAATGCATTAGCTAGAGGGACTACGAAAGGAACAATGTTTTTCAAAACCAACTCCTAGGAAAAAATGCCTATCAGCGTAATAAAGAAGATGTGTTACATAGTATAAGGTCATTTTATTTTGGTTAGAAATATAATGGAAGGTCATTTCAATTTGATTAAGAAAATTTAAAATTAAGAATTCAAAAATCTTAAAATTGTGTTGCTATGTGTTACATGGTATAAGGACATTTCAATCTAATTAAAAATTTACAAAATGACAAATTCAAAATTTTAAGATAGTATGTTTCATGATGTGAATAATTAATAATTAATGAAATTAAAAATTAAGATTTTTCCAAATTAAAAGGTTAATATATTTCAAATCTCTTTCATATTTGATTTTTTTGCATTGTAATTTTAAATGGTGTAATCTAAATATTTTATGTTTTTAATTTTTTTTAAACATATTCCCAAATCTTAAAATCACTTATATTAGTTATAAAATATTCATAATTTGAGTGACATAGAGATATTTAAAAATGCTGAATCTATTTATAAATTTAAAAACATAATTTAAACATTTTTAAATTTAAATTTCACAATGAAAATTTACTTCAAACCAAAACCCAAAATATAAAATAAATAAACTACTCCATTTTAAATTCTTTTATAATTAATTTTCTTTTCATATTTTTCTTTAAGATAACTTACTTGTATATTTAAGTTGGTTTAGTTTTATATTTTTCATTTCATATTGTCTTAATTGTCTCTTGTTATATTTACAACTAATTGTTATGTTAGAAATATATTATATATGTTTGTCTCTTGTTATATTGCGATCTCAAATATTATATATTTAGATCTAAATGTTATGTTATAAATATATTGTATATGTTTGTCTCTTGTTATATTGAGGTGGCAAATATTATGTTAGAAATATTATATATATATGTTTGTGAATGTTAGAAACATGTTTGTGAACGATTTTATCTCTTTCTGATGTATATTATGTCATATATATATATATGTATATATATTATGTCATATATATATATATATATATTGTTCAATGTCTATTAATTTGGTGGTTGATTTTTAATTAGTTGCAGTGTGTGATATCATTTTTGTTTTTTCTTTCCAAGAAGGGTGAATATTATTTAGCCTGGTGTAGATCATAATGCTAAGGTAGCAGGCGGTTGGATCTTACTGCAGCAGCATTAAATAACTTGTAGCAGATTGCATATTGATCTTAAAAGAGGGTGGTCAAATGACCTGATCCACTGCAGCAGCATTAAATGACCTGTAGCAGACTGGATATTGATCCCAAAAGAAGGCGATCAAATGACCTCACCTGCTATAAGCTTATGTAATATGGTACTGTGTAATATGGTACTGTGCAGCACATTAAATGACCTGCAACAAGCTAGATATTGATCCCTAAAAAGAACGATCGGATGACCTCACTTGCCATAAGCTTCTATAATATGGTACTGTGTAATATGGTACTGTGCAGACTATGGACGTTCAAATGTCAGGTTTGTTTTTCCTTAGGGTTTGTTTGGCAGAAGAAATTAATGCTGGTGTCTATGCTTGTGTCAGATCTCATTTATGACCTAGAAGGTATAAACTGTGAAGAAGATTTGTTTCTCCTTAATCCCCTCCACATGTTTACTAAATCAGGTGCCAGATTCTGTGTGTTACTCAATCCAATAAGAAATAATAATACAGGCTGTCGGTGATTTCGTTTTGCGCCACTGTTATGGCAGGAATGAGGACTACTGGGTATGACTAGGTATGAACCCGTTAGTATAAACCTGGTTTCATTTTGTGCCACTGTTATGGAAGGAATGAAGACTACTGGTATGACTGGGTCTGAACGCGTTAGTATAAACCTGGTTATGCTAGTTAATTACCTGTATGCCCTTATCCTTTGATGGGGATAATGGTTCTGAAACCCTTTCTTCAAGGCATCAACAACTTATTTCGGAACTTAACAACTTAACACGTATTTATAGTTCGATTTGCATCAGTGAGTGACTCAATTTCAAAAACTGGTTATGGGATGCTTAACCCCAAGTACATTCACCAGCCAAGTACTCTATGGAATATTTGGTGGTGGAAGAGGAATCACAAGAAGGATTTGTTTTACCAAACGATACCTCTTAATGTTTTCAGAACCATAGACTCTATGATTTTAGGTTTTGTAAGTTCCTCACTTTCTCCAAGCCATCCGGCCTTATCACTGGTCTTATAAGACAGAATGTACTTTTTATCGCTTGGACAGTTCTCCTTTGATCCCTTAATGGGATTTGTGTAACTTGTGATACAATTGCTTAAAAGTATTTAAGCAACAAACCGTTCAATGCAATTAGGGAGTTACTCTGCTCTGTGTTTGAAGACAAAATTTACATAAAGATATATACTATTAATCTATGAAAGTCTCTGTGATTCGTCATATAATTTTTGTTATGTAAAATAGTTACCATTTGTATTTCGAATGGTATAATTTACATCTTGTTCCGTTCCAGTTGTTATATGTTATTTCATTCCTAGTTTATATCTTTCAGATACAAAGTATGGAACCCTAGCAAGGGTCAGTCCGATTCTCTCTTTGTTTAAGGAAATGTGTAGCTGGATTTTATTACCTTTAAACTGAAGTTTAAATGCAGGAAGATTCAAAATGAAAATCAAGGCTCGTCGTGTTTACTATTGTTTATAGGTAGAACCTAACATTTTATCCTCTAGATAAAAGGAATTTAGGTTAACTTAATCAGAACTCAAGTTGTTAAATTCAAATCATATTAGGAGAGAGAAGTATATCTCATAAAAATTTGGAGGAAAAACAAGCTAGGAAACAGGTAATGCATCTCTTTCCTAATATACCTTTAATACAATATAAAGCCTATTCACAAGTAGGGTTAGAAAATAGAATTCATTTGGCTTCCCAGTTGCTTGAAAAATCCATTCAGGTCTACACAGACAAGGGTTTGGGTAATTAGGGTTCTGACATGATTCCTTTGCCCTCTATGTAACCTTTCTTCACATTAATAATATTAATGTGTCCAAATAAACTAATAGACAAAAATAGGACACATTCTGGATTTCTCTGACTACTGCAATCTGTTGGTTTGTGTCTGAGTAGCCAGGAGGACGGATTGCTGACAGTGTGTGCATGGGATCCTCGAATAAAATGCTTATTTTACTTTCAGACTGGATTCAACGTGGGCATGTCTAAGATGCAACAAGAAGCAGCCTGTGTGGAATTGAAATGTACAATGGTATTCTGATGCGTTATGCAAAAGCTTCAAAATTTGAAAGGTACGTGCCTTTTCAACTTTTTAATTGAAAAAAATATTTATAACAATTCATAAAAAATTAATCTCTTTAAGATTAAGTTTCCAACAGTTATCAACCTACTAACCACATGAACATAATTTCATTTTCGTTTTACAAAATATGATTTACAATAAAAACAATTCGAAGACTAAAAAGATGTTAAAAAGTAAGAATCTGTCGTTTGCCTCTGCATCTTACTTGTTTACCTTTGCATCTTACAATAATCAACATATATCAATATATACAAGTTTGATTCTTGAACATAATATTGGAATATTGAAAGAGGTGCTCGTGCACAAATAGGCCTACAATGTGGAGAAAAATAGTGTGAACATTTGACTTGAATTATTACTTAAAAAATTAATATTTAAAGTTGAAATAAGATAAAGTCTTGAATTATTACTTAAAAAATTAATATTTAAAGTTGAAATAAGATAAAGTCTTTTTAATAATATTTAATGAAGTCATATTGTTTTTTTAATATTATGAATTATAAAAATAATGAATTTAGTCATTGATTAAATATAGAAATGAAAGAATTGAATTGGGTTTAATAAAAAGGTTTAGTAATTGAGTTGGTTAAAATTTAATTATTATATATATATATAACTAGAATTAATAAGATAGATATATATATATAGAAAATAAATAATTTATGATTTTGGTAATCTTTGTTTTTATTTTTTTTTGTAATTTGCTAAAGATCTAAATATAGTTGAATTTAATCAAAAAAATAAAACAATTACTTAATAATGGCTATTGCTCCTCTTCATATTCAAAACATTTATGGTGGCAATGGTGGCAATGTCGGGGACATTGTCATCACATGGCTGTTGTATAATATAATCAAATATAACATATTTTGCCACCTTGGTTGTAATGGAAATGGGATTGCTAATGATTGACTTGATTGTTCTTGTTTTCTTTAAGGATCTTTCCCTAAAAGTAGAAGTAACCTTGTAATTGAAACTAATACGAACTCTTGAATCTCTTTATATAAATTATGATTATTAAAAAAAAAAATTAGAAGTTCATTGATTTTGAAGGATGGGTTCTTGATCTTGAGAACACTCGTAGTAGGCTGGTACTCTTCAACAACATTATGGATCTTAATTGGTCTATCAAATCCTTCTTTGGCAGAACTATAATTGAACGAGGAGAAACTTATGGAGATCTCCTGGGTTAGATGGAAGATTTGAACACTCAAGTGGGATCACTCATCAATGTCCCATATCAGTTGAAGGTCATAGAGGTCAAACATAACCTCCTTGCTAAGGAATTGGGTTATAAGTTTAAGGTAACCATGGTGACAAAGGATCCCTTTACATCGGTCCTGCCTCAACAATATGGGCCTGCTCCTATCCTGCCCCAAATTATTGATCGGGAAGATGAAGACGACGACCTCGATGCTCCAGTGGGTCACACCAATGGAAAACGTAAACATTTTTATGATTAAATAGCTCGATCAAGGTTTTATCTAACCTTCCATTGAGCTCCAAAGATCGATTGGAGATTATTTTAACCATCGATCGAACTTGTGTTTCAGGTAATCCGCGTCTTGCCAAAAAGTATTACCCATCTTCATGGGAACAACCACCTCAAGTCCCTCTAGGGACATGATGGATCTACGCTATTTGTAGTAACATTAAAGTTATATATATATATATATATATATATGAAATCAAAATATACATAATTTAAGACAAATTTGTCCCAGTCTGATCATTGATTGGTAATCTATCCCATTCTTATCACTGGCTGATAAATAGAGCTTCTTGTACTCTGATTTTCCAAACCCAAACCGAGTTACAACTAGTCTATGAACTTAGGATGATTACCCAAAACAAAATCTGCTTGAGTATAACTTTAAGAAAATAACAACAAATGTATTTAAAGGAGTATAGATTCCATCATAGGGAGGATTACACTTCCCCCTTGATTCTTGAAATTGAAGAGTGCCTTCAGGAAGCCTTAAGGCCTCTTTGGATAACAAATCTACCTGAGTGTTGAATTCTTGTTTCTAGCATGAGCTTCCTGTAATATGTCTAAAAAGGGAGCAAGAGGCAGGATTGTAATCATGCATTGCTTATTACACAATTCTATCACATATTTTGAGTTACCAAATACTTGTAGTGCATTAATACCTTTGTCTCCTGGTATTTTAAAAAAAACCCAAAGAACTAGAACTTCGGCCTGTTTGTTGAATCCCTCTCGTGCTCCAAATCTGAAACTTATGGTGTGAAAAGAGAATACCTCCAGCCCCAGAAACCCGTAGGTTTCTCTACTAACCACCATCAAAAATCCCTATGTGAAGGTTTGGTCTATCTCTGGTTGCTTAATGATCCTTTTGTTGGGACGACACTAAGGTAAAATGTAATCGTTGAAGGCCAACCTTATCCTGTGGAATACATGAATTAGCTCTCAATGACGATCATTAAAGAGTGAGTTGTTTCGTGCTCACCAAAGATCCCATGATATGAATCAAGGGAGGTGATGATGATTGGATACAATGTTATTATGAAACTAGTCTTCATAAAAAAGGAGTAGTGTACCTTTTAACCAATCTCCAGGACAATTGACAGATCTAAGGACATATTGTCAAACCACTTGAGTGTAGGTGAAAGAAACAAACATATGATCAGCAATTTTAATTACAGCTTTGAAAATAATGTAAGGATTTGGGCCTTGCCAAATTCTCTTATGGAAACTATCCCACATCATAATTGTTTAACAGCACTAGCCACCTAAATAATTTAATCTTAAGTAGGAATTCTAGGTCCCAAATCATACCCTACCACTAGGCTTAATCTTGTTCTTACACTTGATCATCAATGCATAATGCCTCATGCCCCAATTTAGCAGTCATAATCCCAATGGATTTGTTAAAATATCATAGCAATTTTTTTTTTCTCATGTAGGGAAATATCGATGTGAGAGAGCATATTTATAAACCGAGACCATTCCCCCTCAAATTATCCTTGCAAATGTAGATCTATAGTTGATTCATTGTTGGATCCCAAATCGACCCCTATCCAGAACTGCAATATCACAGAGACTAGATAGTCCTTTCTCTTGGCGAGTTTTCCTCAAATTCACGGATAATCTAAAATCTCCAGCACAACCTATCCAGGGGTCTAATCCCACGCAGAGCTTGTCAGCCCTATCAACTCTCCAAGAAACCTAGCATTGCAAGATAGGGAAGTATTTTAACATGCACTTCCAAGTATTTGAAAGTTTTTTAGTGGGTTTTGGTAAGCACGAATGCATTCTTCAACTGATTGATTGGGAATATATTTGGATTTGATGAGTTTCCCCCATAATTCATTATTGAACAATGACCTCTAAAGGTCTTATCCCCCAATGCTTGTCTAAACCTGTGAATGTGTTTGAGCCCCTGATGCAGGGGGCATCAGGGCCTAGCAGGAATAGTCAAAGTTGATCGACAGAAGAAGGTCGACCAGGGGGATTGCCGATGACCACTGGTGCGAGAAGACTGGGAGTTGAGGCTAGGAAGTCAAGCAAGAAGCTGTCGAAGTATGGTCAACATAAGTGAAATTTGACGGAGTCGAAAGTCGACGAAAGGTCGAATATCGACATCGAAGGAAGCAGAAAAGGCCAAGCGTGGAGGATGGGGAGGAAGACAATTATGGATACTAAGTGAAGTCGACAAGTTGACTTGACGACCGACGAAGTAGAGAATGGTTGAGGTGTCGAAGTGTAGACCAGTTGAAGTGGATAGCGATAAGATCGACAACTGAAGCAAAGTCGAGAGGCACATAGGTTGAGAAGTGAAAAATTCAAGGCAACATACCTACAATTGTTGTGGGTAGTTGAGGAGGTTAACGACAGTTAAGAAGGTGGTTGGGATCAGGCCAGATGTCACCACAGGAGAAGGTTGTGCAGGAACGAATAGGGGGCGCTGACAACTGCAAGTCTAAAGGATCAGTGATGGTTCAACGGACAGAGTAAGGACACCTCATGGAAGCTAGACAGGGTGGACCTCGAGAACGAAAGAACATAGTAGAAAACCAGTGCAAAGGCTCAGAAGAGAGGGAGATCGCATAGGCAGAGATCGCATAGAGCAAGGAAGAATAATAGAGGAGAGAAGCGACACAGAGCTGAGTCGCATGATTACTTCTGTGTGTTTATTCTAACAGGATGAGGCCAACTTGTTTATTAGTATGCATGTAATTTTGCAAATGATACAAGTAATAGAAGCCAAATTTTTTCCATTTCCAGTTCACATCTTATGTTTTGTGGACATGTGTGTGTAAGCTGTGTGATTCTGTTAAGCGAGAAAGGTCTGACCGACCTGACTTACTCCAGTTAGTATAAGAGCAGAAGAATCATGTGAGCAGGAGAGGTCTCGATACCAACCTGTGTTGGGTCAGTTAGTGTCAGAGCGGGAAGAGCCTGCGTGTGCGTGAACAACTCCAGTTGCAGTTGGGTAGAGTTATGCGCATGTGGTGAAAGTCCAGTTGCGATTGGACGAGTGGATATTTTCAACTGTGGTTGAAAGAGTAAACACAAGCTCCACAATGGCACACATAGGTGTAAATGTATGTGGTGTAGGATGAAGAGCGCGAGGAGGAACGGGAGGATTCAGAGTAGATTGTGAAATGTTCGAAGAGTGCATGCGAACAATGAGAAGTTTGACCAATGAGGTCGCAACAATCAAAGAAGCACATAGACGTGGATGCGTTCCCGACGCACTTGACCATAGTGACAAAGAAGTTGAGGAAATGGATGCTTGGGAAGCAATAGAAGAAGAACTAGAAGATAGATTCATCAAGCTATTGACAGAAATAAGGGGTAAGGAAAAAATGGATGTACCTACCTACTGAGGAAGTTTGGATCCAGAAGAATTGATAGACTAGATCAGAGAGATGGAGAAATACTTTGAGATAGAGAAGCTAGAGGATCCCAAGAGGGTTAAAAATTTCTATCTAAAGTTGAAGGGGCATTCCTCGTTGTGGTGGGACAATGTACAGGCTGACAGAGTCAAGAAAGGAAAGGAGAAGATTAAGTCTTGGGACATAATGGTTTCGAAGCTAAAGGGGTAGTTCTTTCCAACAACTATGCGATTTCCTTGTTCAGGAAGTTGCAGAACTTTCGACAAAAAGAGATAACCATGAAATAATACACGGAAGAGTTCTACAGACTGTCGATTAGATCCGGTCAAACCACTGAAGGAGAAGAGGCGGTTGCAAGATATGTAAATGGTTTGAAGTATGTCATACAGAACAATTTGAGCCTATTGAAGTTTAGGATGGTTGGTGAAGCCTACCAGGTAGCCCTAAAGGAGGAGGAAAAGTTGTCGAGAAGAATAGCATCGACCAGACGAAATATGAGTGGTCGAGGTGCGAAGACTGATCCCACAAAAGGACAAAGTAGTGGTACTAGGAGAGAAGCCGTCGAAGATAACCGACGCGCCGAAGGGATAGCGAACAGAGAAAAGGCCCATGAAAAGCGACGAGATGGTGGAGAGACCCACGGTCGGGGTGCGTTTGGTCTAAGTGGTCCAATAAAGAGATGAGGTGTCGAAAGACCGACTATAGTCTATTATAAGTGTCGAGGAGTGGGACATAAGGCTTATGAATTCCCAAAGAATTTACACGTGGAAGAGGAGTTGAAACCCAGACGTTGACAAGATGGCAAGGGCGACGAGAAGACAGGATCGACATCTGATAGTGGTGAAGCTGACATAGAAAAGAGTCGAAACTTGACGACCAAGAGGAAGTTGGTCCAGAACAACCAACGAGAAGAGAAGGAGACGACGCAACGAAATGCAATTTTTTGAATCAAAGTGCTGATCACTGACAAATATTGCAAGACCATTATCGATGGCGGCAGTATAAAAAACCTAGTGTCGACGGAGGTCATAGACAAGTTGTGTTTGAAATGTCAACAACACCCAAATCTATACAAGATATCCTAGTTACAGAAAGGGCATCATGTGAAGGTAACCAGATAGTGCATGATCAACTTAAAGGTTTGGAAACTTGAGGACATTGTACTGTGTGACACAATCCCAATGGACGCTTATCACTTGTTGTTAGGAAGACCATGGAAATATGACCAGAAGATGATATTTGATGGTTGAGCTAAGTGACAGTCATAGTGTGGAAAAATTGCACACGGATAATGTTGAAGCCAAAGCAGGAGGACAATGATGATTGTAAGGAGGGCGAGAGCTACTATTGGGAGAAGAGAGTGCCGATGTGCTCATCAAAGGAATTCCTGGCGGAGGAGGAGAAACAGTCGGGATGTTTCGCCATCATTTCGAAGGGACCAAGTGTCGAACGGTTGAAGATAGAGAAATTTATGGTCGAATTCGAAAGGATGTTGGACGAGTTTGAGAGTATCATGGTCAAAGAGACATTCACAGGATTGCCACCGACGAGAAGCATATCCCATCAGATCGACTTTATTCCAGGGTCAAGTTTTCCATACAAGGAACCAAATAGAATGACTTCGACGGATAGTGAAGAACTCAATCGACAGATCCATGAGTTGTTGGAAAAAGGATTGATTAGAGAAATTCTGAGCCCATGTGCAGTGCCAGCGGTACTAGCACCAAAGAAAGGAGGAGAATGGACGATGTGTATAGACTCCAGAGCTATTAATAAGATCACGATAAAGTACATATTTCTATTTCCAAGGATGGAAGACTTGATCGATTGCTTGAGTGGATCTAGATATTTCACCAAGATCGACCTGAAGAGTGGATACCACCAGATTAGGGTCATAGAAGGTGATGAATGGAAGACAACCTTCAAGACAAAATAAGGACTGTATGAGAGGTTAGTCATTCCCTTTGGATTGAATAATGTGCCTATTACGTTCATGAGGCTGGTGAACGAGGTATTGAAGTCTTTTTTTAGGAAAGTTAGTTGTAGTGTACCTCAACGACATCTTGATATTCAATCGAACCAAGAAAGAACATTTGGAACTCATTCGATAAGTGTTGCAGAAGCTGCAGGAAGATAAGTTGATGGTGAACCTACAGAAATGCTTCTTCATGAAGGAAGAACTAGTGTACTTGGGATTCGTAATCTTGGGTAAGGTGTTGGTGATGGACCTAAAAAAGGTAAAGGCTGTATTGGAGTGGCCAGGACTGATGAGCATGACAGAAGTGTGGAGTTTTCATGGACTTTCCAGTTTTTAAAGGAAGTCCATAAGAGGATTTTGTTGGATATGTACACCGTTGATAGAGTGCATGAAGAAAGGGGAGTTCAAGTGGACAGGAGTTTCCCAGAAATCCTTCGACAAGTTGAAGCAGAAGGTGACAGAGATCCTAGTACTATCTCTCCCAGATTTGGACAAAGTTTTCCAAGTTGACTACGACGCGAGTGGAATGCAATTGGCACAGTGCTGAGCCAAGAGGGACGACCGATTGCACTCTTTAGCGAAAAGTTGGATGAAGCGAAGCAGAAATATTTGGTCTATGACCAGGAGTTCTATGCTACCATAAAAGCATTGAAGAAGTGGAGGCATTATTTGATGCCCAAGGAATTTGTGTTATATACAGACCACCAAGCACTGAGGTACTTGAACACTCAGTCAAAGTTGAATCAGTGACACATGAAGTGGGTGGATTTCTTGTAGGTATATACCTTCGTGTTGTGACATAAGTTGGGCAAGTCGAATAAGGTTTCTGACGCGCTGAGTTGAAGAGTTGCATTGCTAAAAATGACAACAGTTCAGGCGACGCGAATAGATTCGGTGAAGACAGAGTATGAGACTGACGAGGATTTTGTGAAAGCATGGAAGGATAGTCACGAACCATGGAGCACCGACACAAATCCATACTTGGATTATTTTATCCAAGAGGGATACTTGTTCAAGGGACAACAATTATTTATTCCTAGGGGATCAGTGAGAGGAAACCTAATCTGAGAACTGCATAGTGGAAGATTAGCAGGTCATTTTGGCATCGACAAGACCAAGGCATTGGTCGAAGAGAAGTACTATTGGCCAGGGATAGCGATAGATGTCGGTAAGTGGGTCCGATAGTGCAAAATTTTCCAATTGGAAAAAGGTCGAAGTTAGAATATGGGGATGTATGCACCATTTCTAGTGCCAAATGTCCCATGGGAGCACTTGAGCATGGATTTATTGCTAGGATTGTCAAAGACACAGCAAGGTAACGACTCCATCTTTGTGGTAGTCGATAGATTTTTGAAGATGACACACTTTATTCCATGTCGGAATACAAGTGACGCCACAAGAATTGTTGTATTATTTTTCAAGGAGATAGTTAGACTACATGGTTTGCCGAAGAGTATAATGTCAGAAATAGATAGCAAGTTTATGGGTCATTTCTGGAGAACCCTATGGAAGAAGCTAGACATGAAGTTGCAGTTTATCTTGGCATACCATCCACAGAATGATGGACAGACTGAGGTAGTAAACAAAATTTTGGGAAGCCTTCTAAGATGTTTGAAGGATGACAGACCCAAGCAGTGGGAGAACGTGTTGGAGCAAGTAGAATTGGCATACAACAATTATGTGAATCGGTTGATAAGTATGAGTCCATTCCAGATTGTTCAAGTTCGAAGCCCACATGGTGTGGTGGATTTGGTCGATGTACCAATAGAAACTAGAAAGAGTGCAGATGTAGAGACATTTGCAGAACACATGAAGGAGGTACATGAAAAGGTATGCAAACAGATCAAAAAGAGTAATGTGGCATACAAGATAATGGCCGACAAGAAGCATAGGCTACAGTCGTTCAGTGAAGGAAACTTAGTCTATGCACACTTAAGGAAATAAAGGTTTCCAAAAGGAACATACAACAAATTGAAGCTGAAAAATATTGGACCATGTAAAATTCTGAAGAATATTTCAGACAATGCTTATGTGTTGGAGTTATCAAAAGAGTTGAACATTTCTCCTACGTTCAATGTATCAAATCTATACAAGTATGAAGAAGGTTTGGCGAGCAACAACGTAAAAGTGTCGAACATCAACTGGATAGGATAGATTCTAGATTGATAGAAGGAAGAGATTGCCGAAGTGATGGATGAGCACAAAGTTGGATGTTCAAGGAGTTCACAGAAGAAAGAATACTTATTCCTATGGAGGAACGACGGGATGGAAGAGGCGACATGGATTTTAGAGGAATACACAAGACTGACGGAGCAGTCGACTTCTTTTTCACCTGGGGAGACTGATGAAGGGGCATTGGGGCCTAGACGGAATAGTCAAAGTTGATCGAAAGAAGAAGGCCGACTAGGAGGATTATCGATGACCACTGGTGTGAAGACGGCCAGTCGAGGCCAGGAAGTCGAGCAAGAAGCTGTCTAAGAATGGTCAACAAAAGAAAAATTCGACAGATTCGAAAGTCGACGAAAGGTCGAATAACGACATCGATAGTAGCGACAAATGCCAAGCGTTGAGGATGACAGCCATGGAGACTAAGTGAATTCGATAATTTGAGTTGACTACCGACGAAGTAGAGAATGGTCGATGTGTCGAAGTGTGGACCAGTCAAAGTGGATAGCTATAAGACTGAAAAATGTGGCAAAGTCAAGAGGCCCAGAGGTCAATAAGTGCATAAGTTGAGGCACCATACCTACATATGTTGTGGATAGTTGAGGAGGTTAGTGACAGTTAGGAAAGTGGTTGGGATCAGGCCAGATGTCACCACAGTAGAATGTTATGTAGGCACGAACAAGGGGCGCTGAAAACTGTAGGTCTGCAGGATCAGTAATGGTTCGAGGAACAGAGTAAGGACGCCTCGGGGAATCCAAACAGGGTGGACCTTGAGAATGACAGAACATAGTAGAAAACTGGTGCGAAGGCTCAAAAGGGAGGGATATCACACAGAGAGAGATCGCACAGAGCGAGGCATAAAAACAAAGGAAAGCAGTGACACATAGTCGAGTCACGTGATTACTTCTATGTGTTGATTGTAATAGGCTGAGGCTAACTTGTTTATTAGTCTACATGTAATTTTGTAAATGATACAAGTAATAGAAGCCAACTTCTTGGCATTTCCAATTCACATCTTGTGTTTTGTGGACATGTGTGTGTAAGATGTGTGATTCTGTTGAGCGAGAAAGGTCTGACCCAATTGACTTGCGCTAGCCCTCATCCTCCCTAGGCTTTGATCTTGGGAAGGGAGGACCAATTTACTAAATGGATAACTTCCTTGATTTTTCTTCTTGACCAAAGGAAATTAAAACATTTCTTTCTTATCCTTTCTAGATTTACTTTTGGCATGAATGCAATGGAAAACCAATAAACATAGATGGATTTAAGTATTTCTCTGACCAATACCAAATTTCCTCCCAGGGAGAGCCATCTAAAACACCAGCAAGATATTCGAGCTTCAATTTTATTGTATAGCCAGATGCAATCTAAATATTAGTAATCATTTGGTTTGATAAAACATCTAAGATATTTCATCCCATTCCCCAGTGGACTTGAGGGTATAGGGAATAGATTTAAAATTTACTCCTTATCCCATGATTTAATATATTGAAAAGAATATGAGACTTTAAGAAATTAACTCCCATACCTTTTGCACATTAAAAGAACTCAATTGCATTCTTGAATGACTTCCAATCTCGAAGCTTTTCTACTCCAAAAAGCGAAAAGTAATATACAAACATAATATGAGAGAGAGAAACCTCCCTATTCACCAAAAATCCTTTCATATATTTTGATATAGATGGACATTGGTGGCCACCCACCTAATCGACTGGCTCAAAACATAGTTTTCCATCTTGGCATTTTTTTACAATTTTTCCAGGTGCTGAAATTTCGAGGCCGTTTTGAGGCCCTGCATGACATTTTTAGGCACAACAAATCCCAATAGATAGCCTTTGGCTATGTACTAGGTCGATCGGTATGTGTACTTATTGGATATCCCTTTCCGACATTTTATCAAGTGCGCCAAACAAAGATCATATGCAAAAGTTACACACCCAAGAAATTGACGTATCAACTAACCACAATGGGGCCCAAAAACCTTTTGGTGTTTCATCTTTTGGGGTTAGGTTTTTGGATGGTTAGGGATTTATCATTGATGCTTTATGTTAAAAGGCCTTTTGGCCTCATTGTAAATCAGATCTTACGAATGAGCATAGTCGACACATCTCTTTTCAGAGATAAGCTACCGCCACCTAGGGCTAGTTTGTATTGCTTTGTAGTTTACAATGATTTTCCATTCTATTCATTAAAAGAATTTAATTTTACTATACTACTGTGTTTTTGGCATAATATTCGTTTGTGTATTTTCGGTTTATATTCTTTCCTTCATTTTGTTCTCCAAATAATCATGAATAGTGGTATCAGATCAATCTGTTATTGTTGTTTCTTATAAGTGCATGTCCCCAATGAGATTTGAATATCGAGAGTTGGGTCTCGAACTAGTTGAGCTTGGGGAAAACCACTCCCATCGGCCCAAGAAGCCTCACATGGAATGAGAAGAAAAGAGAGATGAAGGAGCATGAGATCTTATTAATTTGTTTCTCAAGAAAGTCCCCATGGGACATTGGAATGAGATGATGGATAATTTCACCTAGATCCTTCAATGAATGTCGATGGCAGTGGATGCACCTTCAATTAGAAGTAATTTTGGAGGTGTGAATCCCTTCTAGGTACAAGTTAAATTTGACATTCCTTTATTTGAAGTCCAGATAAATGTAGATGCTTTAGAGAAATGGTTAAATCTATTAGAGGGTTACTTATATGTTCAAAAAATTTCCAGCAGCGAAAAGATCTCCTTCACGCTCCTTAAGTCTCTACCCCATGTTATATATTGATGGGACAATTATTGCAATAGGCATGCTGAAGATGTGTTTGAAATATACAGGAAATAACCCACTTAGGAATCTTTTGTCGATGTCGTGAAGGCATAATTATACCATGTCAAAAACTTTGAAGACGAATACGCGAGATGGACAACTTTGCGCTAGGAGAGAGACCATATGGTGTTAGAGCTCACCGATATATTCTGTACCTTTTGCTCAAATATAGGTATTAGAGAATATGAACGAAACTTGGTCCTAAAGTAACACAGTGGCATGCACAGGTACAATCAGACAGAGATGGATTTCCTGGACATCTCCTCATTGGGAGATGCTTATTGGTATGTTGTCAAGATCGAGCAAAAGTTTAAGCAAAAGAATAAACAAAAGTTTGGGTTTTCAAATCAACTGCAACATAATTCTGGAAAAGGTGGCCCTAACTTATAGAGCAAAGGACAGAGAAACGAAGGCCAAAATCATGAAAACCAATCCAAGCCACATCAAAGAATGGTAATGGGAAATTGATGAAGGACACAAACAAGTGGTGTGAGTTCCACAAAAGACCCTAGAATTACACTGATGAATGCCACTCAAAACAATGATTGTTGGCTGAGACAAAATCCCCAAAGCCAGAATTTGGATCATACTCTGATTCCAAGCAAGAAAAAGGAAATTGGATCATTAACAAAGAACCTAGTGCCACCATAATGACCACAAATATACAACTAAAAGAGTCAAAGGAGCCAGAGTAAGGGGAGCGCCTCTTCCGTTCACAACTGTGGATGAAGGGGAATCCTCTTTATTTCATTGTTGACAATGGTATCAAGAAAAACTTGATCTTGGTTGAGGTCATCAAAATATTGAATTTTTCGATGACCATACACCATTGGTTGGTTGACCCAGGGAGGAGACATTTGTGTCAGTGAATAACGCTTCCTATCCTACGACATGAATCCATTCAAAGATGAGGTATTGTGTGATGTTTCCCCACTTGAAGTTTGTGATGTTGTTTTAAAACAACACTATATTTGGAAACACCATGTTGTCTATTCAGTCCAGGCCCCATAGTGTCATCATTACTTTGGAGGGCCAAATCTATAAGATACCCAATGTAGTCCCGACTATTATAGTTTCCTTGGTCTCTGTGAAGCAATGTCAGAAGGTCATCTCTCAGAATAGGAAAATTTTCATCTTCATATTTTGGTCAAAAGGTGGATGGAAGGTCACTGCAACCACCACAACCTCAGCACAAGTTCTCTCTAAACAACAGAATCAAGTTGGAAATATTACAAAAAAATACAAAGATATCTTTACCTCGCCTAAAGGGGTGCCTCTACACTAGCAAGTCAAACATTCAATTGATTTGATACTTGGTGCTCCTTTACCTAATGGTCCAATATATAGTCTCTATCTATTGGAGAATGAGGAAATAAAATTTCAGATTCAAGTGCTCATCCAAAAAGACCACATTCAACCAAGCTCCTCACCTTGTGGGAGCCCAATTGTGTTGGTGTAGAAGAAGTATAGGACATGGTGACTCTGTATTGATTACAGAGCCGTGATCAAAATCACCATTAAGAATCGATACCCAAACCCCCAGATTGATTATCTTCTTGATCAGCTTAAGGGTGCCAAGTTATTTAGTAAGATTGAATTGAAGTCAGGTTACCACTAGGTCCCAATTGAGTAGGTCAATGAATGGAATACAACCTTTGAGTCCAAACAAAGCCTTTTTGAGTGGTTGGTCATGCCTTTCTACTTGAATAATGCTCCAACAACATTTATGGGGATGATGGATGATATCTTTGTTGATGTATATGTAACTTTGGAATGTATTTCACATATATGTATATTGTATTCCTATAGAGATGTTATTATTCCTCTATACAGAATTGTCGTCATTTATATTGTAAGTGTCGTAACTTATACTTGATGGGTTATTAGACCACCTTGTTGGGGTCGGCCCTATATAAGTCATGTGGGTCAAAGGGTTATTAGACCACCCTATTGGGGGTCGGCCATGTGGGTCGAAGGGTTATTAGACCACCCTATTGGGGGTCAGCCCAGTCAGCATTATGTTATGTGGTTAATTTCGAGCCTACATGATTTATGTAAAGGGCAAGTCAAGTCAAGTATAAATAGAGTGCGGGAGGCACTCTATTTGATCACTCACTTCTCACTCATGCACTCAAGTAGGAGTGGCGCACTTATGGAGGAGGAGGATCTGCTCCTAGGATATGTCTATCTCTTATGTTTGGGTTGTATCATTTCTCTATCTATCTCTGAGGAAGTTATTGGGGTTTTTCACCTTTATGGTTTTCCCCAAGTAAATCTTTGTGTCTCTTGTGTGCTTGCATTATTGCCTCCATGATTGATATGCTGTAGATATGTTGTACATGTTGTTCTCTCAGTTAAGATCCTAGATCAGATTGAAGTAAATTCTGAAAATTTAACATGGTATCAGAGCTATCCTGAAAGAAGGCATGATATGGCATGTATGACACTTGTTGTACTTACGATGCTAGGGCTCGATATAGCAAAAACTAGTCATCGTAGCACTTTCCCTATAAATCCATTTTGGCGAAGTTTTCGGATCTGAAACTTTTACAGGTCGAAGATTCGATCCCCATGTACCTTTTTTCCAAAGGACAACCTCTAATTTGTTGTAATTTGGGATTTATGATCTGTACAATATAGAGTTTCTGCCTCTTCCAGATCTGAGTCAAAATCAGGTGACCTTGGGAAAAAGGTCATAACTTGGGTTAGGAAGCTCCAAATGAAATTTTGTAAAAAGTGAAAGGTATTACACAGACTATACTATCTCAGGAAAATTTTTTAGAGGCCTAAGTTGAACGAGTGACACGTGGCACGCCGTACAAGTTCGCTCTCCTGTATTATCCCATAAAAATGTCACGTTACGACACTTGGAATAACTATCTCTCAGAGAATACAATTGAGGTCAGACCTATCGGGATGGAAATATAATAGGTCTAGCTATGTCAAAAAATATTTTCAGAGGCCGAAGTTGAAACAGTGACACGTGGCATGTCGTACAATTTCGCTCTCCTGTATTATCCCATAAACAGGTCACGTTGCGACACTTGGCATAACTCTCTCTCAGAGAATCCAATTGAGGTAAGACCTATCAGGATGGAAAGATAACAGGTTGGGATATCTCAGGAAACGTTTTCAGACCCCTTGGATCGAAAATTTCATAGTTACACCAGAAACAATTAGGTACATATTTCTGTCAAAACAGAATTATTTTTGAGTACCTTCATTCATGGCTTCCGGAATTTAGGGCTTCAGAGAAAGTTGGAATTTTTGTAATCAGAGACCATGGATGGATGCTACTCATCAAAATAAAAATTTAGAGACCAAGATCAGAATTTTTGGTTTGGCAGAAGGACGGGCTTGATCAGACCCTAGTTCAGGACTTTGATCAGAAAAGTGGAAAATTAGGGCTTCTGCAAAAATGAGAATTTTTGAAATTTGTGACCACGGCTGGAAGCTCCTTAGAAAAATCGAATCTTAGAGCTTTGAATCAAATTGTTTGGTTGCGTGAAGCTCTGGGAAACTCAAACCCTAATCCAGGGTCCTCCCTAGTGAATCCGAAAATCTAAAAGGCAATTTCAAGGGGTGAAACTTTGCAGTTTTCAAATTTTGAATATACCAACTTGATCATCTCATCAAGGCGCATATTTCTATCCTTTCGAAAGTTTGAAATTCAAAGTTTGAATTTTTGGGGTTTCTCTGACAAACCCTAATACAGCTCCAGATCCAGTTCCTGCAAATCAAGTGGATTGGTTTAATCCTAGAAGAGGATGGATTGGTCACCTGCATAAATGAAGAAGTTCCTGTTTCAGAGGGAGATGAGGCTAAGGCCTTACATAAGAAGATTTCAAGCAATCTCGACAGGTATGACTCATCCAGGTATGTATCGAGATTTGTTCATGATTAAGTTTATGATATGTTTGTCTTCATGTTATTACAGTTAAAACAATCTTGATTTTAGACTTGTCGTAACACCTTAACAAAATTATGAATGCATTCATTAGGGTGTTGACACTTATGATTGTACTAATGCATTATGGTGTTGTATGAGGTTTATGTTGTCCGCTAACATGAAAGGTACACCAAGAAAGACAAATCATGTTCTAATTCAAGATCATGATGACATGAAGACAAAGATTCATCCATTGTCATGGATCACATAGAAGATCCATTTACGAGGTATGCATAACTTGGTTCTATAATGGTTAACCTATGAGATATGCAGGTTACTAACACAAGTCACTGAAGAGAACCAGAAGACATTAAGCGGGTATGTTAGACATAACTAGCTAGCATGCTAATCCAGGTATGTTTTCCTATATCAAGCTAGAATCCTACCTTGTGTTAGGATATTATACTGTTGTGTTGTTGATAATGATTATTCATGAAGTCATAGGTTTGAATAGTCATGGCTGTATGCATATTATGTTTCTTACCATAATTGATGATATGACTAACCAGAAGAATCATGAAGGTATAGGTTTGAGTAATCACGGGTTTTATGCATATTTTATCCCTTATCTTGATTGATGATTTAACTAACCAGAAGAGTCCTATGATCAAATAAAAATAAGTATGAATAAAAGAAGACTTCCTTGAAACCTTGAATACTAATGTTTATTATCTGTGTTTGAATTGATCTTGACTATACATGCTTGAGATTATTATGTTTTGATAATGTTAAGATTATACTAATGAATGTTTGATTATGTATGAGACCTAGAGGATAACACAATGATGATACTAACAAGCATGCATAAGGATTGAGAATGAATATAAGTTCAAGGACAAGTAATCCAGGAAGCAAAGATCAAGAGGGAGTACACTCCAGTGGTTTATGCAAGGATACAGATATTGAGAGGGAGTTGACCATATCTCTACATTCCACAACATAAAGGTGTAGAAGAAGCTACTTCAGATTAGGACTCCAGCAGCTCCTGCAAGGAAGCGAAGACCTAGAGGGAGTCCACCCAACGAACAAACAAAGATAAGTATTTTAATTATCATTTCTTGCATATTTGTTTGTTTAAATAAAATTGTTCAATGATGTATATGCACTTATTCCTAGGCTTAGGATATGTATTGTGCATATTAGAATGATTGCATTAATGAACAGTATACTACTAATATGCATGTGATGGGTAAGTGGCCTATGGAAATGTACAACATTCCATTGCTACTTATCTAGAATGAAACCTCTTTGTTGACATATTGGGATTTGTGCACACTCTTAACAATGTTCTGGTAGAGATTGGAAGGCATCTAGAAAGTTACGGAATATGGATAAATGTTGTATTGAAGCATTGGCTAAGATAATTGCATGACTGTATGACATATTTCTTTATGTGTAAGAATTTGTTCTGAAAACTATGAGATGTTTCCTAATCATGCAATTTAACTTGTTGTGTAGGAAAGATCGTATACCATCACCTGCAAAAGAAGGACTACAACATTTGTTCAAAACAACAAAATTATCTATTGAAGATATTAAAGATATTGAAGTTCCCAGGATATGGGAAGAATGCCATGATTCGTCGATCATGAAGAACGATGTTTGGGATGCGGTCCCAAGACCTGAAGGGAAGTTTGTTATGACTTCCATATGGATCTATCAAGATCAAGCATGCTGCAGATGGCAGCATAGAGAAATATAAAAGTGATGAAATAGAAGATACACTAGCTGGATTTCAAGACCGCCTTCTTGAATGGTGTAGTTGAAGAAGAAGTGTATGTGGAGAAGCCACTTGGTTATGAGACACATGACAAGGAGTCATATATGTGCAGAACTTGGTATGGTAGGATAGACAGCTTTCTATCCATTTTGGGATTTACCAAGAGTAAAGCAGATTCCAACCTTTACTACAAGGTTGAGGAAGGCAATCCAGTGATACTACTTTTGCATGCGGATAACCTGTTTGTTACAGGTGAAGATAGATTGATTGCCGACACGCAGCAGAAGCTTGCTGCCGAGTTCGAGATGAAGAACGTGGGGATGATGCACTATTTGTTTTTGGCATGGAGGTGTGGCAGAGTGCAGATGGAATCTTCCTTGGACAAGGGAAGTATGCAGTAGAGATCCTGAAGAGGTTCGGGATGATGGATTGCAAGGCCATGGTCACACCTATGGCATCGAAACTGAAGCTTCTTTGTGATGCTTCATCTGAGACGGTTGATGTCTCTATGTATCGTCAGATGATTGGGTCCTTGATGTACCCGACGAACATGAGACCAGATATTTTCTTTGAGATGAACACATTGAGCCAGTTCCTGATGGATCTGAGGAGTGTTCACCTGGTTGCTGTAAAGCATGTTCTGAGGTACCTGAAGGGTATAGTGGATTATGGGCTCAAGTATGAAGCGAATCAAAAGTTTAACCTGCAAGGTTATGTTGATTATGATTGGGCTGGCAGTGCTGCAGATAGGAAGAGCACATCTGGGTGTTGCTTCAGTATGGGATTAGGTGTGATCTCTTGGTTTAGCAGGAAGCAATCCTCCGTAGCACTGAGTACAGCTGAGGCAGAGTATGTTGCAGCCTGTTCAGCTAGTTGTGAGGCAGTATGGCTACGAAAGCTACTGTCTGAGTTATTTGATCTCCCGTTGGATGCTATTGGTATCTTCTGTGATAACCAGAGTTGTGTGAAGCTGTCCGAGAATCCAGTGTTTCATGACAGGTCGAAACACATAGAGATCAAATATCACTATATCAGGGATATGGTGCAGAGAGGAGCTGTGAAGCTTCTGTATGTTGCGACGGACGAGAAAATTGCAGATGTGCTGACAAAGCCACTAGCCAAGGTGAAGTTTGAGTACTTTAGGGAGAGGCTTGGTGTTTTTCAGATCGAGGACACTTCGAGGAAGAAGTGATGGACACATTTGCTGAAGCCATTCCAAGCATGTTGGAAGGAGGATCCTTCACATGGCTGTGGATGTAAGCACTGGATGATGAGCATCAGGATGATGTTCTGGTTTCTGCTTGGATATGATCAGTTGGATCATTTATATACGTATGTATGCATCATGTTGGATGCTAGATATGGTCAGTTGGATCATTTTTATGTATGTATGTACGCATCATATTGGATGTTGGATGTGATCAATAGGATCATTTGTATGTATTTTGTATATGCATCATGTTGGATGCTTGGACCATGTATCTGTATATGTATTAGGTGGATACATTGTATGATCAGGTGGATCATGTATGGTGATATGTATCATGTATTTGTATCAGGTGGATACATTGTATGATCAGGTGGATCATGTATGATGATATGTATCAGGTAGATACTTGGTTTGCATCAGGTAGATGCATTGTATGATCAGGATGATCATGGATGACGAGCTTCAGGATGTTGCTCTAGATGACATGCAGCAGGATGTTGCAGTGTGTATGATCAGGATGATCATGGATGACGAGCTTCAGGATGTTGCTCCAGATGACATGCAGCAGGATGTTGCAGTGTGTATGATCAGGATGATCGTGGATGATGAGCTTCAGGATGTTGCTCTAGATGACATGCAGCAGGATGTTGCAGTGATGATGATCAGGATGATCATGTGTACATCAGGATGATGTATGGTGAGTATCAGGTTGATACTCTATGGCCATGGATCAGGTTGTGCAGATGAGCATGTAATTCGTTGCCCTGGGAGATTTGCAGATAGTCTTTCGAGGTTTTGCCTATGGCATGTAATTCGGTGCCCTGGGATATCTGGCAAATGCTCTTTCGAGGTTTTGCTCTGGGAGGACATATAATTCGTTTCCCTGGGAGATCTACAGATAGTCTTACGAGGTTTTGCCTATGGCATGTAATTCATTACCCTGGGATATCTGGCAGATGCTCTTTCGAGGTTTTGTCCTATGGCATATAATTCGTGTCCCTGGGAGATCCTATAGGTAGAGCTGTGTGCTTGTAACAGCCTGGGATCCTCTTGTGAGGTTTTGTGGTGACCACATGTAATTCATGCCCTGAGAGATCCTATAGGTAGAGTTGCATGCTCGTAACAGCCTGGGATGCTCTTGCGAGGTTTTGTGGTGAGGTCACATATAATATGGCCCTGGGAGATCCTATAGGTAGAGCCGTGTGCTCGTAACAGCCTGGGATGCTCTTTTGAGGTTTTGTGATGCACGTAATAAGTCCTGAGGATTCCATAGTATGGCCAGTGATGATGAAGACCTGCAGGTGGTGGGCCTACATCCAGTATGAAAAAGGACTAGCTCTGTAGAACTTCCTATTACGAGTAGATTCAGAGATTGATTGAGATAGCAGCAACGGTGATGATGATGATGACTCGATGACGATTATCTAGTGACGATGATCCAGAGAAGATGACTTGTGCTAGAAGACCTGTGTCGAGAAATACCTTCCTAGTTAAGAGGGAGTGTTGATGTATATGTAACTTCGGAATGTATTTCACATATATGTATATTGTATTCCTATAGAGATGTTATTATTCCTCTATACGGAAGTGTCGTCATTTATATTGTAAGTGTCGTAACTTATACTTGATGGGTTATTAGACCACCTTGTTGGGGTCGGCCCTGTATAAGTCATGTGGGTGAAAGGGTTATTAGACCACCCTATTGGGGGTCGGCCCAGTCAGCATTATGTTATGTGGTTAAGTTCAAGCCTACATGATTTATGTAAAAGGAAAGTCAAGTCAAGTATAAATAGAGTGCGGGAGGCACTCTATTTGATCACTCACTTCTCACTCATGCACTTAAGGAGGAGTGGCGCACTTATGGAGGAGGAGGATCTGCTGCTATGATATGTCTATCTCTTATGTTTGGGTTGTATCATTGCTCTATCTATCTCTGAGGAAGTTATTGGGGTTTTTCACCTTTATGGTTTTCCCCAAGTAAATCTTTGTGTCTCTTGTGTGCTTGCATTATTGCCTCCATGATTGATATGCTGTAGATATGCTGTACATGTTGTTCTCTCAGTTAAGATCCTAGATTAGATTGAAGTAAATTCTGAAAATTTAACAATATTGTACCCATTCATAAGCTATTTTGTGGTTGTATATCTAGACGACATTCTTGTATTCAAAAGAACTAGGGTGGAACATTTGCATCACATCCAACATATCCTTTATACCTTGCAGCAACACAAATTATATGCCAATTTGGAGAAATTCTGATTTGGATTGGAGAGAATTCAGTACCTAGGATACATAATGGATGAACATGGGGTACATGTGGACTCAACCAAGATCCAATTAATTCATGATTGGATAGCCCCAACAACTCTAACAGAGCTATGTAGCTTCTTAGGCCTCACCAACTTTTATCATAGTTTTGTGTTGGGGTTCTCTCATATTGCTTGGCCCTTAAGCCAAGTGACCAATTGTGGAGCCAAAGCTAAGTTTGCGTGGGGTGCATCACAATATAAATCCTTTGAGGATATGAAGCGACACCTCTGCTCGGTGCCAGACATCAATCTACCAAACCTACAATGACCTTTTGACATTGAGACAGATGCCTTTCACTATGCTATCAATGCGGACTTCACTTATCATGGACATTCAATGGCCTATCACAGTGAGACACTCTTTGATGTTGTTCATAGATATCCCACCTATGAAAAGGAGATGTACTCCATTGTGTAGGCTTGTCGTCAATGGAACCATTACATTCTAGGGAAGGATACAATCATCCACACTAATCACAAGTCTCTGCAGTTCGTGCAAGCACAGTGAAAGTTATAGAATGACCATCATCATAAGTGGTCCACATAACTGCAACAGTTCCACCTGAAAATCAAGTATAATAAGGGAAACACCAATCATGGCGTAGAATGTCTCGGTCGACCTCCAATTACTTTGCTAGCCACCATGCTCAAATCTTGTGGACATGAGACATCTGGGTGGATCAGATTGTACGATAGTGACCTTGACTTTGCTATTTCCTACCAAACATTATAATCAAGAAGATCAGTATTAAACTTTCATCTCCAAGATGAACTCTTATTCCATCTTGGCCACCTTTGTGTTCCTTCAAGAAAGCATGAGAAGTTGATTTGGGAGGAGCACATTACAGTCGAGTGTTAGGGAACTTTAGCATAGAGAAGACAATCACAGTTTTGAAGACGTACAAGACGTTGGTAGGTACATCCGATCATGCATCGCTTGTGCCATTTCCAAACCTGCCATCAAGGAGAAAGGATTGTACACTCCATTTCTTACTCTAAACAGGCCTTGTGATTCTATCTCGATGGACTACATGTCTAGATTTCCTTCAACAAATCATGGCAACAATTGTATAGTTTTTGTTGTTGATTGATTCTCTAAGATGACAATTTTAACTCCTTGTATGAAAAACATCACAACATAGGTCACTGCTAAGCTCTTCTTAAAGCATGTTTTGGTTCATCTTGGCCTACCACAAACCATTATTTCAAGTCAAGACAACAGGCTCTTGAGTACCTTCTAGTCTAGCCTATGGTCGATGATGGACACCAAACTAACCAAATTGAATTCCTTCCACCCCCAAACTGATGGGAAGATAGAGGTGGTCAATAGGATGATTGTGCATATCCTGAGAATGTACAACTCTAAATATCCACACACTTGGTATGGGATCCTTCCTTTTGTTCAGCATAGCTACAAATGATGTTAGCACCCAAAATTGGTCCACTGGTCATGTCATTAACCTAGTCACCCACATACACCATCATGCCACTTCATTTCTGTTGATGTATATGTAACTTCGAAATCTATTTCATATATGTATATTGTACTCCTATAGAGATGGTATTATTCCTCTATATGGAAGTGTTTGTATTCCTATAGATATGTTATTATTCCTCTATATGGAAGTGTCGTCATTTATATTGTAAGTGTCGTAACTTATACTTGATGGGTTATTAGACCACCTTGTTGGGGTCGGCCCTGTATAAGTCATGTGGGTTGAAGCGTTATTAGACCACCCTATTGGGGGTCGGCCATGTGGGTCAAAGGGTTATTAGACCACCCTATTGGGTGTCGGCCCAGTCAGCATTGTGTTATGTGGTTAAGTTGAGGCCGACCTAGTAAAGGTTATTATGCAAGTCAATTCAAGTATAAATAGAATGCAGGAGGCACTCTATTTGATTATTCTATTCTCACACACACTCTTTGGAGAGTGGCACACTTGTAGATGAGGAGAAGCTACTGCTAGGAGATGTCTGTCTCTTATGCTTGGGTTGTATCATTGCTCTATCTATCTCGGAGGAAGTTATTGTGGTTTTTCACCTTTATGGTTTTCCCCAAGTAAACTCCGTGTCTCTTGTGTGCTTGCATTATTGTGTCCATGATTAATATGCTGTAGATATGTTGTACATGTTGTTCTCTCAGTTAAGATCCTAGATCAGATTGAAGTAAATTCTGAAAAAACTAACATGGTATCAGAGCTAGCCTAAAAAAAGGCATGGTATGGCATGTATGACACTTGTTGCACTTACGATGCTAGGGATTGATATAGCAAAAACCAGTCATTGTAGCACTTTCGCTATAAATCCATTTTGGCGAATTTTTCGGATTTGAAACTTTTACAGGTCGAATATCAGATCCACATGTACCTTGTGTCCAAAGGACAACTTCTAATTTGTTTTACTTTGTGTTTTAGGATCTGTACAATCTAGGGTTTATGCCTCTTCCAGATCTAAGTCATAAACAGGTGACCTAGGAAAAAAGGTCATAACTTGGGTTAGGAAGCTCCAAATGAAATTTCGTAAAAAGTGACAGGTAGTGCACGGATTGTACTTTATCAAGTAATGTTTTCAGAGGCCTAAACTGAACTAGTGACACGTGGAATGCCGTACAAGTTAGCTCTCTTATTTTATCCCATAAACAGGTCACGTTGTGACACTTGGAATAACTCTCTCTCAGAGAATCCAATTGAGGTCAGACATGTGGGGTTGGAAAGATGACAGGTCGGGATAACACAGGTATAAGTTTAAGACCCTGTGGATCTAAAAGTTTGGAGTTACACCATAAACAATCAGGTACATATTTATGTCAAAACATAATTATTTTTGAGCACCTTCATTCATGGCTTCAGGAATTTAGGGTTTTAGAGAAAGATGGAATTTTTGTAATCAGAGACCACGGCTGAATGCTATTCATCAAAATAGAAATTTAGAGACCAAGATCACAATTTTTGGTTGGGTAGAAGGTTGGGCTTGATCAGACCCTAGTTCGGGACTTTGATCGAAAAAGTGAAAAATTAGGGCTTCTACAAAAATGGGAATTTTTTAAATCTGTGACCACGGCTGGAAGCTCCTCAGAAAAATAGAAGCTTAGAGCTTTGGATCGAACCTTTTGATTGGGAAGAAGGGTGGGATTTATCAAACCCTATTTCGGGGACATGTCCAGTGAATTCGGAAGTTTCAAAGGCAAAGTTGAGGGGTGAAACTTTGCAGTTTTC
Organism: Larix kaempferi; assembly: GCA_027924585.1. Lineage (NCBI taxonomy): Eukaryota > Viridiplantae > Streptophyta > Pinopsida > Pinales > Pinaceae > Larix > Larix kaempferi. The sequence goes on from BSBM01000123.1 coordinate 955,584, forward strand.
AAATTCTGAATATACCGGCTTGATCAACTCATCAAGGCGCATCTTTCTATCCTTTCAGAAGTTTGAAATTCAAAGTTTGAATTTTTAGGGTTTCTTTGACAAACCCTAATCCAGCTCCAGATCCAGTTCCTGCAAATCAAGTGGATTGGGTTAATCCTAGAAGAGAATGGATTAGTCACCTGCATAAGTAAAGAAGTTCCTGTTTCAGAGGGAGATGAGGCTGAGGCCTTACATAAGAAGATTACAAGCAATCTCAACAGGTATGTCTCGAATTCTGTTCATAATTAATTTTATGATATGTTTGTCTTCATATTATTACGGTTAATACAATCTTGGTTAATTTTAGATTGGTCATATCACCTTAATAAAGTTATGAATGCATGATAGAAGATATTCATTGATTAGGGTTTTTGACACTTATGATTGTACTAATGCATTGTGATGTTGTATGAGGTTGATGTTATCCACTAACATGAAAGGTACATCAAGAAAGACAAATCATGTTCTAGTTCAAGAACATATGACCATGGTGACATGAAGACAAAGGTTCATCCATTGCCATGGATCACATAGAAGATCTACTTACGAGGTATGTATAACTTGGTTCTATATTGGTTAACCTATGAGATATGCAGGTAACTAGCACAAGTCATTGAAGAAAACAAGAAGACATTATGTAGGTATGTTAGACATAACTAGCTAACATACTAATCCAGGTATGTTTTTCCTATATCAAGTTAGAATCCTACCTTGTGATAGGATCTCTTATATAAGTATACATGGCATGATTGATAATGATTATTCATAGGTTTGAATAATCATGGGTGTATGCATACTATGTTTTTACCTTAATTGATGATATGACTAACCAGAAGAGTCATGAAAGTATAGGTTTGAGTAATCACGGGTTTAGGCATATTATGTTTCTTACTTTAATTTATGATATGACTAACCATAAGAGTCCTTAAATACTATTGCTTATTATTTCTGTTTGAAATGATCATGACTATACATGCTTAAGATTATTGTGTTTTGATAGTATTGAGAATATACTAATAAATGTATGATTATGTATGAGATCTTGAGGATATCACAATAATGATACTTGTAAGCATGTATACTGATCGAGGATGGATATAAGTTCAAGGACAGGTAATCCAGGAAGCAAAGATCAAGAGGGAGCACACTCCAGTAGTTTCTGCAAGGATGCAGATATTCAGAGGGAGTCCACCCAACAACCAAACACAGATAAGTATTTGAAATTGTCATTTCTTGCATATTTGTTTGTTTAAATAATGTTGTTCAATGATGTATATCCTTATGTTCCTAGACTTAGGGTGTGTATTATGCATATTAGAATAATTGCATTAATGAACAGTATACTACTAATATGCATCTAATGGGTAAGTGGCCTATGGCACTATACAACATTCCATTGCTACTTATCTAGAATGAAACCTCTTTGCTGACATGTTGGGAGTTGTGCACACTCTTAACAATGTTCTGGTAGAGATTGGAAGGCATCTAGAAAGTCACGGGATATGGATAAATGTTGTATTGAAGCACTAGCTAAATTAATTGCATGACTGTATGACATATTTCTTTACGAGTAAGAACTTGTTCTGAAAACTATGAGATGTTTCTAATCATGCAATTTAACTTGTTTTTTAGGAAAGATCAGATACCATCACCTACAAAAGAAGGACTACAACATTTGTTCCAGCAACAAAGATATATATTGAAGATATTGAATATATTGAAGCTCCCAGGATCTGGGATGAAGTAATGGAAGAATGCCATGATCCGTCGATCATGAAGAATGATGGTTGGGATGTGAACCAGAAGGGAAGTCTGTCGTGACTTCCAAGTGGATCTATAAGATCAAGCATGTTGCAGATGGTAGCATGGAGAAATACAAAATGAGGTTTGTAGCTTGTGGTTTCTCCCAGAAAAAGGGATTGAGTATGAAGAGACTTCTACACTTATAGCCAGGAACACTTCCATCAGATCAGTGCTTGCTCTGGCTGCAGTGATGAAATGGAAGATACACCATATGGATGTCAAGACAGCTTTCTTGAATGGTGTAGTTGAAGAGGAAGTGTATGTGGAGCAGCCACTTGTTTTTTGAGACACATGACGGGAAGTCATATATGTGCAGAACTTGGTATGGTAGGATAGACAGCTTTCTATCCAGTTTGGGATTTACCAAGAGTAAAGCGGATTCCAACCTTTACTACAAGGTTGAGGAAGGCAATCCAGTGATACTACTTTTGTATGCGGATAACCTGTTTGTTACAGGTGAGTATAGATTGATTTCCGACACGCAGCGGAAGCTTGCTGCCGAGTTCGAGATGAAGAACTTGTGGATGATGCACTGCTTTCTAGGCATGAAGGTGTGGCAGAGTGCAGATGGAATCTTCCTTGGACAAGGGAAGTATGCAGTAGAGATCCTAAAGAGGTTCGAGATGATGGAATGCAAGGCCATGGCCACACCTATGGCATCGAACCTGGAGCTTCTGTGTGATGCCTCATCTGATCCGGTTGATTTCATTGTGTATCGTCAGATGATTGGGTCCTTGATGTACCTGACGAACACGAGTCCAGATATTTGCTTTGCGATGAACACATTGAGCCAGTTCCTGACGGATCCCAGAGGTGTTCACCTGGTTGCTGTAAAGCATATTCTGAGGTACATGAAGGGTATAGTTGATTATGGGCTCAAGTATGATGCGAATCAAAAGTTTAACCTGCAGGGTTATGTTGATTCAGATTGGGCAGGCAGTGCTGCAGATAGGAAGACCACTTCTAGGTGCTGCTTTAGTATGGGATCAGGTGTGATATCTTGGTTTAGCAGGATGCAGTCTTGCGTAGCACTGAGTACAGCTGAAGCAAAGTATGTTGCAGCTTGTTTAGCTAGTTGTGTGGCAGTATGGCTTCGGAAGCTATTGTCTGAGTTATTTGATCTCCCATTGGAAGCTACTGGTATCTTTTGTGACAACCAGAGTTGTGTAAAGTTGTCTGAGAATCCGGTGTTCCATGACAGGTTGAAACACATTGAGATCAAATATCACTATATCAGGGATATGGTGCAGAGAGGAGCAGTGAAGCTCCTGTATGTTGCGACGGATGAGCAGATTGTATATGTACTAACGAAGCCACTAGCCAGAGTGAAGTTTGAGTACTTCAGAGAGAGGCTTGGTGTTCTTCAGATTGACAACACTTTGAGGAAGAAGTAATGGACACATTTGCTGAAGCCATTCCAAGCATGTTGGAAGGAGGATCCTTCACATGGCTGTGGATGTAAGCACTGGATGATGAGCATCAGGGCGATGCTCCAGTTACTGCTTTGTATTTGTATGCATCATGTTGGATGTTGGTATGATCAGTTGGATCATTTATGTATGTATGCATCATGTTGGATGCTGGTATGATCAGTTGGATCAATTATGTATGTATGCTGGATATGATCAGTTGGATCAATTATGTATGTATGCATCATGTTGGATGTTGGATATGATCAGTTTGATCATTTATGTATGTATTCATCGTGTTGGATGTTGGATATGATTAGTTGGATCATTTATGTATGTATGCATCATGTTGGATGTTGGATATGATTAATTGGATCATTTGTATGTATTTGTATATGCATCATGTTGGATGCTTGGACCATGTATCTGTATCAGGTAGATACGTTGTATGATTAGGTAGATCATGTATGTTGATATGTATCAGGTAGATACATTGTGTGATCAGGTGGATCATGTATCTATGTATGTATCAGGTGGATACATTGTGTGATCAGGTGGATCATGTATCTATGTATGTATCAGGTGGATACATTGTATGATCAGGTGGATCATGTATGATGATATGTATTAGGTAGATACTTGGTATGCATCAGGTAGATGCATTGTATGATCAGGATAATCATGGATGATGAGCTTCAGGATGTTGCTCCAGATGACATGCATCAAGACGATGCAGTGTTGATGATCACGATGATCATGTGTACATTAGGATGATGTATGGTGAGTATAAGTTTGATACTCTGTGGCCGTGGACAGGTTGTGTAGATGAGCATGTAAGTAGACCTGTGAGATCTGGACAGGATAAAAAAGGCCTTAGATGCTCTTTCGAGGCATTGCTCTGGGATGGCATGTAAGTAGACCTGGGAGATCTGGACAGGATGAAAAAGGCCTCAGATGCTCTTTCAAGGCATTTCCATGACTAGATGTAATAAGTACTGAAGATCTACACAAGATGAAAAAGGCCTCATATGCTCTTTAGGGTTCTTTCTTGGCAAGACACTCTTTTAAGGTTTTGTGGTAACCACATGTAATAAGTCTTGGAGATCTGGACAGGATGAAAAAGGGCTCAGATGCGCTTTAGGGTTCTTGCTTGGCAAGACACTCTTTTAAGGTTTTGTGGTGGGGGTCACATGTAATAAGTCCTGGAGATCTGGACAGGATGAAAAAGGCCTCAGATGCTCTTTAGGGTTCTTGCTAGTCAAGAGACTCTTTTAAGGTTTTGTGACACACGTAATAAGTCCCGAGGATTCCACAGTATGGCCAGTGATGATGAAGACGTATAGGTGGTGGGCCTACATCCAATATGAAAAAGGAATAGCACTGTAGAACTTCCTATGACTAGTAGATTTAGAGATTGATTGAGATAGCAGCAGTGATGACGATGACTCGATGACGATTATCCAGTGACGATGATCTAGAGAAGAAGACTTGTGCTAGAAGACCTATGTCGAGAAATACCTTCCTAGTTAAAAGGGAGTGTTGACGTACATGTAACTTCGGAATGTATTTCATATATGTATATTGTACTCCTATAGAGATAGTATTATTCCTCTATACATAAGTTTTTGTATTCCTATAGAGATGTTATTATTCCTCTATACGGAAGTGTCGTCATTTATAGTGTAAGTGTCATAACTTATACTTGATGGGTTATTAGACCACCTTGTTGGGGTCGGCCCTGTATAAGTCATGTGGGTCGAAGGGTTATTAGACCACCCTATTGGGGGTCGGCCATGTGGGTCAAAGGGTTATTAGACCACCCTATTGGGTGTCGGCCTAGTCAGCATTGTGTTATGTGGTTAAGTTGAGGCCGACCTAGTAAAGGATATTTGGCAAGTCAAGTCAAGTATAAATAGAGTGTGGGAGGCACTCTATTTGATTATTCTATTCTCACACACACTCTTTAGAGAGTGGCGCACTTGTGGAGAAGGAGAAGTTGCTGCTAGGAGATGTCTATCTCTTATGCTTGGGTTGTATCATTGCTCTATCTATCTCTAAGGAAGTTATTGGGGTTTTTCACCTTTATGGTTTTCCCCAAGTAAACTCTGTTTCTCTTGTGTGCTTGCATTATTGTGTCCATGATTAATATGTTGTAGATATGCTATACATGTTTTTCTCTCAGTTAAGATCCTAGATTAGATTGAAGTAAATTCTGAAAAACTAACAATTTCCACTCCATTCCACCCCTTGGACTTTGATAGAACTTTAAACTTAGGTCGAACATTTCCCTAGGGAATGATCGATCCAAGTCACACTAAATCTCTCGAAAAGAGCGACCCAAGTTGCGCAAAAACTTAAAAAAGAAGCGACCTGATTCCCAACATAAAATTTGGTGGATCCTTATCTGAATCAAAACCAGAGTGCCAATGGCTCAAGACTAATGAGGACCAAAATATTTTAGGTGGATCCTTATCCGAATCAAAAGCAGAGTGCTAATGGCTCATGACCAATGACCCAATACCTCGAGAGCAGTTTAAAAGGGTCCTCTACTTTCAGAAAGACAAAACAAAACCATCCATTTGAAAGGAGGTTGACCTTAGGAATATAGTCTAACATAGAGAGCCAGTGTTCCATAACCCACTTAATCATATTTGCACGATTCATGCGAATATATTCTAGCCTACCCACTAGTGCAAAGACTGTAAAATTTGATACGCTTTCCATATTTACATCCTTTCCTAATACATAAGTGGGTTGATCCCTCTTTACCTTATACCGTTCAGAATGGTGATGCAACTTCGCCTTGAGACCACGAAGGTTCTGACCTCCCAACACCGGGGCTGAGGGAGATACTAGTCGTGGAGAAACCAGTCCCAAGGAAGCTACTGGTTTGTCGACCCGACCTTTTTTTTCAGCCGAAACCTCATCACGTTCTTCGAAGAGAACCCGTTGTGAGATAGGAATAATCTTGGGAAGAACAATCTACCTTTCCCGGGCCAACATTTTAATCTTCACCTTTTCTATAGGAGCTCCCGTGGAGGGAGAGCGAAAGCCAAGCCCTCTAGATGCCAATCGTTCAGGGGAAGGCCCAATTTGGCCATGGCTTTCAAAAGGAGAAGAAAGGCAATCATTTGATAAATAAATGTTAGAAGGTTCCCCTACCTTGGTCGACTACATCTTTGAACCCCTAAGACCTTGTTGGAGCTTAGAATGAGCCATATATACTAGGGTTAGGAAAGAGCCAAAACACTGACACTCACCATAGAAAAAGACAGCCTTGACAGGGAAACATATCCTAGAGAAGGAGTCATGAGGAAGCAAAAGGACTGGAAACTAGGGAGAAAAACCATGGGTGAACCAAAAGGACCAGGAAAACTTCCCACTTTTCTAACGTGGTTGGTACTAAGTCCTCCAAAACGGAGGACTGGACTCCACAGAACTACATAATTCAGGTAAGCTGTAAAACCAGATAGATCAAGATAATACCCAACAAAATCCTAAAACTCTTGACAAGTAGAATCTATCATCCTTCTTGCTAAACCTCTCCACTAACCCAATTTGATTCTTAAAGTAAGGATGCTAACATCTAAAACTAAGAAAAAGTAACATGTCTCAAAAATAATAAAACATAAGTCTCGTACTTTAATAAAAAAAATAAAAAATATTATTTAAAAAAAAATCTATACAAATTTAAAATACATACCTACCCACAATCCATTATCAAATTTCAATGAATATACATTAAATATCTATATATATAAGAAAATATGTTTGACCACCTAAAATTAAAACATAACTCATTCAACAAATCAAATTTAACGAGACATGAATACAATACTTTAGTTTTATATAGTTTCCTTCTAACTTCGATGATACTTTAAAAAATTTCAACATTATTATACCATAAAATTTTCACAAAAGTGCACATACCTAATTTAATATATATATATAAACCTTTTGGTTTTTTTAAAGTATCTCTCTTTAATTAAAGGCCCTACAAATGGATAAAATAACATAGTTCCAAAAATTTATAAAGGGCCGAGAAGGAGTGTATGCGCATCTTCTAGAATCCCGTGAACTTACATGCTTTTTACAATTTTTAATAATCAATTGTCTCTTACAACTCGTGGATATATGAGTTATGAGTTTCGTTAAGATACCAACAAAGAGGCGTTGGGATTGGAATTGGGTTTGGGTTTGGGATTGCCATTTTTTATTTGATATAATAATAATAGATAATGATAAAGTAGATAGAGTTGTATATTTAATATTAAATTATATAAGTATTTATTTTTAAAGTGAAAATTTTTTTTCCACGGAAACAAAATAATTGGAGTTCATCATATTAATAATGGAACCACATTGTTTAGAGTATCAAAAAATGTCATACATATACTATTGGTATCAAAAGATGCTTGATAGACTGAGATCTTATCATCAATGTCACTAATAGTGAATCAAAACAAAAAGACACCATAAATTTTCTATAAAATTCAGACAGATATACCATTCATAAAATGCTCAACATATATAGTTTGTAATATGTAGCAGTCATGTAGTAATCTGCCATCTTGTTCATCATGGATGAGGTTCAATAGGCAACTCTATAATTTTGTCATCGTGACCTTCCTAAAGATTCCATAATCCTTCTTCCATCTACAACCCCTGCTTTGATAGGGCATTTGCAAACATGTTCCTCTCCCTACATATGTGTTGAAAAGATATATATATATACGAGAACATACTACCTAATCTATTGACCTCCTCATAAATGGGCTTTAGTAAAATGTTCTTAGGAGGATTTTTCATCTTTAACCAATCAATAACCAACAAAGAGTCACCAAATATTTGTATCTTCTGGATCCCCCTTAGTGTGAGCCAAAATAAATAAAATCTTGATAGCAAACAATTCTGCTCGATTGTTGGTAGTCCTTCCTAAGCCAGCAGAGAACTTATACCAATGTGAATCCGATAAGAAAAGGTGACCCCTAGGCCTACCTTGGGAGGCCCCATGAAAGTATGCCCAACAACCATATTTGTCAATATACTCCAATGGAATCCTTCTTTGCTTCACGGGAGTAGAGGATTGAGGGGAATGTTCTAGAATGCCAAGATTTTTGTTGCATATACCTGTATGGGAATGTAAGAATCATGAAAGGTAGCCTTATTTCTGGCCAATCAAGCCCCTCATATCAGAAGGGATGGTAGGGCTCTATAATCATTAAAAGTTTCATTGTTCAACCAATCATGTAAGGCTACCTGAAGGTGGTTCCCACTCCATATGAAAATAATACCTTTGAGCTGTGAGACATGGCTCCACATGCTTACTAGATAAGAGTAGGTCACAAAGACATGGCTTATACTTTCAGAGCCTGCTTTGCATAGAGGACACATACTCGGGCCATAACAAAACTTTTTTATCACATTGTCCCGAATAAGGACCTTTCCAACTACAACCAACCACAAAAAAGAGTTTGTCCTTCAAAGGGTATTGTAGCTTCTAGATAACCTATGACCATCATTCGGGATCATGATGGTATTCCTCCTCCCTGATCACCCTCACTCCCAGCTTGGGCACATAAAGACCCCTAGTATTATTCCTAGACCACAATAGGATATCCTCCATGTCCTTTAATCTTGTATGAATGTCTTGAATACTTTTGATGTATCTCTCCCAAAGTATCTTTTCTTCATCCTAAAATCCCATCACCTATGTAGGAAGCCATGCTTGTTTCATGGGGGGATAATTTTGATGATCCTAAATTTGGTTCAAAAATAATATGCCTCTATCCATGAGGGAATCAACCATCACCTCAGGAAGTCTAAAATAATCAGTGCATCCAATCCAAGGATCTTGGTCGATCCTCACTCTATTACCATTTCCTATATCCCAATCAATCCAGTCCCCAATAACACCAAAATCCCTTATCAATGATTTCCACATAATGGAGACATTTCTAATAGGCTTGTCTCTTTTTTGAACCATTCTTCAATGGTTAGGGGAGAGATGTACTTTTGATGGACAACTTTGACCCATAACCCTTCTCCTTGAGAACTCTCCAGACTGCATTTGCTGCTAAGGATCTGGAAATTTACAATGAATATATTTCAGCCCCCATCCACCATTCTCTTTTGGAAGAGCTATCTTATTCCATGCCACCTAGGGGAAAGCATTCTCTTTAGAATTACCTTTCCACAGGAAATTAAAAAATAGTTTCTTGATGCAATTCAAAGTGCATGCAAGAACAAAGGCTAGAGAGATCCAATGTACATGGATAGCCTCCATCATAGTCTTTATCAATACTAATCTCCCTCCCCTTGATAGCAACTTATTACACCAAAGTTGAAGCCTCTTTTCAATTTTGGAAATGAGCCAAACCCAATCCTTACAAAGGTAGTCATTAGGCTTAATAGTAATCCCTAGATACTTTATGCCAAAATATATATCATTCACTGCAAAATCTAAATAAGAAGCAATCCCATCAACTAGTTCATCATCCAGGTTCATAAAGGATATAGAGGATTTCCTTACATTGCACATCATCCCTATAGCTTCAGAAAAAAGGTTCATAACATATTTGAATTTAACAATATCTCTTATGGATCCATCAGAAAAAACAGTATGTCATCTACAAAAAGCAAATGAGAGACTGTAACAGTACCATAAATCCTAATCCCCTTGAGGGATCCATTAGCTCTTACAGTGAGAATAGCTATGCTCATCCCTTCGACAATCAATAGAAAGAGAAGAGGTGCAAGTGGGCACCCTTGCCTTAGACCTCTCCCAAGCCTAAAAAAATTGAGGCATCACCATTTATTAAGATAGAAACAAACCCATGATTAACACAAGAAAGGATCCAATTAACCATGGATATATCAAAGCCAACCTGTAGCAGAGTAAGTCTAAGCAAGGTCCAATTGACCCTATCGTATGATTTCGATAGGTCAACTTTTAAGACAACTGTAGGAAATCCCTTGATCTTGGCTGTGTGAATCACTTATTGAACAATTCCAATTGCATCATGAATATGTCAATATCCTAAGAAGGAAAATTGTTCTGAATAGGCATCCTTGGAAAGTATACCCCTGATCCTGTTTGCAATGATCTTGGAAGTCAATTTTTATATACAGTTGCACAATGATATGGGCTTGTAATTTTCCATGTTGCTGACTCTGTCGGCTTTGGGAATGATTGCAATGAATGTATTGTTAAATGCTGCTAGAATTCTTCCTCTGATCTTGGGTTCCTCAACCATAGCCAAGAGATCCAACTGAAATAAATCCATAAACCTTGAGTAAAATTCAACGGGGAACCCATCAGGTTCGAGACTTTTAACGTTTTGCATTGAACTTACAACCTCTTTAAGTTCATCCAAAGTCACTTCCTCCTTAAGAATTAAGTTTTTCTCCTCATCGACAAATGAAGGATAATAAGCTATTGGTTACATCATCAGGGAAATAGGGTCCCACTCCTCTTCCTTGTACATCTCTTTGAAGTGGTTTACACCAACCCTGGCCAACTCCTTGAATTCGGAAACAATGTTCCCACCTTCCTCTTCAAGCTACCATAATGTGTTGATGTTATTCTTGTGCCTGAAGAAGTTGTGAAAATACTTGGATTTATCATCCCCTTTCTGTAGCCAAATTGCCCTACTTTTGAGTTGGATAGAGGCCTCTTCCTCATTGAGAATTTTCCTTCTCTTGAGATCAAGGTCTACTATGTTTATTTTTTGTTCCAAGGATATAAACCCTTCAATATTTCCTTCATGGAAAAGTGCCAACTCTCTTTCAATCCTGTTGAGCTCTAAGACAATATTCCTTTTTTGCTCCATAAACCAAGTAATCTATGAGCTTTTATCTTTTTAATATTGTTAACGAACTGAACTACACCTGGCAACTTACTAGTGACATCATAGGGGATCCACAGATTACGAACCATCTAATTAAAATCCTCTTCATCCAACCATGAGACATTGAACTTAAAGGGGAAATGAGGCTCTTCTTGGCTATTCTTCAGTTCCAGGTATATGGCGAGGTGGTCTGATTCACCTCCCTCTCCTACCCATTGGGTAATGTTAGGGACCAAATGAATAACTCCTTTGTTCACTAGAAACTGATCTAACCTTTTGGAAATCCTGTTGATGCCAACCCTCATATTTCTCCAAGTTGGCGTAAGTGAGGTAGGTGGAAGATCATATAGACCAATGTCCTCCTCAATCTTCCTTATGAAATAGTCAAATAAAGGATCTTTGAGAGGATTAGGACCCCAGGTATATGATTCCCCCATTGAAAATTTTAGGGATGAACCTTCCACATTATGAAAGCTAAAACCAAAAAGCCTTTCCCAATAATCCATCCTATATTGAATGTGAGGGACATATACATTAAGCAGGGTAGAGGACTGGCCATATTCTTTGGAAAACAAAACTTAGCTCAAACCTGAGAAAAATGCCCAACTGTTGGTACAAAAGAATGCTCTAGTGATCCAACCTATCACAATACCCCCATATATGCCAATTGCATCAATGCAAATAAAATCCCATCCCAACAGAGTGGATCTCAATTCTGTTAGAACAGATTCACTAATAGCTAATGTTTCTTGTAACAAAATCACTTTTGGATTGTGAGTAGCCACTAATCTCTTCAAGGTGAGCTTCTTGGAGGGGTACCCTAACCCTCAACAATTCAAAGAGATAACTAACATTAAGTAAACAATGAATAGGGAGAGTGTGCTCTAAGAGTCCCTTTTAAAGTCAATTGTATACCTTCCTTAACATCCAAGGGAGGTTTTTCCTGGGTTGATGCCATCACTGATTGTTGATCCCTGAGTCTAGTGGAAGTCATCAAAGAATGTTGATAAATTCCCCCCCTATCCTCACCCCAAGAATGGTCTAGTAGAGGATTGTGGTCTTAGATTATAACGAGAGGCCTTAGTCATAGATTCAGGGTCTAAAGGATCATTGGATAAATCCTTCATCATCGAGGCCACATGGGTTACAATGTTTGGAACTATAAATGTCTTCTTCGTAAGCTTAAGGTCTCTAATGAGCTTCTTCGACCGGACAAGGTTTTCCATAGATTAAGGAGAGGCCTTCTTATAAAAATTCCCATCTGAACCCCCAACCATGTCTTCACTTGACCTGTAGTGCAATGAAACACTTGTGGATGAGACCGATTCTCCGCATGCCAATGATAATGCCCCTGCATGGGTACTGTTCATGGTAGAAACCTCTTCTCCAAGACTGTATCTCAAAGAGGACCCGAGGGAGTCAAGCACAACTTGCAGATCAAGTAAGCGAGGGTCCATAGATGAGTCTAAGTTATTCCCCACACCGTCAACTTCATAATGTCCCTCAGTCCTATAGGATTCCAGAACATAGAGAGGAAAGACTGTAGGCTAATCAAAACTTACAAAGGGTCCAATATCCCCTTGATGATGAGGGTTCGAGGCCTCAAAATTGGAGAAAAGGGAAAACATTGAGGGTGATAAAACACTAATTGGACTTCTGCAAGAGGGGTTGATAATGCTAAAATTCTCAAATGTAGTAGATGGTTGGCAATCATGAAAATCCTTAAGTGTTTTCTCCTTGATCGAGAATCCACTAGATAGGGAAAACATACATGACTTAGGAGAAAAAACACCAGGCCTATAAAACAAGGAGGCTTCTCTAAGGAGAGTAGGATTTTCTTTAAAGGAAGGGAGGCCCATCCGTTGGTTTAAGGTATCCACAATAGAAGAAAAAAATGAATGCACCCAGGGTTCAAATCTCATACAAACCAAAGGAGGTGGAAAATACTTACTCGCTAAATACCTAGAGTAGTTGGCTTCATATGAGGGGACTTCATTATTAACACTTGAAAAACATCTAGAGGGGAAACAGGGTCTTACCTAGAACAGTCGTAACCAAATCAATAGAGGGTTGCTGCTCCATATCAGTTAATAGTAGAAAACACTTGGTTCCCCACTAGAGCTGAAAGAGAGCTACTCATGATAGGCTGACCATTATGTGACTGTGGTGCCTCTTCCTCTCCACCATAGAAGCTATCTAGAAAAAGGTTTCAATCCTAGGGGGTTATTCCAAAGCTTTCAGATGAAGCTTGTCCCCATGAGATAAATCAGACTTCTTCAATAACCAGTCCATATTTGGAAAGTCCACAACTGACTTATGTCTTCATACTTTCTTGGTGAAGGGAAGAGTGCAATATCGAACTAAATGTCTATATTTATGGCATTTATTACATCGAAAGGGAATATTGATGTAATCCAAACTCTGAATGTGTATAAATGATCCCTTCATTATACACATCTATTCTGAGATCCCATCTCACAAGTATAGTTCCACTTGTATTTTTGTTACATACATTACTCTAGTTTCCAAGAAATTGAAATCTGCCTTAAGATACACCCCCAATGTCTCACCTATGAGCATGCATATCTCCTCTATCCAAATCTCTAGAGGAAGACTGAGCAATTTCACCCATCGAGGATGGATAAAAACCCTCTTCCTTCAGGCATCAAAAGAAGGCATTCACCTTATAAGTTTGATGGGGACATTGTCCCACATCCAAATACCCCCTAGAAGCTCCATAATGTCCTCCGGGTTTTGCAAAAAGACCACCAGCCATCCCTTTAGTAGTGAATGATGTCTAGGATAATATTCGAGCACTCTTGCCCAGTTCTTGTCCACCAAGGACTTGTATGTAACTGAACCCATGGTTTTTCCTCCAAAACACCCCACCGAAGCATTTTCTTCCAAAGAGAACACCTCATAAAGTTGCATGTCCTCACCCAATGCTAGTTTAGGTTGTACAACATTTCTTTTAACATATTCGTGACTCTTCCTTCTACAATTTATTGCTACTGCTTCTTCAGAGGATGAAACCTCACCCTTATACTTCAAGGGGGTTTTTGTGTCTTCCAAGGATAAAGATATATTCAGAACTACCTTCTCCATTGGATTAGAATGGTTCTCCTCCATCATAATGGTCACCAAAGATCGTTTTGCGCCACAAACCCCATATTTGTATGGTGCCTCCATCGTCCGAGTAAGCTAAGTTGTTTATTTTTTCTCCTTTGAATAACAAAAATATGCAAGTGATGGATTACCTAGCGTCTTCTAATGTGAATGGAAATAATGGGAGGTTGTCCCATCATTAACATATAATATTAAAGAAGTGTCATGTTTATCCCATGAGGGAGGCCAGAAGGGTTAAGGCTTTTCTTCCTAACCAATATGACTTATACCTATTGACATATGACCTACCACTCTAGAGCAACTATCATGGTAATCAATGGAAAATATAAACCACCTAGAATAAAACAATGAAACATTGAAAAGTACTCAAAATCCTAGGAAAGACTCTACTTCTTCTAACCATTAATCAACGCGGTTAATGAATATAGTCTCGAAAAATATATGGTCAGAGGAATCAAATTTTGGCTTCTCCTAAGTATCGGCTAGAAACCTCTACTCTAAAATCTAGTGATATTACGATGCCATAGTCAAAAACCCTAGACAGAGTTCAACTCCCATTCAAAATCCAGCATCATGTTTATTAGTTCGGCTCCCATTCAAATTTCGGCTCGCATTCGTACATACAACTATGTCATTTCAAACTCTATCTCAAAAGGATAGAGAGATAGATATCACATTAAATCTTATGCAGAAGGATAAAGATATTTTTTCGTGAAGGTGCAAAAATTTGTCATAAGTGAGTGATCAATTGGTAGTGAGGATAGCCATCTGCCACTATCTGCAAAAGTGGGATAAATTATAATATAGTTGTTGATAATAAATAAGATTTTTAGTATTTCCATAAGATTTTGGGTTTTAGGCCACTAACCCATTTCCATACACCTCATGAAGGCAATCTCTTAGCTAATTAGAAGTAGTGTTAGGTCTTACTCCAAGAACAAAAGAAGGTTTGTATCCACAAGAAAGTCAATGTCCCTTGTGGTCACCATCAAGGCTGCCTCCAATGGGGTCATATACCTTCTAGTAGCATCTAGCCTTAGTCCCATACATAATACCTGCACCTCTTGCCTAGGAAATTGAGTTACATATTTCTATTATGCTTTATGCTTTTTTAAAACTATTTTTTAGTTTTTAAATATTTTAAAGAGTTTTGGATTTTTAAATTTTTTGTGTTTTTTCAATAGTATATATTATGGATTGATCTAAACAAGAGCCACGAGGTGGAAATGTCCCTGACATTGCTACTTGCTGTAGCAAGAAGAGAGAAGCTATAAAAGGAAGAGTCCAAGCAAATACACATTCAAATGCATTATTGCTATATATAAAAAAACCTAGAAGATAAGCATTCATGCAAAAGAATAGGTATTATCATTTGAGAGGTGGTCCGTTGGATTCCTTTGCCACTACAAGGTTTTCACACCATGACGTGTTACGTTTCAAAAGTTTTTGTTTAGTGTCTACCTCCTCATTTGCTCCTACTTCTTATTGAATAGTTCACATTCCTATTTCAACTTGTGTGCATTAGTTTTTATTTATTCTATTACTTGGTTTTCACACCATGACATGTTAAGCTTCAAAAGTTTTGTACTTTGATCGCCTCTTCTCTGTTGAAGTTGTTATGTAGTATTGTTGCTTTCTTTTGTCACGTTTTCTCCATTTTCTCTTAATCTATCATTCTTGCACATAAAATTTTTTCTTCAATATTATTTACTCTTAAATAAACCATTTTTTGCACTTTCATTTATGTGTTTTATCCCCATTTTTTTCTAATCTTAATTGATTTTAACAAAAATCTTATTGTTACTAGTGGTACTGTTTTTTGCTAATACGAAATCAATTTTCTCAACACCAATTTTGTAAAATAAAATGTTATTTTAACAAAGAGTATCTCATAAAAAAAAATTGTTTTTCATTCTCGCATAATTTATTATGAAGTGTTTTATACTCGTTAACATACTCAAACTCCATATTTCACATATAAAAACAATTATTGAAATTATAATTATTCCTAAAAAAAACTACCTAATTTATAATTCTTAATATTATATATATATATATATATATATATATGCTTGGAAAAATGGTTGCATCTTAATCTATATTTGTGTGTATATATATTAATTAATTGATGGAAGAGGGCATGCACAACTAATATGTCATTTTCACACAACACATATATATTCCATCAATTAATTAAGAGACACAAATATAGACTGAGGTGCATCAATTTTTCCAAGCGTCATTTTCTCATATTACCACATAGTCCCCTCTGGTTGAAGAATCCATTGTACCAACTATTTACATGTGTTGGTTAGGCATTATCATGTACTACGTTTGGCTTGCTATCAAACAACAATGTTATCTGGATGTATGTGTGTGAGTGATGGTAGATTTTATTTTTGTTTTGTTTTTATCTATGCATCTGGACACACATTTGAATGTTTATGAATTCATAATATGGCCATGGGCGAAATTTATAGGATTGGAATTCGTAAATCCCCCCTTCGTTGGTTAAAAATAAATCTAGATAAAACTCTATCGTCCAACAGTCGAGACCCAAACTTATGTTCTTCTTAAAAGAGGTCACAGTGGAAAAAAATTCCTCTTTTGTAATAGAACGGCAGACCGGAGCATGAACCTCCTCCAGTATGGGGAAGTAAGACAAAACCTTCAAGATTTCAATGATGTTATCCCTTCTTGACTCAAAAATGTTTTTAAAATGAAGAACCCTTATCTATACTATATCTTTGTATTTTTGGACCTTTGTGCCATTTGGAACTCTCATTTCCCAGATTGTATTCGTGCTCTTTCTTTAGTTAGCATAATTTTGAAGGAACTTTGTATTCATGTTCCCAATAACCAACCACGTAGTTCTACTTTTTATTCTCTAGTTTTGTTCCTTTTCTAAAAGAAATTGTGTCCTCTTGCCTTCTAGTTGCTTAACAATATTTTTAATGTCCAAATCTTTTGATATGTTTATTATTGTCTCTAAATGATTAGTGATCTTTTTTAAATGATTTTGAATATAAGATAAAAATATTATCAACATCAACAAAAACAATTAAAATTAAAAAATTAAATCATTATATTTCTACAATTGTTTTTCAAATTAATATTAAAATAAAAATTTATAAATTTTAAAATATGTATACAAAAAATTAGTTAAAATCATAACATGTTAAATATTCTATAATATAATATAAAATAAATAAAACATCATCATCAAACATAATCAATATTTATTCAATTGAATTAAGTAATTTTTAAAATTATTACATTGATAAAAGTTTATCCATTTTAAATAATGTTTGAATAAATAATAAACCTTTATAAATTAATGAACATTATTACTTCTATGTTAATATATCAATTCATCCACCATTATTATTAATTGCTTATAGACAAACACCACATACCTCGAGATATGATTATGACTCATTGGAAATTTTTGTTCAACCCGTTTAGACAAGGTACGGTATTATCGCAACCTGATTTAGTGATGCTACAAGAAACAATGGTTTCATAAGAGAAAACCAGGATCTTCTTCACCAAACTAAAACCTAATTGGAAAATGTGCGCCATCAGTGTTGATGGTCTTTCAGGGGGTCTCCTTGCATCTTGGAATCCTCAGGTTTTAAGTCTTCACTCTTACATGTCCAACGCAGGTATCCTTCTCTTGGGAAGGATGGGAGGTTTTGATCAAGACCTAAATTTTTAAAATTGTTATGGGCCTTATACTAATAGACAGTATTTTTGGGAGTCGGTATGCAAGTATCATCTTCTAAATTTGGAGAATCTGATTTTCCTAGGAGATTTAAACTTCACTTGGGCCGCTGTGGAAGTATGGGGGAGGCACTCAAAAATTGACCCTTTGGGTTCTTTCTTTCAGAACATGTTCTCATCCAGAAATCTAATTGATGTAGAACCGGATCCATTGACCCCTACTTGGAATAATAACATGAAGGGTGACGAGTATGTCTCAAAGAGGTTGGATCAAATTTTTATTGCAGAGAACCTGTTAACTAAATTCAACAAGTATAGATCCTGGGTCCAGCAGATTCGTATCAGTGATCATCTTCCAATTTTTTTTTAGTTTGATACAAATGAAAGAAAAGTTAGATATCCTTTCAAATTCAATTCGACTTGGCTAACCGACCAGGATTATAAAGAGAAAACTTCAGAATTCTGGTTAAATGTGGACATTGAAGATGAACGTTCAGCCATGGACAAATTGGTTAAAAAGTTGAAATGTCTCAAATCCTTCACTATTAGCTGGGAAAAGAATCAGAATAAATTGTTCCTTCTAGAATTAACACAAGTGGAAAATGAAATTGAAAAGACCCTCACAGCTTCTCATTTTTCTCCCATTCCGATTGGAGATTATGGTTCTCTGGTTGAACTTGAAGGCATAAAACACAAGATTTTGACGATTCAGGAAGAGACTTGGCATTTAAAAATTTGGGCATTATGGATCCAAGCGGGCGACAATTTGTAATATCCTAGCCAAGATCTGAACAAGATATTAACTTCCACTCAAAGTTTTAAAAAGATTTTGCTAGTAATTTTTAAGGCCATTTCTCAAACTGAGCAGGATGTAAGTGACGGGGACTGAAACTCTGAATGAGGATGGTAGGAATGATATTAGGTTCTGGAATTTGAATGGGAGAGTGTTCAACAGCAATTTAGACAGAGGAAAAATTTTAGGATCCTTTGTACAAAGCATGGAGACCATTTATGTTTCGGACATCAGCTACCGCTGAAGACTACCGCAATGCTTCCTGGGTACATCAGCATATACAAACTAGATCATGGATTTGGGAAGGATTAAAAAATGATATTTGTGTTCATGGAGGTCTATGGTCATAAAAAATCAGCAATTAAACACTAGATGAAGAGTTGGGGGGAAATTGTTGTGGCTTGGCCTGTCGAGCTAGTTTTAATGGTTGACTTACAAAACATGGTAAAAACCTCCCAAATTCAATACCTTAAGGTTATAATGTGTTCTATGGTATTTACATGAGCAGAAGCAACTGACAGAATTGGTTTCTGACCTACAGAACTCTTTTAATGCAATTTCTGCTAAAACTAGTCCTCCGAGAGTGCCCGATGAGCATAGGGGGAGGAGTTGAACTTGTATTTGACCACTATAATATTTAATTATGTATTTAATGGACATATTACAACATATTTGATTGAAAATACATAGCATCAAACTTTACATCACCTCATTACATTTCCAAATAACTTATATACCATAAAAACCTTCAAAACCCCCCTAGGTTTATCCAATCCTTCATTGAAACATATATCTAGCTGAAACTATTTATGTAATGGATTAGGAAAGTTATATCAGAGGTTCTAAATCATATAATCATCTGCATACATCTACCATTCGAAAGTACAGTGTTTGAATGGTGAAACTACTCCAAAATAAACTAGAAAAACAAGACTGAAAGCCATTATTACATCATGAGCCTCTGGGCATATTCATATGAGAAGTTGAGAATATTTTAGGACTGAGTTTAGATGTTTATTACATAGCTTTGATGGCTGAAAAAACAGCAGCAAACCATCCTCTCCAATGACAGAAGGAAAGAATATTCAATCCCTTAGTTCTTCACCTCTTTGAGTACAAAACATTACACCCTTGGGGAATCTCGAACTAGAATCACTTGGACATGATAGAAGTTGAATGAATGGCTGTAAGTTCAAATTTATTTTTGAATATGGCCATCACACACCAGATCCTTCATCTCATTGATCACTGAAAATCTTTTAATGGAGCAAACCTTCCACCAACACCCTGCAATACTGAAGAATGGGGAAGAAGAGAGGGGATAATGAGAAGGATTATTCTTGAACTCTTAAACTATTCTGAAACAGTTCGACCCTAGACTGATATCAAAACTTTAATGGCTACAAATAGATCTTCAATGGCTTCTCAATAGTCTTCAATACCTGTTAGAGAGAAAGAGAGAGAGAATGAGAGAATGGGGCACATCACCCATAGAGTGGCTTGGGCACATCACCAAACCTAGAGGAGCTTCAAAGCTCTCATACAAGCTTCACAATGACAAAAGTTCTGAAATGGAGTTGTTTGGAATCTTTTATAAACTTCAGGATGATCTGTTGAGCAAGTTACTTGGCTTGGTGACCTGTGAGAATAGTCACCCATGAGTGGACATACTTTCCTTAATTTTTCCTTACAAGCTTTCTCCTTTAGAAACTGCACCCTCCTTGACCTTAGATGTTTCCTTCTTGCATTAGCACTTGCTTTCCTTGTGAACTGGGCATTGAAATGGAAACTACACCATTCAGGATGTTTCCTTTTTGGTAAACTGGAGTGTTTTTTGGCAAGTGCGCCCTCCTTAGCTTTTTCTAGTTGTTTCCTTTTTCTGATTTGGAAACCTTATCTCCACCTTCCTTCTCTTCATCTTTTTTTCCATTTATTCAACCCTTAATCCATTTTGGAAACATATTCCACATGGGCACCCTCTTGGCCCACTTGATCATTATCCATTAATTTTATTTATCAAAATTAACTTTAACAAATAAATTTGCCAATTTGTGAGACTTAGGGTAAAATTAATTCTAAGCAAATAGAATTAATACAATTTAATTCCCTTAGGGGTTGATCTTGTCCCCTTTCACCCATGGTACTAGATGAACCAAAATTGGGGACATGACAGTCATCCCTTCCCAAGATTGCTTGTCCTCAAGCAATGTTAGGATTCCACCGAGCTTCTGCTGCACCACTCTGATTATACTTGTCCCCATCCACTGAGCAATCTGAAAATTAAACTTGGGGCCTTCAAAAAGATCTTAATAAAATGTAAGATGACTATGAAGAATAAAATGCACTGTAAACTCTATCTGCACTAAATCATGAACAAAAATATTAACCCAGTTAAGATAACTGAGTAGAATTCCTGCATCCCACTGCTTCCTCTGTAAGGACCCAAAATTTTCTGTCACCTCTAGAAAGTTGTCATTGCAAGGAATTCCTGGATCCCATTGTCCCTGATGAATACCATCCGTCATCACTATTACTTGTAACAACTTGTCACTCCAGGGTATGCCAGGATCCATCCACCATGTTGGAAGTGTGCCACTCCCAATGCAAAACTGAATAGCTGTGAGACTTCTCCACCAAACATAGAGCTTCTTGAGAGCATGCAAATCAGAATGCATCTCTTGTGCATGTGCACTGGAGACATCTAATGGCTGCAAAATACATCTCTGCTGCAGCTCACACGTCAGGACAATGTCAGTTATAACAAAAGGTTTACTGCAGAAATAAAAGAACCTTTTACCTTCCAGGGTCTTCATTGCAATGTTGCATCTACCCATCCATCCAATGAATGGACAAGCACTTTCATTTGCTGAACCATATGGAATGTGATAAGCCATATGTATGTCCTCCTCAAATGAATAGATCTCATGATCTCTATGGAACTCCACCGGTGCTCCCCTCTTCATCCAATGGCTCAACTCTCTGCCATTGATCCAAGGGTGCAAAACTCCATCAAATGAGCCACACTTTGGAAGCAAGTGTAGATCTGATTCCTCCTTGTCAAAAGTGGCTGCACACACTTGCATGGGATGCCTCCAATGCTGTGTTTTAAGGAACATGTCATCAACCTCAATTTTAGGACCCTCCTGCTCATCATGTGACACCAAGAGGAAGAATCCTTTTACCGAATTTTCATTCCCAAAATTTGTGGCTGAATGTGAAGTGGGGAATGAAGGACGGTGAGCCATGATTTTGAACATTTCATCCACTGAAGTTGTGGATGTATCCTCTCCATTGATTGCTGATCCATCTATGGTGTACTCATTGTTGGGCACCATTTTGACCTCTTTTTGTCATCTAAATATCCTCCATTTTCCTCCATAAAACCCTCATACTGATCTATAAAGCTTTTAGTTCACCACAGACTTTGGTTAAAAGGTACAAATGTCATTGCTTGTTAACAAATTGAATTTTGAGATTTTTAGAGCATTTAAACTAAGATTTTTTTCAGGATTACAGGATGTGCTAACTTCCCATAATGTCTCCAAAGTTGAGCACTTGCAGGCCAGCTAGGCATTAACTGAAAGATGGAGGAAAGATCCTCAGTATCCAAGGATGGATGAATTTCCAACAAATAGATGATGTGGCTCTCACAGGTGGAAAGTCAAAGTCGGTCAAAGATGACCACCTGTGCTACCACTCAGCACAAAAGCAGGGCAGTTTTGATTTTGTTGAGTTTCACGATTCTGAATGAGGATCTCGATGGCTATGTTCATTAATTAGTTTACAGGATTATAGCATTTCCAGTTTTCTTTCGAATTTGTATAAGTACTTCACAAAACATTGGATTGGGGATCACGATTTTGGGAAGAACGCATATTGCTTCTGAACTACGTGGTTTTTACTGTGTAATTGATTTATGGTGAATACATTTAGAGTTTCAGTTCTGTAAATCTTCAACTGTGTGTGGAACGAGGCATTGGAGGGCCCCCATTGTTGAGTTCACACACCTTTACATTGCCAGTGAATGCGATTTAGATGTTTGCAGCGATTTGATTTGATGCAGGCGATTTAGATTGTGCCATTGGTATGTGTTAATCCCTGTAGTATCTAGTTTATTATTGCAGAACGAATTCAGCTAGTTTTTAATTGGTTTTATTACAGCTCTGTTCTCTCATTTAATGGTTCAAGCTACGATTTCATTGTGCTACACATTACTTATCTTTTTTTTATGAGCTCTGTCTTTTATTTTGTTAAATATTAAAAGAACAGTTCAGACTGTGATTTTACTATGTTATACATTGTTGCTCATTTAAAGATAAATGTTTAGAACAATTATAAATTACGAACACTGTCCTGTAAGGGAATTTAATGGTTAATTGTTCATTCAGCACTGGAATATCAGGCAGAGCTTTGTAGTCTGTATCTTAGGGTTAGAGTTATTGTTTAATTGCTTTTACTATCTCAGTTCTTTCACCAATAGATTGCTGTGTACTTGAAAAGAAACAAATGAAGTTATCCCTGTAAAAAGGATTTTTGTATCTTTAAGTTACAGTATTTTTCATCTAACAGTAGATTCAATTCACAGATAATTAAATTATCCAAATAAGTCTAGCTCTAAGTCCTAAAACTTGGATATGCCTCTAAGCTTACTGACCCGGATTGATATAAATTTAAGGTTTGATCTGCATTAGTAGATTGAAGCTTAACACTCATCTGGCTCTTCCTTGGAAGAGTGACTTTCTTCAATGAACCTCTCAAGTTCATTCTGGAAAAAGTGATGTGCTTGTTTTTCATCAACTCTGTCTGCACATTCCTCAAGCACATACCAAACAGACTATTCCTCATGATCCACCAGCTCATGAGGTTCCTCCCTTGGAACATGAAATAATTCAGCCATGTTATTATGACTTTGTGAAAGCTGGGAGGTACAAAGTGATTCTGGAAACTTCTCATTAAGTTGCTCAATCTGATTCTCCGATTCTTGACAAGCACCATGAGTACCAATCAGAGAATTCTGGGTGGTTTCCAACATATGATTGATATTTCTGATCTCCTCATCATTTCTTATTGTAGCATTATAGTACATATTCACAAGCTTCAGCAAGTGATCTCTATCAGAAAGCAGCTGAGAGAAATTTCCTTTTAGGATTCCTACTGCTTCCCACATGTGCACAAAATTTTCAACAGAGGATTGCTCCTCCATTGATGTAGTTCTCCATCAACAATGAGAGATCAAAGCATTAAGTTCATGGAGGTTTTTCAGTGCCTCCTTGATTTTTTCCTCACTCATTCTCAATGGTCCAATCAGGGCAACAAGTTCTAGCTAGTGAACCTCCTCTTCTGCTTCTTGCAATTCAGCCTTCTCCCAATTCTGAATTCTGACACTAGAAGGATCTTCTAATCCATCATTCGCACTGGAAGTGGCTGCCATCTTGGGCTGCAAAAAATACATGCAAAAATCAGAATTGTAGCCATACCTTTGTGCCCAAATTTCCTCCTCATGTGGTGTTTTTATGGCAGCATGCTTCTTTCCCAAATTCCTTGGCTCACACCCAATTGATTTGGGCTTGTCTTCCACCTCGACCTGAAGTTCCAATGATGATTTCAGATCTGATTGATGTTCTTCTTTTGGATCTGATCCAAAAGATGTCATACCATCATCAATCTTCCCCATATCTTCTGCACTTATCTTGAAATCACCCACGAAGAAATTGGGAGTGATTTCACCTTCCACATTGCCAACAATCGAATGTTTGACTACTAGATCTTTAGTTGTGCATGGATCTTTTTCCTCTCCTTCTAACGAAGGATTTGGTGAATCATCATCCTCATGGCTGCTGCAAATATGATGATACCTAAACATGATATTCCCTCTTTCTTCCACACTTTGATGGTCTCTTGATGTTCCCACAATCATTGGTTTCTGAGGAGCTAAGCATTGAGAATTAAATGCTTCATTACAGGGAACTAGTTTCTCCACATCATGGCACACATTATTGACAATGTATTCTATTTTATTCTGATGATTTCCAAAAGGAACATGGATACAAAAATCTGATTGAGGTCCATACCTTTTCATCATACTTCTCCCTTCAAACATTGGAGCTATGGTGCCTTGTTCTGCCACCCATTCTCTAGGTTCACATCCAACTGATGTGTGGTCATCTTTTGCTTCACTATGTAGCTCATGTGGTGAATTTGGATCTGATTTAGATTCTTCTTTTGGATCTGATCCAACATATGTCTCACCATCATTAAGCTTACCAATCTCCTCTGAGGTGATCTTGAAATCCTCAACATAGAAGCTTGTAGTGGATTTTGCTCCCATTCTGTCAACAATCTCATGATTGGTCTTTGGGTCTTGCTTCTCCTTGGTTGTCTTAGGATAAATATTCTTGGAGGCTCTTCTTGAAGAGGATCCAAAAATTCTTGTGAAGTCACATGCATCCAATGAAACTTTGATATTTTTTATTATCTCTTCCATAGAAGGTTGAATTTTGACTGTAGAACATGCAACTTTTTCCTGAATATGGCTATCAGAATAACCATAGTTTGTTCTGTCAATCATGATCTCATGGGAGATGCTCATGGAATGTACTTATTGGGAATTCTCTTCCTCATACTGTCTGCAACATTCTTCATACTACTCATCATAATCTTCATCATACTCCTCATAAGAATAATCTTCTTGCTCATACAACTCAAAGTCTAAATCTTCCATAATTGGAACTAATTCCACATCTGCAATCTTGAAGATAGTGTTGAGACAATTTTCCAATGAGAATTACTTTCCACAGGATGAGCCAAAGAAATTGCTCTGATACCATTGCAATACCCTAGCCAATATCTCACCAAGATATTAACTTCCACTCAAAGTTTTAACAAGATTTTGCTAGTAATTTCTAAGGCCATTTCTCAAACTGAGCAGGATGTAAGTGACGGGGACTGAAACTCTGAATGAGGATGGTAGGAATGATATTAGGTTCTGGAATTTGTATGGGAGAGTGTGCACTAGCAATTTAGACAGAGGAAAATTTTTAGGATCCTTTGTACTAAGCACGGAGACCATTTATGTTTCGGACATCAGCTACCGCTGAAGCCTACCGTAATGCTTCCTGGGTACATCCGCATATAAAAAATAGATCAGGGAGTTGGGAAGGATTAAAAAAATGATATTTTTGTTCATGGAGGTCTATGGTCATAAAAAATCAGCAATTAAACACTGGATGAAGAGTTGGGGGGAAATTGTTGTGACTTGGACTATCAAGCTAGTTTTAATGGTTGACTTACAAAACATGGTAAAAACCTCCCAAATTCAATACCTTAAGGTTATAATGTGTTCTAGGGTCTTTACATGAGTAGCAGAAACTAACAAAATTGGTTTCGGACCTACAGAACTCTTTTAATGCAATTTATGCTAAACCTAGTCCTCCGAGAGTGCCCGATGAGCATAGGGGGAGGAGTTGAACTTGTATTTGACCACTCTAATATTTACTTCTATATTTAATGGACCTATTACAACATATTTTATTGAAAATACAGAGCATCAAACTTTACATCACCTCATTACATTTCCAGATAACTTATATACCATAAAAACCTTCAAAACCCCCCTAGGTTTATCTAATCCTTCATTGAAACATATATCTGGATGAAACTATTTCTGTAATGGATTAGGAGAGTTATATCAAAGGTTCTAAATCATCTAATCAACTACATACATCTACCATTCGAAAGTACAATGCTTGAATGGTGAAACTACTCCAAAATAAGCTAGAAAAACGAGACTGAAAGGCATTATTACATCATGAGCCTCTGGGGCATATATTTTAGGACTGATTTTAGATGTTTATTATAGAGATTTGATGGCTGGAAAAATAGCAGCAAACCATCCTATCCAATGACAGAAGGAAAGAAGATTCAATCCCTTAGTTCTTCACCTCTTTGAGTACAAAACATTACACCCTTGGGGAATCTCGAACTAGAATCACTTGGACATGATAGAAGTTGAATGAATGGCTGTAAGTTCAACTTTATTTCTGAATATGGCCATCACACACCAGATCCTTCATCTCATTGATCACTGAAAATCTTTCAATGGAGCAAACCTTCCACCAACACCCTGCAATACTGAAGAATGGGGAAGAAGAGAGGGGATAATGAGAAGGATTATTCTTGAAATCTTAAACTCTTCTGAAGCAATTCGACCGTAGAATGATATCAGAACTTTAATGGATGCAAAATTATCTTCAGTGGTTGCAAATAGATCTTCAATGGCTTCCCAATAGTCTTCAATACCTGTTAGAGAGAAAGAGAGAGAGAATGAGAGAATGGGGCACATCACCCATAGAGTGGCTTGGGCACATCACCAAACCTAGAGGAGCTTCAAAGCTCTCATAAAAACTTCACAATGACAAAAGTTCTGAAATGGAGTTGGTTGTCTTCTTTTATAAACTTCAGGATGACCTATTGAGCAAGTTACTTGGCTTGGTGACCTGTGAGAATAGGTCACCCATGAGTGGACATACTTTCCTTAATTTTTCCTTTCAAGCTTTCTCCTTTAGAAACTGCACCCTCCTTGACCTTAGATGTTTCCTTCTTGCATTAGCACTTGCTTTCCTTGTGAACTGGGCATTGAAATGGAAACTACGCTATTCAGGATGTTTCCTTTTTGGTAAACTGGACTGTTTTTTGGCAAGTGCGCACTCCTTAGTTTTTTTTTTTTTTTACACTGATTTGGAAACCTTATCTCCACCTTCCTTCTCTTCATCTTTTTTGCCATTTATTCAACCCTTAATCCATTTTGGAAACATATTCCACATGGGCACCCTCTTGGCCCACTTGCTCATTATCCATTAATTTTATTTATCAAAATTAACTTTAACAAATAAATTTGCCAATTTGTGAGACTTAGGATAAAATTAATTCTAAGCAAATAGAATTAATACAATTTAATTCTCTTAGGGGTTGATCTTGTCCCCTTTCACCCATGGTACTGGATGAACCAAAAATGAGGACATGACAGTCGTCCCTTCCCAAGATTGCTTGTCCTCAAGCAATGTTAGGATTCCACCGAGCTTCTGCTGCACCACTCTGATTATACTTGTCCCCATCCACTGAGCAATCTGAAAATTAAACTTGGGGCATTCAAAAAGATCTGAATAAAATGTAAGATGACTATGAAGAATAAAATGCACTACAAACTCTATTTGCACTAAATCATGAACAAAAATCATAACCCATTTAAGATAACTGAGTAGAATTCCTGCATCCCACTGCTTCCTCTGTAAGGACCCAAAATTTTCTGTCACCTCTAGAAAGTTGTCACTGCAAGGAATTCCTGGATCCCATTGTCCCTGATGAATACCATCCGTCATCACTATTACTTGTAACAACTTGTCACTCCAGGGTATGCCAGGATCCATCCACCATGCTGGAAGTGTGCCACTCCCAATGCAAAACTGAATAGCTGTGAGACTTTTCCACCAAGCATAGAGCTTCTTGAGAGCATGCAAATCAGAATGCATCTCTAGTGCATGTGCACTGGAGACATCTAATGGCTGCAAAATACATCTTTGCTGTAGCTCACATGTCAGGACAATTTCAGTTATATCAAAAGATTTACTGCAGAAATAAAAGAACCTTTTACCTTCCAGGGTCTTCATTGCAATGTTGCATCTACCCATCCATCCAATGGATGGACAAGCACTTTCATTTTTTGAACCATATGGAATGTGATCAGCCATATGTATGTCCTCCTCAAATGAATAGATCTCATGATCTCTATGGAACTCCACCGGTGCTCCCCTCTTCATCCAATGGCTCAACTCTCTGCCATTGATCCAAGGGTGCAAAACTCCATCAAATGAGCCACAATTTGGAAGCAAGTGTAGATCTGATTCCTCCTTTTCAAAAGTGGCTGCACACACTTGCATGGGATGCCTCCAATGCTGCATTTTAAGGAACATGTCATCAATCTCAATTTTAGGACCCTCCTGCTCATCATGTGACACCAAGAGGAAGAATCCTTTTACCCAATTTTCATTGCCAAAATTTGTCGCTAAATGTGAAGTGGGGAATGAAGGATGGTGAGCCATGCTTTTGAACATTTCATCCACTGAAGTTGTGGATGTATCCTCTCCATTGATTGTTGATCCATCTATGGTGTACTCATTTGGCTCTTCCTTGGAAGAGTGACTTTCTTCAATGAACCTCTCAAGTTCATTTTGGAAAAAGTCATGTGCTTGTTTTTCATCAACTCTGTCTGCACATTCCTCAAGCACATACCAAACAGACTGTTCCTCGTGATCCACTAGCTCATGAGGTTCCTCCCTTGAAACATGAAATAATTCAGCCATGTTATTATGACTTTGTGAAAGCTGGGAGGTACAAAGTGATTTTGGCAGCTTCTCATTAAGCAGCTCAATCTGATTCTCAGATTCTTGACAAGCACCATGAGTACCAATCAGAGAATTTTGGGTGGTTTCCAACATATGATTGAGCTTGCTGATCTCCTCATCATTCCTTATTGCAGCATTATAGTACATATTCACAAGCTTCAGCAAGTGATCTCTATCAGAAAGCAGCTGAGAGAAATTTCCTTTTAGGATTCCTACTGCTTCCCACATGTGCACAAAATTTTCAACAAAGGGTTGCTCCTCCATTGATGTAGTTCTCCAACAACAATGAGATATCAAAGCATTAAGTTCATGGAGTTTTTTCAGTGCCTCCTTGATTTTTTCCTCACTCATTTTCAATGGTCCAATCAGGGCAGGAAGTTCTAGCTGGTGAACCTCCTCTTCTGCTTCTTGCAATTCAGCCTTCTCCCAATTCTGAATTCTGACACTAGAAGGATCTTCTAATCCATCATTCTCACGGGAAGTGGCTGCCATATTGGGCTGCAAAAAAGACATGCAAAAATCAGAATTGCAGCCATACCTTTGTGCCCAAATTTCCTCCTCATGTGGTGTTTTTATGGCAGCATGCTTTTTTCCCAAATTCCTTAGTTCACACCCAGCTGAGTTGGGCTTGTCTTCCACCTCAACCTGAAGTTCCAATGATGATTTCAGATCTGATTGATGTTCTTCTTTTGGATATGATCCAAAAGATGGCATACCATCATCAATATTCCCCATATCTTCTGCACTTATCTTGAAATCACCCATGAAGAAATTGGGTGTGATTTCACCTTCCACATTGCCAACAATCGAATGTTTGACTGCTAGATCTTTAGTTGTGCATGGATCTTTTTCCTATCCTTTTGACGAAGGATTTCGTGACTCATCATCCTCATGGATGCTGAAAATATGCTTATGCCTAACCATGATATTCCCTCTTTAGTCCACACTTTGAGGGTCTCTTGATGTTCCCACAGTCATTAGTTTCTGAGGAGCTAAGCATTGCGAATTAAATGCTTCATTATGGGGAACTAGTTTCTCCACATCATGGCACACATTATTGACAATGTATTATATTTTATTCTGATGATTTCCAAAAGGAACATGGATACAAAAATCTGATTGAGGTCCATACCTTTTCATCATACTTCTCCCTTCAAACATTGGAGCTATGGTGCCTTGTTCTGCCACCCATTCTCTAGGTTCACATCCAACTGATGTGTGGTCATCTTTTGCTTCACTATGTAGCTCATGTGGTGAATTTGGATCTGATTTAGGTTCTTCTTTTGGATCTGATCCAACATATGTCTCACCATCATTAAGCTTACCAATCTCCTCTGAGGTTATCTTGAAATCCTCAACATAGAATCTTGTAGTGAATTCTGCTCCCATTCTGTCAACAATCTCATGATTGGTCTTTGGGTTTTGCTTCTCCTTGGTTGTCTTAGGATAAATATTCTTGGAGGCTCTTCTTGAAGAGGATCCAAAAATTCTTGTGAAGTCACATGCATCCAATGAAACTTTGATATCTTTTATTATCTCTTCCATAGAAGGTTGAATTTTGACTGTAGAACATGCAACTTTTTCTTGAATATGGCTATCGGAATAACCATAGTCTGTTCTGTCAATCATGATCTCATGGGAGATGCTCATGGAATGTACTTCTTGGGAATTCTCTTCCTCATACTATCTACAACATTCTTCATACTGCTCATCATAATCTTCATCATACTCCTCATAAGAATAATCTTCTTGCTCATACAACTCATAGTCTAAATCTTTCATAACTGGAACTAATTCCACATCTGCAATCTTGAAGATAGTGTTGAGATAATTTTCCAATGAGAATTACTTTCCACAGGATGAGCCAAAGAAAGTGATCTGATACCACTGTAATATCCTAGCCAAGATCTGACCAAGATATTAATGTCCACTCAAAGTTTTAACAAGATTTTGCTAGTAATTTTTAAGGCCATTTCTCAAACTGAGCAGGATGTAAGTGACGGGGATTGAAACTCTGAATGAGGATGGTAGGAATGATATTAGGTTCTGGAATTTGTATGGGAGAGTTTGCAGTATCAATTTAGACAGATAAATTTTTTTAGGATCCTTTGTACAAAGCACCGAGACCATTTATGTTTCGGACATCAGCTACCGTTGAAGCCTACCACAATGCTTCCTGGGTACATCCGCATATACAAACTAGATCAGCGAGTTGGGAAGGATTAAAAAAATGATATTTGTGTCCATGGAGGTCTATGGTCATAAAAAATCAGCAATTAAACACTGGATGAAGAGTTGGGGGGAAATTGTTGTGGCTTGGACTGTCGAGCTAGTTTTAATGGTTGCTTAAAAAACATGGTAACAACCTCCCAAATTCAGTACCTTAAGGTTATAATGTGTTATAGGGTCTATACATGAGCAGCAGCAACTGACAGAATTGGTTTCTGACCTACAGAACTCTTTTAATGCAATTTCTGCTAAAACTAGTCCTCCAAGAGTGCCCGATGAGCATAGGGGGAGGAGTTGAACTTGTATTTGACCACTCTAATATTTAATTCTGTATTTAATGGACCTATTACAACATATTTTATTGAAAATATAGAGCATCAAACTTTACATCACCTCATTACTTTTCCAGATAACTTATATACCATAAAAACCTTCAAAACCCCCCTAGGTTTATCCAATCCTTCATTGAAACAGATATCTGGCTGGAACTATTTCTATAATAGATTATGAGAGTTATATCAGAGGTTCTAAATCATCTAATCATCTGCATACATCTACCATTCGAAAGTACAGTGTTTGAATGGTGAAACTACTCCAAAATAAGCTAGAAAAACAAGACTGAAAGGCATTATTACATCATGAGCCTTTGGGGCATATTCATATGAGAAGTTGAGAATATTTTAGGACTGAGTCTAGATGTTTATTACAGATCTTTGATGGCTGGAAAAACAGCAACAAACCATCCTCTCCAATGACAAAGGAAAGAATATTCAATCCCTTAGTTCTTCACCTCTTTGAGTACAAAACATTACACCCTTGGGGAATCTCGAACTAGAATCACTTGGACATGATAGAAGTTGAATGAATGGTTGTAAGTTCAAATTTATTTCTGAATATGGCCATCACACACCAGATCCTTCATCTCATTGATCACTGAAAATCTTTTAATGGAGCAAACCTTCCACCAACACCCTGCAATACTGAAGAATGGGGAAGAAGAGAGGGGATAATGAGAAGGATTATTCTTGAACTCTTAAACTCTTCTGAAAAAATTCGACCCTAGACTGATATAAAAACTTTAATGGCTGCAAATAGATCTTCAATGGCTTCCCAATAGTCTTCAATACCTGTTAGAGAGAAAGAGAGAGAGAACGAGAGAATGGGGCACATCACCCATAGAGTGGCTTGCGCACATCACCAAACCTAGAGGAGCTTCAAAGCTCTCATACAAACTTGACAATGACAAAAGTTCTGAAATGGCGTTGGTTGGCTTCTTTTATAAACTTCAGGATGACCTGTTGAGCAAGTTACTTGGCTTGGTGACCTGTGACAATAGGTCACCCATGAGTGGACATACTTTCCTTAATTTTTCCTTACAAGCTTTCTCCTTTAGAAACTGCACCCTCCTTGACCTTAGACGTTTCTTTCTTGCATTAGCACTTGCTTTCCTTGTGAACTGGGGCATTGAAATGGAAACTGCACCATTCAGGATGTTTCCTTTTTGGTAAACTGGAGTGTTTTTTGGCAAGTGCGCCCTCCTTAGCTTTTTCTAGTTGTTTTTTTTTTTTTTTCTGATTTGGAAACCTTATCTCCACCTTCCTTCTCTTCATCTTTTTTTCCATTTATTCACCCCTTAATCCATTTTGGCAACATCTTCCACATGGGAACCCTCTTGGCCCACTTGCTCATTATCCATTAATTTTATTTATCAAAATTAACTTTAACAAATAATTTTGCCAATTTGTGAGACTTAGGATAAAATTAATTCTAAGCAAATAGAATTAATACAATTTTAATTCCCTTAGGGGTTGATCTTGTCCCCTTTCACCCATGGTACTGGATGAACCAAAATTGGGGACATGACACAATTATACTAAATTTTTTCATAAATTTGCGGAATCCAGGAAGATTCAGAATGCTATTTGGGATTTGAATGATAGGGATGGGAGGAATATCTCTTCGGTGAAGGACTTAAACACAGAAGCGATCCACCATTTTCAGAGCATTTTTTAGGATCCAAAAAAACCTCTCTTTTAGAACAATTCAAGGTCATCAAAGAATACCCAAGGTTTTTCTCAGATGAGGAAGGGGATGGGATTTTTGCTCTGGTCACTTTGAATGAAGTGGAAAGAGTCCTCAAAGGTTTCATGAAGGATAAGAGCCCAAGACCTAATGGATGGTTCGTTGAACTATTTCTCACCTTTTTGGACATAATGGGTCCATATATACTTTATGTTGTGGAGGAATCCATGACTTTGGGTTTGGTGACACGTGCAATTAAATCAACATTTCTGACTCTTATCCCTAAGTGTTCTCATCTGGTTGGTTTAAATGATTTTAGACCTATCTCCTTATGCAATTTAATATACAAAGTTATCACAAAAATCATTGTGGTTAGATTGAAGCCGAGCCTTTCCAATTATATTTCTAAGGAGCAATTTGGGTTCTTGAATGATAGGAAAATCCTATATGTTGTGGGTGTGTCGCAAGAGACATTCCACTCTATAAAATCCAAGAAAATAAAATCTATCCTTTTAAAGTTGGATCTTGTGAAATCCTATGATTGTGTGGACTGGTCTTTCTTAAGACTAATACTGATACAGATTGGAATCCCTTGGGCAGTTTGTATGTGGATAATGGCTTGTGTGTCCTTAGTCAAGTTTGTAGTTATTATAAATGGCTCTCCTATAGATTTTTTCAAAATTTCTAGAGGTTTGAGGCAAGGTTTCCCTCTTTCTCCTCTGCTATTCCTTCTGGTTATCGAAGGTCTTAGAAAACTTATCCATAAAGCGAGGGAGGAATATAAAGTACAAAGAATAAAGGTGTCTCACTAGTCGGTTGTGACTCATACTTTTTTCATGGATGATGTATTGTTATATGGGAATGGAACACTCTCTGAATGGACCCAGTTAAAAATGGTATTGGACCTATTTTGCAATGTTTCAGGTATACTAGTTAGTAAGGAAAAATCATGCTCCTTGGAAATTGCAGTGGAGGAAGAAATAAAAGAACAAATCAGTCACATCCCTTTGTTCAATTTCAAGCAGCTATATTGATCCACATCGTAGTTGGAATTTGTTGTCGAATGCTAACTTCGACACATTCTCAACTAGTCTTCGTGGTTGATACAACTTCGATAAGTTTCGACATGACAGGACTTCGACAACTTCAACACCTTCGACATGTTCAGCGATCTCCCAATTCGCGACATCGACATGCGACCAACGACTGTCGAAACTTCAACAGACTGTCTTTCTGTCTTCCAGTCGATTGTAATGGTTGAACAGTTGAACCGCTCTAACTTC
This sequence comes from Larix kaempferi, assembly GCA_027924585.1. Taxonomy (NCBI): domain Eukaryota; kingdom Viridiplantae; phylum Streptophyta; class Pinopsida; order Pinales; family Pinaceae; genus Larix; species Larix kaempferi. The sequence continues at coordinate 990,261 of BSBM01000123.1, forward strand.
TTCTTTGTAACTGAACGTAACGGGAAGGCACCCAAGCGTCTCATACCTCTTTATAAGCATGTAAACTATTGTAACATACATCTTATTAGAGTTAATAGAAGAATAGTTCGCATTCCTGCATATTGTCTGTGCATATCTGTGCTTATGTGTATTGCGTAATCCTATTTTTGCTCATTCTATTTCATTAAACTTCCACCATAACAGAGCCGACTCATTCAGTCGAACTGTTGTACCCCTCGTGCTTCCTGGACATGATACGAATCATTGGTATCAGAGCATATTCAGTTTTTCTTGCTTAAGTTCTGCGTATTCACTTCTTTTGAAGTTACCTGACTTATGCCAGTTCAAACTTGCTCGCAATCTCAGCGATCCAAGCAGACGCAATCTCTAGAAATGATAGAAGAAACAGATGGTAGACATGCAGTCGACGAGACAGCACAACTTATTGAGCAAGCTCTGGCTCGACAACGAACTGAAATGTTCGCCCAGTTCAATTCGCTTGGACATCCGGAGGATCCTCGACGAGAACTCACTCCGATAAAATCATCCCCTTCAAAGTGCAAATGAATCTCAACATACCGAATATTGAAGGAAAGATTGACGCGGAATCTGTCGACAATTGGGTGCAACAATTGGAATCCTATTACGTTGTAAATCAACTCTCTGAAGCTGAAAAAGTCACAATTGCATCCTTAAAGATGTCAACCTCCGTGCACTGCTGGTGGGAGAACCTCTCGACAAAGATGGAGAAAAACGGAGACCCCATTGACACATGGGATAAATTCGTTGAACACATCCGGAAGGAATTTTACCCGCCGAAATACCTTGAGCAGCAGTATAAGAAGTGGCAGCAACTAAGGCAATGGAAAGACCAATCAGTAGAGAGTTACACCTACGAGTTCTACCAACTCATGGCAAGACTTGGCGTCCAAGAAGAAGAGAAATTGCTTGTTTTGAAATACACCATCGGATTGTCCCAGTACATCCAGCAGGAGATGGAATTTTTTACTATCAATACGCTTGCGGATGCTTTCCACTACGCCAGCAAACTGGAAACCAAGCAAAAAGGAAAATCATGTTTCACGACAAAGCCGACATCAGGAATACCACCCAATAAGAAGACACCAACCGACTACGACAAGTCAAGATCTTCTCATCCAACACCGCCAAAGTCTAACAATGGTAAGAAGTCTTTTCACAAAAGGGAACGTAGCAAACAACCGTCGATCGGAAAATGGTGCGATTACCACCACTCATCTTGGCATGATACGTCTGAATGCAAATCTTGGAAGACATTCTTGGAAAAAGTGTCGCCCTCCGACGCATTCAACAAGATGGTGGAAGAATCTGATCTAGACGCAACGACACTTTTGGCTTTGACTACTCCAGTAGCCTCAACTATCGTCGACGAGGAGGAACGAGAGCGCCTGTTCCATACACGAATATGGGTCTAGATCCACCCATTACATCCGATCATGGATAACGGGAGCCAAAAGAACTTCATTTCTGAAGAAATGGTGAAGAAATTAGGTCTTGTCACCACTCCACATCCTCAGCATTACAACATCGGTTGGATGAAGGATGGACAAGAACTACGGATCACTTGACAATGCAAGCTTTCCTACTTCATAAAACCTTTTGAAGATGAAGTACTCTGTGACGTGGCACCACTCTTAGTAGCCGATGCCCTGTTTGGGAAACCTTACCTCTAGGATAGACATAGAATTTATCAGTCACGGCCTCAGAAGGTGATTGTTAGAATCCGAAATCGATGGTTCAGCATACCAGAGCGTCAAACTACACCAACGGTCGCACTGATATCTGCCAAACAGACAAAGAAGCTCATCAATCATGCTCAAAAGTTCGCATTAATCATGATCAAGCCGCAACATTCTAAGAAGACTGTAGCAACGAGTCGAGTCACCGACCAATGTAGTTCCCAACAAAAGCATCAAGTCGATCATATCCTTGATGAGTACCAGAACCTATTTCAAGCTCCAAACGGAGTACCTCAGCATTGCCAGGTAAAACACTCCATTGAATTTGTTCCTGGTTCTTCTTTGCCTAACGCATCTGTTTACAGAAGATCCATTCTCGAAAATGAAGAGATTCATAGACAAATCCAAGAATTAATCGATAAAGGTCACTTCCGACCTAGCTCCTCTCCTTGTGGAAGTCCAATCATCCTAGTTCCAAAAAAAGACGAGACTTGGCGCATCTGCATCGACTACAGAGCTCTTAACAAAATATCGGTGAAGAATCGGTACCCTCTGCCGTGGATAGACAAACTTATCAACTGTCTGAAAGGTGCTAAATTCTTTACTAAGCTCGACCTCAAGTTGGGATACCATCAGATTCCAGTCGAGCCCTCAGATGTCTGGAAAACTGCTTTCAAAACCAAGGAAGGATTGTTTGAATGGTTAGTCATGCCTTTCGGCTTAACCAACGCACCTGCGACCTTCATGCGACATATGGATAACCTTCTCCAACCTTTCATCAGCAAATGGGTTATTGTCTATCTCGACGACATATTAATTTTCATTTGATCATGGGAAGAACATGTTGGACATCTTCAACAAGTCCTCGACACTCTCCAGCAACATCGGCTATACCTGAACATGGACAAATGCTCTTTTGCGATGACCAACATCAAATATTTGGGGTATGTAATTGACTCTGCAGGAATTCACGTCGATCCAGAAAAAGTACAGATCCTCAAATATTGTCCCATTCCTAGAATCATTCAAGAACTAAGAATTTTTCTTGGTTTGGCAAATTTCTATCGACGATTCATACTCGGCTTCAGTCACATAGCCTGGCCCTTGAATCAGTTGACGAAGGGAAATGGGAAAACTGTCTTTCAGTGGACAGAAACACATCAAGCAGCTTTTGAACAGATCAAACACAGGCTCTACACTGCACTAGTACTTGTGTTACCTGACTTGCATCAGCCCTTTGAGATTGAGATGGACGCATCGGACTATGCCTTGGGCGCAGTGATCACTCAATCTGGTCACCCAGTCGCATTTCATTCTCAGACTTTTAACGACATGGTTAGAAGATACTCAACGTACTAAAAAGAACTATATGCCATTGTGCAAGCTCTCAAGCAATGGAGGCATTACATCCTTGGCAAGGAAACGGTCGTTCTTGCTAATCACAAGCCTCTACAGTTCGCTCCGACACAATCAAAGTTGCAGACAAACCAACAACTCAAGTGGATTAATTACCTACAACAATTTCAGTTGGTGATTAAGCATTGAAAAGGTAAGGCTGATTCCGCTGCAGATTGCCTCAGTCAAACACCCATTACTCTCCTTTTGACAGTGATGAGTATGCATGGTTACGACACAACCACTTGGCAATAGTTGTACGAGGACAACAACAACTTCTCAGCAGTCTACCAACAGTTACAGACTAACAAGTCGTTAACCTCAAATTCTGACTACTTCCTGAAAGATACCTTGCTATACAAGCTTGGACAGCTTTGTGTACCGACCGGTGAGCAACGACAGCAGCTCATTTGGGATGCGCACTACAACAAGACCGCAGGACACTTTGGAGTAGCAAAGACACTTGCTATTTTGCAGAAGTATTTCTTCTGGCCTACAATTAAATCTGACGTCATCAAGTACATTTGATCATGCATGGTTTGTGCCATTGCTAAGCCACCTAATCGATGACAGGGATTGTACACACCTCTACCAATTCCCAGTCGACCATGGGAATCTATTTCTATGGACTGCTTGACGGGTTATCCTACTACCAAACATCAGCATGACGCAATATTAGTGGTAGTTGACCGATTTTCCAAGATGTCCATTCTCATACCATGTAAGAAGACCATGATAGCGCAGTAGACTGCATAGCTCTTCTTTACACATGTTTGGAAACACTTTGGTTTACCCACAACCATCATTTCCGACTGAGATGCCAGATTCGTCAGCATATTTTGGAAGACCCTCTGGCAACAGATAGACACATGACTCTCATTGTCGACGGCTTTCTATTCTCAGACCAACGGACAGATGGAAGTTGTGAATCACTTGGTAGTACAACTACTTCGCAAGTACAATCACTAGCATCGACGCACATGGGATGATAGTATTCCATACATACAGCACAGCTACAATCGTGCTCAGCACAGCTCTACAGGAAAGAGTCCATTTGAGATCTGTTACAGATTTTAACCCTCAGTGCCTATCGACTTGATCAGCTCCTCGAGATAGCTGAACTCCGACACAGACCACAGCCAGCAAGAAGTTGATAAAGCAGTCAAGTTTCAAGAATAGATTTGCGACATCCAGAAGCAAGCACATGATATGTTGTACAGAGCAAATGAGAAAGCTAAGGCCCGACAAGACAAACATTGCATTCCTCATACATTTCTCGTTGGGGATAAGGTCTGGCTACATATTAAGAAGGAGCGCTTCACAGGTCCTTTCAAAAAGTTAAAACCTTTGCGATATGGTCCATACAGTATTCTTCGACAGATTGGAGAGAATGATTTCCAACTCGACATTCCTACTTTCCTGGGTTTGCATCCAATCTTTAATGTGGATCTACTTCAACCATACCATGCACCCTTATTGGAATAGAATGACTTGACAGCAACAACACCCGTAGACATCAATCCAGATGTTTAGGAGTCTCTTCCTTGCAACACCATTGTTGGACGATGGGTACGCCTTACAAGGATGAACACCATTCCCTTGTTTCAGGTTACTAAAGCTGGCCAAATCCCATCTCAAGGAAAGTGGTACTCTGCTACTGAAATCAACGACAAGTTTCCTCACCTTCATGAGCAAACAATGGGGTCCATTGTTTCTTAAGGAAGGAGGTCTAATCCACATCACAGTTGGCATTTGTTGTCGAATGCTAACTTTGACACATTCTCGACTAGTCTTCGTGGTTGATACAACTTTGACAAGTTTCGACATGACAGGACTTCGACAACTTCAACACCTTTGACATGTTCAATGATCTCCTAGTTCGCGGCATCGACATGCAACGTTGATATGCGACCAGCGACTGTCGAAACTTCGACAGACTTTCTTTCTGTCTTCAAGTCGATTGTAACGGTTGAACAATTGAACTGCTCTAACTTCTTCTTTGTAACTGAATGTAACGGGAAGGAACCCAAGCGTTCCAGACCTCTTTATAAGCATGTAAACTATTGTAACATACATCTTATTAGAGTTAATAGAATAATAGTTTGCATTCCTGCATATTGTCTATGCATATCTGTGCTTATGTGTATTGTGTAATCCTGCTTTTGCTCATTCTATTTCATTAAGCTTCTGCCATAACAAAGCCGACTCATTCAGTCGAACTGTTGTCCCCCTCGTGCTTCCTGGACACGATATGGATCATATATGATGGCACTAACTACCCAGTTTTTTTCATAAATCCAAATGGATATCATGCACATGACTGGCTTTGGTTACTGAAGAGATTTGACATAAGAATATCCCATTGGCATTGGAGATGGCTATATTTGGGTGGCAGACTTACTCTTGGAAAATCGGTATTGCAAAATTTAGCTGGATATTGGCTATCTTTGTGCAAAATTCCTAATTCCATCATTGTTGGCTTGGTTTTGCAACCAAGCTTAGTGCTATGGGCACCTGCTAACTAGTAGCAGCAGTCTCAAATATTAAAGCAAAAACAAATGTAAATCTAAAACTAAAACTAAACTAGCATGTGCATGTCATAATAAACTTTTGAATTGAAAACAAGAACAAGAAATAGAAAAAATAACTTTGTATTGAAAATGGGGGCAAGCAAGTGCTTGCAATAATAATACCTCCAAGTGATGAAGGTTGTTGAGTAGCTCCAAGGGTGAGCAGCTCCAAACTCCAAAGGGTCCCTTCTCCAAGGTTGCTACAATGGCCAAAAGCTCAAGGGAGATTTTGGCAGCATGAGGATAGGAAGATGGATGGGTGTAAAGTGAGGAGCCCCTACCACCTTTTTATAGGTTTTGGTGGTGGGGGATACCATTGTGGTTTTGAGGAAACCAATGGTATTGACCAACATGGTTTAGGTACCTTTTCCCTCCTTTTTCCTTTTTTGAATATTTTTAATATTTTTATTCCCTTTTTAATATTTTTGGGAATTTTGGACCCTTTTTGAGGGTTTTTTATGCTTTTTTAGGAAAAATACTCATTTTGAGTGGAAAAAGGGGTGTATTAAGGTCTTTTGGTGACCTTATGTTGGCTTTAGAGGCTCAAATGGTGAAAAAGTGGACAAATGGGTCATGTGAATAAGGAAATGAGCTAGTGAGCACTTTTTGGGTGTTAACAATCATGGAGGGGATTCGTAAAAGAATTTTCAATTTATCTGGGCGGGCCGTAGTGATAAGAGGAAATATCATTTGGTGGGATGGAATAAATGGGTGCAACCTTTCTAGTTGGGTGGATGGGCTCTAAAAAATATGGATCTTTTTGCAAAAGCTCTAACGACCAAAAGTATTTGGAGGGCCCTATTTTTCGATTCGTTATGGAGCATTATCATTAAAGAAAAATTTCTCAGAAAGTGCTTGGTGACACATTGGTTCTGAAAAGGGTATCCCATTACCAGAGGTGTATCAAATTTATGGAAGGGTCTCCTTGGTTCTTCAATACTCTCGCATATTGGCTTTCCTGGTTTCCGGGGGACGGTAGAGAGATTCGACTGGGTGAGGATCCTATCTTGGGGGGTCCTATACATTACAAATTATCTCTAGATATTCAACACCATTTGAAGTCAAAGGGCTACTACACTCTAAACCAGATTGTGACTTTTAATCCTACAAGATGGAACTACCACTCCTGGGTTAGTGCGTGACAATTGGGCTTGTATGGTCAGATGGAGGATGAATGGTCGGAGTACATTTTGAGCCTCAAGAGACCAAACCTACAATTGTTGGAAAAAACAAATAAATTGGTGTGGTCTTGGAATACCATTTATGGTGAGGTGACTGCAAGGTTGGCATATGACTATTTGTTCCACATTGTTGTGAGCCATCTGCAGTGGTGGCATAAGGCGGTATGGTCACTAAATATCCCGCTCAAATTAAAGTGTTTCACGTGGCTTGTCTTGGATAACAAGATCCTGACATGGGATAATTACCTCAAAAGAAGTGGCTGTGTTCCTAAAAGATGCTCCTTGTGTGGCCATGGTGAAGAATCGATCAGTCATTTATTTTTTATGTGTTCTTTCTCTCGAAATTTATGGTAAGTCATCTGCTCTGTGATATTGTTGGAAACCAGATGGAATTATACTTCTTTTATGGAAAATATCTGGGAGTGGTCAAAGGAGGAAGATTATTGGCTATCTCTACCCTAATTTGTGTCATGGGAGTTATGGAAAGCTCGCAACCTACTAATATTTGAAGATAAGCAGCCATATTTGTCTTTGATTTGTAGCAGGGTATTAGCTCCTTTTAAAGAGTATGATGATTATTCCTTGAACCTTTTGGGTAGACCCAGCTGTGCTATTTTTCTTTCTCCAAATATCCTAGATGTTATACCTATAGGAGGTTTTGATGGGGCTTCCCAAAATGGAGCAGACATTAGCGGGGATGGCGCTGTGGTTTTCTTAGACAAGAATCAAACGATAAATATTTGGATGAATTATGGATGGGGAACAAATATTCGGAGTGAAGTTATTGCTCTTTGGATGCTTTTATTTTTTGCTAAGGATCATAGCATCCCTCTGGTCCAAGTTTGGGGGGACTCAAGAGTAATTATCAATTGGGCATTGGAGGATTGCTCCATCAACATGCTATAACTAGATTGTTGCTTAAGGGACACTAGACGTCTCATTAGAAATTATGGGCACGTATTTTGTGTTCACGTGTTAAGAGAATTCAATCTTATTGCTGACGAGCTCTCCCAAAGGTCTTTATCTGCTTCGGAAGGCACTATTTTTATGGAGGATTGGTGCGAAGATCAACTAACATCTCAGACTTCCTTTGCATATTTTTGAGAAAAAATTGTATTTATCTTCGTATATATATTTTTTGTATTTGTGGGAGTTTTCTCCTGTGCTGCTGTTTTCACTCATTTGTTTTGCAGGATCCTAGGCTATGGGTTTCAATGACTTATTGGGACCTCCTTGGGTTCCTTCGACTAGATATTTGCACAATTTTGGTTCTATGGTCATGTTGTATTGTCTCTCAGATCTTCTTTGGATTTATGAGTTGGCCTGTTGTGGTCACTCATCGCTATTAGCTTCCCTTCTAGGGTGGTAGTGGACGAGCTGTTTTTTGGGGGGTTTTGGTATAGCGGTTATGATGGCTATGTTGGCAGTTTGCGGGGTGTTCCATTTTATCCCTTTCTATGCTCTGTTATGGCTATTGTTGAGACAGTGTCTTTTGTCCATTGTTGGCCATTATGTTTCTTGTGGACTATGTTGGCTTTTGTTGCACATGTTTTGGAACATTGTATCTCCTATATTGTTTTTAATATAAATAGTATTTTTTTTAAAGGTACGGTATCATCTCTGTTTTCTAAATTTTGTAATTTGTATTATAAATTTTGATTTTAAACCCATTTCATCTTAAATGCATTATAATTCTTAAATATAATATGTTGGTGTAGTTTGTTATTTCATGTTTTTTATTTAAATTTTTAAGTTAAATACGAATTGTAACAAATTGTCTAAATTTTAGAAGCATATTTATATTTATATAATGCAATGATAGATTAAATTCTTATAAAAGGCCTGAAGACCTGAACATAAGGCCCAGTCCGCACACTATCCATGGTACCAGGCTCCAGATCCATAAGCACATCACAAGGCACAAATCTCCCACAGCTCACCTCATTATAATAAACATTAATACTTTCAAGATGTAGATTTGAAGTGCCATGATATCATTGTACATGGCGATACTATATTGAAATTAGATAAGAGCTATTCGCCCCCAAAATAAGTAAAGTTTGTTTATATACAGGGAAATTTTTTTATACATGGCTCTTTTGTCAAAATAAAAAATTTAGCCGAATGACTTAATGTCAATGACCTTAAGTCATTGACGGGGCCAATCGAAACACTGAAAAATCCATTTTAAAAAAATGCCACCAAATTTTCATTTTCCCCGACTAAGGGTAAACATTGAGCGCATATTTCAATTCATCTACTGCCCTCGAATTAATGTCCCCAACCCAAAACTTAATGTCGAGGACATAATAATGATTTTTTGAATAACAATTCATTATAGATAATAGTTGGTGAGTTCCATATCTTATTCCCTAAATTATTATAATAAAATAATTATTGTAAATATAAAAAGATTTTATGATATATAAACAATTTTAAAATACATAGTCGTTAAGTATATTTGACATTTTCTTTGCTAGTTTGTTTGTGACTTGTGGGACTAAGATTTGGTTTAAGAAATCGTAACCTAGGGGAATTTAAGCCATCAAAATCACCTGGGGATCATACTTGTCCAGGACCATGCCAACCCTTAGCATGGATGAATTTTAAGCGTCTCCTCTCAGCTACCATCCGTAGTTCGAATTGGGTCACCATGCAAAACCAAGCTCGTCCAAACCAACCATGCTAGCGGGTTTTGACAACATATTTGACTTTTTTAATGGATATGGAAGAAATCATTTAAAAAGAAGCATTAAAAAGGAATATTGTGGATAAATATTACTTAAATATTTTTCTAAAAAATCTAGTTACAAAAAGGAGAGAGGAAGATCAATAACCAATTAACCAATTAAATATTGTGTTAATAAAAGACACCACTTCCTTATGGTTGCTCCATTAACATAAAAATCATGGTATATATAGTGAGTATATTCTCTTATGTGCAATGATAACTTACCATCAAGTGAGAAAATAAGAGACAAGTTATATTAGTAAAAATAGCACACTATTAACACATTAAGCATAAGATGCACCCTAGAGAAATCCATGAGTGTGAAAACTCAAACAAGAACAAATGTCTCGCTACTTTCATTGTGAGACGCTACTTTCATTGTGAGATTATAATGTAAGTTAAAAAGAAAGAGAAAGTATATGCTCTGTCTTATAATATACTTCTACATGGTTCTCTCCTTCATTTGCTATGTTGTGATATCTCACTCCTTTGCATTGCTTATTTATAGAACAAAATATCAATACAATATGAATGTAACCTATTTCTTCCATTGTTACTCAATTTTTTAAACATGTGTCAATAGTCGAATGTGAAACCCTGTTTGTGACTGCGATATGTAATGATGTAAACATGTAAATATTTATGAAATGGATAAAAGCTGAACATGAATGGTCTAGTGTGACCATATGATGTAATTATGCACATTTTTACTTTTAATATAAAAACTACGACTACTACTAACTAAGAAGGACAAAGAAGATATGGGGGGATATGATTCCACAAGGGGGAGATTGAGAAGGTGGTTAAGGGGGAAATGACCCTAGTGACTTATCATTTAAGTTACTATCCTTAATATTCCTTTTCATCCTAAGTTTTATAAATCCTCTTTAATTTAAAGTGCATTATCTTTAACCCGGGTTAATTATCCTAAAATTAGGGATCAGTTAGGAAAAAGGTGAACTTCCCTTGTGTGCCACTTGTCTAGTTCTCATCACCCAAGCATGATTCTTGGATAGTTCTCAACATTCATATAATTAATGAGGATCTAGTTCATTTGTCATTATGTTATCATTTAAAGGTCATCATTATGATTTCCATCACTGAACCATCACTCGTAACTTAGCTTGGAGACATAATATGTACTATAGTCTAGATCCATACTAGAGAAAAACAAAGTTCCTTGGAGTCTCTACACAGAGAGTCCCTAGTCGGCTTGTGTTGAAGCCCTGGAAGGGAATTGGAGGGAAATAGCCAGAGGGACTGTTAACCCAAAGAAGGGAATTTGAGGGATTGTTTACTCAAAGAAGGGAACTTGAGGCACTGCTAATTCAGATAAGGGAAACCTATTCCTTGGGTTTTGCAAGCCCATGGGGGAGGAGTCCTAATGGATTGGGATAGTTGTGGAGTGGAAATTTGGAACCTTCTTGTGGATTGATAGACCCAACTTGGGGGTGGCCTCTGTTATAAAGAGAACTGATATAACAGAGTGCCTATGGATGGAGGAGCAACCTTGGTTTGTACTCAGTTGGATTTTATTTCCAAATAAGTCTCCATCTATGTATAAAATGTGTTGTGTTTATCTCTAATATGTGTTTTACTTAATTATTGTTATCTGATGATTTAAATGCATGGAATTATTGGCATTGTGTAACTGCATTCATGTAGAAATCACCTGTAATGTCTTTGTATATGTTTATATTGAAGTATGGGTGATCATTTATGTAATTCTTTCTGTTGTAAAATTTTAATTTAAACAATGGAAAAACGAAATTGAGTATCAAAGGTGTTTTCAGTTAGTAATTTGGGTATCTCGTGGCCCATTGGCATCATGATGACACACTAGGTATGTGATAGATTGGTATCAAAGCCCAAGTTGCAGCACTGGGACTGCATGGGTCATATTTGAATTCTACAGGAAGAAGTACAGGTTGCAGATGAAGTATTTGACAAAATGTACTAGAGAAAATATTGGGGAAATCATGTCTAATCCTTCCATGTCTTGATTAAGGAGGAATCCATGGTGAAAATTATGAATTTCGTTCGAATCTGGGTGAAATTATGCATCAATGTCAAAAATTTGTCTGTTCTGTAAACTGACGTAAAAAACAACATAAGGGAAGAACCAGGAATACATGGTTCTGTTGGATGACATAATGATTTCTGGTATTGGGAGGGGGAAGCTATAAACTTGGGTTGGCCACCAATTTATGAAGGAATTGCGAAGCGTAAATTTCGTAGATCCCACTGTTACGGAGAAAAACTTCCTATGGCTCGGGGTATACCACAACAGACAGATGACTGCAATAAATATACTCAATTCTCAAAACAATGCTATATAAATGAAAATGCTAAGATATGGAGAATAAGACCAACCTTCAACCGGATGTTCGAAGTAGATCCCTATTGAGCTTTCAATCTCTACACTTGACCCTGCAGATTAGTCTCAACAACAAATACAAGCAAGTGCATATAATGTATGAAAGACATTAGCATAATCAATAGCATGGTCCATGATATAATAAACAAATGTAACCCAAGGTAATTTAAACAACGTTTACAAGAGCAATTGGACAAGAAAATGAGTATTTCCATTAATAATAACAAGAAGTAAACAATACAACCTCTTGCCAGCAACCAATCTAAACCAAGAACTAGGTTTCTCCTCCTTCCATGCACCAGAAGAGCTCAATATATAGCCTTCCAAAGGTAGGTGAAAGGTTGAATCGAGTCATTTCTAGGGTACAAGGAGGGCCAAAGGTCACCCTAAGACCGTTTTTTGGAGTGAAAAGTAAATTTTCTAAGTTTTTTACCATTTAACTCGATGTACATTGGCTACATTGGTGCAGCCTATGTATACGTTGGCTATAGTAGAACAACTAGCATACAAGAACAAAAATAGGGAACAATGGGTTACTGGAGAAAAAATAATGGATCTGAGTCAAGAAAATGAATACTGAAGGCCAATGAGTGTTGATTCTCACAAGGTGGAAAAATGCGCTGTAACAGATGCCCCCTAATGTGTGAGGTCAGAGAAGGTACTACGATGGCTGGAATAGATTATAATCTTAGAAGTGGAGTGATGGAGACAAAAATGGAAGGAGTAGCCCACTCCTCATAATACAATAATATCTCTGGGTACATGTCGGTACAATACAAAAATTTGATACAATGGCCATGATAGGAAGTATCTAGTGAATACATGTCATCGGTAGTCATAACCATGACCTGTCGACAGTAAGATACGGTCTCTTGTTGAAAAGGAAACAACTGGTGCAAACTGGAGGTACAATCTGCTGATGTATGAGAAATGATATCGCATAAGTACAATCATGATCATGAGTAGCATACTGAAAGCCACTAACGTTTGGGTCTTCTACACAAATCATCTACGGTGCAAGTCCCATCAAGTGAATAAAGGTATCGAAGTCGAACATGATGTGACATTGTCTGATTACCGGTTAATGATGTATACTGTTAACAGACGCAAGATAACCCACCACTAATGAAAATGGGCATCAAGGCACAGAGTACAATCATCAAAGTGTGAATAGATGTGTTGAGGTCGAACACTAATATGAATCCATCAATCAGGGGACATTGATGTATTCCCAAAACTGTCGATGGAAAGAGAACCTACCACTAATGACTGCAAGCCTCAAGGTACTCAACAGACTCTAAGTCTCAATTCCAGAATAAATGAGTTGAAGTTGACGGAACGAAACTCGCTGGAAGGAGGGCATTAATGCATCCCCCATCAACCAACACAAGGTAACAGTTACACTGAAAGATTTGGAAGAACTCAGACGAACAGAACAGATTGGCTTAATAGGGATGGTCGACATGCATCAGTCAAGAGATATGAGGAGTGGCCGACTCTGGTTTCAATACTTCATTTGAACAAGAGCATGAGCAGATGGATAGACTCAGGCAGCATTGACTCAAGTACTAGATGATAATAACAATGTGTGATGCAGGAGGCATCAACAAAGGGCTCCATAATGACTGGAAGCTTAACCAGCTGGTGGAGTAAAATCTGAGAAACGAGTACAACTCCTAAGGTCCTACTATAATCCTAGCTCATTATGAATGGACTGCAGTGAATGCTCTGTTCAAAGGCGAATGACAGCTGCCAACAAGAAGAAGTAACGATTTTCCCGTCCGGCTTTTTCAGTTTTTTTAAATTTTTTTGGTCTTTTTCATATTTGGAAAGGTTGAAAAATAATAAAATTGCTTATAGTACAACAGGCGAGGGAACAAGTGTCAAATGGAAAGCAAACTAGTCCCAAGCAGTGGAACATACCTATGAACAATGCAAGGAAGCATGTGCAAGATGTGGACACTCGGGGGGGTGTTCCCTCATGGTAAAGGGTCATCAAATTGCGAAAGGAAAATAAAATCTCTGCTTGGCTCGAAAGGGAAAGTGCTCAGGCACATGGCTAATAATTGAGTAAGCGGGAGCCGACACAAGGCTCAAGCAGCAAGCAGGATGATGCAATGCAATCACAACTCGATATAAAATGGGGGAGTCCTTATGGGAGATGGCCAACATAAGACAAAGTAGAGTATGAGTCTTTATCGCAAAGTCATGGCGTAACTACAAAGGACTCCCAAACCTAAGGAGTAACAACGGCATGGGCACCAAAATACATAAAAAGGCTCTAACTAGGGCACCCATGGTCATGCAAGCTCTACTGCCAACTAACGACACTTTTATAACAGTGTGAAAGGTTCTGTGTCGATTAAAAAGCGGGGTCGCACCTAGGGTTAATGATTAATGGTCAAAGGTCAAATGCATAATGCAGACGAAAATGGCATCTAACCTATATGACAGGGGTAAAATATACCTTCCGTAGGTGTGAAACGGTCAAAAAATCACTCTCGTTGGAAAAAGTTGTTCAAAATGGTACTCCAAGACGACATATTAGTCCAATAATAGCTCAAAATAGTAAAAACCATAGGAAAGTGGGTTTTAAAAACTATAAATAGTAATAAAAAATTACAATTACTATTCCATTTTCATATTTCACCCAAATAGTAGTTTTTGGTTAGTTTTCACCTCAATCTTCAGTTGTTGGTTCTGGGAGCTATGGGCGTCGGATCATCAAGTCGTCTGGAGCAGGTTAGTAGTCTCATCCCCCTCTTCCATTTCAATGCTTTTATTTCAATTTTTGATGGTTGAATTTTTATATTTTCCAAGCCCTATATCTTCTCGTCACTATACGTGGGCTATAGCTATGTGGATCGCAGGTAGGGCATCCTGGATGAGGTCAATGCATGCCTTGACAGCGTACGGACGTGACTGTAATAACTTTTGACCACGTACAGGCCCGTGAGGGTGGTTTTTAATGGATGAATGCTAAAAATTACTTTGTTTTTGCCTCCAGGATGGTCCTAGATTGGAGAGAAAGGGAACATGACATCGTTGATGAGCAGGTGCAGTAAGATTTTCCCGCCCAATAGGTGCTACAAGCATGCCGTCGATATAAGTTTTGGAGCATTGAGGGTTTAAGGGCCCAAAACCAATTGCTTCGTCGGTTGGTCGATTATTGGGATGCAGATCCACAACATTTCGACCTAGATGGTCAACCACTTCCATTGTAGGTGGAGGATATTTGTTTCATCATAGGGTTGTCCCACCGAGGGGATGTGCCAAGCCTCAGGTCCCGCAATGTTGGAGGTGGGATCACGATTAGTGATTATATAGACAGGTATTTCCTACCTAGCACCCAGAAGGTGGGAAGCCAGATTCCTATCAGTGCTATTGCGAGCTTGAGTGTGAAGATAATAGTGCTCACACTCGGGAGGATATCAGGTTCAGTTGTGCTACATTAGGCTTCAAGGCCGATGATATTCTATGCGACTGTGTATGACTAGTGCACACCGTTGGTGGTTACTATGAAGAGCCAGCTAACGGATTGCAAGCTAGGTAGGGAAAGGAACTTCAGCTTTGGTATCTTACTCTGCAGTTTCTTCTTTGAGAGGGTTCCGGGCTTGAGTCTGAGGGTTGAGGTCCCTCCGCACAGTCTCCGAGATCCCTCCCAGACCTGGTGGGTAGAGGTGCTGACGCGATAGGGTGGTGGCTGACAGGCATCACCATATTTAGATGATTTCTTTCACTGGTGGGCCCGACAGGTCATATCCATTGATGACTATCCTTACAAGGGCATAGACTTCAATGGAGATAGGTACATGCCGCTCCCACCAGGACGCCGCATATAGAGACATAGGTATGGCTACTCTTTTTATGTTTTATGTATTTTAAATTTTTTGGATTTTTTATTATAAGTGAAATGCAAAAATCTTTTTGGTGTGGTATCACATATTGACATATGACTATTTGCTTGCAGATAGGGGTCCATGAAGACCTCAAGGATTCCCATGGCACCGCTGCAGAGGTAGTGGAGGTGAGATCGTAGGTGCGGTGGTAGAGCGCACATTGGAGACGGTACGGGTTAACCTCTCCCGTATGACAACTTGGGGTACCATTGATAGAGGTAGAGCATCTCCCTGAGGGGATGCAACGACATGTGGTAAGGGTACCAGGTATATGGGTGCAGCTACTACGGCGTATAGCCAACGCTGTGCACTATTATGATCAAACTCATCCCGCCGAGGTGGTGATACCTCCTCGAAGGGATTAGATGCCAAGGTCTCATTATTTTTGTATCGGCTATGTATAGTTTTGAGAGCTACGGGCTCCATTTTTGCATTGTGACACCACTTTTTGGACATATTATTTAGAAAAAACTACGATTCTCCAGTTCTATTATATGTGTATGTACAAATGTGTGAATGAATGTTTATTTGTGTGCTTCTTTAATTGATGAGACAAATGCCAATCTAGGACATAATTAGCATATGCATCAGGTACATGATTAAAACATTTTGGAACATGAATATATGTAATGAAAACAAATTGACGCTCCAAGAGTCTTACCCTTAAGAACCTCCGTAGTAATGTAGGATCCCTCACGTAGTACTGGCCATTCAATTGAGACACAACCAGTTGTGAATCCAGGAGGAATTCTAAAGACTAGATAACATGCGAAATGGCATCACGAAGTAGCTCAACAATGACACTGTACTCAGCCACATTGTTGGATGTAGGATCGAGACAAGCACCTCCCAAAGACACAATCTGATGGTCAGGTGAATAAATAACCCACGCAGCAGAAGCGAGTCTCTGTGTATGATGGTTAGCACCATCCGAGAATCCCAAGAACACAGGAGATTCTGTTGACATCTGTCAACCAAAAGGAAGCGAATCAATAGACCTGGACAACCAAAATAAATCTAAAATATGTACAGAAGCAACTATACAATAGTATACAAAAGTATCTACTCGAGCTAGAATCTCAAGCATAATACCGCTTGAGGTAGAGCCCATTTCTAGGCTCCTTCAAGGCGTTCCCCTCATAGTCTTCCAACTCGTAGGCTCCTTTCTCAATGACATGCCTCACTATGTAAGGATCGTGCCACATGGGGTTAAACTTGCCTGCCCCCAGGGTTTCCTTAGCTTGATCATACAAGAGGACCAAGTCACCTTCAATATATTATCGTAGACGGACAGACATATCATACTGAACCTTAACACGACGTTTGTTGGCATCTATAGGCACAGTGGCCTATCGACGTTGCTCGTCAAGCTACTCAGGGTGAGTCAAACATTGCTCAACATATGAGTTGTCAGGAAGGAGCTCTATGGCTAGTTTCAATGAAGGGATTCTGCATTCAATCGGCAAGATAGACTCCACACCATGTACTAGCTGAAATGGTGAGAAACTGGTGGCAGTCTTAACTGCGGTTTGATATGCCCACAAAGCAGAATATAACATGATATGCCAATTGATCTTGCTTTGTTGGATGGTTCGTTGGTGTAATACCCCCAATTCGACCCTTAGGATATATTAGCCTTTAATGTAAATAATGTGTACATGTGAGGTATGTTTTCCTAGCGTGGAGCTCAAGGCCAAGGCCCCGCTAGTGAAAGTCCGAATTTTATTTAAAGGGGCAAGTATTTGATGTTTTGACACCATGTGCTCTTAAGCCATGGAAATTGTAATAGGAGGTAATTAAACATCAGGCAATATAAAAATCCAAGACTAGCTATGGAGGCAACGAATGAGAAGGGGCCACGTGTATCCACTAGGGAGTGGTGAGGGGGCTATGGGAGTAAACCATAGGTTTCCATATGTCCTTATGAGAACCTATTTGACCTTTCTAGATGACATTTATTCCTATTGTAAGAGAGTGGTTGAAGAATTAAGTCAATGACTTTGATGGAGTATGGGCAGCCCTGAAATTCGTATGGGTAGGTATGGGATCTTTTGACTTGTTCCACAAGTCACTCTACATCTTGGGGGTTGCTCCATCCTTATTCCCATTCCATTGTGGAAGTACGGGACATCTTTCTCCACCCAAAAATGAGCTCCCAACAATGAGAAAACCGAAAATCGCGACTGTGAGAGAACCCACGTTTTGGGAAGCCAAAAGCGTCCCGATTTGGTATTGGACAGAGGAATCCAATGGGGGATCCATTGGTAGGGACCTTGGGGCGAATTTGGGAGCAATAGCTACCCCAAAAGCCATGGGAAAACCCAGTTTTAATGGCCCAGAAAATCAGTGACGGAATTGGGTTGTTTGTGACAGATTTGTGAGAAATCCGATTGTGGATATATGAATAGAGGATGGGATTACTGAGTCTAGTTTTGAAGGGTATGTGGCTCTGGGTTTGAGCTCAGTGGACTAGCATCCTCCTCCATCTCCTATTGCATGCTTGAGAAACCCAACTGTGTGTTGACTTAGCATGGCTGTTTGATTGAAACCCTGACTGTGAGTGAGCCATCTAGTTCCTCCTTAGTGGATACACAGCCTAGCTCGGGGGTGATCTCTCAGCTGAAAGAATACAGGCTGGACAGAGATCTATGGTTGGGTGGAACGTTTCTCTCACGTAGCCAGCCGTTGGATATCGCGTTGCAAGATAAGTGCTCTCCGTGACTTTAATTTGGATATATATATATATGGGTTCTGCAATGTGTTATTTGAATGATTATTCTTCATGTTAATGAAATTGAAATGAAGTTTGTGCATGGCATACGAATGAGAATGGGTCTCTTTATGTTGAATCATTCTCTGCTGTGGTAAATATGTTATGCAATTACGGTCTGTTTGTGTGCTTGCTAGTATTTTCATCCGCTGTGTTTATATTGAAACGAATCTGCATATAGAAGTTTTAAAATGTTAGTTATTTATGTGCAAAAATATTGGGGCTAAGTTTACCAAAAGCCTGGTATGTTGTTAATGTTTCCTTCCCTGTTGTTCTATGGAGAAGGGGACGCTACAGTTGGAGAATGGTCTTTAAAAAATTATTGACTGCCTTGACCTGACCATTCGCTTGGGGGTAGTAAGAAGATGAATGATCTTGACAAAACCCAAGCTTAAGTGATAAATCTGCCATCATTTTGTTTTGGAAGTGAATTCCATGGTCAGTGATAATCTCTTTCGGGATACCGAATCGAGCGATAATCTGATTGAATACGAAGTGGGCTGCAGTAGCACCGTCGGATTTTACGGTCGGCATGGCCTCAACCCATTTGGAAAATTAGTCCATGGCCACAATAATATGGTGATGCCCCCCAGCCGAAACTAGTTTGCAATCCATTAAATCCACACCCAACTTGGTGAAGGGACCGATGGTGACGACCGGATGAAGGGGCGCAGGATGCAAGTGTATATTTCGAGAAAACACCTGGCAAGGGTGACATCTCTTCATAGTGTTCATACAATCTTTGAACACCGAAGGCCAGAAGTAACCAGCTCACATGATATGTTGGGTTCTCGCAAGCCAAGATAAGTGACCACCACATGCCCCACTATGGCAGTCATTTAGCACTAACTCTGCTTCTTCATGAGTCAAACAACGACGTAGGATGGAGTCTTTTCCCCGATGATACAAAGTGTCACCGACGATGACATAGTCTTTAGCGTGATGTCTCACACACTGTCTTTCATCTTGCGAATAATGCGAAAGGAACTTCAAATTTTGGAGATATATAATGATATCCCCATACCAAGGGTCCGTTGACGCGATAAGAAATAAATGTTCATCCACAAAAGAGTCTTCATGGACGATATTCTCATCAAGTCACGGGAAATCCGACATGAGATCAACGAAAACCAAGGATTTCACTGACTTCGCTGAAGAAAAATCAAGATCAAACTCCTGAAGAATAACAATCCATTTATTATACTTCCCCCCAATTAGGCATCATGAAAGCACAAAATGAAATGGATTGACATGTGCTATGACAGTGGTTTTCCTAAGCATAATGTAATGCCTAAATGTTGGACTACATGAACAGTCGCAAGTGACAATTTCTCCACGTGAGAGTATCTCAGCTCAACGTCTACTAGATTTCGACTAAGGTAGTAAACAACATGTTCTTGGAGCACATCATACACCTGAACTAAGACCATACCAATCATCTCTTGAGACATGACCACATAAAGCAAAAAATCTCTAGCAAAGTCAGGTGTACTAAGCAGAGGGGCTGATACCAAAGCTTTCTTCAAAGCATCAAAAGACTGTTGGGCTTGCTCATCCTAGATAAACGGAGTGTCCTTCTTCAAAAGTCGCGTGAAACCTTTGGTAAGACTGGCATATTCACGATAAAATGTCGTAAGAAAGTGGCTCTCCCTTGGAGGCTCTGAAGCGGAATCAAGTTACGTGGGGGAGGTAACCGAAGTATTGCCTCAACCTTAAGAGGATTGACTCTTATACCCTCTTTGGAAACTATGAACCCTAAAAGGAGACCCGTTTTCACGACAAAGATGCACTTGTTGGGGTTCCAACGAATCTTGTAACACCGACATCTTTCGAAAATGAGGTGGAGTTGCTTGGGGTGGTCCACTCTCTTACGAGAATGGCTAGCAAGATCATCCAAGTAAGCCTCCCCTATGTGCTTAAGTTCATGAAACGCATAGTTCATGGCACGCTGAAAAGTAGCTCCGGCGTTTTTAAGGCCAAAGGGCATCTTCTAGTATGCAAACGTACCCCAAGGACATATAAAAGCGGTTTTATGTTGATCCTCAGGCTTAATATGGATCTGGTTATATCCTGAGAAACCGTCCATAAACGAAAAAACCTCGCTTCCCGCACACGCATCCAAGATTTGATCTATGAATGGAGTGGGAAAGTTATATTTTGGACATGCTCGGTTCAGATCTCTAAAATCTGTGCATACACGGATGGTTCCTTGCTTCTTATCCATGGAAACGAGATTTGACACCCATTCAGGAAGGGGAACCGGGTAGATGAAACCAGCTTTGAGTAGTTTCTCCACCTCTGCCTTAATCGCAGCTGCCTTCCTAAGATTCACAGCACGAAGACGTTGTCAAACCAGCTTAACATTAGGATATGTCTTAATCTCATGTTCAACAATCCTAGGGTCTATTCCTGGCATCTCCTCATATAACCAAGCGAAAACATCTCGAAAATTCCTTGAATAACGCGGTGTAGAAGCAGATCTCATCGGGAGAACAATCAGCACCGATATAAACGTTCTCAATATTTTTGGGCGTGTGATAAATGTTGATCGGTATGGTTTGGGATATATTATCCATATTCCCCTCCGCATAAATCCCTTGTGAATCCAAAGGAGCCACAGGGTGACCAACCTTCTTGACAAGAGTTGTCCTAAACTCTTCTCGCTCAATAAGATCAAGGTTGGGAAGAAAATAAGAGCGATGATGCAAATCTTCCCAAGGCCTCTCACTACCACACATGGCCTCAATGATAGCTTCATCCGAAGGCAAAGTACCATCAAGAAAATCGTGTGAGCAAGATGAGTTGGCTACCCATGCGGGAAACATAACAGGATCTTCCTCTTCTATGCGTGAAGAGGAGGGATCCGGCTCTGCAGTGGCTTGTTGAATATCATGGTATGCAAGCTCGGCTGCAGATAGTGGCATAGCCATTCCAATGTGCGAAATGTCTCCAGACGGGGAACTCGTGGATGGTAAAGTCCACGAATCATTAAAGTATGAGGTCCGGAAAGGTACATTATTTAATGAGGATGGCACACTATTGGAAACACTTCCAATGAAGGAGATTGGTGCAACAAATTCGAATGATCCCATCAAGGATGGATACAATCCTACATCAATATTCCCAGTTGTCGGCTGAGAATTTTTGATATGGGGAACAACAGTTCCCGGCGACGCTACGGAATTGGAACTAGAGAAGTCTAGTTGATCAACCGTCACAATTTTGCCTTCGTGAGGAAAGAAAATAACTCTAAACACAGAGGACAAGATTGCTTTCATTGCATAGATCTAATTCCTACCTAGTAGAAGGTTGTAGTCGATGGGCACATCAACTACCTTGACTTCAATAGGCATGGATTTCCCACCCAAGTGGACCTCAAGGGAAGGGAGAATACCATGCGGCCTAAATGACTGACCATCGAACTCGCATGGTCATAGATTTTGACAAGGGAGGAGAGCCAAGAGCTTTCCAACAATCCAATGACGTTGTTGAGGTGGAATCACCTTCGTCAACCACCATACGTTTAACGATTTTTTGTAAGCACCTAACATGGACTTGAAAATCCACATGATAAGGAAAGCGAGGCTGGATATCAGTAGTGTCAAATTTAATCATGTTAGGGATACCCTACTCCTAAACTCCCAAAGCACACAAAAGGGAGGTCCTCTGTGAAGGACATTCCTGTAAAACCTCAAGAGCTGACATGGCACACAGAGTTTGGCCCAAATCTTCTACAATGGAGTAGTTTTGGGAGGCTCGGGCATTCAGATTGTGTGTTGAGTACTTAAGAACACCTTTCGGTATCTATGGCATAGTAGTGGGCTTCTCGATATGCAAAGAAGAGTCAGGAGGAGGGGGCTCATTCCCCATATTTGGTTGTGGTGCACCATAATCGTGTTGGTGAGTAGCAATACTAACCTCTTATTTAACCATGTTCATGCATCTGTAGCCACTGGCATGAGAAGAGGTCGTCGAAGTTTTGTTAGTCCCATAACCAGCGACGGAAGCACTCGAAGCCATATTCTGATGATGCAGAAGGGGATCTTTCAACAAAGCTGGGATCTATGCAAGATGCTTCGAAGCTTCTTCAATTCGAGGACACAAGTGGGTAAGGTGATCTTCCGAACAAAGCTTGTAAGGAAATTTCACCTTATGTCTAGGCTTACTATCCCCACCATCATTTCCGTCATCCCGAGGAGGGTTGGCGTTCTCTTTTCTAGGATTATTTTTATTACTTCCATTGTTTCCACCCTTACAATTGTTTCTCCCCTTCTTCTTTCCACCAGGTTGTTGGTTACCTGATGGGTTCGCTGATTGTATAGAATGGACATCGGATGATTGGGTGGATGTGGACGAGGCATGAGCCTGTTCGGAGGTATATTGGCTAATAGACAAATTTTGCATTTGATTTGTAACCAAATCTATGGGTCGAGTACTTGTGGATCCAACAATGCCATCAGCATGTGGTCTAGGAATAGGCTTGGGCTCATGATGTGAGCGCGGCGTGTTGGGAATAATATCGTACAAGATACCCGACTTAGCGTAGACTAGGTCTAGCTGCTGGGATTTGAATATAGCTTTCTCCTCAGTCATAATGTCGGACACTGAAACGTCCTTCAAAACGTAAGGAAGTAAAGACTTAAGGAACCATTCCAACAGAAACTATGGAGGAATGTTGGCTTTCACTAGCCTCTTCCGTTAATGCCACTCCTGAATGTGATCAGATATGTGTGTGGCTTTGTCTTGGAGGAAGGTAGATAAGAGTTCAGTGCCAGTATCGTAGCGAACTAGAAGCTGAAAGTGATCTAGGAAAACCAAGGCTATCTCATTAAAACCCCTGTAAGTGCCCCCAAGCAAATCGACGTACCATTTCGCGGCTGCCCCCATGAGGGTGCATTGAAATAGTCTCAAACGAATAGAGTAGTGATTTAACAAATTCAAGGAGCACCATAAGTGAAAATTCATAACATGATCACCCGGATCCTCACCATTCTTCCCTTCGAACTTTGGAATGTCATAAGGGATCTTGGTAGGGACTGGAGGCCAAGTAGGATCGTGACACATTGGATCATTTGTGAGCTTCAAAAGATCTAGTAGATTCAAGAGAGCAAGCAACAGGAGCTGTGGCTGCGAAGCTTGATTGTAAGCTCCCAAAAGAGGCTGACCTTATGGACCCAAAGGATGATATAAACCATGACCATGCCCATAGGGATGATAACCGCCCCCAACCTAACCTGTGTAAGGCTACGAAGGTATATGTGTGTTGTAAGCACCATAGTGAGGAGGGTTGTAATAAGGGCCAGAACTGGCTGCATTGTAATAAGGGTTACCAACATAATTATGGGGCATATAAGTGTTATTCCTAGCAGGAGCAGTTGAGTGATAACCATAAGTAAAGGGTATGTTCCCACCTCCCATATTAGGAGGGACATTTAGGTTATAAAATGTGGTCGTAGTAATGGGTATATGCGTAGAAGCATGTGGGTTAAATTGTGGAATATGAGCCGTATTATGAGAAGTGTTCCCACTGAAATTAGGGGTAGTCCTGGGATGTGGTCCTCCTCCAACATGTGGAATAGATGAAGGAATATGACTAGACCCAAGTTGAAATGGAGAAAAAGAGGGTGCACTGCCCCTAGAGGGAACAGTGCCCCCAGCACCACGGCTAGAGTTAGCATGAATACCAGATGAAGTGGATGTAGCATTCATATTAAGACTGGGCATACCAAATGAGAAAGGAGTCGTGGTTGAAGGGATTGTTGTATCATTAAGATCTAGCATCCCATATCAGAAACCATGTGAGTGTGTACCATCAAATGGGTTTGACTCTCGGGGTGGGTTCATCCCAAACACAATAGTATTGGCGTGCAGTGGTGAACCTGACCCCCAACCATCCCTAGGAGTGGAAGGAGTAGTGTGTCCAATGACATCACTCGATGGAGTCATGGGAATTCCTGCAGTGCCAGATGCAGAAGTCATAATGTGAGCTTATTGAAGCTCGTGAAAATTATCAATAGGATCAAAGGAAATCTCCGACGTCTCTTGTAAAAAGGACGTGCTACCTCATCGGCTGGTAGACCAACCAAATGACGAGACCAGCGGAGATGTGGATCTCGCTCCACGATAACTCCAAAAATTCAATAAATCAAAACACCTCCTAACAGCCAACTAGCGATAAAAGGGAACAAACCTAAATAAACTACATCCAAATGCACACAAACAGGACTGGCTCAAGGGACCTCCTTACACTACAGCCGGTATGTCTCACCTAAGAGAGGCTTGAGACTCCCAAACTATAACCAGGGGTAACAAAATCAGTAATAAGGGATCTGAGACTTCACTGCGTGCACAGGGTAAAATCCCTATACAATAACAACTGTGTTGTCCAACCCCTATCTGACTCAGGACAATCGCAAATTAACCATAACAAATTCCCTATGTGATATCTAGGTAAAGCAACTAAGGCCACCACGTATAACCAATGCTCAGGCAGGCATTCGCAAGTGGGATCCGTCGTATGGGTAGGGTAGCTAAGCTCGAAACTCAAGAGGGTCAAATCCCCCAAGATTCCCTGTACACAAAAAAATTATGGAAATATCTCCCACGTTCATCTAGTATTGGAGGGATATCTCCACAACCAACCTCCCATGACCTCTTGCTTAACTCTGGTCTGAGTAGAGCTTCTTGAGAACACTAATGTATACCAAGGGTTTCACCACTCCCTGGTCAGACACATAATGTTTCGTTTAATAGTCTTTGTAATGTCCCCATTTTGATCCCCTTTGTATTAAACCGTAAATGATGTAAATATTGTAATTTAATCATGGTGAGGAGCTCAAGGCCAAGGCCCCACCATTGATTTAGCGTTTCATGTATCGGCAATTAAAAATAGATGCCCATGGTTCTTGTGCGAGATGGGCACAATGTAAATAAGACACCATGTAAATACGAATTTTAATGGAAAAACCCACATCCGGCTATGCAATGCAACAAAAGAGATGGGGCATGACTCTACAAGGAAAAGGGAGGGAAATTATTCAAACCTTGAGCCAATGGTATTAATCCATGTGCCAATGGGGAAACCCATAAACCACCAACTACCCATTTTGTCTCATGTACCCAATCATTTAATTTTTCCAAGAAATTGGTTAAGGTAGTTAATGCCTTGGGAATGAAAGAGTATGGGCAAGCCATTTTCGTGCATGGGCAAGCCATCAACTTGGAAAATGGTGTTTTTGCTTTTGGAGCAAGAAACCACCCACGAAATGGTGCCCAAAGCCATGGGGAAGGGGCAGTCTTCATTCATTCACGCAGTTGGAGTTAGCTGGGTCTTTCCATTTACGTTTTTCATCTAAATACTGCATTTTTCCATGCCTGGGAGTCGTTTTTGCAGTATATAACAGTCGGGAGAGGGAGGGCCACGTTTTGGGGACTGTAGGGAGGTCGTTTTTGCCCCTGAATGTCCAATGACGTTTTTCTAAAAACGGATTTGGCTTCCTGGGTTGTCCACCAACTTCCCATTTCGTTTTTGTGGGTTTCCACGTTTTTCTGGGTTAGTTGAAACCCCATCTCATGCATTCCACTGTGGAAAACGTTTTCCTCATGCCCAGCAAGTGGGGCTCTGCTGTTATGTGCATCCTTGTTCTTGGTTTGAGCCTGTGAGCTGAAGTGTTGGGGTGGTAGTGGATAGAAGTGGCTTGATAAACCTAGTGGGGGAGACAACCTCTCAAAAGATCAAGAGGGCTTTGGTTACTCTTCTATGCATACCCTGAGAGCACCAGATAGGGAAGGTATGGCTTGAGGGACTGCACAGCAGTGAAAAGAATACTTCCTTGTGCTGGGTGTGTAGGTATTGTGGGTGCCAAGCTAGATAGATCTTGCAAGGTTATCCCTGGCTCTGTGTTGGAGCTCACTAGCTTAGCAACTCTTCCTTTCCATCTCCTAGTAGCCTGATAAACCCAATTGTAGATTGGCTTGGCTCATCTTGGTGTATGCTTGGCTATGTGTGAGTCTGCTGTTCCCTGGTTCCTTGTAGAGATCATGCCCAGCTCGGGGGTGGCAGTGGTGCTGAGAGATTGAGGAGCACACTGGCCTATGGTTGGGTGGAACGTTGCAGTTGCATAGCCAGTTGCTTGGGACTGCCTTATTGAGATAAGTATTCTCTTGTGTAAATTGGCAATTATCATTTGATGAATGTTATGAATGTATGTGGATGTATTAAACGAATTTGCTTCTGCTGTGTTTTTAAAAAGTTTAGGCATTTCCATATGATCTTGTATAATTCTGCACAGATCTTTATTTCATGGCTGCCACAGAATTTTGAATGTGTGTTAGAGATCAATAGCATTTATTTGATTACCATCGTTTTTTCCATAGTATGCACAGATACAGTTCTTGCATCAATGATTTTTAATTCAAACGTTTGGGGCTAATTGCCCGGATTGCGCACCACGTCCTCCCTATCTCGTTGGTATGGTAGGAGGGGACACTACATTATGGTATCAGAGCTGCGTTGCAGCACTGGGCCGCTATGGGCCAAAACTGATAGTAAAAGAGAAGATAAGAAGTAAAGTTTTCTTAAGAGTTTGGGAAAAATTTTGGTTTAAGTCTGTTTTGAAAAAAAATTGTGTTTTAAGCCGTTTCGGGAAGACGTTCCGAAATTTCGGAAAGGTTTCGCGAACCTTCCCGCAGTTGCGGAAGAGTTCGGCGAACCTTCCCGAAATTGCGGAAGGATTCCGCGAACCTTCCCGAAATTGCGGAAGAATTCAGCCAATGGCTCCGAAACAGCGGAGAAAAAAAATGTTTTGAAGTGAAAAATTTTTAAGTGTCGGAATTTTTCGGAAAGAATTCTCTTCCGAAATTGCGGAAGGAATTCTCTTCTGAAATTTCGGAAGGATTCCGCGAATCGTTCCGAAACGCGGAAGAGTTCGGCGAGTCGTTCCGAAGTTGCGAAAGACTTTGGCGAATCGTTCCGCAACTGCGGAAGACTTCGGCGAATCGTTCCGCAACTGCGGAAGACTTCGGCGAATCGTTCCGCAACTGCGGAAGACTTCGGTGAATCGTTCCGAAACTACGGAAGACTTCGGCAAATCGTTCCGCAACTGCGGAAGACTTCGCTGAATCATTCCGAAAAAATCATCCGAAATCGAGGAAGCATTGCGGCGGAAGCATTCCGCGAACGGCTCCGGTACTGCGGAAGCCTTCGTCGAATGGCTCCATAATTGCGGGAGCATTCACCGAATGGCTCCGCAACTGCGGAAGCCTTCGCCGAATGGCTCTACTCGGCAAATCGCCCCGCCATTGCGGAAGCGTTCGGCGAACTGCTCCGCAATTGCAGAAGCGTTCAGCGAACTGCTCCGCAATTGTGGAAGCCGTCGCCGAAGCGCCCCGCAATTGCGGCAGTCTTCAGTCGAGCGCCCCGCAACTGCGGAAGGCTACAGTGAACCGCCCCGCTCATTGCGGGAGCATATAGTGAACCTCCCATTGCGGCAACACCCTGCGAACCGCCGTCGCGGCCGGATTCAGCGAACTGCCCGTTGCGGCAGGATTCCGCGAACCGCCCGACGCGGCGTAAAAAAAAAAAAAAAAAAAAAAAACGAGGGCGCTGCCCTCGACCCGCCCTGCTAGCCACAAGGGGGCAAGCCCCCTTGACCCCCTTTTTCTTTTTCCCCTCATATTTTCGTTGTTGTGATTTGACGAATTGTCAAGTATGGAATTTTTCCCACATGCATGAAGTAATTGTGAATTCTAAGAATGTAATGCAGCTAACAATTGTGTTGATGAACACATTTCAGAGAGTCACAGTTACAGCAGGATAACACTCTAGATAATACAGTGGAAAAATTTTGGATCTTGGTTGGGCCAAGAAAATGCACATCATGAATGATGCACAGGATCCCTATGAACCTGAGACAGATGCCATGGGGGAGAACATACAGGTTGAGAATGCTGAAACAGAATCTAATGGGAGAAGAAATCAAGAGACCCCTCCAGATGTTGCAGCCACCATGAGAAGCCTAAGGGTGGAGTTGCAAAGCTGTAGGGAAGATAATGAAAGGATGATTAAAGCTCAGGAAGAACAAAATCAGCTGAATGCAGCCATGCTGCAGAGTTTAACAGACATCCAAAGGCAAATAAACTCTGGGCATCAGATATCAAATCCAGAAAAGGGTGGAAGTAGCTCTAGAAGAAATTCCCGTAAGAGGGCCAGTAGCCCAAGAAGAATTTCTACAGACAACACATATAGTCTAGAAATCTCTTCTAATGAATCATCTGACTCTGAAGAATCCATTGAGGGTTCAATCTCTTCATCTCACAAGAGCAAGAAGAAGAAGCACTACAAGAACAGTTCACATGGGGAATTTAAGAAGGCAAAACCTCCTACATTTGACGGAGAGGTAAAATCTGGTCAAGAAGCTGAAGCTTGGCTTCTTGGGATGAGAAAATACTTCCAAGTCCAAGACTACTCGGGAAATATGAAGGCAAGGGTAGCCATCTTCAACTTGAATGGAAGAGCATCTATATGGTGGGAACACACCAGGCAAGTGAAGAAGATCAACGAAAGGAAGATCGTGTGGAAGTAGTTCAAGAAATACTTCAAGCAGAAGTACCTCTCGGATAGGTACTATGATGATAAGATCAAAGAGTTCCATGAGCTGAGATTGGGACAATCGACCATGGAAGAATATGCAAACAAGTTCTTGGAGCTGCTGAGGTATGTCAAGTATATTCGAGATGATAAGGTCAAAATTCAGCGTTTCCTAAGTGGACTACCACAGTCATATAAAGACAGAATTGAGTTCGATGAACCTCGAACCCTAGAGGAGGCCATAAGAAAGGCCAAGTATTGCTTTGATCAAAATAGAAGCAAACCAGAATTCCATAAGGCATGGAAGGATAAGAAAAATGAGAAGTTTGATCAAAGGAAGAAGGGGTTCAAGCCTCCTCAATTCTGGAGTCAGCAAAGGCAACCATCACAGGTTGTGACTAAGCCAACTAGGATGATGGGGGACAAGCCAAGAGATCCAAAGGAGCCAAGAGAACCACTTCAATGTTGGGGTTGTGGAGGAGACCACATGCTTAGGAACTGTCCACATAGGAATGGGAATGCAAATCAAGTTCACAACATCCAAGGAGCTGGAACTGTGGGTCAAGTGGCGAGGACAATCCCTAGAATCTATGCAGCAGTGGACGACCGCCAAGCAGATCATCAGTCAACTGTGGTTGAGGTTGAAGGTAAGATTGCTATGCAATCTGTTTCTATTTTGATTGATCCTGGATCTACTCACAGTTATGTCACTCCTAGAATTGTTGAGATGTGTGCTTTCAAGAAATTAAAGCATAGTAAATCTTGGTTAGTTCAACTAGCCACTGGAACCAAGAGAAAAGTTAGCGAAATAGTAGAGAAATGTCCATTAGAGATGGATGGGCTATTCACTTATGCAGATCTGAATATTTTGCCACTTGGTTCCTATGATATTCTCATTGGAATGGATTGGTTAGAAGCACACAGGGTTAAACTTGACTGCTACAATAAGACATTTGAATGCATGGACGAGGAAGGAAATCCGAGGGTTGTAAAAGGCGTTCCAAAGGTGACTTCTGTTAGACAGGTTTCGGCCATGCAGCTGAAGAAGTTCTGTAGGAAGGGATGTCAATTGTATGCAGCCCACGTTTTAGAGGCAGCAAAGAATGAAACTCTTAAATTGGAGGACTATCGTGTATTGCAAGAATTCAGGGATGTTTTTCCCGATGAGATTCCAGGACTCCCTCCAAAGAGAGACATTGAGTTTACAATTGAACTTGTGCCAGGAGCGGCACCAGTGTCTAAGACACCATACAGGATGAGTACACCAGAATTGCTAGAATTGAAAATGCAATTACAAGAGTTGCTGGAAAAGAAATATATTAGGCCAAGTGTATCCCCGTGGGGAGCGCCCGTTCTATTTGTGAAAAAGAAAGATGGAACACTCAGGTTATGTATTGACTACAGGCAGTTGAACAAAGTCACGGTGAAGAATAAATACCCATTGCCCCGAATTGATGACCTTTTTGATCAAATGAGAGGAGCAAAGGTATTTTCAAAGATTGACTTGAGGTCTGGTTACCACCAGGTAAGAATCAAAGAAGAAGATATTCATAAGACAGCCTTTAGAACGAGGTATGGACACTATGAATTTGTAGTGGTACCATTCGGTCTCACAAATGCACCAGCTACGTTCATGTGTCTCATGAATAATGTTTTTAGCAAGTATTTGGACAAGTTTGTTCTTGTATTTCTAGATGATATTCTCATCTATTCTAAGGATGAAGAAGAACATGAAGAACATTTGAGAATGACAATGCAATTATTAAGGGAGCATAAGCTGTATGTCAAGTTGAGCAAATGTGACTTTTATATAGATAGAATTCATTATTTGGGTCACATCATCTCCGACGAAGGTATATCTGTAGACCCTGAGAAGATTGAAGCCATTATGAATTGGCCAACTCCAAGGAATGTGACTGATGTGAGATCTTTTATGGGCCTTGCTGGTTACTACAGGAGGTTTATCGAAGGATTCTCAAAGGTTGCTAACCCGATCACTTCTTTGCAAAAGAAGGGGGTAAAGTTTGAATGGTCACCAAGATGTGAGGAAAGTTTTCAACGGTTGAAGAATCTTCTTACAAGTGCACCTATTCTGAAGATTGCAGATCCGGAAAAAGACTTTGTGGTGTGTACCGATGCATGCAATCAAGGACTTGGAGGATTTCTTATGCAAGACAACCACGTGATATGCTATGAGTCAAGAAAGTTGAAGGAGCATGAGAATAACTATGCTACTCATGATATAGAACTTGCAGCCATAGTACATGCTTTAAAGATGTGGAGGCATTACTTAATGGGAAGAAAATTTGAGTTAAGGACAGACCATTGTGGACTGAAATATTTGTTTGATCAGCCAACTTTAAATGCTAGACAAGCTAGATGGTTGGAATTTTTGTGTGAATTTGATTTTGAGATCAAACACATAAAAGGGAAAGAAAACAAGGTGGCTGATGCACTCAGCAGGAAGGTACGTGAAATGCATGTGGCAGCACTTAGTACTTGCCAACCAGATTTGAGGCAGCAGATTGTTAACCATATGGTTGAGGATGAAGTGTATGAGCAGATAAAGGGCAAATTGCAGCAGCAAAACCTTGAAAGGAAGTATGAAGGCTATCATTTGGAAGAAGGAGGACTTCTTACGTATAAGAATAGAGTCTATGTTCCAAATGCGGAAGATTTGAGGAGGAATGTTATGGATGAAATCCATAAAGCTCCATACTCTGGTCACCCAGGATATCAGAAAACAATTGCTACAGCAAGGAAATATTATTTCTGGCCAGGCATGAAGAAGGATGTTGCTGAATACATTTCTAAGTGCATGGAATGTCAACAGGTGAAGAGTGAACACCAACATCCAACAGGTTTGTTGCTTCCAGTGCCAATTCCATAATGGAAATGGGAAGTAATCTCCATGGATTTTATTACAGGATTGCCAATGACTAAGAGACAGCATGATTCCATCATGGTTGTGGTGGACAAGTTAACAAAGGCATCACATTTTATACCGGTTAAATCTACACATAAAGCCGATGCCATTGCAAATATTTTCATGAAGGAAATTTTCAGATTACATGGGTTGCCTAAGGCAATAATTTCTGACAGAGATACCAAGTTCACTTCCAATTTTTGGAAAGGGCTCTTTGCAGATTTGGGTACACAGCTAAGCTTTAGTACCCCATACCATCCTCAAACAGACGGGCAAACCGAAAGAGTAAATCGGGTGCTTGAAGACATGCTCCGCATGTATGTAATGGACAAACCATCCAAGTGGGAGGATTATCTACACCTGGTGGAATTTGCATATAACAATGGACAACAAGCATCGTTGGGAATGAGTCCTTATGAGGCTTTGTATGGCAGAAGGTGTAGGACACCAGTGACTTGGGACAATCCAGTGAACAGAATTGTACTTGGGCCAGAATTGCTTAAGGAAATGGAACAAGAGGTTGCAAAGATCCGGCAAAATTTAAAAGCAGCCCAGGATAGACAGAAAAGCTATGCAGATAAACATAGAGTGCATAGGGAATTCAATGTTGGGGATCATGTATATCTTAGAGTCAAATCAAGGAAGAGTTCCTTGAAGCTTGGGAGTTGTGCCAAGCTATCACCTAGATATTGTGGGCCATTTGAAGTGCTTGAAAGAATAGGACCAGTTGCATATAGACTTGCATTGCCTGCTAGCACTAAAGCTCATAATGTTTTTCACGTCTCTTTGCTTAAGAAATATGTACATGATCCTAACCATGTGATTAATTGGGATGTGATCCAGGTGGAACCCGAGGGAGAATTCCAAACCGATCCATTGTGCATCCTAGACAAGAAGGTAACATTGCTCCGGAACCGAGCCATCGGACAGGTAAAGGTGCAATGGAAGCACTACGGTCCCGATGAGGCTACATGGGAGCTGGAGGATGCCATGAGGGTGGCATATCCATTTTTGTTCAATTTTGATGAGCACTGAGGACAGTGCTAATGTAAGGGGAGGGGAATGTAATGTCCCCATTTTGATCCCCTTTGTATTAAACCGTAAATGATGTAAATATTGTAATTTAATCATGGTGAGGAGCTCAAGGCCAAGGCCCCACCATTGATTTAGCGTTTCATGTATCGGCAATTAAAAATAGATGCCCATGGTTCTTGTGCGAGATGGGCACAATGTAAATAAGACACCATGTAAATACGAATTTTAATGGAAAAACCCACATCCGGCTATGCAATGCAACAAAAGAGATGGGGCATGACTCTACAAGGAAAAGGGAGGGAAATTATTCAAACCTTGAGCCAATGGTATTAATCCATGTGCCAATGGGGAAACCCATAAACCACCAACTACCCATTTTGTCTCATGTACCCAATCATTTAATTTTTCCAAGAAATTGGTTAAGGTAGTTAATGCCTTGGGAATGAAAGAGTATGGGCAAGCCATTTTCGTGCATGGGCAAGCCATCAACTTGGAAAATGGTGTTTTTGCTTGTGGGGCAAGAAACCACCCACGAAATGGTGCCCAAAGCTATGGGGAAGGGGCAGTCTTCATTCATTCACGCAGTTGGAGTTAGCTGGGTCTTTCCATTTACATTTTTCATCTAAATACTGCATTTTTCCATGCCTGGGAGTCGTTTTTGCAGTATATAACAGTCGGGAGAGGGAGGGCCACGTTTTGGGGACTGTAGGGAGGTCGTTTTTGCCCCTGAATGTCCAATGACGTTTTTCTAAAAACGGATTTGGATTCCTGGGTTGTCCACCAACTTCCCATTTCGTTTTTGTGGGTTTCCACGTTTTTCTGGGTTAGTTGAAACCCCATCTCATGCATTCCACTGTGGAAAACGTTTTCCTCATGCCCAGCAAGTGGGGCTCTGCTGTTATGTGCATCCTTGTTCTTGGTTTGAGCCTGTGAGCTGAAGTGTTGGGGTGGTAGTGGATAGAAGTGGCTTGATAAACCTAGTGGGGGAGACAACCTCTCAAAAGATCAAGAGGGCTTTGGTTACTCTTCTATGCATACCCTGAGAGCACCAGATAGGGAAGGTATGGCTTGAGGGACTGCACAGCAGTGAAAAGAATACTTCCTTGTGCTGGGTGTGTAGGTATTGTGGGTGCCAAGCTAGATAGATCTTGCAAGGTTATCCCTGGCTCTGTGCTGGAGCTCACTAGCTTAGCAACTCTTCCTTTCCATCTCCTAGTAGCCTGATAAACCCAATTGTAGATTGGCTTGGCTCATCTTGGTGTATGCTTGGCTATGTGTGAGTCTGCTGTTCCCTGGTTCCTTGTAGAGATCATGCCCAGCTCGGGGGTGGCAGTGGTGCTGAGAGATTGAGGAGCACACTGGCCTATGGTTGGGTGGAACGTTGCAGTTGCATAGCCAGTTGCTTGGGACTGCCTTATTGAGATAAGTATTCTCTTGTGTAAATTGGCAATTATCATTTGATGAATGTTATGAATGTATGTGGATGTATTAAACGAATTTGCTTCTGCTGTGTTTTTAAAAAGTTTAGGCATTTCCATATGATCTTGTATAATTCTGCACAGATCTTTATTTCATGGCTGCCACAGAATTTTGAATGTGTGTTAGAGATCAATAGCATTTATTTGATTACCGTCGTTTTTTCCATAGTATGCACAGATACAGTTCTTGCATCAATGATTTTTAATTCAAACGTTTGGGGCTAATTGCCCGGATTGCGCACCACGTCCTCCCTATCTCGTTGGTATGGTAGGAGGGGACACTACAGTCTTGGATTATTAACTCACAATGATCTATTCCAAGACTCTAAACCTATGCTAATTGGTGCAACCTATCAAAGAGAAAATCGTTTCTAATCAATGTTGTTAACACCCAAAAAGTGCTCACTACCTCATCTACCCCATTACATGACTCATTTGTCCATATTTCCTACCATAAAAGCCTCCAAAAGGCCAAAAACCCCCTTTTCCCCCAAAAATAATCCAAAATTCCTCCAAAATAGCAAAAACCCTCTAAAAAGGGAATAAAAAATACAAAAAAGAGGAAAAACAGGGAAAAAGGAAGCAAAAACCCTATATAGCTGACCTAAACCATATGGTGCCCAAAACCATGGGCCAGCACTCCACCACTAAAAACCTATAAATAGGTGATGGAGGCCCCTCATTTCATATCCACAGTCAACCACACCCTTACTCTGCCAAAATCACTCCTGAAACCCTAGCTCACCTTTGAGCTACTTTCACATTTGAGTGCCCCTTTGGCCCATTTCCAAAACCCTTTGGAGAAAGAGAAAGGAACAACACTAGAGCTTGGAAGCAACCCTCCTGGACTGCTACAAAGGCTTCATCAACCTTCACATTGGAGGTATAATCAATACAAAAACCATTTTTATTATCTTGTCTTTTCTGTTTATGCATATGCTTAGAGTACTTACTATTTTACTGTACTGTCTTTCATTTACTGTTTTTTTGAACTGCTACTAAGGAGTCCCTTCTCCTTAGTAGGTGCTCATTTGCACAACCTAGGGTGAAAAACCTAGCTACAGTTTTAGCGACTCCCCTTGTGTTCCTTTAAATTTCTAGTTATAGTTTTAAAGTTTTAAACATTTTCAATTTTTTGCAATATTTTTCTATTTTTTCCTTTCGGTTGTCCCTTTCGGTTGCCGTCAACCGTGTCTTTTGCCTCCTGCAGTTGCGTTCCGACCGCATCTTTCGGGAATTTACCTGCGATCCGACCGTGGCTCTCAGACTGTTTCCGGCGATCTACCGGCGGTTTCCATTCTGTTACCTACGATCTGACCGCAGCTATTAGCTTGTTTCATCCGGTCCAACCACGGCTGTTAACCCATTTTTTCTGCGGGCCACTTGCGGCTTTCAGCCATTTTTCTGCAATCCTCCTGCGTCTTTCGGCATTTTTCCCGCGTCCCACTTGCGGCTTTCAGCCATTTTCCTGCAACCCGCCTGCGTCTTTCGGCCTTCTTCCCGCGTCCCGCCTGCGGCTTTCAGCCATTTTCCTGCAACCCGCCTGCGAGTTTCGACGTTTTTTCCGCGGTCCGCCTGCATCTTTCGGCCAAAATCCTGCAACCCATCCGCGACTATTGCACCATTTCCCATGGTCCGACTGCTCAGATTTGCCACAAACCCACGGTCTGTTTTCTGCACTTTTTTCACTGTTTTGAACCCAACACTTCGCTGCAATATTTTCTGCACCTGCACAGCCATCTGTCCTATCTGCAGCCATACTTCCCTACAGCCTTTTTTCTACAGTATTATTTATGTTCCATTTATAGAATATTTTTTAAATTTCAGCATTTTAATTTAAAAGAGAAAATTTTGCATTTCAAAGTTTAAATTCTGTATTGTTAGTTAGAAAGTTGCCCACCCCGTGGCACTTTTACTTGGTTTCATCATCTCACACGCACACACTCTGTCACCTAATTCAAGTGAGCCCTAAAAATACTACTTAACACAACCAACATTCTAACCCCACTTGGGGAACACATAAGAATTTTTGTAGTTAGGTAGGATTGGGGGGATAGGCATCCAAATAACACCCCTCGGTTGCTTACACTTGAGACATAGCTGTTTTCCATTAGGGAAGCAAAATCCCCTAGTATTTTTTGACACAGTTTAAAACCAATTTATCAGGAAGGCCTCTCCCCTAGGAGGGTTGAAGTCACCAGACTGGTTCCGAAAGCCTGAGTGGAATACCGCAATCCATTCAGTAACCAAAGGATACCTTTCATAGTTCTCGGTGTATCACCCGTATGGGGATACAACGACGATAGAACCAAACAGCAGATTCACCCAGCTGAACGCGTCATGAACGGGGTATCTTAGTTGCTTTTCTTCTAGGATTGACTACCCGGTGTCCCTCCCAGTAGGGGGATATCTTTAGCCACTTGGCTTTACTATCCATATTTTTTGACTTGGATTTCATCACCTTGCAGAGGATATGTCTAGTTGAGTCAGAATACTATATAGCTAGGTGTTTGCATGCTCCCTTACCTCATTTTGGTCTAGCGAGTCCACTATTTTTATTTTCTAGGAAACCTGCTGCTTGTTGGTATTCTGACCATTTCTGTTGATACTCCACTTATTGTAGCACAACTGTTACAGTAAGTGTTTTGAGTTGGTTGTTGGCCTGAGTGCCATCTTTTTTGCGCTCTCCTTCTGCACACTCGGTTTCATTAGGGTTTTTGAGCTATTTTTCACTCAACACAACCCCCAGATACTTGACACCATCTGTCACCATTGAGTCCTTGAGACATTCTCGGTGCCTCCGGGGCGAGCCCCCACAGCACGGTTCACTTGACATCACTTGTCATAGACATAGATCTTCATCACTTGATACCACTCATCATAGATCTCAAGCTTTGTCACTTGAATCCATTCGTCAATGGCATAGAACTCCGTCACCCAATCTAGACGCCCCTTATTTTACCTATGATTCTGAGGCAGAGTCCGAGAACCCCACTTACACTGCACCAACCAGCCCCATGGCTGGTGTGACTTCCACCCCTTTCTTTGTAGGGACCATTGGTGGAGCATCCACCACCACACCAGCTACCACACTTGCTTTGGGTATGCCCTCAATGGGGCACACTTGCTTTGGGTATGCCCTCAATGGGGCCCACATCTACCATTTCGATGACTGTACCCATTCCAGTAGCTGGTATACCTATCCCCACTCCATCAGTGACTCACACTACCCTTGGCGGTGCAGGACCGTCCCATACCACTTTCATTCCTCCACTTGGGGGCAACATCCCAAACCTAGCCACTCCACTTGGGGGCATTATCCCCAACATGGTCACAACCGCTAGTATGTCACATCCTTCTACTAGTTTGCCATTCATGGCTAGTCTCAACCTTCCTAACCTAGCTAGACTGACTAACGATCCCATCAGACATGACCCTGTGTGGCCTCACATGCCCACCAAGCTCCCCTTCGACATCCCTAAGTTTGAGGGTAAGGCAGGTGAAGACCCCCAGAACCATATTATGTCCTTCCATCTATGGTGTTCCTCCAACTCCACAGTGGACGAATCTGTCCGCCTCCGTCTGTTACAGCGCACCCTCACTGTCTCTGAAACTAAGTGGTACATCGAGCAGCCCCATGGGACCCATGCCACCTTCACTTCCCTTGCCTCGACTTTCCTGCAGTTCTTTCAGTTACCTGTCCGCTATGACGCGGGAGTTGAGATGCTACTATCTTGCAGACAGAACACGGCTACCCACATCACTGACCACATTCATGAGTGGCGTCGACACTGTAGCCTCTGCAAAATCAAGTTAGACGACCGTATCTTCTTAGATTGGTTTCTAAAATCCCTCCTTCCTGTCATTGCCAAGGATGTGGCATCCGAACGACCCCAGTACGAAGAAGAGGCCATCCTCAAAGCCCAGCAATTTGACCTCATTTACGCCCAGTCGGGTTATCTGTATTCCATCATACCTGATGCCCCTCGCGGTGATTCCTCCTGACAAGATGCACTAGGGGAATCCCATGCCGTAGATGGCATCATTGGCCATATTGCCTAGCATCCCCAACCCTTTTCCATAGCACGTCCTAGCCATGGCCCTGACCTTTCGCGAGATACATCTCAGTCCGGAGCAACCAATTCATATGCTCCCATGGCACATCACCACCATTCCCATGGACCCTCATGTCCACCTCAGTGCTTTGGTCATGCATCCCTCGCTTACGCCCCCTCGGTCACACCTCAGCCATATTACCACCCATAGGCTGCACCAGCTCCTGTGTCCTCTCAAGCCCAACCTGCTTATTACCCGCTACAGGTAGCCCCTGCGGCAAACCCACAACCCGTTCCGCAGACGTATCTGCAACCCCCACAAGGTTCAACACCTGCGCAGCCCCCACCTACTTATTATCCACCGCAGCCTGCTCCCGCACCTACACAAATCCAGAACCCACCTGCCGCCCAAGGGCAAGTGTACACCCAATAGAATCCACTGCAGAACCAAAATAACCAGCGTCAATAGGGCCAGCAAAACCGTGGCAAAGGCCGTAACCGTGGGAGCAACCCCCCTCCAGACCAAGGCGGTCAACCTCCCAATCCCCCAAACAACAATAACATGGCACCTGCCAACCAGAAACCTGATCGGCCGCCCAAGCAGGCCAAAAATCCTAATTTGCTAACAAACCATCATTGTTCTATTTGCGGGGTCTATGGCCACTACACACGTGCTTGCCCACATTTGGAGTGAGCTTGGCAACTCTGGACTGATGATGCCCATCGCCAAGGGCACACAGATCCTCAGGCGTCACCCAACCCCCTACCACCTCAACATCAACCTTTGGTGCTACAAAACCCCTTACCAACCCAAGGCATAGTGAACACTCAACCGTTGGCTCCCCCTCAAGGAAACGCGCCACCACAACAGCAGATCACTTATGCCGCTCCTGATCAACCTATGTTAGACTCAGGTACCCACCATCTGTTAATGATGTCATCCGCTGACATCAACCTCCAAACTCATCGAAACCAATATGGCTCCACCCCTGAAGCCCCTCCCACCGACAAAAACACTGACGCTCATCCCATTGATCAGACATTACGTATACCTCCGGCTCCACTAGATGGTGCCTCCAAAGCACCTCGCTTCCCACTTCATCGCATCAACAATAATCCCAATGCTCGCGCTACGTCTAATTACAACATTGTAGATGACTTAGCCCAGTCTCCCACAACCATGTTTGAGTTAGAAGTCTTAAAAAACTGTCCTTCACAGCGCAAGACTTTGCTCTCTGCCATTGGTGCTATTGACCCAAATGATTCACGACTGATGGCCTTTGATTTGGACCAGTCCGAACCACACCTACCTTCCACTTTAGCGTTCCAAGTTTCTGTTTCCATTCGAAATCTTGTCATCCATCGGTGCATTATCGATGAAGGTGCCTCTACATGCGTTATGTCCACTTTCGCTTGGCAGAAGTTGGGATCCCCTACTCTCCAGCAGTCCACCACTGCGTTGCGAGCCTATGACGGCCGTTCGGCTCAACCCCAAGGTCTCTTAGCTAATGTCCCCGTCTAGTTGGCTGGTAAAACAGTGCTCATTGACATCGTGGTCATCAATGCCCAACTTGATTATAACCTCTTACTTGGCCGCAACTACATGTATTCCATGTGGGCGGTTTCCTCATCCGTTTTAAATACCATGATGTTCCCCCATGACGGACGCGTGGTCAAGGTATACCAACTCACCTATTACGATACCAATGCCCCCGCTACACTCGAGAATGTTCTCCCCATGGTTGAACAACCTGTTTGTGGTACAACTACCTCATTTGTTTCCTCCATGGGACTCGGAGTTTACTCAGATACGCGGATGACCTCAACATTCCAATCCATTCGGCCCCCATCACCCGCGACCAAAGTATCTAATCTATGTACCCTTTTCCACAACACACAAACACCAAACAATCAACCGCCCTTGTTACCCAGACCACCATTGGTACCTAGTCACATTGGTGTTACACCCATCCACACAATCCCCTTCCTATTCCCTCCCTCAGGAGTAGTAAGCGCCCCAGTTATGGCTACTCTCAGCCTCCCCAGGTTAACCTTAGGATTACCCATGTCGTATATTTCGCCTCCCGTTCCCCCGCCGACACCCAATGTCGTCCTATAATCGGTGCAACCCATTGCCACTACTAGTCAACCACCTCCCGGTGTCACTACCCCTTCATCATCTACGAATCCTCCCCCTCTTATCCAGCACACTGGGGGCAGAGGCCCACAACCATACACTGCTGTGCCCCCTCCCAAAACAGTTAAACCCCCCCCGTGTTTCATGCTCCTCCCAAATGCTCGTTGTGTGATGAGTTAGGCCATCCGACTCATCAATGTCCACAATTACCTGCATTACAGGAACACATGCAAATTCTTGACGATGACCCCAACATCCCGGTTGTCCAACTCGATCCAGCCCCTAACCCTCGTGATAAATCACTGTGTACCAACCACCCTTGTGCAATATGTGGTATTTATGGCCATTA
This sequence comes from Larix kaempferi, assembly GCA_027924585.1. NCBI lineage: Eukaryota > Viridiplantae > Streptophyta > Pinopsida > Pinales > Pinaceae > Larix > Larix kaempferi. Next base: position 1,031,470 of record BSBM01000123.1, read on the forward strand.
CTCACATCACTATCTTGATCTCCCAAATTACAGAGCAGCTCTCTACGAGATGAATAATTTGGACCTTGAGACGGCGCCCCCCACAATTGAGGAGATCCACCCACCAGTATCACCCTCATCCGGCGAGATTAATACCATCTATATGATCTCTTCTACTACCACTTCCTCGTCAACTGATTTGACAACTCAAATTTTCTGCAATGATGAGGAGATTCTAGAGGCCCTCACTACCCTAGATTATCCCTGGGAAGACATGCACCATCGTTCCTATTTCCTCCCAGAAGAGTCCTCCTCCAACACAGCCACCCAATTTGTGGTTGAGTCCAAAGATTTCCTTCCCACCAAAGTCGACTGGTTTAAGGATCCCATTCCCGCTCCCGATGCCTTTGAGGAGGGTAACATGGCCAACATCTCACCCGTCATCCACATCGATATCTATGACCCACCTGGTGCTCTTGAAATCATTACATTAGGAGCCTCCTGCAGTGAGTATGAGATTGGAGAGTACAAAAAACCTTTCCAAGAGTTCCGTGATGTCTTTTCCTGGTCCTATACCAAAATGCCTGGTCTTGACCCCGCTATTATAGAACACCACATTAACACATGGCCTGATGTACCCCCCCGTTCGCCAGAAACAGCGCCCCATTCATCCCTCAAAGCTCCCCGCTGTTAAAACATAGATTGAAAAACTTCACAAAGAAGGATTCATTTATCCTATCGCATATACCACTTGGGTTTCTAACCCTGTCCCTATTAACAAGAAACAAGGAACCATCAGAGTATGTACTGACTTCCGTGATTTAAACCGAGCCTATCCCAAAGACAACTTCCCCACGCCCTTTATTGACCAACTCATCGATGTGTGTGCGGGGCATGAAGTCCTATCTTTCATGGATGATTTTTCCGGATACAACCAGATTCAGATCCGTAAGGAGGATCAGTACAAGACTGCCTTTACCACCCCATGGGGCACCTTTGCCTATTGCGTCATGCCTTTCGGCCTCAAAAATGTTGGTGCCACCTTCCAGCGAGCCATGACCTATTGTTTTCATGACTTGGTCCATATTCTGCTAGTCTATCTTGACGATCTTACAGCTCGTTCCCAAAAATTATCAGACCACCTTAACGACCTCCGGCAAGTCTTTCTGCATTGTCGCAAATATCAAATCCGCTTGAACCCACACAAGTGTGTCTTTTTCATTCTGGCAGGTCGATTTTTGGGTTTCATTGTTTCCCAGAAAGGAATTGCTGTTGATCCCCTGAAAGTCCAAGCCATCATAGACCTTCCCTCTCCTCGCACGCTCTGACAGCTCCAGAGTCTGCAGGGGTGATCTAATTTCCTCCATCGCTTCATTCCTGATTATGCCACCACCGTTCATGGTTTCTTATGACTTCTTCGTACCCACATACCCTTTGTTTGGGATGAGCAAGCAGAAGTTGCATTTGAAGCCCTTAAAAGAGCTCTCACACAAGCCCCTTTGATCTCCCCTCCAGATTTCTCTCAGGACTTCATCCTTTATGTCTCGGCATCCAGTTATGTCGTGTCCAGAGTCCTTGTTCAAGAAGACGTCGCTCGCCAAGAGCATATCATTTATTACGTCAGCCAAACCTTGTCTGGACCACCCCTATGTTACCCATATGAGGAAAGACTAGCCCTTGCCGTGGTCTTTTCCGTCCAAAAATTGCAACACTACATTTTACTCAGTCATACCACAGTTATCGCCGACTCCAACCCCATGGTCTATCTCTTAAACCGACGCCTCCTGCAAGGTCGCATTGCTAAATGGGTAATTATCCTCCAAGAATATGACCTCACTTTTAGAACCCCTAAGAGCACTAAATCCCTCGCGCTTTCCCAGCTCATCACCGATCTCCCCTCCCTTCTGCCGTTTCCACAAATCTCCGATGAGTTACCCGACAATCACTTGTTCATCATCTCGTATGATGACCCATGGTACGGTGATATTTTGTTATACCTTCACACACAGAAGTTATGACCCAACATCAATCGTGATGGATGTCGTCGTATCCGTCACCAGGCCTCTCGATATCTCCTCTTAGGCGATGTCCTTTACCGGCGAGGGGTTGACACGTTTCTCCGTCGTTGTCTTACACACGAGGAAGCCGAACACATCCTCAATGACTATCATAGCGGTGCCTGCGGCGGACATTTCTCTGGAATGGCCACTGCCCAAAAGGTCATCCGTGCCAGATACTTCTGGCCCAGACTCTTTACCGACTACATCATAGCGGTCAAACATTGCCATAATTGCCAACTTTTTGCCTCCAAGGCCCAGACACCACCCGCTCCGTTACACCCAGTCATCACCGTTGGCCCCTTTTGTAAGTGGGCCATCGACTTCATGGAATGTAAACCCTCATCCGCCAATGGCCATAAGTACATCATTGTCGCCGTCGACTACTTCACCAAATGGGCTGAAGCCATGCCCACCTTCAATTGTAAAGCTAACACCGCTTCCCGTTTCTTTTTTAACCATGTTATCACTCGATTCGGGGTCCCCAAACAGTTGGTCTCAGACCATGGTTCACACTTCGAACATTCCATTTGGTGCGAGTTATCCACCCTACTGAAGTTCGAACATCAGTATTCCTCTGCTTACTACCCCCAAGGGAATGGCCAAGTAGAGGCCATTAACAAAATTTTAAAAACCATCCTCCAACACACTGTTGACCGGCATAAGTCCAATTGGCATCACATGTTGTTCCCTGCATTATGGACTTACCGTACATCAACCAAGACCGCCACCGGTTTTACCCCGTTTCATTTAGTTCACAGTGTAGAGTCTGTCCTCCCCATCGAGTGTCAGATACCTGCCTTACACATCGTCGTCGAGCTTCTCCCAGACACCTCCCCACTCGAGCAACGTCTGCTATCACTAGAACAAGCTGATGAAGACATTCGTGCCACTCTACAGCCCATTGACACCGCCAAGAACCGCTCCAAAGATGGTTACCACAAACATGTCCACCCTCGAACTTTCCATGAAGGGGACCTCATCCTCGCCTATGACCAAGCCCACAACAAGACTGGTAAGGGAAAGTTTGAATCCATGTGGCAAGGCCCTTACATCGTGCAGACCTGCCTCGGCAATGGGGCATACATTTTAACTGATTCAGAAGGTCACCCTTTGCGCAACCCCCGTAATGGGTTGTATCTTAAATGCTTTTATCCCTAAATAAACCGCGGCCCCATTGGTATGTATCGTACAGTTTGCTCTCTTTTTGTTTTTCACCTTTTTTACCGCAATCTTACATTCATCATTTTTGCATGATCACAGATGGACCATCTTCCACCTCATTACATTGGCTTCGCTGATGGAGCAAGCCGCTGGTCTCCAAACCTGGCTTTTGCAACATGGGTCTTATATTCCCCTTCACATGAATTGATTCACCTTGACGGAATATGTATAGGCGCTGCTACCAATAACCAGGCGGAGTATGATGCTGTGACTGGCCTCCTGACTGCTGCCCTCCAGATGGGCATATGTCACCTTCATGTGTTCCTTGACTCCCAGCTACTTGTCTCCTAGCTCAACAACTGCTACCAGGTGTGTGATCCCTGCCTCTTTAGAAAATTCCTGCGCACAAAACAACTCAGCCGACAATTTGAATCCATCACATTTACCCATGTCCCAAGAGCTCAAAATAGTGTCGCAGATCAAATGGCTAACAACATCCTAGATTGGCACATCAATCACACCATGTAAAACATCCATCATGCATCGTCATCCCATAACATCTCATCAAAAATATATAAAAATCCAAAAAGATTGCTAGGGGCATCCACGTGCCTATTATCACATAAACATTTGCATCCATGTGCAATAACATAAAAACACATTACTATACAGGGGCATCCACGTGCCTAATGCTACATACATAATGTTGCATAACATAAAATACACAAGGGGCATCCATGTGCCCATCATCCTACACTACTTGCATCATGTGCAGTACAAACATATAACAAACCATAAGTGCATCCACATGCGTACACTAAATCATCATCGCAAAAAGGTGCATCCATGTGCATATATATATATCAAAAAATAAACATCAATATGCTACACATGTCCTGAGTACCCCCGTACTCAGCTATACAAAAAAATATCTATACATCAATATGCCTCATAGAATACATGCCGTAGCTACAAAATCAGGGGGGAGTCCCCTGCAATCCCTACTGAGAGTCATACCCTCTGTCACTACCTGCATCAGTTGCCTCTGAGTCCTCACCCCGCTCCTCCTCCGGCAGCTCCTCATCCCCTGCAAGCTCCTGTGCTCGACCCCTATCCGCCAAAATAGCCACCCGGATCGCGATTGATCGGAACTCCTGTGGCACCCTCAGAAAGTCCTGAATCACCTCAGGATCCACGTCCCGCCACCCATCATCAGTCACTCCAACCAGCAAATGATCCAGCAGCATCCGTACGGATTCCAGAGTCCCCTCAACGTCCCATCGACGCACCTCCCCTTGGCCTGGCAGGGCTGGTACCGCCACATGCCCCCTGCGAGCTACATGTCCTGGTGGTGGTCTTGGACCAACATCTGCAGATCATACATCAGTCAGTAATAGCATATCAACATCTCAAACCTATCATACACAAAAATTGACATCAACAACAATCAAGCAAATCAATACGTACCATCTGGTCCCCACGCCTGCCCTGGCGGCCATGGTGCCTCCGGATCCCCGGTGTAGTCCATATCTCTGTATGGATAATCATCCAGTGTCAGCGGCATCTGCAACCACTGAAGGTAGAGCTCCTGGGTGAAGTATCTCCCAACCTCACCGCCACCTCGTCGGTGCATCATCTCTCCCCACCGCACCATGCACAGCTCCCTCGGTCCTCCCACCCTGACCGGCACCCGCGGCCGCAGTGTAGGTACCTGCTCCATGAAAAAGGCACAAAGAAAGGATCCATAACATAATCCCTTGCCAGATTCCTTCACCGATGTCAGCTGCTGCTGAACACAAGTGAGGAACATCTGGCCCTAGGCATAATATACACCATCCAGTACCCGCTCCACCAGCCGCATCTGGCCCCTGGACACCTTCTCGGGTGATTGGGATCCTAAAACTCGAACCACTCACGCTGCGATCGCCTGTACTGCTGGCTCCTGCAGGTCCACCACCCGGAGTGCATTCCTCTGCACCCTGGCGTCCGGAATGCAGTACCACTCCAACATATCCTCCATATCCACATCTGTGGATACTCGTGGCTGTGTATCAGCCACCCTACCCAGACAGGGAAACCCCATCAAGAAGTATACATCTGCGAGGGTGAGATCCACCCTCTCTCCCTGCACCCTGAATGCATGAATGTTTGACTCCCAAAATCTCACTAATCAGTTCAGCAGCAGTGCTACTGAATGCATCATAGGCACCTGTGCAAACTTCAACAGCCCGCACAACCCCAACGTAGACCGCACATGCCGATCCCTCCGGATGACATCCACTATGTCATTTGGGACATCCCGCTCTCGCCAAAGCACCAATGGAATCCTGTCAATCACACAAGGCAAACTCATCAGACTCATGTAATGAAATAACCCTTCCCCCCCCCCCCGGGGGAAACCCTAAAAGCTCGATCCCAATCGCGGCTTTAGGGCCCCTTGCCGCGGTTTTCGACCATGGCTGTCAAGGCTACAGCCGCAGTCCGAGACCATGCTTGTAGGAGCCGAGCTCGCGGTCCCAATCTGCAGGTCCAGCCTCGGAACTCGCGGTTCAGGACCGCGTATTCCGACCCAGAACTCGCGGTCCCCGTCCACGTAATCAGCCCTGGAACCCGCGGTCCCTGACTGCGGTTCTACCCCACAAACCCGCGGTCCACCCCACGTGGACCGTACAAAAAATCCCCTGGGACCCACTTACCCTCCTTGAACCCAATGAAAATGCAGGTATGAGTTTATCGGAATACCTATAACTCCCGAATCTGAAAATGACTGGTCGGATTGTCCAGAAACAGCAACTCAGCTATGGTCTACTTTGATCACTAGTCAAAGTCAACAAGTCCAAATGACACTTGTCATGTTGGACCCACTTATTATTTATAATCCATTGACTTTTTCTTGTTTTGGCCATTCTGAACCCATACGGAGTCCATTTTTCGAACCGTTTCCAGCACTGGAATCAGCACGATGAGACCGTCATGATGGTCAACTTGTTTTCTTATTTTTTCCACATCATTTTTTGAGCATTTTTTAGACACCACTAGTCGCCTCGGTTTGCATGCCACTTCGGCTTCTCTCTATTTTTGATATATTTTATATCATCGGATTCATTTTTCTGAGCCCGTGATGATGCTTGAGATCATTTCTCGCTCTCACCCCCAGATTTTTCGGGTATTTTTTCCAAAATGCCCCCCGTCGCCTCGGTTTGCATGCCACATCAACCTTTATCCATTTTTGACACTTTTTATATCACCGGATTCATTTTTCCGAGATCGTGATGATGCTTGAGGTCATTTCTCACTCTTACCAAGTACAGTTTCACCATTGTGTTCTAACACCTTGCTGCCTCGATTTACGCACCACATCGGCCGCCATCGGATTGTTCCACATTTTTACATGAGCCATTCACTCCTTTCATACTGCATTTATTTTGTTATTTTACCACCATTCATTATCCCACAAGGAGGCCCCCCAGTGTTCTCCCCCTACCCTCGTTCTCGATCATCATCAATGTTCCTTGATTGAGCACTTCCTCCTTGCCTGACCATTCCTTTTGTTCGGTATAATTTTATCCCTTTTTCGGGCCGGACAAGTCCTTTACGAAAAAGGCACTTAGGGAGTTTCTGTTAAGCTCTTTTCTGACTCCTAAAACAATAAAAAGATCGTCGAGCAATCTTTCTTCCTTTCATGCTCGTTAAAGTACCTGACAGGACGCCTATCTGGTATAAGTTTAACCCTTTTCCGGACCTGGTAGACTAATTACGAAAAATGAATACTCTAGTCACACCGACTAGAAGAGTTCTTCATTGCATCCTTTTATGCTTCTTCGGGCCTTGGAGACTAACACACGAAAAAGCACCCCCCTAGAGTCTTCTTATTTTCTTTCAGACTCTCTAAAATTGAAAGCAACCACAAGCATGCACTGTCCTGGGCTCGTACAAATCCACACGATGGTACCATTCCATTATTTCAGAGTCTTCTTATCGCTTTTAGACAACTTAAAATTGAAAGCAATCACGAGCATGAACTGTCCTGGGCTCGTATAAATCCACACGATAGTACCATTTTAAACACACTTCTTCTAGTTCCTTAACCCATGAAGAAGTACCCCCGTGCATCTTGGCACTATGATCGATCATCTCTGCAATGCCCCCAGTAAGGTCGCCTTTGTTCAGAGTATTCTGCAGTCCCCTGCCACTTTCCACCAACTTGAGTACCACTTACCCCAGTCACTGTCCTTGATCCATTACAGCTGTGATCCCTTTCCCTCCAGTCAGTTTCATATGTTGCCCGATCATCCCCCATCTTCATACTCTGAACAAAGGAAGTTTGAGTCCACCCACTCTACTTTCCCAGTTATCCCCCACAGTATGTCAGTCCTACCATCAGTACTCTCACACTTCGGTTCTCCACCTCGCGCTCCTATCAAGGAAACATCATTGCCTTGCTAGTTATCAGTCTCCCTCTATCGATGACAGCCCCTCTATTCCAAAGGATAGACCCAGAGGTCCCTGCGCCTTGGACCCATCACCATCTATGGTGAGTGCCTACGGACCATTTTGATAGGAGTCATCATTACCTCTCCGAATGGTTGTTTCTCACATGCTCGACTTCAACACCTTGATCACATCATTGAGAATCGTGCAAGGTTGATATCCCTTTAGTTATTGGTCGAAGATCCCGGATTTCCCCCGACTCTAGCACATTGGTGAGTCACTTCGGAACGCCCAGTTATATGTTCCCGTGGATGTCCGGGTTGCATTGGCGATTGTATTCGGAAGCCATCCAGTTATATGCTTCCTTGAGTACCCAGTTCAGTGTACCACTGAGGGTATGACTCCCCGTCACTATGATCCAGTAGCTCATCAGTTCCTCTGGTACCACACTCAGCAGCACTGTAGTTATTCCAGTGTACCATTTCTTCAGCTCAGACATGGTCAACCCAGCAGTATGTCCTAGATTGGTGTCCCCTCTGGACCCTTATGATGTACATAGTGGTTCTTTATGTATCTTACAGGTCCCCCTTTTCGGGCCTCACAGTTATTTATGTATCTTGATACGAGCATGGGTATGCCCGCCTCGTCCATATATTGAGATTCTTCCTCATTCATTATTTGAGGCCATGTATATTTTAGGTCCCCATATTTTGGACCCCATTGTTATTATTGTTCTATATCTTGATACGAGCATGGGAATGCCCGCCTCGTCCATATGTTCAGATTTTTCCTCATTCATTAATGAGGTCATGTACTTTCAGTTTTTGCAGTTTGTTTGGGACCGTTGTTCCGGGATCTCGTTCGTTTCTTCTCCTCTCCACACCCCAGGAAAACCATAAAAGACTTATGATGTCTATCGGCCATATGATGAGCTCCTGCCCTCACACATCAGGGGGCAATCTGTTAACACCCAAAAAGTGCTCACTACCTCATCTACCCCATTACATGACTCATTTGTCCATATTTCCTACCATAAAAGCCTCCAAAAGGCAAAAAAAACCCCTTTTTCCCCCAAAATAATCCAAAATTCCTCCAAAATAGCAAAAACCCTCTAATAAGGGAATAAAAAATACAAAAAAGAGGAAAAAAAGGGAAAAAGGAAGCAAAAACCCTATACAGCTAACCTAAACCATATGGTGCCCAAAACCATGGGCCAACACTCCACCACTAAAAACCTATAAATAGGTGATGGAGGCCCCTCATTTCATATCCATAGTCAACCACACCCTTACTCTGCCAAAATCACTCCTGAAACCCTAGCTCACCTTTGAGCTACTTTCACATTTGAGTGCCCCTTTGGCCCATTTCCAAAACCCTTTGGAGAAAGAGAAAGGAACAACACTGGAGCTTGGAAGCAACCCTCCTGGACTGCTACAAAGGCTTCATCAACCTTCACATTGGAGGTATAATCAATACAAAAACCATTTTTATTATCTTGTCTTTTCTGTTTATGCACATGCTTAGAGTAGTTACTATTTTACTGTACTGTCTTTCATTTACTGTTTTTCTGAACTGCTACTAAGGAGTCCCTTCTCCTTAGTAGGTGCTCATTTGCACAACCTAGGGTGAAAACCCTAGCTACAAATGTTAAGATTAAGCGTTAATTTTAATGTTGTAATTACTCAAAGGATATGGTCGTGAAACTGATGATGTAAAAGACTAAATGGTATGCACAATCGAAAAGCACTAGACTCATCTATTCAATAAAAAGCATGCCACTAATATGACAATCAATCCAACGGTTCTTTCGGAAATAAATATGCAATCTCTTTATAGTTTCAATGCACAAACAAGTCTTAGATGAAAACACAAGCACTCTGATGCAAAATGCAGGAACATAAAGCAAATATTTTTGTATTTTCGCTTATAAATGAAAGGAAAATGCAAACAATGTTTTTGTATTTTTTCAATATAAATGGAATGAAAAAATGCAAGCAAAATCAAACTATTCAGTAAAAATGTAGAGCATATCAAGTAGACAACTCAACAAAATCCAAACAGTAAGACTCAGCCAAGCTAATGAGCTACAAAAACAAAAAATGGTGGGAAACCAAAAATCTCAATAACTAAAGAAAGAGGAGTTTCTGGTCATTAATAGAGCATGGAACAGTCAGGAAACAGGCCTACTAAGACTCAGGAATACTCATAACCAACCCAACAACAATCCAAGGTCATAAACAAGACAATCCGTAGTTGCAAGCGGCTGTTCAAAGAACAGTAGCGTCTGTACACTGGCTATTGTGCTGACAGTAGCGGGTAGATGAGGGCAAAACTAAGTTGACCCACCTACAGGGAAAGGTAAATGAGCCAAAAATGAATCAAACGACCCAAAAAAATCAAGTTTTCTAATGCAGAACCCAACGACCAGTCAATGACACAAAAGCTTGACAAACAACAACTCAAAATAAGGAAAAATGCCTAAAAATTCCCAAAATGGAGGTTCCTCCCCAATGGAGTCGCCATTTTTGTTACGGAGAAAAAATTCCTATGGCTCAGGGCAGACCACAACAGATAGATGACTGCAAGAAATCTACTCAATTCTCAAAACAATGCTGTATAAATGAAAATGCTAAGATATGGAGAATAATACCAACCTTCAACCGGATGTTCGAAGTAGATCCCCGTTGAGCTTTCAATCTCTACACTTGACCCCGCAGATTAGTCTCAACAACAAATCAAGCAAGTGAATATAATGTATGAAAGACATTAGCATAATCAATAGCATGGTCCATGATATAATAAGAAAATGTAATCCAATGTAATTTAAACAACATTTACAAGATCAATTGGACGAGAAAATGAGTATTTCCATTAATAATAACAAGAAGTACACAATACAACCTCTTTCCAGCAACCAATCTGAACCAAGAACTAGGTCCCTCCACTTTTGCCTCCACCATTTCAATCCCCCATGCGATGGAAAAATCAAACTATGAAGGATTTTGGTAGGTGAACATAAGAAGTTCACAACAACAAGGATCAATGGATGTAGACTCAAGTCACGACAAAAATCCAATAGAGTTACGGTGCTTTCTCTTTCTCCTCCTTCCATGCACCATAAGAGCTCAATATATAGCCTTCCAAAGGTAGGTGAAAGGTTGAATTGAGTCGTTTTGGGGTACATGGAGGGCCAAAGGTCACCCTAAGACCACTTTTTGGAGTGAAAAGTAAATTTTCTATGGTTTTTACCATTTAACTCGATGTACGATGGCTACATTGGTGCAAGTTGCGTATACGCTGGCTATAGTGGAACAGCTAGCGTACAGGAACAAAAATAGGGAACAACGGGTTCCTGGAGGAAAAATAATGGATCCGAGTCAAGAAAATGAATACTAAAGGCCAATGAGTGTTGATGCTCACAAGGTGGAAAAATACACTGTAACACCCACATGTTGAAAATTTGAATTTTGGAATTTTTTGGAAAATTCTTATATGGGCCCCACAAGTTCCACATGGATAATGTGATATGGAGGTGCCACATGGATCTGTGATGATGTGGATCTACCACTTGGATGAAGGGTATAATGTGGACCAACCACATCAAACGAGTGTTATATTACAAGCTAAGTGTTAAAAACATTAGCACTCGAGTGCTATAATCCAATCCAGGGGCTTATAATAGCTTAGCACCTTAGTGGTAGATCCGACATACCATGCGATCAAATGCTGAGAACCAAGAGCTAAGAAAAAATGGGATAAACCTAGTTGGTGAATGTTATCAGCTAGAGGCGTCATGATCGACAATTTTGGTTCACAACACACCTACGACTTGCACAGTGGATAACAACAGGAGGGAAAGACGTTGGGAGGATACCACCTACCCACGTGTCCAATTTTAAATGGTAATGACTCCAACAAAATCCTTTCCAAAACCACTTCACAGCAAGTTGTTACCACTTTCAGTAATGGAATACCAATGGTGCATTTTTTCCCAAGGACATGTGATATGGTGACCCGGTAGATGGGGAGGGTGACCTAGCTGCATTATGGGATGGCATGTAGGACCCATTTGAAACCTTGACATATATGTTTCATGCCTTGCTAGCACCTTGCCATGTCAGCATCATGCCACGTGAGCCAAAAAAAAATTTGTCCATAACCGAAGCAGTTAAACTCATAAATTGATGAGACTTGTGCCATTTCGATGCTATTTATAAATTGTATAGGATTTCTAGTGAAGGGCATGGACCCATTCTGCTTAAGTTTTCCAAAAAAATTTATTTAATGGGTTTTGAAGGTGCATATCCAGAGGATTGACGGGGACCTTATTGAGGCCCAAATTTTTATGGTGCAGTTGTGATTCAGGAACACAGATAAATTTGGAGCCTTGTGGACAAATTTTAAAAGGAGTGAAGCTGGGAAGTAAAGGAAGGCCAAAATCCACTATTTGAGAGCCCGAAGGGTCAATTTTCGAAAAAATTGAGGAAAAAGTTACCCAAGAAATCATAACCAAAATTTTTTCTAATTTTGACATTTTTCCTACTCATTAAGCGAAACAACTTTACTTGGTGATCATTTTTCCAGAAATGCTTGGTTTGTAAGATAACAATTTTCAGTGAATATTCCAAGTCTACAAGAATTACAAAAATTAAAAGTTGTCGATTCCAAAATTTTATAAAATTTGATGAGAGTATCATATTTGAACATTGAAAGTTCTTGGGTACTCACCATCATATGGCCTATCAATTCCCAATATAAAAAAAATTATAGTTCATTACATATTTTCTTCTATAGGTCTCAAAAGTTGGCCCTTCATAATAAGTGCAGTTACAGGAACATGGTAAAATCGGGCAAAACTATGATTTCTTAGAGATGTAGCTTTCATCTATAAAATCATAAATAAACATGTGTATAGTCATTGGAAAGAGTATCAATAGGATATTAAGTACCATGAAATTTATTAGGAATCAATACTTATTATTTTTCCATAATTTTAACAGAAAAGGAACCCATAACCTAATTTGACAAAAAATGTCAAACAGGTATTTTCCAATATTTTTTGTATGCTTGAAACTTTTTATGAAAAATTTGAAAAATATTTGTCTAACAGATTTAATGATTTGAACACATTGCAGATATTGGTATAGTAGGTTGCTACAAGTTACAGGTTTACAACTAGCACAACATAGAGCAGAATTGGAAAGTAAAGATGGAAGGAAGGGAACTTTCATACAGTTTGAGAGAAGAAGCCAAAATGAAGATATTCAGTGTGGTAAATGAAGAGACATAAAATAATGGGAATATAACTAACATAGCATTTTTGGAACTTGTGGAAAGTATGCGAATCTTGAGGATGAAAGTACAAAGTTGTAAAGATGATAACAAAAGAATGTTGAGGTCTTAGGAGCATCGTAATTAGTTGAATATTCAACACATGCAAAGTTTAAATCTGTTTCATTCCATGAGAAAGAAGACATGTAAAATTCAAAGAATATATTCCATGAAAAATCTAGACATTCTAAGAGTGCTACAAGGGGTCAGAGAAATCACTATTCACCACCTCATGTAGCTAGGAGGTCATATACAACTAAGGATTATTGCAGTAGCCCAAAAATGTCTCCAATTAGACATCATAAAAGAATACATATGGAATAAGTGATGCAAGGGGAGCTTAGGAATATTAAGCCACCCACTGTTGATGGTGAGAACAAGAAGGGAAAAGATGTTGAAACCTGGTAATTAGGGATGTGGAAATATCTTCGATTGCATAATTATTATTCAAATATGGAGGAAATAATTTCCATTTATAACATGCAAGGAAGGATTCCATATGGTAGGATCGATTAGTGGAAGTGAAGCATATAAGTGAGAATAGAGTTTCCTGGAAACAATTCAAAAAATACTTTCAACATAAGTACTTATCTGAACATTATTATAAGAGGAAAATGGAGGAGTTCTTTGAGATCAATATGGGAGCTATGAGCGTGGAAGAATATGAGAGAGAATTTATGGATTTGTTGAGATATGTTAGGTTTCTTAAAAAAGAAAAGGTAAAAATATAGATATTCCTAACTGGATTCCCTACCTTTTATAAAGACAAAATCCAATATGATGAACCCAAATCCCTTGAAGAGGCAATTCAAAAGGCTAAGCATTTATATGATTAGAATAAAGAAAGAGAATATATACATACATATTGGAGGGATAAGTAAAGAGATAAGAAGCATCAAATGAAGAAATTATTTGAACCTCCCTTATTAAGAAATCAACAAAATTCATTTCAGTAGAGAAACCCATTTCGAAACAGACCAAAGATGGCAGAGTCTCATGGAAATGGGACAAATCAACAAATCAAATGTTGGGGATGTGAATGGAATCAATCATTCATAAATTTTCCTCATAAGGGAGACAAGATGAGAATTATGCACAACATTCATGAATCAAGAACAGTGCAGGATGTGGCTAGAGACATTCCCATAATTTATGTGGCCTTATATATTAGATAGGCAGAGCACTAGTCCAATATTATTGAGATTGAATGTAATATTATCGATCAACCCATTTCCATTTTAATTGATTCGGGAGCAAGTCATTGTTATATCGTTCCCAAATTGGTTGAAAGATTTCATTTAAATAAAATCAAGTATGCTAAATATTGGTTGGTGCAGTTAGCTACCAAAACAAAAAGAATAGAGGTTGCCCCTTTGATATGAATAGAATCCATACATTTGCATATTTGAACATAATACATCTTGTTTCTTATGATGTACTTATTGGAATTGATTGGTTGGATGCACACTATGTCATTTTAGATTGCCATAACAAGACTCTTACTTGTCTTGATGAAGAAGGAGAGCATGAGATAGTGAAAGGAATTCACTATCCAAGTCCAAGTCCTATTTGTATAAGGTAGGTTTCAGCTATGCAATTAAAAAGGTATTTCAGAAAAGGGTGTCAGTTGTATGCAGCTCATGTAGAGGAACCAGAAAAGAATAAAGGCCCAAACCTAGAATATTTTCCTATATTATAGGAATATGCATATGTGTTTGAAGAAATACCTAGGTTACCATAAAAAATAGATATTAACTTCTCTATTGACCTAGTGCTTGGAGCTGCCCTAGTTTCCAAAATACCATATAGAATGAGTACAATTGAGTTGAAAGAGTTTACAAATGAAAGTTATAGAATTATTGAAGAAGGGGTACATATGACCAAGTGTGTCTCCTTGGGGAGAAACAATACTCTTTGTAAAGAAGAAAGATGGGTCATTGAGATATCATCAAAACAACTTTCAGAACCCAATATGGTCATTATGAGTTTGTAGTATTTCCATTTGGATTATCGAATGCAGTAACTACTTTTATGTGCTTAATGAATGGCATATTCAGACACTACTTGGATAAGTTTTTCATTGTATTTTTATATGACATTCTTATTTATTCAAACTCAGCGTAAGAGCATGAGGAGAATTTGAGATTAGTGCTACATGTGTTAAGAGAGAATCAATTATATGCTAAGATGAGAAAATGTTCATTCTATAAAAAACAAATTCAATGCTTGGAACACATCATATCAGAGGAAGGAGTAGTAATAGAACCAAGAAATATTGAAACTATCATGAGGTGGTTGCATACACCTAGGAACGTATTAGAGGTAAGATAATTTATGGGATTGGTTGGATATTATTGAAGATTCATAGAAGGATTATAAAGAGTATCATATCCAATTACATCCTTGCAAGAGAATGGAACCAAATTTGAATGGACCCAAGTGTAAAGAAAGTTTCCAACAACTGAAGAGATTGCTCACCATTGGACCAATTCTCAAAATTGTTGATCCAAATGAGATTCTGTGGTATGCACAGATGCTTGTAAAGAAGGAATTGGTGGTGAACTTATGAAAATTGGGCATGTGGTTTGTTATGAATCTAAGAAGTTGAAATAACAAGAGAAAAATTATGTCACACATGATTTAGAGTTGGCTGCTACAGTGCATGCCTTAAAAATGTGAAGACACTGTCTCATGGGAAAAAAATTTGAATTGAGAATTGATCACAATGGGATGAAATATTTATTTGAGAAACATACTTTAAATGCAAGATTGACAAAATGGATGGAATTTTTATTTGAGTTTGATTTTGAAATCAAACATATTAAAGGCGATGACAATAAGGTTGTATATGCACTCGAAATAAGAGCACATACAATACATGCTACAACCATTAGAATTTGCAAATCACATTTAAAATCCATAATTCTTGAAGCTGCTATTTCATATCAACATTATATTCAAGTAAAAGAAGGATTGCAACAACAAAATTTACGTTTTTTTTTAAAAGATACAGGTTGGAAAATGATGGGATTATTATGAATAACAATAGAATTTACATTCCTAATTCTGTTGAACTATGTAAGTTAGTAATGGATGAAATACACAAGGTACCATATGCAAGACATCCTAAATATCAACATACTTATATCACAAGAGTAAGAAGTTGGTACTTTTGGCCAAGAATGAAGAAATAAATAGCTAACTATATAACAAGATGTATGGAATGTCAAAAAGTAAAAGTTGAGAATAGACATCCAATGGGATTGTTGGCAAGCGGTTTGGTGAGTCAGCATTGCAGCATCGCGGATGCTGCACAAGGCCAAAGGCACCGCGGAAGGAGGAAAGCAGCGAACAAGGCGACAAGTATTTTTGTAGGTTTTGGGTCGTTTGGACCACATCATGTATATTTTGGGTCATTTAGGCCGCACTATGGTGGTTTTCGGGTCATTTGACCACATTATGTGGGATTTTGGGTTAGTTTTTGTAGAAGTTTGTTAAGAAGTAGTTAGGAAGTTGCCTAGGTGGACCACAAATGTAAAGGCATAAGCCTATAAATGGATGTAGGTTTGTAAGTGTTGAGATATCATCTTGGTGGAGAACATGAATGTAAAATCTTGATATTGAT
Organism: Larix kaempferi; assembly: GCA_027924585.1. Classification (NCBI taxonomy): domain Eukaryota; kingdom Viridiplantae; phylum Streptophyta; class Pinopsida; order Pinales; family Pinaceae; genus Larix; species Larix kaempferi. The sequence goes on from BSBM01000123.1 coordinate 1,048,057, forward strand.
CCGAAGCGGAAGACTGAGTATCTTGTTGTATTTGGGTTTTTGCGAAGATAATATGATGTGACAAAGCTTTTGAGCATAATCCTTGTGTCTTTCCTATTTATCTATGGTAATGTATTTTATGATATGAATGATGCGATGTTTCCTTGCTGCAATTAATGCGTTACTGTTTTATCTGTTGCAATAATGGTTATGTTCCTGTTGAATGATGTCACGATTATGATTAATGCCTAAGTTGAATGCTTAGATCTATTTCTGAATGTTGCAATAATTTAGTCAATTGATGTGCAACATCCTCCTTCATTCAGAGGAAACATGGTTCCGTCAACTCTCCCTTGAACATCTTGGGTGATACCTCATATGCTATGCAGGTGTTGTTGGATAGGGTAAAACCTATCTGGGCTGATGCTCAGGGAGATCGCGGTGGTTTGGGTGTCAACAGTGTCAGGAACCCTTGTCGACTGGTTTGTGTCAACAAATGGTTATGTTTCCAGGACCATAGTGCGAAGTGAAAGGAGGATATGTTGTGGCATCCAACAAGACCGGAGATCCAAAATTGGTTCAACCTAAAGCTACGAGAGTTCGCTGAAAAAGAAAACAAGAACCCTGGGTTGTCAACAGATTGGTGGTTGGTGAAATACATTCACGATGGTCCACACGAATATTTTTTCTGCAAGTTCCCAATCATCCTGTATGAGTGGTTGGAAAAATTGACCTTCCAGAAGAGGAACTTCCAAGGTGGTGAGCCAACAGCCTAGACCCCAGAACTGATCCAGGAGCTGCAAGAAGTCGACAACAAAGTGTCGCGGGCTATTGAGGTTTGGGTCAATAGCATACTGGAAGGGTATATCATTGAATTTGCGGTTGATATGAACCATTCTTATAGTGAGGCTAAAAGGGAGTTCTTCAATGGGCCAAGGGGCAGGTTTCTGTTGCCACTACAGTTGTCCATTAAAATGCTCATTTGCGAGAAGGGCACACTGAGGATGCACCTAGACCAGTAAGAACCCTGGTGGGAAGAGGCCATGGATACTGCGACGGCAAGGGTGCGGTACATGGAATGATAAGGGGTAGATGGGTGCAGGTCATGACGAGACTGTGAAGGAATATGAGGAAGAGAGTGGTCTTACAAGGGGAGGAGAAAGGTTTCAATAGGAAAAGAGGCAGAGGATAGGAGAAGGTCCTGCTGTGATCGAAATGCAAGGCCACAAAGGAAGACCACACGGGACGAAGTGACCTCATAGTCCTAACAAGGACAACCAGGCTACGCCCAGGTTAGAGGCAGGAACAAGCCCTAGAAGCAACGTACCCACACCTCCGCTCACTATCTCTCAACCAGTAAGAAATACAACTTTGACACCACCGTGTTCATCAGGTCCACAAAACTTGATTATTAATAGCTCAACAACTGTAGGAAGGAAACCCAGGATGGCAGGAAAGGATGCAAAGTTACCATTGTTCCACGGAAATGGCACAGATAATCCTGAATAGTACTGGTTCTTATGCGAGGCAGTATGGACTATGAAGCAAATTATTGATGATAATGCCAATAAAGGACAATTGGTGACAGCTCTTCAGGGTTGCACATTAGACTGGTTCATGAAGTTTTTGCAGGTTCCTATAGGCACTCTAGAAAAGATGTTGGATTAATTTTGAGTTGGGTTGATTGCAAATTTCAGAAAACCCAAATCTAAAGCATAGTATATTACAGAACTAAAAGAAATTAAGCAGTACCGCAATGAGACTGTGTGGGATTTTGACCAACAATTCAAAACGTTGATGTTGAGGGTCAGCTTCGACATGAGAAATGTCCAGCACAAAGAATGGTTCATCGTGGCATTGCTCTCGCAAATTCGACTACCACTGATGCAACAGAACATTACAACGCTAAGTGAAGCTCTGGAGATTGCGATGCGGTTGGAATCTTCACCGATTGGTGAGAATGCAGCTGGTATGTCAGAGATTCAGACACAGTTGGCTAACTTGACAATACAGCTGCAAGACCTTAAGAAAGGAAAGGAACATTAACGTGAGGAATTATGGTGTACGCGATGTCGCGGAGAGGGGCATACTAAGGATAATTGCCCAGACTTCCACAATTATCTGGTGTCAGGAGCACCGAATCCATTGAACGGCGACGGTATGTCGTGGTGTCGCATCTGCCAGGTATATGGGCACCGCCACGAGGAGTGTCAATACATGCAAAATATGGTCACAAAATCGATGAATCTGTATTGTACATTCTGCAAGTCCGTGGGACATGAAGACAAGGACTGTTGAGCATATGGGTTACTTCATGAATGAACGTACGATGCATTCTATGTGAAGGATGACCAGGGTTTCGTACAAAAACCGCAACTGCAGCCACTGGTATCCCAACCGCTACCTCAACCGCAGGTGTAGTTTGTACCACAGCAACAACCACAACAGTTTATACCGCAATATGCTTCGATGCAAATGGCTGCACATCAGCCACAGTACATTCAACAACCACAGTACGTGCATCCCAGGCAGTATTCACAACCGCAATAGCAACCACAATACTAGCAGCAAGGGGGATTCCGAGGAGGACATGGTGGTGGCTTTGGTCGTGGAGGAGGACAAGGACGAGGAGGTCAAGGCCCTATCCAGTGTTATAATTGTGGAGTGTGGGGAGACTACCAGCGAGATTTCCCACAATTGCAAACACAGTGTACATTTTGTTTTGTTACTGATCACACTCTTGAAAACTGTCCTTAGTTGAGTGCGCGATGGAAAGCGAGGAACGCTCCGCAGTTGCAGAATCAGAATCAGGTGCAGTAACTAGTGCAGAATCAAGTACAATAACCGCCGTAGAACTAGAACTAACGTCTGAATCAAAATGCTAACTAGAATCTGAACCAACTAGGGAATCCGCCACTGAATCAGACTCAGGGTGCAACTATCGCAACAATTTCTGTGGAACCAATAATGCAAGATGGGGTTGTTTCAGTGATCACTCATGGAGGTACAAAAATAGGCGAAGATGGTCCACAGTCTCTCATCCAATTAGCAGGACAGAAGAAGGTGTCGTTTGACATTGATTCCGAGCAGGATGCATTCTTTCAGGTGTGTCGTGCAATGGATAAAGATCCCGGTAAGGCCATTATTTGTGATATGCCTCCTATTTTTTATGCCACTTCAGAGGCAGGTCCATCGCGGCAGTCTGGGAGCTTGCAGAAATTTTTTGAGAGTTGTTTATTGTTGGTAAGGGATCCTGATGCTCTTGTCGAGATCGAAGGGATGTTGCAACGACCAATGAGGGGACAACAAGAGTCCGCAGTAAACTCCTTACAAAGGTGGGAGACAGGTAAGGAGATGCGAATGAACATTCAAATTGGAGACTATGAAGTTGATTCAGTTATTCTGGATCTTGGCTCAGATTTCAAAATCTTAACCAAGCAGTCCTGGCAGAAAATGGGGAGTCCCACGCTGAGCTGGTCTCCCGTACAGCTCCAACTGGCTAATCAGGCCAAGGTGACACCGATTGGGAGAGTTCCATGCCTGGTTCTGGACATTGAGGGAATGAAGACATATGCCGATTTCGATGTGATCGAAGTAGTTGAAGGGGGAAGCTCCTATCCCGCGTTGTTGGGGATTGGATGGGCTAATGACAGTGCAGCAGTAATCAACTTTAAGAAGAGAATGATGACTTTTGAAAACCGTGATCTTAGAGTCATAGCTCTATTGAACCTGGCTGAAGGACACAGATATATTGAACCAGTAAAAGATGAAGATCCCAGTGGATGGGACCATGTATACAATATTTCAGAAGATTATATTCATCCGGCTACCGATGATGAGCTTGGGTGGTGCAACTTCAGCTCTACGTGTTATGACTCTGATGACGCGTTAGAGAATTGGCAGAACCACCTGCATGAGGTGTCACTCCACAAGTGTGGATTAGTCACGCGGTCATTATGCCGTGTTGCGACTGAAACTGTTGCATTGCCAGTATATGAATGGTTTCCCGACTTGTCTGATTTTCTTGTGACGTTCGAAGAAAGGGTTTCAGAACCACAGTGATTGCTGGCATTGGAGGAAGTGCTAAAGGCTGCTCCAGCACGATGGTGGGAGACACATAAGAAGTCAATTGCAGGGTGGTTGCAGTGTCAGAGATTGATGACAATTCACTTTGGCAACACTGAAGTTTACCACACAGGAAAATATGATGGACAGAATGACCCTGGAAGTCATTTGATGGAATGTCAGATGTTGTGGGCATCGCGACCCAAGGATGAGTGGGTCCATGGATTTGTTCATACGCTAGATGAGATGCTGCGATCATGGTATACTGAAGCTGAATTGCAATGGGAAATTACCACTTGGTTGGAGTTGACCATTTGTTTTACTCATACGTTCAGCTTCACGGATGCCAACCCAGATGTCCATATTGCTTTGCATCTCATCCGCGACGTAGTTCTGAAGGTTGTTCCGTTGGCATATCCTGCAGATCCACATATGCATTGCAAGATGCTGTCCATGCTGGAATGTTATAATATCTCTAGTGGGCCAGAAGATGGTGATGATCCGCGAAATGTCAATATTCCAGGATCCGAAGGAATTCACGATGTTGTAGCACCTGATGCACCAACTGATCTGATCAGTCAACCGCTGAAGCTCCGGAAGGTCAACATTGGGGTAGAGGAAAATCCAAAGTTCGCGAATGTTGGGGACTATTGGGATGATGAGATGATGGGGAAGGTCACAGACTTGTTGCATGAATTCCAATACCTATTCCCTAGTAAGTTTTTTGAGATGAAGGGAATCTTAGGCGATCTGGAGGAGATGAAGATACCCTTGAAACTGGATGCCAAACCAATCAGGCAGCGACCCTATCGACTGAATACACATCATAAGGAGAGGGTCAAAGTCAAACTTGATCGCATGTTGGATGTTGGCATTATTGAACCGGTTGAGGAATTAGAATGGATCAGTCCTATGGTGGTGCAGGACAAGAAGACTGGTGAAGTGCGCATTTGTGTCGACTTACAGAACTTGAATGATGCCTGCTTGCATGATCCCTTTCCGACCTCTTTTACTGATGAGGTGCTCGAAGGAATGGGTAGCCAAGAGATGTATTCTTTCACGGATGGGTTCTCTGGCTATCATCAAATCAGAATTGTGAAAGAAGACCTCCACAAGACAACCTTTGTGACAGAATGGGGCTATTTTCAGTATACAGTGATGTCATTCAGGTTGAAGAATGGACCGACGATATTCTCTCAAGTAGTCGTTGCTTCCTTCATGGATTTCATTCAGAAGTTTTTGCAGGTATACATGGATGACTGGACAGTATACGGCTTGATCAGCGATCATCTAGCAAATCTGTGATTGATGTTGGAACGCTGTCGACAACATCAGATATCTCTGAACTTGAAAAAGTGCATCTTCTGTGCACCATTCGGGATATTGCTAGGTCACATTATCTGCAAGCAAGGATTATTGGTCGACCCCGCAAAGATCACACTCATTCTAAGTTTAACACCACTGACGAATGTCAAGCAGTTGAGAGCAACGTTGGGACACACTAGGTATTATCACTAGTTCATTAGGGGATATGCGGCAATCACAACCCCTATGGAGAAGTTATTGAAGAAAGATGCAATTTTAAATGGAGCCCTGAATGTCAAGTTAGTTTTGAAATGTTGAAGGCTAAGATGGCTTCGGCACCAATACTGGTATTTCCGGACTGGAACAAGGAATTCCATGTCCACGTCGATGCCTCATTGATAGCGTTGGGAGTAGTGCTTGTGAAACTAGGGGAAGGGGATCTGGATCACCCCATTGCTTTTGCAAGTGGAAAGTTGTCATCTACAAAGAGGAACTATACAACTACAGAGAGGGAAGGTCTGACGATGGTCTATGCACTGCAAAAGTTTCGGCACTACTTACTGGGAGGACAATTTAAGATGTTCACAAACCACTCTACATTAAAATATCTGGTCAACAAGCCTGTATTGGGGGGGAAGATATGTCATTGGCTACTTCTTTTCCAGGAGTTCGATTTCAAAGTAATTGTGAAACCAGGATGCTTGAACGTCGAACCAGATCATCTGTCATGAATTGAGACAGGAGAGGAACCCACCAACATTGAAGACGGGTTGCCCGATGCTCAATTGTTTAAGGTTGAAGTAGCTGATGAGTACTATGAAGAAATAATTCACTTTCTAGCCACAGGCACCGTACCAGAGGGGTTTACCACCAGTCAGAAGAAGCAGTTGGTGGTCAAGGCTGTGAATTTCCAGCTGATTGCAGGCGATTTATACAAACTGGGATCTGACAAGATCTTGAGGCACTGCATTCTGCCTCATGAGAAAGGGTAGATATTGTCGAAAGCACATGTAGTGGTAGCTAGCAGACACTATGGCGGTCAGAAGACTTCTTCTCACAGTGCTTTGGTGGCTGATGCTTCACAATGATGCAATAGATTATGCGTGGACTTGCGATGTCTGACAAAGAACTGGGAAACCCTCTAGGACAGATGAGATGCCATTGAAACCTCAAGTTACACTACAACCATTTGATAAATGGGCAGTGGATTTCGTGGGCCCTATCAACCCACCTGGGAAGCACACTAGTGCACGATACATAATCACAACAACAGATAATTTGACAAGATGGGAGGAGGCTGCACCAGTCATAGATTGCACCATTGCAACAACAACACGCTTCTTATTTGACAACATCATCACTCGGTTTGGCTGCCCAAAGGTATTGATGAGTGATCAAGGCGGTCATTTGATCAATTGCACTATTAGTGCATTGACAACGGAGCTGCAGATACATCACAATAAGAGCATGCCATATCATCCACAAGCAAATGGGACAGTAGAAGATTTCAGCAAAGTATTGGAGCATGCACTGACGAAAGTTTGTAATGTGAACCACGATGACTAGGACCTGAAAATTCCAACAGTGTTATGGGCATATCGCACCACTTGTAAAAGGTTGACAAGACAAAGACCATTCAAACTGGTGTATGGGAAAGAAGTGATTATGCCTATGGAGTGCATCGTTCCAAGTCTACGCATCGTGGCAGCGACAGGTATGGATGATGGAGCGGCATTAGGCGAATGTCTAGCGTAGCTAGTGCAGCTTGCGAAATACCACTTTATCGCAGGCTTCCACCAGAGTGTGGAGAAGGATTGGCAAAAGGCTTGGCATGATCGCCATATCAAGAACAAACAGTTTCAGCAAGGTGACTTGTTGCTGTTATACGACAGCAAGTTTATGAAGCACCCAGGGAAATTACAAATGCATTGGCTGGGTCCATATCTTATCAGTCGCATAAATTCATTAGGAGTAGTACAGTTGCAGCAATTAGATGGAGCGATGCTCCCAAATTTGATCAATGGTAGCAGGTTGAAGCCCTATAGGACGGGCTTGGAGCAACGCGATGCCTGAGTCGCATAAAAAAAAAAATGCAGGATGATCGGTGGCAAGATGGCACACTAGTAGGGACAGAATGCGCAAGCAGAAGTGTTTGCATCGCATTTTGGGACTAGGTTCGTGACAGCGGCAGGGTCACGACCACGTCAACTCAGTAATCATTCCGAATCATGAGAGAAGGGATTTTTTTTAGTTTGGCAGGTATGATTGTTAGCTGGACCGGGTTTGCATCAAAATAATGCATGGTTGGCACATGGAACACACCGTGGCAGTATGGCCGGGGGTACCAGAGGTGATGGTTTGCATGTTTTGGCATGCATGATAGATGGAAGCAGTATGGTCACCACTCCGCCTGTCAACAGTCTGACCTACACACACAGGAACCAGTAGGATGGCATGATCTACAACTTATGTAAAACATGTTTACGAATGATTTTTCAGGCAGACTTCCGGCTGGAGGCGATGCATAAATATAGAAACCAGAGATTGGATGAGCAACGGGATATTTACTAGATAAGAGGAATCATGCTACGCGTGTGCTGCGCGAGGGTCAGGTTTCTAGTTAAGTTAGGAATTCCAAATAGGCTATGGAAATGATCCATTTCATTTCACATGGGAGAGCACCAGGTGCACTGAGGGTCTGAACAACAAGTGTGCATGAGCGCCTGGAGCAGGAAGCGCTGTGGACACTCGGGTGTCACAAAGATGAAGTATCATCTGAGATGTCTAGGAAGATGGTGGTAATTTGAAGCCTCGTGGTCCCTACGACCACAAATATGATGGGGGTGGTAGCCCCCTGGTCCCGATAGTACGTGTTTACCGATGCGAAACAGATGTGCCAGAGCCGTTGGCCTGTTCACACCTCGGCACTGTTCGTAAACTTCTCCTCAATCGGCACCAAGTTCCTAGAGACTGGAGGATGAGTTTGAGAGGTACATGACAGCAAGCCAGAGGATGACCATTTTCGGGTGAGAAGTACATGACAGCAAGCTAGTGATCATCATTGTAGAGGTAGCAATACATCACAGCGAGATACAGACAGCCAGAACAGTTGCAGAGCTACAATCCAGTGACAGACGAGCCTGAGTACACCATGTCCTTCTGAGGTGGCTCGAGGGCGAGCCACAAGATTGCGTTGGAGGCCTGTTGGTAAGCGATTTGGTGAGTCAGCATCGTGGATGCTTCACGAGGCCAAAGGCACCGCGGAAGGAGGAAAGCAACGAGCAAGGAAACAAGTATTTTTGTAGGTTTTGGGTCATTTGGACCACATCATGTATATTTTGGGTCATTTAGGCCGCACTATGGGGGTTTTTGGGTCATTTGACCACATTATGTGGGATTTTGGGTTAGTTTTTGTAGAATTTTGTTAAGAAGTAGTTAGGATTTTTCCTAAGTGGACCACAAATGTAAAGGCATAAGCTTATAAGTATATGTAGGTTTGTAAGTGTTGAGATATCATCTTGGTGGAGAACATGAATGTAAAATCTTGATATTGATCCGAAGCGGAAGACTGAGTATCTTGTTGTATCTGGGTTTTTGCGAAGATAATATGATGTGACAGAGCTTTTGAGCAGAATCCCTGTTTTTTTCCTGTTTATCTATGGTAATGTATTTTGTGATATGAATGATGCGATGTTTCCTTGCTGCAATTAATGCGTTACTATTTTATCTATTGCAATAATGGTTCTCTTCCTATTGAATGGTGTCGCGATTATGATTAATGCCTGAGTTGATTGCTTAGATCTATTTCTGAATGTTGCAATAAGTTAGTCAATTGATGCACAACATCCTCCTTCATTCGGCGGAAACATGGTTCCGTCAACTCTCCCTTGAACATCTCGGGTGAGACCTCATCTGCTCTTCAGGTGTTGCTGGACAGGGTAAAACCTGTCTGGGATGGTGCTCAAGGAGATTGCAATGGTTTGGGTGTGGACAGTGTTGGGAACCCCTGTTGACTGGTTTGTGTCACTAGAGATTACTTCAACCATTTCCAATTTCAGAATGGAAATGGGATGTGGTGACAGTTGATTTCATCACCAAATTTCCCATGACAAAAAAAAACATGATTCAATCATGGTACCAGTGGACAAGTTGACAAAGGATGCACAATTCATTCCAATCACGTCAACTCATAAGGTAGCTAACATAGCATAAATTTATATGAAATAGGCTGGTAGATTACATGGACTACCCAAGGAAATTGTTTCAAACAAAGATTCAAAGTTTACTTCAAATTTTTGGAAAGGACTATTTAAAGGATTTGGGACAAATCTGAATATGAGTACAACATATCACCCACATAAATACGGACAGACTGAGAGGTTTAATCAGGTTATCAAAGATATGTTCAGAATGTATGTGATGGATTAGCCATCAAAGTGGGAAGAGTACTTGCATTTAGTGGATTTTTCATATAATAATGGATATCATGCATCTTTAAAAATAAGTCCATTTTGAAGCCTTATAGGAAAGAAAATGCAATACTCCCATCAACTGGGATAATCCAATAGACAAAGTGGTCATTAGGCCATATATGCTTAATGAAATGGAAGAGCAGATGGTTAAGATCAAGCAGAATTTGAAAACAACACCGGACAGATAGAAAAATTATGTAGAAAAGGGTAGAGTAGCAAGATAATTTAGAATTGGTGAACATGTGTATCTAAACTTCATACCAAAGAAGAGTTCCCTGAAGCTTGGGATGTGTCCTAAACTAGCACCCATATATTTTGGGCCATTTGAAATATTAGCTAGGATAGGGCTTGTTGCATATGGGCTTGCATTGTCTGCCTGCATAAAAGTGCATAATGTGTTTCATGTGTCTTTATTGAAAAGTATGTGTATGATCTTAACCACATTATTGATTGGGATTTGATTTAGGTGGAATCAGAAGGAGATATGCTAGTGCTACCAGCGTGTATCCTGGACAAGAAAGTCACGTTTCTCTATAACAGGGCCATAAGGAAGGTAAAGGTCTAGTGGACCCATTACATCTCTAAAGAAATAACATGGGAGCTTGAGGATACTATGAGGGAAGCATAGCCACAATTGTTTTGAAATTTTGTATATGTAAATAGTATTTATATACACCGAGTATGATGCATAAATTAAGGGGGAGGGGAATGCAACACCCCATTTTTTACCCCTATATGTAATGATGTAAATATTGATGAAATGGCTAGAAGCCGAACATGAATGGTCTAGTGTGACTAGATGATATAATTATGTACATTTTTACTTTTAATATAAAAACCACAATTACTGTATATTAAGAAGGACGAAGAAGAAATGGGGGGCTATGATTCCACAAGGGGGATAGTGAGAAGGGGGTTAAGGGGGAATGGACCCTAATGACTTATCATTTAAGTAACTATCCTTATTATTCCTTATTATTCTATGTTTTATAAATCCTCTTTAATTTAAAGTGCATTAGCCTTAAAATGGGTTAATTATCCTAAACTTGGGGATTAGTGGGGAAAATGGTGAAGTTCCCATGGGTGCTACATGTCTAGTTCTCATCACCCATGCATGACAGTTCGATAGTTCTCAACATGAATATAATTAATGGGAAATTATTTCATCCATCATTCTGCTATCATTTTCAGACATCATCATTTTTCTTTCCATCATTGAACCATAACTCGTACCTTAGCCTAGAGACATAATATGTACTATAGTCTAGAGCGATACCAGAGAACAATGAATTTCCCTGCTGTCCTAAAACAGAGAGTCCTTAGCCATTCTGTGCTCATGCCCTGGAAGGTAATTGGAGGGAAATAGTCTAAGGGACTGTTAACTCAGAGAATGGAACCCAAGGGACTGTTAACTCAGAGAAGGGAACCCCATTCCTTGGGTTGTGTAGGTTGATGGGGGAGGAGTGATATTGGATTAGAATCGTTGTAGAGTGGAAATTTGGAACCTTCTTTTGGATTGATAGCCCCAACTCAGGAGTGACCTCTGTTATAGAGAGAACTAGTATAACAGAGTGCCTATGTCTAGGAGGAATGTCCTTAGTCTGTAGTTAGTTGGATTATATTTTCATATAAGTGGTAATCTATGTATAAAATGTGTTGTGTTTATCTTTGATATGTGTTTTACTTAATTATTGTTATATGATGATTTAAATGCATGGAATTATTGGCATTATATGACTGCATTCATGTAGAAATTGCCTGTAATGTCTTCATATATGTTTATATTGATTATGGGTTATTGTTTATGTATTTAATTATGTTGTAAATTTTTAATTTAAACAATGGAAAAACTTCACCAATTTGTAATGTAGAAGTAGCTTCACCGATTTTTTTCTTGGGTTATCTTCTTTTTGTGTGCGGTCAAATTGTTTCTTATCTTATGGTATCAAAGTAACAAGATCTTGGCATGCTCTCCTCTCTCTCTCTCTCCACGTGGGTTTTTTGGAGGCTACTCTCCCACCCTACACACTTCTCTCCACATTTTTTTGCCTGTCTTGGGTTCTTTGCCTCCTAGAAAATATTCCAATACATAAGATTCCTTGAGGATTTACCTCCACCCCAACAACAATTTATTATGTAGGTACCCTTGGTTGGAATTTCTCTTGCCTACATCACCCTTGATTGGGCCATTGTAATATTTTTCAAATAATTCCTACCTTTGCATTGGTCTATATCTTCTCCTCTCTCTTTCTCTCCACGTGGGATTTGAAGGCCATCCTCTCACCCCACTCAACAACCTCAAATCCATATTCTTGCATCAAATATTCAATTTGTGGGTTATTTTGGAGCTTTCCCTCCTACCCCAACATCTCTTTTTTGTATAGACACACTCTCATCCTCATCATTTTTGCTCAACAAACTTGCTTATAGATCTAGATTGGTCCCAACACCACATCCTAGGGTTATCTATCTTCAAAATATCCCTCCTTCCTGTGGATCAATTCTCAAGAAACCTCCTTCAAACTACATAATGAGTCTTGGTGAGTTATATCTTAGTTTCATTCCACCATTTATTTTGGGGTTTCCTTTATTTTTAATGGTTATCACATCTCTGACCTCCCCTCCATCCATAACTCTCTCAACAAATTATTATTTACACCATCTCTTGAACTAACACCCTCTCAAAATTCAACCCTCCTTTTCCATATTACCACATTACAAGACGACATTCATGCCTCCATCACCAAACCTCACTTTGAATAGAGCATGGGATCTCACTTTTCCTAGCTCAATCGTCCAAAGACCAATCCTCACCTATAACAACTAATATTCACGTTAGCAATATTATACCTTCACCCACTTTTACACAACATTACCTATCACCCTGTAATAACCCCGTGTTGTCCCCTTCACCCATAATTTTTCTTTTGAACCATTCCCCACCCTCACCAAATCATATTCCCACCAGATCCCTCCTCTATCCCTAATCCACTACTTTGTTTCACCCGCAAACTTCCTTCAGGATCGACCATGATTTTTGTCTTTCAGATAAGTCAAATCGCCAACATGAGAGGTTTGATGGAACTACTAATACATTGGTTCTAAGAGAGGGGTTCTTATTGGCATCCACAGATCCGTGTGTTTGCAGCTACTGGTTTTCATATTTTGGAGAACAACATCATGGTTTATCACAACATCATTTGGAATAATATGTTAGATACCCATTAAAATTTTCCCACTATTAAGGCTATGGGGTACCTTAATTTCACCTCTAAATTTTTCTTGTGATGTAATCAACATCACTTTTAATAGTCGATTGCAAATATTATTAGTAGATACAACAACCTTAATTATTTAACTACAATATCAAATATGAATTCTACCATGCATATATTGATAATTGTGCTAATTTAATTCTATACACATAATTGAGCAATAATTAAAAGAATTAAATGCATAACAAAGATCAAAATAAATGGCATTACATTAAATGATTATAAACTTGACATCAAGGACACATTCAAGCACTCATATTTATGGAAATAGTCCTCCAACTAGTTACACATGAAGGGAATTCCTCCTAGACTTATGCACTCTATCACACTTAATCTCTCTATGACAGAGACCACCCCCGAGCTGAGGCTTCCATTCCATAAGTTTGAATTTTCTATAATTTCATGTTCATCCCATAACTCAGAAATTATTTGGTGCCAAAATCCCCTCTATAGCTATCTCAATCAACCACCACTCTTCCCCCTCAACCTACACAACACCGAGAATGACATGCCCTTCTTTTCAAGTAGTCCCTTGGGATATCCCAATTCCCTTCCATTGATCCAACATAATCTAATCACATAATCTCACTATTGGGACTCCAAGGATTCTTATTTGCAGGTCAAGTTTCATCCTCCAATCAACACAATAATATTGGTAACAATTCCCAATGACAACAATAGGTCAATAGCATAATTGTTCTCCTCTCTTCTCTTTCACAAAATTGTACTAGTTAAGATGATGGAAGAATGAATACCAGAATGATTAAAATAATCACCCTCTAAACTCAATTCCAAATATTTTATTTGCATGTTTTCAATTGGCCATGTGGGTCCTCATGAGAAGTCCATTTTTCACTTGTTAATCCCAAGCTTAGTTTAATATAACAAGGTTAACTAAGCCATGTATCATAATCATAGGTTTAGGAATTTTGGATAATTTCACTAATCAAGATTTATAATCAAGGCCAATGACATAAGTTAGTTAACTCACTAAAATCTTCTCCCTTATCCCCCTTCCCTTCCCTGACTTGTGGAATCATAGCCCCACACCTCTTCTTCATCCTTTTTCATTTGTAGTTGTCAAGTATTTTTTTATATCATTATTCAATGTACATCATTACAATATATCTTCATATACCATATATATGTATTCTATCCATTTGATCATTGCACACACATTTACATTCTCGGGTAAAAAATAGGGTATTACATCCCCCCCTAAAATTTTCACCTTCATCAGTGCATACCAACAATATATACAAAAAATACATCAACAATTAAAAATAAATGCATGTATGCCTCCAAAATAGCATATTCCATCTTTCCTTAGGGCCATAGTGGGTCCATTGGACCTTTACATACCATATTTCCCTATTTCCAAGTAACACAACCTTCTTGTATAGGATGCGTATTGTTTGTACCTTCATATTTACTTCTAGATCCACCTGGATTAAAGCCCAATAAATAATATGGGTAAGCTCAAGTGCATATTTTTTTAATACCGATACATGAAACACATTATTCAATTTGTTGGAATTTTCAATGATACTGAGAGGGAGGGTGAATCGGTATCATGCGCATGTTTACAAATAACTCACTCTTTAAAACATGCACCAATTGCTATTTAAAAACCACTCCAATAAAAACAAATTGTGTGCAGATATTTGAATATTTTTTTATATATATGTATAAAATGAAATTATAGAGAAAGATGGGAGACACCAATCTCCATTGATGTGATCACTGACTCACTCAGACACCCCTCTAATTGGGACACCAATCCCACTAGAAAGCACCAACTTGCAAACTACAGGCTTCAACCTGTGAGGACACCAATCATTCGCGCAAGCACCAACTTATTGAATCGATCTCCAACCTGTGAGGACACCAATCCTCTGCGCAAGCACCAACTCGTAGTGACTAGGCACCAACCTGAGTGGAGACACCAATCTCTTTTCCTTTCCCCGTCCAACCATCCTGAGATATAGATATTGTTTTTTGCTTAATTCATATCTACATGCACTATAATATGTTCTCTGCTTTTCATTCAACCATGCGCACTTCCTCTGGTTCAACTCTAATTGTTGTTTCTCTTACACTGTATTCTGGTATAGTTCCATTCTAAATTATAGATTCTATGCACATATACATCCACATGCTCTGATCATTCTCTGTGCACTTAGATTTGCGCATTTATTGTGTACTCAAATGTGTGCACTTAGCATGAACCATCCTTTCCAATTAAGCCCCAAGAATTCATCTTCTAATTGAAATCAGCATACTTATGTTAGGATATTCCTATACTCCATCCTAGTCCTACTAGCTTTTCAGTCATTTTCATTTTTAGTCTTTTAGGGTTTGCATGCAATTGCATGCATCCCAGTCATCATTCCCAACACCTAGCCCTCAGTTAGCTAGCCTCGGGAGCTTCTTCCTGATCAGTTTCATCCCTCCTAGTGCTTAGTGCACCCACCTTTCACCTACTACCTGTGAGAGGTGCACTTCTTCACCTACTTCTTGTGAGAGGTGCACTTCTTCACCTACCGGTCCAGTTATCTTTAGTTAACTAAGTTATCTCCTTGATTTTAGGCTTGACTCACTCTTAACTGATATTATCACTCCGATGGACCTCCAGTGTGACTAGATTGCCTATTCTGACTCCAGTTAGCTCCATATGCACCCTCCACTGAGCCTCCTTCACTACATCAGTGCTTCCATGTGCCAGTTACACCTACCACACTCAGTTAGACTCAGTTTGACTCCTGGTTGACTATTACTTGTGCATTGATGACTTCACTAATGATGAGGCGGACTCCTAGTTATGCTTTGATGACACTCCACTGATTATGGATCTATCCATGAAGGCTAATTCTAATCACACCTAGTGTATTTGAATACTAAGCATTGTATATTTACTATTTTACTATTCAGATTAATGTAACATGTGTAATTATTCTACCTCTATCTAAGCTCCTTTGGATCTATGTTCTACTGCTCTATTCTTCTTCTATTATTCCTAAATTCTTTCATTGTAAGGTTTACATCATCTCTTTGGATCTACTGTGAGCTTCTTCACATGGTATCAGAGCCATTTGAGACTATATTCTACCTCCATTCTTGAGATTTTTTTGCAGGTATTTCGAAGTTCCAGCAGTTGCAGCAGCAGTATCAGCAGTTTTACTTTTGCACTCGTTCCAGCAATCAAGATGAGCAATTCAAATGCTCCTTCCTCTCCTATAATTCTCACTCCCTTCAATTAATTTGAATGGAAGAGTGAGATGAAATTACACTTGTGTACTAGACAGCTAAATAGAATGGTATTTGAAAAAGATGTCGTACCACATATAGTTGTAGAGAGAATCAAGCATCTAAATAAACTGGATGAAGCTTTTGGATTCATATGCCTTCATATGTCTAATGATCTATTGTTTCATGTTTAAGGAGTGAAGTCTCCAAATGAGTTATGGACAAAATTGGAGAGTCTCTTTGGCAAACAAGATGGGCTAAGAGGCCACATTCTCAAAAATGAATTGGTTTCCCTACAACCTAGCAATTTTGAAAGCATTCAAGAATTCTTCTCAAAATTTCAGAAATTGGTTATACAATGCAAGCATTGTGGCATCACTAAAAGTGATGAGCAATTGGTGCTCTCCATTTTGAGAAAACTTGGATCTCAATTTTTTGTCTTTGTATCTACCTTCCATTCTGGGCGAATGTCAATCCCTGGATGGAAGTTTCCCACCTTAACAGCCTTTACTGAAGCTCTCATTCAAGAAGAGGACAAATTGATTCAAATGGTTGCCATCAAGGCCTCCAAATATCTAGCTCTTCTAGCTGGAGAAGCAAGTGGGATGAATGTGAAAGGGAGGAAAAAAGACAAGGATAAGAAGCCATCTAAATCCAAGCTGATTGATAAGTCAAGTCCATCAAAAGGAGCCTCTAGATCCAAGAAAGACAAACACAAGAGACTTGCATGTTCCTACTGCAAGAGAGGAAACCATCCTGAGAAATCTTGCATGCACAAGAAAATAGAACTACTTACCAAGCTTCTTGAACAGAACAAAATTGCTATTCCACAAGATGCAAAGATGTATGATTCTAGAAGTGGATCTGATGGTTATGGGGATTTCCATGCATTGATGGCTGGTTTTTCAAAATCTAAAGCCCTCCTCATAGATTTTGGAGCCTCCAATCACGTGGTTTCCTCTGAAGAATCATTTTCTTCTTTAGATCTCATTGATGGGCCTACTATTCACATGGGAGACAACTCTCAGATTTCTGCCAAAGGATTGGGTACAGTACGTATGGAGCATGGCAAGTTCAAAGATGTTCTATGTGTTCCCTCCTTGACAACAAACTTGTTATTTGTATATCATATGACTCACACCAGATCACCTAAAGAGGTGACCTTTGGTCCCGAAACAGTTGAGATTACAGAGATCTCCACTGGGAAGACTATAGCAAAAGGGTTTGCAAATCATGCCTCCAAGGCATATGAGTTCTCTCATTTTCTGCCCTTCTTTCTTCCTACTTTCTTAGAATCTGATGAAGATTCGAGTGACTCTTCTTCTAATGAAGACATAGAACAAGATCTTGATGTTGAGATCAAAGTTCAAGAAGTTTCAGATCCAAAACCAACACATGTTCTCAATCCAAATTCAAGGCCTATATGGGCTCACACAGTCCTTGCAACTACTGAGAACACAGTTGAGGATTCATCTGTTCACAGAACTAGCAGACTTCAGCATCATGCCAACCTTGCATTATTCCATCTACCTCTCCATGAGAGATGCAGCATGATGATGGGGTTCTCTCTTCCATCCCTTGGGAAGACTCCTCATGTTCCATTCGCTCCAGTTGCAGAAAGAATTCCCTCGAGACTTGCTTCGTCCAATACATCCTCTACATAGTGGAAGGAACATCATAAGACTAGATCCAGATCTAGAACCTATTTTGGCATCCTACAGGGGATCAACTTGTCAAGTTTTTGCATAATTTTTCACTAATGAAAGATTCTTTCTTTTCTGCTTAGTGTGATGGTTCTATGGGTTATTTACTGTTCTTTTGAGGGGGGTATTTTTCCCATGAGGTTTTCCCCATTTCCTCGGTTTATGGACAGTTCTTTATTTTTCTATCATTTATTTTGATTGTATGGGTGACCTTTGGTCCTAGTTACCAGGGCCCTGGATGGATTAAGGGGGGGTGTTAGGATATTCGTATACTCCATCCTAGTCCTACTAGCTTTTCAGTCATTTTCATGTTCAGTCTTTTAGGGTTTGCATGCACTTTTAGGGTTTGCATTCATTCTAGTGTTTGCATGCAATTGCATGCATCCCAGTCTTCAGTCCCAGCACCTAGCCCTTAGTTAGCTAGCCTCGGGAGCTTCTTCCTCATCAGTTTCAGCCCTCCTAGTGCTTAGTGCGCCCTCCTTTAACCTACTATTTGTGAGAGGCGCACTTCTTCACCTACCAGTCCAATTATCTTCAGTTTACTAAGTTCTCTCCTTGATTTTAGGCTTGACTCACTCTTAACTGATCTTATCACTCCGATGGACCTCCAGTGTGACTAGATTTCCTATTCTGACTCTAGTTAGCTCCATATGCGTCCTCCACTAAGCCTCCTTCACTACATCAGTGCTTCCATGTGCCAGTTACACCTACCACACTCAGTTAGACTCAGTTTGACTCCTCGTTGACTATTACTTGTGCATTGATGACTTCACTGATGATGAGGTGGACTCCTAGTTATGCTTTGATGACACTCCACTGATTATGGATCTATCCATGAAGGCTAATTCGAATCACACCTAGTGTATTCGAATCTTGAGCATTGTATATTTACTGTTTTACTATTCAGATTAATGTAACATGTGTAATTATTCTTCCTCTATCTGAGCTCCTTTGGATCTATGTTCTACTGCTCTATTCTTCTTCTATTATTCCTAAATTATTTCATTGTGAGGTTTACATCATCTCTTTGGATCTACTATGAGCATATTCACAACTTACTCATACCTCCACACTTACTAGGATGGATTCTACAATAGATTGATCTCCTCATCTATTTATACAAGTGTTAAGTCACTTATTAGGCCGAAAAAATATAGTATGGCAAGGTCAACTCATCATATTAGTTGTACTTCTCCTTGTTTTATGGCATAGCGACCTTAACATGATGGAAAAATTCCCACTTGATTTAGTATGGCTGACTTACCCAAGTTATCATAGTGGAAGAAGTCCCACTTGCTTTGACATCAATGACAATTTTCCAAGAACATCCCCCTTTATCATTGATGTCAACACTTAGCAGAAACTAAGCTCCAAAACTGTATTCCCCCTGTCAAAATTCAGATTTTCTACTATTACAGCTCTCTCCCCCTTTGACATCAATGGAAAGGGGATCTGTACTTTTAGTGACAAATTTTTTAAAACTTATATCTTTGCAGCATATGCAATTTTCTCCCCTTGGATTTGTGCTTCACTCCAGATTCCATCCTACTTAGTATCCCTTGTTTTAGAAAATATCATAGAATGATATGTTCTTTTTACTTTTCTCGTTGTAGCATTGTTGTGATCTTCTGTAGGGATTCCTTTGTTGTTGGAAATTTTTCTTTCATTTATGCTTCCTTTACTAATATCATCCTTTTGCATGCTCACCAACAGACAATTTCAGGGTTTCTGTGCAGTCATCTGCAACTTCTCTAACTTCGCCTAGTATTTGAGGAAATTGTTATGTGATATGAAAGATTTCATCTTGTAGTGGTTCAAGCCTGTTGGATATTTTCTGACATTCATCCATGATCCTACTTACTTCTTGTTGTTGTTTCCTGTCTTCTCCCATTTCATCCATTTTCTCAGTGGATGGTAGTATGGCCAAGTTATCTTGCAACTTATTCTCTAACTCTTGTGTAATTAGCAGCTTCTGATCCACTTCTTTGAGTTCCTCATCAGCAACCAAGTTTCCCCACATCTATGCACTTTCTTCATGTAGCTTTTCACATTTTAATTCCAAGGTCCTAATATTTCCTATAGCAATATCCATTCTTCCGCATCTAAGTTCTCACTCATCTATGAATTCTGGAGGTGTCCTTGGTTGTTTCTTTGTTGCGAGCTCCTCAATATTAATGTGAATACCTTGAATAAATTTTTGTATATTGGTTACATTTTCTTCTGAAGGGGCATTTGGCAGCGTCTCACATACATCCTCAACTGCCTACTACCATATTTGGAATTTTTCTGTTGTATTTCCTTTACCTCCTTTTTCAACTTTTCAGTATTTTGTGTAGTTTCTTCCTTCCATTTTGTTGGAATATTATCACCATCATATCTTGGTTTTGCATGCTTTCATTCCATGCAGCACTGCATGCATCCATGCATCAACAGTTGAGTCTCCTAGCACCTAGTCCCTTTTATGGCTCCCCTGGAGCTTTTTTTTGGCCATCATTATCCCTCCTAGCAACTTAGTGCACCTTGTTTCCATCACTGGAGTTACAATGCGCCCTCATGCACATATTTAGGAGATCTATCAATTAGTTCCATGATTTAGGGAACCTTGTCCCCTTGATTGCTCAGTTAACTGACTGTAGCTCTTAGTTGACTGCTACTGAGTGTAGGAACGCCCTCCTTGACCACTGATAGCTATTTATTCTCCCCCTTGGAGTCTCCTCCCTTATTTTGGTTCCCACATGGTTCAATTATACTCATTCCTACTCCAGTTGACTGATTATTCACCATCGGTGGCCACTAGACCTTATCGAGAGATGGTTCCAATGCCAACTAAGCCATGGATTGAGGAGAATTTGAATCCTCTAGGGAGTATCAAAATCATTCTATTGTAACATTATTTGATTTCCAACTTACAACTGATTAATGTATCAACATCATTTTTTCATGTGTGTTTCAGTTTTATGAGTGAATTGATCCATGTTCTTGTCTAATTCTTATCAGTAATTACATTGTGAAATTGTGAGGTTTGTTCAGCTCAGTGATCTACCCCTGTGGAATTTCACATGGTATCAGAGCTTGTGAGAGATTTTTGAGTTGCAGCAGTTGATTGAGCAGTTCTTTTTTAGTAGTGCACTAGAGGCCTCTGGATTTCCACAACAAATCTTGGTTCCATTGCATTGAATTCATTGGAGAAATCCTTTGAGGTCTAGCTAGGTGTGAAGGATATGGATAAAAGTGCCTACTATCCTAAAGAGTGTTCAATAGATTCTATAAAAATCCTCTAGATAAATTTCCATTGTTTTTGCAGGTTATTCCATCATCAGAAGTGCATTCAATTAGCTACTATGGATCTCACCTTGATTCCCAAGCTCAATTCCTTCAACTTCTTTGAATGGAAGAGACAAATAGAGATATCCATGTTCAACAAAGGTCTCTACAGAGTGTTACATGGAACTGAGGTTGAACCAAATGGTTCTACAGAAAAAATCCAATTATCTAAACAAACTTGATGAAGCAATTGGATTGCTATTCCTCGGCATTTCCAAAGATCTACTCTTTCATCTCACCGTTCTGAAAAAATCCCAAGGATGTTTGGACAAAGCTCGAATCCTTATTTGGGAAACAGGATGATTTGAGAGGTCATCAATTGGAAAATGCATTGATCTCACTGAGTCCCAACAATTTTGAATCCATCACAGATTTCTTCACAAGGTTCAAAAACATGGTTGTGTGGCTAAAACTATGTGGAATTGAGAAAGAAGACAAATAGTTGATTATTTCTATTCTTTCAAAATTGGGACCAGACTATTCTATGTTTGTTTCCACCTTCCAAACAGCAAAGCTTTCCGTCCCAAACTGGAAAATTCCCACTCTAGATGCATTCATCCTCTCTCACACAAAGCAGCAGTACAAATTGGTGAAGATGGAAGTAATAAAACCAACAAGGGATCAAGCTCTTGCTGCAGGAGAAGGAAAGAATGAGAATGGAAAAGGGAAGCAGAAGGGTAAGGAAAAGAAACCTTACAAGTAGGATTCAAGAGAGACTCCCAAACAGTCAGAAGGGACCTTGAATCCAAAGAGAGGCAAGAAAAAACCGAAAGAGAAGACCAAATGTCCATACTGTAACAGAGGTTTTCATCTTGAAATTGATTGCATGAATAATACCATTGAACTCATGGCCCAGGTTATAGAGAAAAATAATCTTCCAGTACTGTTGATGTATTTGTAACTTTGGAGCATATTCACTTGTATATTGTATGTATTACATTTGTACTTTATTGTATCCCCAACGGAGATGTATTATTCCTCCGATTGGAAGTGTCGTCATGTGTACTTGCAAGTGTCGCAAGTTATATTGTAAGTGTCATAACTTATACTTGATGGGTTATTAGACTACCCTATTGGGGTTGGCCTAGTCAGTATTATGTTATGTGGTTAAGTTAGGGCCGACCTAGTTGAGTAAAGGTCAAGTGATGTAGTGTATAAATAGAGAGTGTGTCTATCTCATTTTACACATTCTATTGTTCACTCACTTCGCATTAGTGACAGAAGAGGAGGAGGAGCATGTTGTTGAAGATATATATCTCTTGGGTTTGATCATGGTGATCCTTGTATTGATGCTTGTTCTATCTCTGAGGAAGTTTAGGGGTTTTTCACCTTCTTGGTTTTCCCTGGTGAAATGTTTTGTGTCTCTTGTCACTTGTCTCTTATGCTTGATATGTTGTACATGTTGTTCTTTCAGTTAAGATCCTATATGAGAATGTATTAAATTCTGAAAAAATAACATGGTATCAGAGCTAGCCTGAATGAAGGCATGGTACGGCATTTATGACACTTGTTGCACTTGCGAAGTTAGGGCTTGATATAGCAAAAACTAGTCATCGTAGCGCTTTCGCTATAAATTCATTTTGGCAAAGTTCCAAGATCTAAAAATCTTGCAGGTTGAATATAAGATCTCCGTGTACCTTGTGTCTGAAGGAGAGCCTCTAATACATTGTAATTTCATATTTATGATCTGTACAATATAGGGTTTCTGCCTCTTTCAGATCTCAGTCATAAACAAGTGACCTAGGAAATGTTGAATATTGTAACTTCAAAGAATATTATATTTGTACTTTATTATTCTAGAGATGTTTCATTCCTCCGAGGTAACCCTATCATGTATCTGGAGATGTTTATTCCTCCAAGGGTTTGTATTAACTAGGGTTATTAGACCCACCTTGTGGGGGTCGGCCCTGTAGTTATATTTTAGGGGTTATTAGACTTCTCCAGGAGAGGTCGACCCCATTAGGTCTTTTAGTCAGTTGGGAGTCAGTATAAATAGAGGAGGTGAACTCCTCATTAGATCAATCACTCACTTGTGGAAGAGTGCGCACTTGTCTGGGAGATCTGCTAAGGAGACAAAGAAGGAAGGAGCACATCTTGTATTTTGGTTGATCATCTTATTGAGGAAAGCTTTGCTGGGTTTTCTACCCCATGAGGGTTTCCCAGGGTATATTCTGTGTCTATCTTGTGATTATGTTTCTTTCAGTGATCTTGCTAGTCTATTTGGTTTAAACTTAACATGGTATCAGAGCTAGACTGAATAGGACATCTTTCACAAGGTAAGAATACCTCTCTCTCTCTCTCCGGTGAAGTTAGGGTTTCAGCCAAAAGTTATTGATTTTTGGTTGCATGGCTGGATAGCCCTTTGCAATACCATTCTTTTAATCCCTAGATCAAACTTTTTGGTTGGGTAGAACTCCGGGAAATCCAAACCCTAATTCTACCAAAAGTGCGATAAGTCAGAATTTGGTTTCAGAAAAAAGTTTGCATTTTTTATTTCTGATTACATGAATGGATAGCCCTTCTCAAGACCATTCTTTTGAGCCCTATATTGAACTTTTTGGTTGAGCATAACTCCGGGAAAGTCAAACCCTAATTCTACCAAAAGTGCGATAAAATTCTGTTCCAGATTCCGAAAAAGTGAAAAGTAACTTTTCCAGGTAAGTCTGCTCTATCTCTTGGACTCCCCCAAGAGAAGATGGCTCCAAACACTAAGCTTGAAGACAAGCTAGAAGGTATAGAAAATTTCTGGGCTTGGAAATACAGAATTGGTCTCATCCTTGAAGAGAATGATCTTGCTCATTATATCAAGGAAGAAGTTGCAGAACCAAAAGGAGATGAAGCCAAAGAAAAGCACAGGAAGGATCTGATTAAGGAAAAGAGAATCATAGCTGATTCTATTAAAGACCACTTGATTCCCCAAGTGGCCTCCAAGAAGACTCCAAAGGAAATGTATGATGCCCTAGGAAGAATGTATGAAGGAAAGAACATAAATAGGAAGATGAACCTAAGGTCTCAGTTAAAGAGTACCAAGATGCACAAAGGAAAATCCATTCAAGACTACTTCTCAAGGGTCTCTCTAATCAAGGAGCAATTAGATGCCATTGGTGATACTCTTGATGAAGATGAACTTGTGATGACTGCCCTAAATGGTCTCACTAGAACTTGGGAATCTTTCATACAAACCATGTGTGCCAGAAAAGAAAGCATGAAGTTTGATGTAGTATGGGAAGATTGTGTTCAAGAAGAGGCTAGGGTTTCCAACAGAAAAGCTCTTCTCAAAGAGGATGACCAAGCTTTGGCCACCCACACCAAAAGAGGAAAGAGAGGCTACTTCAAGAAAGTGAACTTCAAAAGGTCTCAACCCTCTCATAGATTCAAAAGGAAAGGAGGAGACACCTCCACAGTCCAATGTTTCAATTGTCTTAAGCTAGGACACTATGCTAGAGACTGTACCCTACCAGAGAATAAGAAGAAAAGGTTTGTCCACAAAAGACATCATGCTCATATGGCAAAAGATGATAGTGAAGAAGAAGAAGAAGAAGAAGAAGAAGAAGAAGAAGTGGAGGAAAGGCCTCAAAAGAAAAGATCTAAAGTGAAGAAAGAAGATCCAGAAGAATATGTACTATTTTCTGCTCTCTTTGGATCTGTGTCTCCTGGTGAAGGCACTTGGCTCATTGACAGTGGTGCTTCAAAGCACATGACAGGTCATAAGGAAACTCTCTCCAGGATCAAAGAAAAGTCTTCACCCCAAAAGGTATCTTTAGGAGATGATTATCAATATCCCATCAAGGGAATTGGTGAAGCAAGCTACAAGCTTGATTCGGGAACACCATTAAAAATGAAAGAAATTTTATATGTCCCAGGTTTAAAGAAGAATCTACTCTCTATCTCAGCACTAGACAAGAAAGGTTATAGAGTATCCTTCATAGATGGACAAGTACTCATGTGGTCCAAAGGAAAATCAATCAAAGATGCAATTGTCATTGGTGAAGAAGGAGGACTTTATAAACTCAAGGGTCATCCAGAATCTTCCCTTGCTCATGAAGTTTCTAGTCCCAGTGAGCTATGGCATAGAAGACTAGCTCACATCAACTATAAAGCCTTACCCTATGTAAGCAAGGTGGTTATAGGATTACCAGATTTGAAGGATGATCATGATGGCTCATGTAAAGGATGTAAGAAAGGGAAGAATGTCAAGAATCCCTTTCCAAAAAGTGAAACAAAGACTAAGAACTCTCTAGAGCTAATACACTCAGATGTATGTGGACCTATGCCCACCACTTCTCTAAGTGGGTTTGAATACTATCTCTCATTCATTGATGACTATTCAAGGAAAACTTGGATATACTTCCTAAAAGGTAAGAATGAAGTCTTTGGAAAATTCAAAGAGTTCAAGGCCCTAATAGAAAATCTCTCAGATAAGAAAATCAAGATTCTCATAATAGATAATGGCGGAGAATATACTTCAAAGGAATTTGAAGACTTTTGTAAAGAGGTTGGAATTAAGAGGGAACTAACCACTCCCTACAATCCCCAACAAAATGGGGTAGCTGAGAGGAAAAATAGAACTATAATGGAAGCTGTAAAGACTATGATACATGACCAAGATCTTCACATGTATCTATGGGCTGAGGCAACCAAGACAGCAGTATATGTACAAAATAGACTATCTCATAGTGCTCTTGATTTCAAAACTCCAGAAGAAGTCTTTACAGGAAAGAAGCCTGAGGTAAGTCATCTTAAAATATTTGGGTGTCATGTGTACATCCATATTCCAAAAGAAAAGAGAACCAAGTTGGATCCCTCAGGTAAGAAGGGAATGTTTGTTGGTTATTGTGAAACTTCCAAAGCCTTCAGAATCTACATACCAGGTTTCCATCATATAGAAATAAGTAGAGATGTAACCTTTGATGAGGAAGCAGCTCTCAAGAAATTCAGAAAGTGTCAACTTGAAGAAGTTTATGAAGAAGATTCATCTCCCAAAATCTTAGAGACTGTTCACATCCCTGAAGAGGATGCACCAGAGGATCATGACATGATGGAACCACAAGAACCCCCTGTTGCAGAACTATATAGGAAAAGAAGACCAGCATGGGCTAGAGATATTATTCAAGGAGATGAAAGATATGGTGCTCCTGAAGGATCCACTAGAGAAAGGAAGAAACCAAAACTAGTGTCCGACTATATGGCCTTGATGTGTGATCTTGTGGATCAACTACCTACTATCTATGAAGAGGCAGCTTAGAAGAAAGAATGGGTAGAAGCAATGACAGAAGAATATCAGTCAATAATGAAAAATGATGTTTGGGACATAGTTCCCAAACCGAAAGATAAAAGTGTGGTTTCTTCCAAATGGATCTTTAAAATAAAACATGCTGCAAATGGAAGCATTGAAAAATACAAAGCAAGATTTGTAGCCAGAGGTTTCTCTCAGAAGGAGGGAATTGACTATGAAGAAACATTTGCACCAGTTGCTAGGTATACTTCAATTAGAACTATCATGGCACTTGCATCCATGATGAAGTGGAAATTACACCAAATGGATGTTAAGACAGCTTTTCTGAATGGTGTAATTGAAGAAGAAGTATACATAGAGCAACCACAAGGGTTTGAGATTAATGACGGAAGGACTCATGTATGCAAACTGAAAAAGGCATTATATGGGTTAAAACAAGCTCCCAAGGCTTGGTATGGAAGGATTGACAATTTCTTAACTAGCATGGGTTTTACCAAGAGTAAAGCTGACCCAAACCTTTATCTCAAAGTGATGGATGATGAACCAGTTATACTATTGTTATATGTAGATGATCTATTTCTAACTGGAAATGAGAAACAAATTATTGAAAGCAAGAAGAAGCTTTCTTCAAAATTTGAGATGAAAGATCTAGGATTAATGCACTACTTCTTAGGCTTAGAGGTTTGGCAAGAACCAAGAGGAATCTTTCTAAATCAAGGTAAATATGATGTGGAGATTCTGAAAATATTTGACATGTTGGAGTGCAAACCCATGGCCACTCCCATGGAATCCAACTTGAAGATTTTAGTTAATGACTCATCAAATTTAGTGGACCTAACTCTATATAGACAAATTATTGGGTCACTAATGTATTTGGCAAATACTAGGCCAGATATATGCTTTGTTGTAAATACCCTAAGTCAGTATCTAGTAGAACCTAGAAAGGTCCATCTAATAGCTGCAAAGCATGTAATGAGGTGCCTAAAAGGTACATTACATTTCAGTCTACTTTATCAAGGAAGTCATGAACTCAAGTTACATGGTTACTCAGACTCTGACTGGGCAGGCAGTGTCTCAGATAGAAAAAGTACTTCAGGTGGATGTTATGGTCTTGGATCTGCCATGATCTCATGGTTCAGCAAGAAACAATCTAGTGTGGCCCTCAGCTCTGCTGAGGCAGAATATATAGCTGCCTGCTCTGCCAGCTATGAAGCAGTATGGCTTCAGAAACTGCTATCTGGAGTGTTTGACTTAGAAATGGATCCCACTGTAATTATGTGTGATAATCAAAGCTGCATCAAGATGACAAAGAATCCTATGTTCCATGATAAGTCAAAACACATAGAGATCCAATACTTCTATATTCGAGATATGGTGCAGAGAGGAGCTATTAAGCTCGAGTATGTGAGCACTGAAGATCAAATTGCTGATATCCTGACCAAACCGCTGTCTCGTGTGAAATTTGAATACTTTCGAGACAAGCTTGGTGTAGTTCAAAAGGACCCTCCTAGAAAGGGGGAGTAGCATGATCCCTGATGACGAGCCTGTCTCATCCATAATGAGACTTCACCTAGTCACTTAGAAATAGTTAGATTTAGAACTACCATATATTACTTATATCTGCTTTTGATGTTAGACGTATTAGTGAGAATACACGCTAGATGTATACATGCTTTTGATGTTAGATGTATTAGTGAGAATACACGCTAGATGTATACATGCTTTTGATGTTAGATGTATTAGTGAGAATACACGCTAGATGTATACATGCTTTTGATGTTAGATGTATTAGTGAGAATACACGCTAGATGTATACATGCTTTTGATGTTAGATGTATTAGTGAGAATACACGCTAGATGTATACATGCTTTTGATGTTAGATTTATTAGTGAGAATACATGCTAGATGTATACATGCTTTTGATGTTAGATGTATTAGTGAGAATACACGCTAGATGTATACATGCTTTTGATGTTAGATGTATCAGTAAGAATACATGCTTTTGATGATAGATGTATACATGCTTTTGATATGAGATGTATTAGTGAGAATACATGCTTTTGATGTATGATGTATACATGATGTTGATGCTAGATGATGATACATGTATTGATTAAATGTACTTGTATGGATGTGGATACTTGTACTTGTATTGATGAGAATACATGTGTGGATTGTATCATCCTTGAACACTTGTTCTAAAATGATCCGTAGACAGAGGTCTCTGAGAAAGAAGAGGGATTGTATCATCCTTGAACATCTATTCTAAAGAGAGCCGTAGATGTATATCTCCGATAAATGAAATCCTGAATTAACAGGTAGGGGATTGCATCGTCCCCGGATTGAGGTCCCAGAATAGAGCCGTAGACATGATGTCTCCGATAAATGAAATCCTGAATTAACAGGTAGGGGATTGCATCGTCCCCGGACTGAGGTCCCAGAATAGAGCCGTAGACATGATGTCTCCGATAAATGAAATCCTGAATTAACAGGTAGGGGATTGCATCGTCCCCGAACTGAGGTCCCAGAATAGAGTCGTAGACATGATGTCTCCGATAAATGAAATCCTGAATTAACAGGTAGGGGATTGCATCGTCCCCAAACTGAGGTCCCAGAATAGAGCCGTAGACATGATGTCTCCGATAAATGAAATCCTGAATTAACAGGTAGGGGATTGCATCGTCCCCGGACTAAGGTCCTAGAATAGAGCCGTAGACATGATGTCTCCAATAAATGAAATCCTGAATTAACAGGTAGGGGATTGCATCGTCCCCGGACTGATGTCCCAGAATAGAGTCGTAGACTGGGTCTCCGATAATGAAGTCCTAAATGAACAGGCAGGGGATTGCATCGTCCCCGGACTGAGGTACCAGAATAGAGCCGTAGACTGGGTCTCCGATAATGAAGTCCTGAATGAACAGGCAGGGGATTGCATCGTCCCCGGACTGAGGTCCCAGAATAGAGCCGTAGACTGGGTCTCCGATAATGAAGTCCAGAATGAACAGGCAGGGGATTTCATCGTCCCCGGACTGAGGTCCCAGAATTGATCCGTAGATTGATGTCTCCGAGAACTAAGAATCGGATTGTATCATCCATGGACCTATGTCCTAAAGTGAGCAGGATTGATCATCCTGGAACATGATCATGTGCTGATGATGCTGATGATGACGATGCTGATGATCGTATGATGATTATGCTGATGATCGTATGATGATGATGCTGATGATGACGATGTTGATGATCGTATGATGACGATGCTGATGATCGTATGATGACGATGCTGATGATAGTGTGATGACGATGCTGATGATCGTGTGATGACGATGCTGATGATCGTATGATGACGATGCTGATGATCGTGTGATGACGATGCTGATAATTGTGTGATGACGATGATCGTGTGATGCCGACGATCGTGTGATCACGATGCCAATGATTGTGATAACAATGTTGATATTGACATTGATGTACCAGTAACTGATTGAGTTACTGATGAAGATGAATTGAAGAAAGCTTCCGATGATTTATAGATGTATCATGTATGATGACTCCTTGCTCCTGCAGATGTTGTTGTAATATCCTTCTCGTTAAGGGGGAGTGTTGAATATTGTAACTTCAAAGAATATTATATTTGTACTTTATTATTCTAGAGATGTTTCATTCCTCCGAGGTAACCCTATCATGTATCTGGAGATGTTTATTCCTCCAGGGGTTTGTATTAACTAGGGTTAGTAGACCCACCTTGTGGGGGTCGGCCCTGTAGTTATATTTTAGGGGTTATTAGACTTCTCCAGGAGAGTTCGGCCCCATTAGGTCTTTTAGTCAGTTGGGAGTTAGTATAAATAGAGGAGGTGAACTCCTCATTAGATCACTCACTCACTTGTGGAAGAGTGCACACTTGTCTGGGAGATCTGCTAAGGAGACAAAGAAGGAAGGAGCACATCTTGTATTTTGGTTGATCATCTTATTGAGGAAAGCTTTGCTGGGTTTTCTACCCCATGAGGGTTTCCCAGGGTATATTCTGTGTCTATCTTGTGATTATGTTTCTTTCAGTGATCTTGCTAGTCTATTTGGTTTAAACTTAACAGGAAAAAAATGTCACAACTTGGGCTATGAAGCTTCAAATGAAATTTAGTAAAAATTGGCAAGTAGGGCATGGATTGTACTTTCATAGGTCCGGTTTTTAGAGGCCGAAATTGAACCAGTGACACATGGCACTCCGTACAAGTCTGCTCTCCTATTTTATCCCATAAATAGGTCACGTTGCGACACTTGGCATAACTCTCTCTCAGAGAATCCATTTGAGGTCAGACCTGTGGGGTTGGAAATTTAACAGGTCAGGCTACCATATGCCGAATTTTCAGACCTTGTAGATCTGAAATTTTAGATTTACACCAAAAACAATCAGGTGCATATTTCTGTCAAAACAGAATTGGATTTTGAGCACCTTCATTCATGGCTTTGGGAATTTAGGGTTTCGGAGAATATTGGAATTCTTTGTATCGGAGACCACAGATGGATGCTCCTCATCAAAATCGAAATTTAGAGACCAAGATCAAATTTTTTGGTTGGGCAGAAGGCCAGGCTTGATCAAACCCTAGTTTAGGACTATGATAAGAAAAGTGGAAATTAGGGCTTCTACAAAAGTTGGATTTTTTTAATTCTGTAACCATGGCTGGAAGCTCCTCAAGAAAATCAAATTTTAGAGCTTTGGATCAAACTTTTTGGTTGGGTGAAGCTCTGGGAATATCAAACCCTAATTTAGGGTCCTCTCTAGTGAATCCAAAAATCTAAAAGGCAATTTTGAGGGGTGAAACTTTGCAATTTTCAAATTCTGAGTATACCAGCTTGACCAGCTCAGAAAGGCACATCTTTCTATCCTTTAAGAATTTTGAATTTTTAGGGTTTCTTTGACAAACTCTAATCCAGCTCCAGATCCAGTTTCAACAAATCAAAGTGAATTGGGTTAATCCTAGAAGAGAATGGATTGGTCACCTGCATAAGTGAAGAAGTTACTGTTTCAGAGGGAGATGAGGCTAAGGCATTACATAAGAAGATTACAAGCAATCTTGACAGGTATGACTTACAGGTATGTTTCAAGATCTGTTCATGATTAAGTTTATGGTATGTTTGTCTTCATTAAGGTTAGTACAATCTTGATTAACTTTAGACTTGTCGTATCACCTTAATAAAATTATGAATGCAAATATTCATTGATTAGGGTTTTGACACTTATGATTGTACTAATGCATTGTGGTGTTGTATGAGAATGATGTTGTCCGCTAATATGAAAGGTACATCTAGAAAGACAAATCAAGTTCTAGATCAAGAACATATGACCATGGTGACATGAAGACAAAAAACTCATCCATTGTAATGGATCACATTGAAGCTCTACTTACGAGGTATGTATAATTTGGTTCTACAGTGCTTAACCTATGAGATATGCAGGTCACTAGCACAAGTCATTTAAGAGAACAAGAAGACATCATGTGGGTATGTTATACATAACCAACTAACATATTAATCTAGGTATGTTTTTCCTATATCAAGTTAGAATCCTACCTTGTGATAGGATCTCTTATATAAGTATACTTGGTATGATTGATAATGATTATTCATGAAGTTAGAAATGTAAGTAATCAAGGGTTTATGCATATTATGTCTCTTACCTTGATTGATGATATGACTAACTAGAAGAGTCCTATGGTCAAATAAGAATATGCATGAGTAAAAGAAGTATTCCCTGAAACCTTGAATACTAATGTTTATTATCTGTGTTTGAAATGATCATGACTATACATGTTTAAGATTATTGTGTTTTGATAATATTGAGATTATACTAATGAATGTATGATTATGTATGAGATCTCGAGGATAACACAATGATGATACTAATAAGCATGCATAGTGATTAAGGATGGATATAAGTTCAAGGATAGGTAATCCAGGAAGCAAAGATCAAGAGGGAGCAAACTCCAGTAGTTCCTGCAAGGAAACAAAGATTGAGAGGGAGTCCACCCAACAAACAAACAAAGATAAGAATTGAATTGTCATTTCTTGTATATTTGATTGTTTAAATAATACTGTTCAAAGATGTATATACTTATGTTCCTAGACTTAGGTTGTGTATTATGCATATTAGAATAATTGCATTAATGAACAGTATACTACAAATACACATGTAATGGCTAAGTGTCCTATGGCACTGTACAACATTCCATTGCTACTTATCTAGAATGAAACCTCTTTCCTGACATGTTGGGATTTGTGCACACTCTTAACAATGTTCTGGTAGAGATTGGAAGGCATCTAGAAAGTTACGGGATATGGATAAATGTTGTATTGAAGCATTGGCTAAAATAATTGCATGACTGTATGACATATTTCTTTATGTGTAAGAATATGTTCTGAAAACTATGAGATGTCTCTAATCATGCAATTTAACTTGTTTTGTAGGAAAGATCGTATACCATCACCTACAAAAGAAGGACTACAAATTTTTTTCTAGCAACAAAGCTATCTATTGAAGATATTGAAGAATCAAAAGTTTCCAACATCCGGGATTAAGTAATGGAAGGATGCCATGATCGAGCAGTGCCAGTCGATCATGAAGAATGATGTTTGGGATGTGGTCCCAAGACCTAAAGGGAAGTCTGTTGTGACTTCCAAGTGGATCTATAAGATCAAGCATGTTGCAGATGGTAGCATAGAGAAATACAAAGCGAGGTTTGTAGCTCGTGGCTTCTCCTAGAAAGAGGGAATAGACTATGAAGAGACTTTTTTTTTCTCATGTAGCCAGATACACTTCCATCAAAACAGTAGTTGCTCTGGTTGCAGTGATAAAGTGGAAGGTACACCAGATGGATGTTAAGACAACTTTCTTGAATGGTGTAGTTGAAGAGCAAGTGTATGTGGAGTAGCTACTCGGGTTTGAGACACATGACAGAGGGACTCATGTGTGCAAACTGAAGAAAGCCTTGTATGGATTGAAGCAAGCTCCTAGGACTTGATATGGTAGGATGGACAGTTTTCTATCCAGTTTGGGCTTTACCAAGAGTAAAGCAGATTCCAACCTTTACTACAAGGTTGTGGAAGGCAATCCAGTGATACTACTCTTGTATGTGGATGACCTGTTTGTTACAGGTGAGGATAGATTGATTGCCGATACCAAGAGGAAGCTTGTTGCCGAGTTCGAGATGAAGTACTTGGGGATGATGCACTATTTTCTAGGCATGGAGGTGTGGCAGAATGCATATGGGATCTTCCTTGGACAATGGAAATATGCAGTAGAGATCCTGAAGAGGTTCAGGATGATGGACTGCAAGGCCATGGCCACACCTATGGCATCGAACTTGAAGCTTCTGTGTGATGCTTCATCTGAGCCGGTTGATGTCACTATGTATCGTCAGATGATTGAGTCCTTGATGTACCTGACGAACACAAGACCAGATATTTGCTTTGCGGTGAACACATTGAGCCAGTTCCTGACAGATCCGAGAGGTGTTCACCCGGTTGTTGTAAAGCATATTATGAGGTACCTCAAGGGTACGGTTGATTATGGGATCAAGTATGATGCGAATCAAAAGTTTAACCTAGAGGGTTATGTTGATTCAAATTGGGTAGGCAGTGCTGCAGATAGGAAGAGCACTTATGGGTGCTGCTTCAGTATGGGAT
Organism: Larix kaempferi; assembly: GCA_027924585.1. Classification (NCBI taxonomy): domain Eukaryota; kingdom Viridiplantae; phylum Streptophyta; class Pinopsida; order Pinales; family Pinaceae; genus Larix; species Larix kaempferi. The sequence continues at coordinate 1,082,340 of BSBM01000123.1, forward strand.
CAGGTGTGATCTCTTGGTTTAGTAGGAAGCAATCATGTGTAGCACTGAGTACAGTTGAAGCAGAGTATGTTGCAGCTTGTTCAGCTAGTTGTGAGGTAGTATGGATGAGGAAGCTACTGTCTAAGGTATTTGATATCCCATTGGATGCTACTAGTATCTTTTGTGACAACCAGAGTTGTGTGAAGTTGTTTAGGAACCCAGTGTTCCATGATAGGTCAAAGCATATTGAGATAAAATATCACTATTTCATGGATATGGTGCAGAGAGGAGCAGTGAAGCTCCTGTATGTTGTGACGGATGAGTAGGTTGCAGATGTGTTGACGAAACCACTAGCCAGAGTGAAGTTTGAGTACTTCAGAGGGAGGCTTGGTTTTCTCCAGATTGATGACACTTCGAGGAAAAAGTGATGGTACACATTTGCAGGAGCCATTCCAAGCATGGTGGTAGGAGGATCCCTTCCATGGCTGTGGATGTAAGCACTGTGTGATGAGCATAAGGATAATGCTCCAGATACTGCTTGTATATTGTTATAGGTCAAACCTGCACCTCTCCGTCCATGATCACCTTGAGCTTTTGATCACACAAAAGGACAACTTGGATGGAGGAGCATGTTGACCCTAGGTGAGACTTTGAATTACTCCACCTCCTGATAAGACTGGAAAAACCCTAAAAATGTCATTCTGAGATATGAGCGCTACTCTACTTCAATAGACTAGCGCCTGTACCCTACTCCAATGTGTAATAGTAGCGCTCAAGCCTCATGAGTGCTACTCCTTTTCAGCAGAGTAGCGCTAAACATTTAAAAAGTGATGAGCGCTAGCTTACAAGCACTATAGTAGCACCCTGAACGCTACTTCACTGAGCAATAGTAGCGTACATATCAAAAGATGATTAAAAAATAATTAATTTCACGAAGAGGATTAGTTGCAGTTGGTTTCCCAACTTCCCCAACTTCCTCCATAACCATCTCTCGACCAGAACTGCTTCTCTTGTCCTATAAATACAGGGAAGAATAAAGAGAGGGGTTAGAGACATGAATGTTATTAAGAGACTTTTAAAGAGAAGCTTGCATTGGAGGAATTTATGTTGGAAGATATCCAAGCCAAAGAAGAGCAAGACCCCAGGATCAAGTTGCAAGAGCATGTCACAAAGTCAGGTATATTTTGTAACATCAATTTGCATTTGACAATAAAAGGTTGAAGCATCTTTCTTGTCCCAAATTAAGTGTTCATTGAAGTAATATACTTGTTTGGATCTGTTTTGGTTAATATTGAATGTTTAAATTGCTTTGTATTTTTCCATCATTATATATTATCCAAGATACGCTGAGAAAGGTACTTGTATTGCAGGTTTGGTGAACGGGAAGTGGACTTGAGGATCGAGCGCAAGATCGAGTAAGAGCTAGGATCGAACGTCATTCGAAAGGTATGTTCTCAGAGCCCATAACTTATTTCTTTTCACGAACATTTCTGTAATGTAGTTAATACGCTTACCTGTCATCCCCTCTCAGTTGATAGTATCAGTTTCCTTACTATAGGGTAGTTTTTCCCGCCAACAGACTGGCGACTCCGCTGGGGATAGTTGTGTTTTTTCTCTAGGAAACCTTTTCTTGTTTGTCTTCCCATAATTATTTTAACTCCTTTTATGTGCTGAAAAACCTGTAGGTACCCCCCTGCTTGTTTTTCTCTGCTTCAGTCAGTCTTTTTGCATCTTTTCAAAGTCAGTTTTTAAGCTTTTAAGACCTGAGCGCTACTTTGTTGTACATATAGTAGCGCCCATACGCTACTTTTGTATACATACAGTAGCGTGCATCTCTTCAGGAGTGCTAGTTTCCCTACTGCACAGTAGGGTATATTTCCTGTAGCCTTCTGTTAGTGGTATGTTTGAGATTTCAGCCTGTTTGGTGGTCTTCCGACTTTGTTTTTAGATCTCCTTGACTGGTATTTAAGGTTTATAACTTTTCTTTAAGTCGTAGAACCTTTCTTTGAGTCTTTTTACCATATTTAGATCGCTTGCTTACCTGTGGAATGTTTGGATTGTTTATAACTCTTTTGGAAGACTAGGTTTTGTTCTGTGGTGAACACTTCCGCTTGTTCTTGCCTTGAATTTATGTTGCTGATTGAAAAACCTATATGCTTTTGCATTCACTATTTGTAGCAACATTTGTTTGCTCTTTACCTATCTTATCCTTTGTTTTAGGGTTTGGTTTGTTTTGGAGCCTTTAGGGTGTCTTCCGAACTTGTTGATTTCCAACCTTCTGTGACTTGTTGTCTTTTCTGGTTTCAAGTGTGTTTAAAGTGTTTTAGGCTGATTCATTTCTTAGTCCTTGTATTAGTAGGGTGGTTGGTAGCTTGCTTGCCTACCTTTTGCTTGGCATAGTGGTCTTGCTAGGGTTTGATGCTTTGGGTCAGTCCTCTTGTGTTGGATTCCCAGTTTTAAGTATCTTTCTCCTTTGTTTTCTCCCCACTTTGTTTCCGAGTATAGAGGATTTTTCTTTTCCAAAAAACCTGTAGGACAAGTCTTTGTTGAGCTAGTGCCTTGACAGCTGTAAGCTTAAGAACCATTTTTATCCATACTTACACATTGCACACAAGTCTTATTTGCTTTCCATGTTTATAGTTCTTTTTCGTTTATAATAAAAGAAAAAGCAAAAATTTGGTAGCTTAAGATTAATAAGGCTTATATTTGTTACAAGATAGCATAGGTTATTTTTTGTACAATTTCAAAAGAAAACAAAAAAGGAATTTAAGTAGATTTGCTCAGTTTTTTCAATTTAGAAAGAATTTTAAATGAAAAAATAAAAAAAAGAGTTTTGTTGTCGAAAGTTAGAATTTATGCACTTTTGTTTTTTTGTTGCAACCATGCCACACAAACACACTACCTTTTGAGTAATAACCACCCTAAAAATCTTTAATAAATTTGAATAGCAACAATTTTTCTCTTTTAGGGATACACTACACCAACTAGTCTTGGTTAGGATCTTGAGTTTAAATCACCTTAAACCACTCAAGATCACACATTACGCAAAAATAGTAGTTCGACTATCATAGGTAAATCCATTTCACTCAAAGCTTGCGTGGGATCTATGCAGTAGGTCTTGTGAGATCAGATTGTTGGGAATACTCCTCCTACTTTCTGTTTCGAGCATATACCAGGATTGGATCGCGTTTGGGGACTCTTTTGAGTTTCGGGCTCAGTTACCCTGCCCACGCCTTCTGATTCGACCAGCGACTGTTCCCCCAGGAGTTTTCGGTGTTGTGGTATCCTTAGTATCGGACCATAGGTTCATACACAGGTGACAGCGGAGGGTATATCTGTTGTACCTAGGACAGACGTGGGAGGAAATCTCTTGTAGGTCTTTGGGAGGGTGGTTGGGTGATTCCAGCACTTGCACCCTTAGTCATTGTATTGTGGACCCCAGGTAACTGTTCTTCATCCTTCGTTGATCTGTTCTGGGCCCTCATCATCCCAGACTCTTCTCCGGAAGGCATCTCGTTTGCTTGGTTTGCATACTTAGGACTTTTTAGTTAGCGTGTTGTTTGCCCCCTAGTCTTAGTGGCCACTAGGTTTTCTAGTTTTTATTTATATATATAATCATGGAGAACCAAGAACTTCATAGATCGAGAAGGCTTCAAAACCTTTCGCCACTTAGAACAGAACCTTTACCGCCAGTTAGATGACAACGGGTAAACCCCACTGTTTCTTCAGAAACCATTCCTGAAACAGAACTTCCTGAGGAAATTTTTGCAATAGAAAATCCTGAAATAGGAATTCCTGAGGAACTACCACTTGAAATTGAGTTTCTTGAAGAACAACAAACAACAATAGAAAACCCTGAAATAGAGGTTCCTGAGGAGCCACAATCGGGTACTCCAGATCAGCGACATTTTAGTTCAGTTGAGATTGAAGATCTTACTTCTGCAAAGTATAGCACTCCCTTTAATCCTCCTCTGACCAATCCTAAAAATTCACTTCTGTTACCCATTGGTTTCCAGCAGCCCGATTACAGTGCATATCATTTCTTGCCTGGACATTTGATGTCTACTCTAGGAGGTGAATAGGGAGTTCCACAAACTCCCACCATAGGTATGAACACTAACACTGTAAATCCTCCTTTTACTGCTACACCGAGTTCAGCACAGACAACATCTGTGTCCACTCCGTCTTTCAGTTTTAATACTGGTACGTTAGGTATGCTGAGTTCAACAGCTATGGCATCTACCTCTACACATACTGTTGGACCTAGCAGTATAGCCAATTTAGTGCCACCTCCTGCATTTCAACTGTTATATCAGATACCTAGTACTTGGATTTCCACACCTGCTGTAGGGCCAAGTGCTTCTGCAACCGTGCCTGTCATGAGTACCATGACCGCACCGTCTACGTCAGCTACCACTGGTTTCAATACCTTTGCAGGACCCAACATGAATCAACGTAATATGCCTGCAGGTAATGTCCCTTTTTCCTTATTTCCAGGGGGAGGGGGTAATATTTTTAACCATCAATATGGCGGGGCTAACACCCAGCCACAGTGGATGAACCCACAGAGCACTAACCCACTTTCATATGGGTGGGGAAATTTCAATAATACTTTCGTGCAACAACAGATGGCAGGGGGAAACCCCTACCAATAAGTAGCTGGGGGCAACCCCTATCAACAGATGGTAGGTGGAAACCCCTATCAGCAGATGACCGGGGGAAACCCTTATCAACAGATGGTTGGGAGTAACCCTACCAGCAGACGGTTGGGGGCAACCCCTACCAGCAATTCACAGGTCAAACTATGGGCGGTTCCCCTTTTTCGACCCCATCTTATCAAGTACCGTCTTACCGGCCTCGTTTACCATTTCTGGCAACTTTAAATTTTCCAGATCTTTCCAAATTGACCAACGATCCAGTGTATCATAACGCTACATGGCCACCAGTTCCTACCAAGTTACCTTCATACATTCCAAAGTTCGAAGGAAAAACAGGTGAAGACCCTAGTGACCATGTCACTACTTTCCATTTATGGTGCTCCTCGAACTCATTAAATGAAGATTCCATTAGATTGAGATTGTTCCAAAGGACTTTAACGGTGCTGCAGCCAAATGGTACATTGAGTTACCTGCAGCTACATTCTTTAATTTTGGGGATCTTGTGACTATATTTTTGAATCACTTCCAGCTTCCTGTTCGGTATGATGTCGGAACAGACCTTTTGTCTACATTTAGGAAAAATAAAGCCACTCATTTATCTGATCACATTCAGGAGTGGCGAAGACGGAAGAGGCTCATTAAAGCCAACATACCTCCATAATTCCTTCTTGAGTGGTATTTGAAATCACTCCTTCCTTACATTTCTAAGGAAGTATCTACGTCTGGAGTGTCTAACGAGGAAGAAGCCATCCTATGGACCCAATAGTTAGATCTCGTTTATGCACAATCCGGGTTACTGTATGAGATCATACCTAATGCACCGCGATCGAATACCGATCTGAGTAGACCTAAACCTGGACCACATGCTGATGGAATAGTGGGTCTAGTTGAATCTGCAGCTTTCGAAGCATTGACCAAACAGGTTCATGCCTTATCTGTCAAACAATCGACTGCAGAAGTTTCTTCCGTCACAACCTCTCCTTCTACTTCTGAACCTATCAACCAGGTTCAGAACAATCAAAAGGGCCCTCGGCAGACCAATAACAAAAAGAAGGGCAAGAAAGGAGAGGGGAACCATCAGAAGCCCAAAAAAGAGAATGCCGAAGAGGGTAACAAAGAGAAAAAGAAGGTTAAGTTCCCTTGTAAACTTTGCAAGCAAGACCACCTTACTCACCAATGCCCTCTGCTTGAAGAAGCCCATAAGCTATTATGAGAAAAGAAGCCTACCGTACTAAAATATCCATTCCCTAAGGGGTAGAGTTCAACTTCTGGCACCTCCAACACTGGGGGCACTACACATGCTACTGTTGATCAAACTTTTATTAACATGGTTAATTCGGATGCACTCTTACAAACGAGAGCCAGGAATTATACCCCGGACGCACAGAAAAAGGATAAAGAGATTCCAGAATCCTCCACTCCACTCCACATACATGTGGACCCAATGCCCAAGATCCCGAAAGGTGTCTTGAAACGAGCATCGCACAATCCCAACACTTAGGTCGCCTCCAACTACAATGCGGTTGAAGATTTAGCCCAGACCCCTTGTGCCATGTCTACCTTATAAGTCTTGCAAAGTTTTCCTTTACAACGGAATGCACTTCTGGCAGCTATTGGAAGTATGGAATCCTCTAACATGTCTGCACGATTTGATATGGCTGATATCAAATACCGGTTTCCCTACCACATTGCTCTTCAGATTGAAGTCGTCCATGGCCCAATGACCATCAGACGAGATGTAGTAGATGAGGGCGCGTCGACCTGCGTAATGTCAATTTCCTGTTAGAAATATTTGGGTTCCCCCGAGTTAGCCCCTTCTAACACACTACTTACTGCATTTGATGGTAGGACTTTCCGCCCAAATGGGGTTTTGCCATCATTTGATGTCACATTGGCCGGCAAGACAGTTGCTGTAGAAGTAGAATTTTTGGACGCTCCACTTGATTACAATATGTTATTAGGCAGGAGATAGACATATGCCATTCAAGCTATTGCATCGGAAATTTTTCGATTTGTTATGTTCCCGTTTGAAGGTAAGGTCGTTACAGTCGATCAGCTTTCTTTCACTCAGAGAAACAACCAGACTTCTTCAGAGACCACAGTTCCCTTAGTTGATCAAACCGCCCCAATTAATGATAGTTTAGGAGAAGGGCTGTATGGGTCGTTAATAGGCACTTTCGACCTCCCCTCACTTGTTCTTTTTATGCATTCTGATGTGGGTACTGCTACTGAAATTTCCATGGTTAGTTTAACAACTGATCCTGGGTTTCTCCCAACTAATTCAAACCCCTCCATGCCCACTCCTGTTGCAGAAGTAACCCACTTGGACTCATATCAAACTGCAACAGAACATATATTGACTCCATTGGTGTCTGTTGAGTCAAATACGGATTGTGCTGCTACTCAGTCACCCGACCCGACCCACTCTCTTGACAGTTTGGATACTACTTTACCTTCTGAGGAGGAAATTTTAGAAGCCATGACCGACCTGGACCATCCTCGTGAACATATAGATCCTAGGTCCTTCTTGATTCCCTTTCTTAACTTGATAGAGAGAGGCGGGTTTTATCCAACACCCAGTGGGAATGTTAATTTCACTTCTACTTCACAAGTTGGTTTTGTTGAAGAGAATAGATTGAATACCTTTCTGGTCAACATTTCCACTGGGGTCACCAGAAACATTTTTATTGAAACGGGATGTTATCTCGATGAGATCATTCTGTATACCAATATTTTCCGTGATTTCCATGACATCTTTTCCCAACCTCACGAGGAGGATCTAGGCATTGACCCTACCTGAAAAACTATTACGCTTAGGCTGACGTACTTTTTCTTGTAACATAGCTGTATATTTTTGTAAAGCTAGTTTTCGTTATGCTTGTTAGTCAGTCTTATGTGTGTTTTTCATTTCGTGTACCAGATGTCAACCGAAAATTTCTAAGGATTTGCTAATGGTGCCAGTCGCCACACCTGTCAGTTGGCTGCAGCAGCTTGGGTCATTTACTCACCCGCTAGCCAACTTGTCTCTTCGGGGGGGGTTTGTTTGGGTCCTACCACGAATAATGTGGCTGAATACAGTGCAGTTATAGAACTTCTCCGAGATGCTCTCAGTCATGGCATTTCACATTTGGAGGTAAGACTTGACTCACAACTAATTGTATTTTAGTTAACAAGTGTCTACCAGATTAGAGATCCTGGATTGCTACGTCAGTTTCTACAAGTTAGACTATTGGAAAGACAGTTTGATTCTATTATATATGAACACATTCCAAGAAATTTAAACGCATTAGCTGATTCATTAGCAAACTATGTGTTAGACTGGCATTTGTATCATACACTTTCATAAACAACATTGCACACATAAAATTCAAACACATACATATGTAAATAACCGATACTGTATATAGCCGATACTGTATCAAAAAATATATGAGTTTTGGATCACAAGTCTATCAAGTCATGTCATAAAAGTACAAAACTGGGCATAGTAGCCTCAAAAATATATACATAGAATGTATCCCTCTCCTATGGATAAGGAGGGACCTCATCATCATCTACTGCATTGTGATAGCATATGACTAGCCTAGCTATCTTCCGCAGCACCCTAAGCCATGCCGGGGGCACCCCAACTACATATTCCTTCATATCAATAGGTCTCTGATCCATACAGCATGCATGAACTTCATGAGTCAATCGACTCACTTTTCTCTCTATGGTCCCCAACATAGCATTTGCTGCAATAATATCAGCTGGCCTCACAAAGATGGTAGGATGTCCCTCGGGACGGACAGGCCCAAGATTTGTATATGACACTTGTTTAGCACTTCAAAATTCATTCATAAAAATCAAATACTTGAAAAGTTTGAAAAAATTAAATAATTCTAAAAAATTAAACATACCAATATCTCCCCAGGCTCCACCTGGAGGAAGCACCAGTTCTGGATCATGACGGAAATCCAATCCAGCATATGGAAATTACTCGAAAGCGGGCACTTGCCTCTCCCACCACCCCCAGAAATCATCAGTATGATAACAGTAGTGACTTTCCCCACCACCCTGGTGGAGGAATATGTCACCCCAATGGCCTAGTCTGGGCTCACGGGGGTTAACCTGAGGTAGAGGCATCCCCAAACTGATAGCAGGCATCCTCTCAAAGAAGAAAGTACACAAAATGCTACCGTACCCAAAATTCTTCATTGTGCCGGATTTACAACCTGTCAATTGAGCTTTCATGCTCACTAGTAAACTAGTACACCAATCATATACATGACCGTGTAAGCATTGTACACCAACATGCATAGAGTGCCTGGAAGCTAGGTGTAGTGAGGCACTACCTGCCACTCGGTTAATCATACTCACTATCACCTTCAAGGGGAGGCCTTCAATGGTAGAAATCAAGATTTGGCTTCCTGATTTCTCAGCTCTAGCCACACAATATGTATTCAAGTACTCTTGCACAGACCTTATGCCCACACGAGAAGACCCTTTCATATTTATTACATCTCCCCTCCGTGAGAGACCAGTAATGAAATATATGTCATCAACTGTAAGCTTCAAAGTTTTCCCACGGATGAAAAAAGTATTGGTATCCACATCCCAGTATTGAATAAGTCTTCGAAATAATTTGTTTAGGGCCCTCATGTTTACGGTTCAGTAAAACTTCAATAAACCGCATCTTCGAAGAGCATGGAGAGTGGCCGGGTCTTGCATGGCCAACCTATCCATGTCCTCATGTTCTCTCTCCCTCCATTGAAGAACCATCCTGCACAAAAAGTGACATTTTTTTAGTCTCGACGCTTGATTTTAGGTTTTCAAGCTTGAGCGCTACTGTGTATACTACACAGTAACGTATGGGTTCTACTCTGTTTGAGCATAGTAGCGCTCATCTCCTTTACATGCTACTGCTCTTGTTACACAGTAGCACCCGCGCAGTAAGAGTTGTGAGCATTGCTTGGCAAGCAATATTTGGCTCAAAAAATAAAAACTAAACCATAAAAATGCAAGTGGGGAGGATTCTAACTCACTTGGTGGAAGAAGAACAGTGTTTGGATGCTTGATTTGATCGCCACAGACATTTGAAAATGCCAAGGTTGCCCCAAATCTTTTCCCTACAAAAACAAATTGGAAATTGATTTTTAAAATGAAATTATATATATGAATTGGATTTTAATTTTTTACCCACCATTGTTTAGTTCTCTATAGTTTCAAAATTTTCCAAAATCACCTAATTAATCAATTGAAACATACATATGGTGTATTACTAATCCAGCTCACATTTTTCCTTAAATTCTTGTAGGATCGATCTCCTAAGTTTAAAAATTCTCGATTTTAGACCTTGTCAACTAGTTGATAGTTCAAATTCATATATCATTCGAGATTTTTTGTCGCATTAACTAATATTTTGTTGAAGACCTAGTTTTGGCAGAGTAGGAAGCTATGATCCCAGAAGTTGACCTTTAAGTCATTTTAAGCTCTTGTTTGGACTATTTAAACCTAAACAAGATTGCCGAGCAAGCTTTTCCTCTTCAAGCTCATTAAAGTAATCAAAGGCTCATCCACTCAGGTATCGAATTATCCCTTTTCCGGGCCTAGGTGGATTAATTACGGAAAAGGTATACTCTAGGTATACTTCTGTATGCGCTAGAAGAGTTCTTTTCCCTCTGTTTTATACTTTTTCGGGGGAGGAGACTAACTGCATGAAAAAGGACCTTTTGGAGCCTTTCTTTAGGGTTTTCAGGCTCTCTAAACATGAAAATACCAAGCGAGCATTCACCTACTCGGGCTCGATGTGAAATCCACGAGAGGGTAAGTAGAGGACTGTTTAAGTTTTTCAACTCTATAAACAAGAAAACACCGCCGAGCACAGACCAATCCGGGCTCGATATAAAATCCACGGATAGGTGAAAAGAGTATTGTTTAAGTTTTTCAAACTCTATAAACAGGAAAACACCGATGAGCATTAATCTGCTTGGGCTCGATACTAAAATCCACGAGCAGATATATGGAGTTATTGTTTAAGTTTTTCAGACTCCTTAAAATTGAAAACACCGGCGAGCAAGAATAGATATTGACTCAATATTAAAATCCAGAGATCAGTAATATAGAGTAATCTTCTATCTCTTATTCAAACTCTATAAATAATGAAGAAGGTCCTGAGTCTTCCTCCCATGGGCTCGTTAAACTTTTTACATGGTTGGATCTATTGAGTTTTTAATTCTTTCTTGGACTCATTAAAATAACAAGAAAGGTATTATTTTATCTAAAAATAATAAGGGATGGGAAAGATGTGTCATATCTTCAATGTCAAAGGCAGTTCAGTCAGTTCTATCCTTGAACACAACACCTACTTGAGTCTATCTTGTTGGTTGGGTTTAGTTTTTGACCTCAGGGTGAACCTGATCTCCGAGTTGTTTACTCCCCCGATTGGTTATTCTTCCAACCATATGGAGGGTTTGATAATGTCTCTTACATTTCAGGCTTATCATTTACCCCATTATGTCAGAAACTGCCTGAGTCACTTTGTGTCGTGCTCACTGTTCAAGGATATACCCTGTGTCGGCCATTCTGCAGTTTACCTTGACCTCATGTGTCGGCCATCCTAGTGTCAGTCTTTTTACATATTATTCCATATCAGCTCATACCAGTTGAGTGTTCCTCGAGTTGGATGATGGAGGATGCCTTAAGGCCTCCCTTCCAATGAAATTCTTCCCATCGACATCAACTCATTTTACTCTGGGAATGAAGTTTAGAGTTTTGGTTAGTACCTTTGAAATTGCAGTCACCAGTGGCAATTTTCCTCGCTGTTGAATGTTGAGAATACATCAATGTCTCTTCTTCGACAGGATCCCAAGTGTTCGACTCCAATTCCATCTATTCACACTTGGCGGACCGTACTTGGTACCTTGGGCCCCATCATCATTATCGATGGAAGTCTTCGCATTTTTTAACGGTATACATCAATGACCGGTAATCAAACAATACCCCCCATGTTCGACTGTCATCTCATTAATTCACATGGTTAGGGTTTGTACCTAGAGTTGTTTTGGATGAAGACCTTGGGATTTTGGATGACATTACCTCATTCTGTTATCACCCAAGTTGCGCAAGACTGAGCCTCACTTATATTCGGCTCTCCATGAGACATAGATCCAGTTTGTTGTTATGGCTATGATCTCTCAATTTGACATGGATCCACGCTTGTATTCCAAGTGCACATGCTATATATACATCTCCTTGTTATGTATCAGAGATCATGTTGTATCACAATGCACATCTATATGATGTCAAAGATGTAATTGCTTGCTGACCTTGATCTTTGTTTCAGGTGTTCTTGTGACTTGTTTCTGCGGTTCTTTGCTCCTCCTCTGGCTTTGGATTATAATGTATTTCGGCCATCGTTTCCCTCTGACCTCACACATTAGGGGGAATTTGTTATAGGTCAAACTTGCACCTCTCCGTCCGTGATCACCTTGAGTTGTTGATCACACAAAAGGACAACTTGGATGGAGGAGCATGTTGACCCTAGATGAGACTTTGACTTACTCCACCTCCTGATAAGACTGGAAAAATCCTAAAAATGTCATTCTGAGATATGAGTGCTACTCTACTTCAATAGACTAGCGCCTGTACCCTACTCCAGTGTGTAATAGTAGTGCTCAAGCCTCATGAGTGCTACTCCTCTTCAATAGAGTAGCACTCAACATTTAAAAAGTGATGAGCGCTAGTTTACAAGCACTATAGTAGCGCCCTGAATGCTACTTCACTAAGCAATAGTAGCGTACATCTCAAAAGATTATTAAAAAATAATTAATTTCACGAAGAGGATTAGTTGCAGTTGGTTTCCCAACTTCCCCAACTTCCTCCATAACCATCTCTCGACCTGAACTGCTTCTCTTGTCCTATAAATACAGGGAAGAATAAAGAGAGGGGTTAGAGACATGAATGTTATTAAGAGACTTTTAAAGAGAAGCTTGCATTGGAGGAGTTTTATGCTGGAAGATATCCAAGCCAGAGAAGAGCAAGACCCAGGATCAAGTTGCAGGAGCATGTCACAAAGTCAGGTGTATTTTGTAACATCAATTTGCATTTGACAATAAAAGGTTGAAGCGTCTTTCTTATCCCAAATTAAGTGTTCATTGAAGTGATATACTTGTTTGGATCTGTTTTGGTTAATATTATATGTTTAAATTGCTTTGTCTTTTTCCATCATTATATATTATCCAAGATACGCTGAGAAAGGTACTTGTATTGCATGTTTAGTGAACAGGAGGTGGACTTGAGGATCGAGCGCAAGATCGAATAAGAGCTAGGATAGAACGTCATTCGAAAGGTATGTTCTCAAGGCCTATAACCTATTTCTTTTCATGAACATCTCTGTAACGCAGTTAATACACTTACCTGTCATCCCTTTTCAGTTGATAGTATCAGTTTCCTTACTATAGGGTAGTTTTTCGTGCCAACATATATGCATCGATTGGATGCTTGGTATGATCAGTTGGATCATGTATTTGTATATGTATCAGTTGGATACATTGTATGATCAGGAGGATCATGTGTGATATGTATCAGGTGGATACATTATATGATCAAGATGATCATGGACAATGAGCTTCAGGATGTTGCTCTGGATGATATGCATCAAGACGATGCAGTGATGAGTATCATGACGATGCTCTAGATGACATACATCAGGATGATGCAGTGGTGATGATTAGGTTGATCATGTGTGATGAGTATCAGGATGATACTCCAGATGATGTGCATCAGGATGATGTACGGTATGATGATGATCATGTTGATCATTAGCATCAGGATGATGCTCCGTGCAACGATGATCAGGTGGATCATGAGTTTCAGGATGAAACTCGGAGGTCAATGATATGTGGCAGGCTGTGTAGATAGCATGTAAAAGATCCTGGGAGATCCGATAGGTTGAGCAATGTGCTCGTAGTAAGTCCTGGGATGCTCTTTCGAGGTTTTGCTAGTGAGGCATGTAATCAGCCCTGGAGGTCCGATAGGTTGAGAAGTGTGCTCGTAATAAGTCTTGGGATGCTCTTTAGATATCTTGTCGATCGTGCTTAGGCATGTAAACTGATCCTGGGATATTCTTTTAAGGTTTTTCCTAATCACATGTAATTAGTCCTGGAGATCCGATAGGTTGAGCTGTGTGCTCGTAATAAGTCTTGGGATGCTCTTTAGAGAATCTTGTCGGTCATGCTGAGGCACGGAAATTGTTCCTGGGATAGTCTTGTCAGGCTTTGCATATGCACGTAATGAGTCCTGAGTTACCACCTCTATCAGACTACACGTGGTGTTGATGAATACCTACAGGTGGTGGGCCTACATCCAGCATGAAAAAGGGTTGGATCTGTAAAACTTCCTATGACGAGAAGAATTATGAGATAGCACCAGTGATCGAGATGACGAGTACAGTAGTAGTGACGATGATGCTCTGTGATCCAATGATGATGATCCAGCTCCAGTATTGAAGACTTGTGCCTATATGTATTGATGACTTGTGTCAAGAGAATACCTTCCTAGTTAAGAGGGAGTGTTGATGTATTTGTAACTTTGGAAGATATTCACTTGTATATTGTATGTATTACATTTGTACTTTATTGTATCCCCAACGGAGATGTATTATTCCTCTGATTGGAAGTGTCATCATGTGTACTTGCAAGTGTCGCAAGTTATATTGTAAGTGTCGTAACTTATACTTGATGGGTTATTAGACCACCTTGTTGGGGTCATCCCTATATGAGTCATGTGGGTCAAAGGGTTATTAGACCACCCTATTGGGGTCGGCCCAGTCAGCATTATGTTATGTGGTTAAGTTAGGGCCGACCTAGTAGAGTAAAGGTCAAGTGATGTAGTTTATAAATAGAGAGTGTGTCTCTCTCATTTTACACATTCTATTGTTCACTCACTTCGCATTAGTGAGAGAAGAGGAGGATGTGCACAAGTGGAGGAGGAGCATGTTGCTGAAGATATCTATCTCTTGGGTTTGATCATGGTGATCCTTGTATTGATGCTTATTTTATCTTTGAGGAAGTTGCAGGGTTTTTCACCTTCTTGGTTTTCCCCAGTGAAATGTTTTGTGTCTCTTGTATCTTGTCTCTTATGCTTGATATGCTGTACATGTTGTTCTTTCAGTTAAGATCCTAGATCATAATGTATTAAATTCTAAAAAACTAACAAGTACCTGGAAATGCTAGAAGAAAATAAGCTGATCCTAAATCATAGTACAAAGAGAGGTGTCATGCACTCATGGATGGCACTTCGAATGACTCCTCCTTCATCATAGATTCTGGAGCATCCAGACACATGTTTTCTTCCAAGGATCTATTCTCTGAATTTGAACCCACTGTTGGGCCTTCTATTTTGATAGGAGATGATTCTGAAGTTTCCTCAAAATGGATTGGAAGGATCAATATGGAACATGGATACTTTAATGATGTGCTCTATGTTCCTACCCTTGTAGCTAAGCTCCTTTCTGTTTACCAAATGACCCATCCTATAGTTCCCAAGAAAGCAATTTTTACTCCTAATGCGATTGAAATCCAAGAGATCTCTTATGGGAAGATCATTGCACAAGGAATTGCAGATCACCATTCTAAAATCTATGATTTTCTCACTTCTTTCCTTACTCAAAACAAAGTGCACTTCTTACTCATGCAAATGAAGTGAGCAGACTTTGGAATGAGAGGTTTGGGAACCTCAACTACAAATATTTGCAAGAAATGTATAATCATAAAATGGCTGAAGGGCTTCCAAACATCATATTTGCTAAAGGCACTTGTAAAGGTTACTTGATTGGTAAGCATCCAGAGCACAAGTTTGATCAAGGGAAGGAAAAGAGAGCCTCATATCCTCTTGATTTGATTCACAGTGACATATCAAGACCTCTTCCTCACCTATCTTTGAATAATGCAAGATACATCTTAACATTCATAGATGATTATTCAATATTCAGTTGGGTATATTTTCTAAAGTTGAAGTCAGAAGTGTTTGAATACTTCAAAAATTTTAGAGCTTTTGTAGAAAAGTTCACTGATAAGAAGATCAATGTCCTTCATACTGACAATGGAGGAGAGTATGTGAAGAATGAATTTCAGTTATTTTGTGCCGATGAGGGTATTGATATGCAGTACACTATTCCTTACACATCACAACATAATGGTGTAGCATAGAGAAATAATAGAACGTTGAAAGAGATGGCTACCTGCATGCTTGAGTCTAAAGGATTGGATCCTAAACTGTGGGAAAAATATGTCAACTGTGTTGCATACCTCTAGAATAGAGTTACTCACAAAGGCCTACAAGGAAAAACTCATTTTGAAGCATGGATGGGATACAAGCCAGGTGTGTCTCATCTAAGAGTATTTGGATCCAAAGCTTAGGAAAGGATTCCTTCCGAGAAGAGGAGAGCCTTAGAGCCACAAAGAAAAGAGAGCTTACTGGTTGGTTATGCAAAAAATGCAAAGGCCTACAAACTGCTAGATTTATCTACCATGCATACATTTCTTAAGAGAAGTGTTTAGTTTGAGGAATGGCCATTGCATGATTCCCACCATGTCGATGAAGACAGCTTGCCAACTACTCCACCACAACCTATTAAACAAGATAGGGAAGCATCCTCTCATGAAAGTTCATATTTTGAATCCAAAAGTGAAGATGAGCGAATGCTAGATCCAGATCCATAGGAAACTGAATATCTAGCACATGAATATCCACCTCCTCTTCTAAGATGGGATTCCAAGACCCTTGAATCTGCAGGTGATCTTGTTGGAGATCCACAGGATCCAAGAAGAACTATATCTGAGTTTCAAATGCAAGGTTTACACTCTCTCATACAGATCCCTTTCTTCCTGACAGATGTTTTCTTATGATTAGATCATATCCAAAAAAAATCTTTGAGGCCTCCCAAGATCCGAGATGGATATCAGCTATGGATGAAGAGTACCATTCTCTTCAAAGAAATGATACTTGGGAGCTTGTTTCTCTTCCTCCTGGAAGGAAGCTTGTTCAATGTAAGTGGGTATACAGAACCAATATGGACTCATATGGAGTCACAATAAAGTACAAGGCTCGCTTGGTTGCTAAAGGTTTCTCACAAGTTCAATGGATTGACTATTCAGATACCTTTTCTCCTGTTGAAAAGATGGACTCCATCCATCTTTTTCTAGCTCTTGTTGCATCCAGCCATTGGAAGGTGCACCACATGGATGCAAAGAGTGATTTTCTTCATGGATATCTAGAGGAGGAGATCTACATGAAGAAACCTGAAGGATACATTGATGATCCTTCATTAGTGTGTAGATTGAGGAAGCCCTTGTATGGGCTCAAGCAGGCTCCTCGAGCATGGTATGCTAAGATGGAATCCTTTCTGCTTTCACAAGATTTTCAGAGATGCAAGTCTGATTCGAATGTCTACATGAGGCATGATGGTAACTCTCTTCTCCTTATTGTCCTTTATGTTGATGATTTATTGATTACAGGGAGTCTCTCTCCATGTTTTAGATCTATCAAGACCTTGCACAACTCCTTCTCTTTGTCAGATTTGGGACTCCTAAAGCAGTTTATTGGTCTTGAAGTCTCTCAGAGTGATTCAGGAATTAAGATTGCACAATCCAAGTATGCATCAGATCTTCTTAACAGGTTTCATATGACGGAATGCAAACCAACAACATTTCCTTTTATTTTAGGTATTAGTCTTGAGTATAGTTCTTCTTCAACTTTGGTGGATAGTACTTTGTATCGGAAGTTGATCAAGAGTCTTTTGTTTCTTACACATACTTGCCCTTATACATCCTATGTAGTGAGTGCTATGTATAAATACATGCAAGAGCCTCATGAGCTTCACTGGAAGGCAAACAAAAGGATCTTGCACTATGTGCAAGGGACGAAGACCTATGATATTCACTATCCAGTCAGGTCTCCATTGAACCTAGTTGGATATACAGATTCATATTGCGCTGGAGACAGCTCAGATCAGAAGTCTACATTAGGTTTTAAAGTCACATCAGGTTGTGTGATTTCTTCTTCTTTTATCAAGGGAATTCACCATGTCAGATCCCAGTAATTTATTATTTACGTAATGTCCTCCTAAGAGCAACAGAACATAGTCGGTAACCATTATTTCTGGGGATCCCTCTTGGCTTGTACATAGATATGGTGCATCCCCACCTTGAAGCTTGAAATTTCCTTGTATATATCAATAATTTAGGGGTGTATGCATGGTATCTCATTTATGATAGCCCTAATTTATTCATTGTACAAAAATAAATTAATGTTGTTTTCTTCCTATCTGTGACAAAGTTTGGTAAACCACAAATTTGTGTACCTTGCAACTAAGAAAGTTTTCTTTTTTCTATCAAATAATTGACTCTCATCTAGTTCTTTCCATCCTACTAGCACATGGCATATTAACAACCAGGTATAATGAAATGAAAAGGTGTACCTTTTTCTTGCATTTCTTGGCATCCAGCAAGAACTCATTTAGAAGAAACGTTGACCGGTTGAATTGAACCCCTTCCACGCATTGTGCTATGAATATGATGATTGTTGTTGAGACTTGGTCCTACCGACTCTTCCAGAACATATTGCATGTCAAAATCTAAGCTGCGAATCTCACAACTTTATCATTTATGTGGGAAACAAAAAAAGCCTTTGCTTGCTCATTGGGTTCCGTACTTTTCTATTACCTTCTTTACAAGGGCCTTTTTCTGCTTCCTATCCAGAAGAATACTCACATATTATCCCCTAGTAGGAAGTCTAGTGATCATCTCTATCAACAAAGTATCAATGGATATAGGCTTGTTCAACCACAAGAATCCACCATGTATTTGTGATAGCAGCATTTTTGTACACATATTTACTTGTGGGCTTCTTCCAAAATGTGGAATATCCATCAGATTTAGAACCCTTGATTTATGCATCCCTTACGCCCATGTTTGAACTTCCATTATAATTGGTGCATTAGGTTTTGGTCCTCTTATCCTTCTCGAGTAGTTTTTGTTGAGTGGCTCAGGAAACTTTTCTTCATCGGTTATATCATAATCAACAAACTGAAATTTGTATAGTTGGCCGAGCAAATTTTCTTCAGTGAGCACTCCCTCTGGTATCATCGGTGTTGTCCTCTATAGTGGGTATATTAATAGTTTCCATAGTGGTTTTTCTTGGTGGGATGTAGTCGCGAGGGAATTTTACCGGCTTTGATGATGATGACTCAGGTATCTGTGCAGTATCTTCATGCAAACCCATTGATGGATTCTTTGTTCTAGACTATCTCTTGGGTTCCATCACTCCTCTTCAGCTCTAGCTTTTGTTTGCTCTGTAACTGATACTTTCAATAGATACTGGTAACTCCCTTTCGTAGAATGTCAAGGACTTTCATTGGAATATTTGTATTCTCTTGTTATCTTTATTACCTTATGTATTAGTCATATTTACCTTGATTTGGTCTAAATGCATTTAACCAATTTCTATCAACGGTCATTAATGACGCCGCGTTTTTAGTCTTGTCACTACCTGACCTGTCATTAATGCTCATGAGTTGTCACAGTCCTTCACAAATGCTCCTTATATCTGTGTGATTGCTCCTTGTTCTCCAACATTTCTTGTAACCTTGCGTAGTATCTTCTTTCTACCATAGATCATGTTATCTTCATTTGATTTCTATATTGAAATACAGGAAGTACGGAGACTTTTTGTTCAAAAATCCTTCAACATAACTTTTAATGTAGAGAAATTAGTTTGATTTTACACTTTCCCTTTATTTTCCATGGATAGAGTTAGTCCACTGATTTTCCCTTTTTGATCTTTTGACATCCTTTTCCACACTTTTCTACAATTTTTTTTTCTAGATTCCCATAGAATTTTCTTCCGTGAGTAGCATATAAAGTTGGTTGAGATTCTCTTTATGTGTTCTTTTGTTGTTTTTTCTTCTAGAAGTTGTTCGAATTCTGTAAATACATTTTTGAGCTTTGTGACCTAAGATGTTACACTTGTAAAATACAACATTGTTGCAGAACTTTGCAATATTTTTAGACTTATTGCACTTCCGAAATATAGAAAGTCTCTTAATTTTTTTAGATTTGTTGTTCATAAAACTACAGTCCATTGCTTTATGTCCATTTATGTTGCACGAGAAACTGCAAACAGGAAAAGGTTTTCCATACCTAAGTAATTGTTTTCTTCTTGGTTGTACTATCATCCTATATTTTCTTTTATCATTCTTTGAAGGATTTTCCTTTCCTCTCATACTGATGTCTTCCTTAAGATTATCTTGATTTGTGTCAAACCTGAGACCATTATTGTCATGTGATCTTTTACAGCTAAGGATGTGTTCCATGATCATGGTGATTTTTTCAAACTTTGAGTTTGTTTCGATTCGAGCGACTGTCTTCTTCATTTCATTCTTTAGTGAAAGAATCGCAAGCACTTGCTCTTTGCAGGTTTCATTATTCTCACAAAGTTGTTTTGTTAAATCTTCTTTATCCTTCTTAGCTTCAAGTAGTTGTTCATTTTGTTCATATATGACCTGTGTCACTTGCTTATTTAATTTCTGAGCTTCCTCTTGAGACTCTTAAAACCTTTTTTTTAGTGATAGATTCTCTTTTCTTAGAGAAGTAATGTTAGCTTCTTGTTCTCAACATATTATTTCCTTCTTACTTAATTGATTTACTAGGAAATACTTGGTACTCTTTTCTTCATCCATTTGAGCCTTTTCTTCAAGTTGTACCAGCTATTCCATCAGCCCTTCATTTTATCTTCTCATTTTTCTTAACTCATTTAAGGAACTTATTAATTCACTCTTCCAGTCTCCTTCTCCAGTTTCCTTATCTTCAGACTCAAAGGATCTTTCCTTGATGGATGTACTTCTCTCGTCTTCTTGTTCTAATTTTTTACTTCCTACAATTGCTTCCTCTGTCTTCTAAAGGTATTTTAGCTTGTCCCAAAGTTCTTTGGCTAAGACACATTTTTCAACCTTACTTTTCATGGGTTCATCCAACCCTTCCATAATGGAATCCATTGCCAATTTGTTATTCATTTTCAATTTCCTCTTCGTAGCATATTTTAATGACCTTTTTGAAGGAGTATATTCTTTGACAATTGTCTTCCAAATATCAAATCCACACAATTGCAAATAAGCTTCCATTCTTGTGCTCCACAATAGATAGTTTGTTCTAGTGAACATATGAGCTCTATCCGTATTTAAACCAAATTCCTCGCAATCCATGTCTGCACAGTGATCTTCCTTCTATCTATTAAGTTGTTCCTAAAGCAACTCGCTCTGCTAACAATTGTTGGAATTTTCAATGATACTAAGAGGAGGTGAATCAGTATCATGCGCATATTTACAAATAATTCACTTTTTAAAACATGTACCAATTGCTATTTAAAAACCACTTCAATAAAAACAAACTGTGTGTAGATATTTGAAGAAAACTTGTGTGTGTGTGTGTGTGTGTATAAAATAAAATTACAAGGAAATATGGGAGACACCGATCTCCACTGATGTGAGCACCGAATCACTAAAAAAAACCCTCTGATTGGGACACCAATCCCATTGGAAAGCACCAACTTGAAACTATAGGATTCAACCCATGAGAACACAAATCCTCAGCACAAGCACCGACTTGTTGAATCGGGATCCAACATGTGAGGACACCAATCCTTTGTGCAAGCACCAACTCGCGGTGATCAGGCACCAAACTAAGTGGAGACACCAATCTCCTTTCCTTACCCCATCCAACCGCCCTAGGATATAGATATTTTCGTTTGCTAACTTCATATCTGCGGGTACTATAATTTATTCTCTGCTTTTCTTTCGACCACGTGCAATTCTACGGGTTCAACTCTGATCATTGTTTCTCTTACATTGTATTATGCTACAGTTCCATTCTACAATATAGATTATGTGCACATATAAATCCACATGATCCGATCATTCTATGCACACTTATATCTGCGCATTTATTGTGCACTCAGATGTGCGCACTTAGCACGAACCATCATTTCCAATTAATCCCCAAGAATTCATATTCTACTTGAAATTAGTGTACTTACTCAGACCTCCATACTTACTTGGATGGATGCTACAATAGATTGATCTCTTCATCTATTTATATGAGTGTTGAGTCACTTCTTAGGCCAAAAAAATATTTTATGGTAAGGTCAGCTCATCATATTAGCTATACTTCTCCTTGTTTTATGGCATAGCAACCTTAACATGATGGCGAAAGTCACACTTGCTTTAGTATGGCCGAATTACCTGAGTTATCATAGTAGCAGAAGTCCCACTTGCTTTGACATCAATGAAAATTTCCCAACACACTTTTACACAAGCATGCAATGCAATTTCCTATGCAATAGTCCCTACCATAGCTAGGATATCAAACAAACCACAATATCTAGCTTCAAACTTAGAATAAATTCTTAATTTTAAGGATCTCTCCTTCCCTCTAAATTTTAAATGCACATGCTCCCCAACCTTGAAGTCTCTTAATATTCTTCTCTTGACTACATATTTTTTTCCTTTCATGTGTTATTCATAAATTTTGTTTAATCTTGACCATATGCTCTTCCATTTCCTTGAGTAACTGAGGCCCAAATACTACTCTATGTATGAGATTATCCCAATGGATTGGGGTATTTCACTTTCTACAGTATACGGTTTTTAATGGGATCTTCTTCAAAGAAGTATGATATCCATTATTATATGCAAATTATACTAAGTATAAATATTCCTCCCACTTGGATGGTTTATCCGTCACATACATTTTTAGCACGTACTCACTCACTTGATTAACACTTTATGTTTGTCAATTTGTTTGTGGATGATATGGTGTACTTAAGTTTAGATTGGTTCCAAACCTTTGAATAACCCTTTCCAAAATTTTTAGGTAAACTTTGGATCTCTATCTGAAACAATTTCTGTAGGTATCCATGCAACCTAGCAATCTCTTTCAAGTAAATTAACACTATATTAGTTTTCGTATGAGTTGACTTGATTGGAATAAAGTGGGAACCTTTTGTTAACATGTCCACCACTACCATGATGGAATTGTGTTACCTTGATGTCTTAGGAAACTTAGTGATAAAATTGATTTCCACTAGTTCCCATTTACACTCCAATATTGGCAATGGTTGTAGCAATCTCGTTGGATGTTTGTGATGAACCTTTACTCTTTGGCATTACATACACCTAGTTATATATTCAACAATGTATTTTGTACATTCTTGGCTAAAAGTATTGACTTCTTATTGTTTCAATTTTCTTTCGATATCTATGATGTCCTGATGTCCAACATATGGAACACTTGCATCTCATTCATTACAAATTTCCTTAATTCACCAGAATTAGGAACAAAACCTCTATTGTTATGCATAACAATTCCATCAAAATCCAACTTGTAACCTTAATATTTATGTTGTACATTTTCCAGCTGTAATCATTCTTTGACCTTTTAGATAATGCTCATATGAGATAACAACATCAAAAAATTTGCTTCTTCACTCTAATTTACACATGCTTATGGATGTAGCAAGCATTTCATTTATCCTTCCATTGAGGGAATCAACAACATTGTTCTCTTTTCCCTTAATATGTTTGATATAAAAATAAAATTCATAAAAAAATTATATCCATATTGATTTCCTGGCATTCAAAGTTGGTTATTCCAATAATACTTCAACCAACTATGATTTGTTGTTAATTAAAAATTCCTACCCATAAGATAGTGTCTCCACATCTTCGATGCAAGTACAATGGAAAAAAGCTCTAAATCATGTGTGGCATATTTCTCACCATGCTTATTAAGCTTCCTATATTCATAACAAACCACATGCCCATTCTGAGTAATAATTCCACCAATTCCTTCTTTGCAAGAATCTGTACATACTACAAAATCTTCATTTGGATCAACAATCTTGAGAATGGTTGCACTAGAGAGTAGTTTATTTATCTGCTAGAAAATTTACTCACACTATATTTTCCATTCAAATTTGACTCCTTTATTCTGTAATGAAGTAATTGGATGTGCAATTTTGGAGAATCCTTCTATGAACCTCTTATAGTGTCTGGCAAGTCCCATGAATGAACTTACTTTTGAAACATTCCTAGTTGTAAGCCATCCCATAATAGCTTCAATCTTCTCTAGATATACTATTATTCGTTCCTCTGAAATGATGTCCCAAATATTGATTTTTTCTCTAATAAAATGAATATTTTCTTAACTTCATGTAAAGTTGATGTTCTCTTAGCACTTGTAGTACTAACCTTAGCACTTGTAGTAATAAAATGAATATTTTCTTAACTTCATGTAAAGTTGATGTTCTCTTAGCACTTGTAGTACTAAGTTGATGTTCATGTAAAGTTGATGTTCTTTTCATGCTCCTCTTCTGATTTTGAGTAGGTAATGATGTCATCAAGAAACATAATGACAAACTTATCCAAATACTATATGAAGATTCCATTCATAAAACACATAAAAGTAGATGGTGCATTAGTTAGACCAAATGGCACCACTTTAAACTCTTAATGTGCATATATGGTTCTAAAATTTGTCTTACTAATGTCTTCCTCTTTTATCCTTGCTCTTAACCTAATCTCAAGTCTATCTTTGAGAAGATATTTACTCCTCTTAGATGATCAAACAAGTCATCAATTCTATGTAGATAATATTTATTCCTCATAGTAACCTTGTTCAACTATATGAAGTCAGTGCACAACATCAAGGTTCCATCCTTCTTTTTCACAAAAAGTAATAGCGCTCCCCAGGGAGATAGACTTGGGAATATGTACACTTTCTTCAACAATTCTTCCAATTGCATTTGTAACTCCTTCAATTCTAGTGTACTCATTCTATATGGAATATTAGAAACTAGGGAAACTCTAGGCAACAAATCAATAGAGAAATATATGCCCCCTTTTTGGTGGAAATATTGGTATTTCATCAAACACATCTGCAAACTCTTGCAACATTGGAAAATACTCAAAAATGAGGCTTTTACACTTCACTAACTCTTCCACATGAATTGCATACAATTGAAATCCTTTCTAAAACATCTAATTTTGAACTGCAAAGATGAAGTTTCCCTTATATAAATAGACATTCGAATGCCTTTCACTATCTTTCATTCTCATTCTCCATCAAGACAATTGAGATTCTTTTTATGGAAATCCAAAACAATATGTTTTGCATCCAACCAACCCATCCCAGTAAGAACATCATATGAGTCAAGTGGTATTATGTTCATATCTACAAAAGTATGGAGTCCATTCATATCTACTAGAAAACCCTTTAATTACTCATTAATCTTCCTTTTTGTCCCAATAGCCAACTAAATCAAACATGATTTATCATTCTTACTTCTCTTTAGATGAAATATTTCTACCACATTAGGATCAATATAACTATGAATTGCTCTTGAATCAATTAAAATGGAAATAGGTTGATTTAAAATCTTACCTTCAACCTCAATCATGTTTGATTAGTGATTTGCTTATCGACTATCCAAGGCTGCATAAATTCTTGGAATGTTTATGGCCACATCTTCCATTGTAGTTTCTTATTAAATGTTGTGCACATTCATTATTATATCTTCTTTCAAGGAAATTCTCTATATAAATGATGTTTTTCATATCCCCAACATTTGATTGGTTGCCTTGTTCTTTTTCTTGGTGACTCTACCATATTGGATCCACTTCGAGATGGTTGGATTTTTTTATGTGTATTAGAACTATTTATGAATAGAGGCGTTTTAAATTCTTTCCTATTTGATCTTGCTTAAATTTATTCTTATCTCTCCCAAACTTCTGAAAATATTCCCTTACATTGTTTTGGCCTCTTTAATTGTCCCTTCAATAGTCTTGGGCTCATCAATATGAATTTTATTTTTGTAAAATGAAGGCAGGCCAATTAGGAAACTCTAAAGGTTTATAGTTCTCATCATTAATAAACACAATATATCTCAACAACTCTAAATTTCTTTTTCTCATATTCCTCCAGGGTCATATTTTCTAACTCGAGCTCAAAGAACTCTTCCATCTTCTTGTTGTAATAATGCTTTGAGAGGTACCTTTTTTTGAAAATATTTTTTGAACTATTTCCATGAAATCCTCTCCTCATTAACGTGTTTCACTTGAGTCAATTTCTCCCCCCACCCCCCAAATTGAGGCTTTTCCTTTAAGATTGTAAATGGAAACTCTAGATTCCATGTTGGATTAGTAGTTGTGCAATTAAATATGCTTCCTCATCCCTAATAACCAAGCTTCACCATCTTCCCCTTTATTTTTTTCACCATCAAAAGTGGGTGGATTAATCTTTCTAAGCTACCCTTGCATCTATTCTTGTACATTCCTTCTCTTTTTATGTCTAACTAGGGACACTTTTGGACTATTCCTTGATTCCTAAGATGTATATGAATTCTACGCTACATGAGGTGGTGAGCAATGATGTTTATGACTCTTGGTAGCACGTCTAGAGTACTTGGATCTTTCATGGGTTCTCCTCCTTGAATATTATTTTCCTTCTTTCTCATGAAATGAACCTGATCCAATATGCATTTGTCTCTTCAACAAATTTAATCTTTGCATTCATCGAGTGTTCAATTGAGTTTGTTGCTCTTGATCCCTTAGCATTTTTTTCATTACCAACTCAACATATTTGCACCTTATTATTTAGACTATTCATTGTTTCCATTAGATATAAGGATTTAATACTTATTCTATGCCTATTAGATTTTATTTCTTGATTACCCACACTGAAATTAAGACCTCTAACTTATTCTTCATGGTTGTACGGATTTTACCCTTCTTCCATTTTCCTTCTTCAGTATTGATTTGGAACTCTAATGATAATTATCCTTGACATAAATCTATATATTCAAATTTATAGTACAATTCAGTTGTTAGATATACTTCATTCCGATAATTTTGGAAAAAAATCTTATATAGATTCATTTTGGAAAACTACCCATTTGACATTTGTTTGGTCAAATTAGGGCTACATGCTCTTTTTTTGTCCAATTTTGGAAAAAACTAAAGTACTTATTTGGGATCTAATTATTTATATTTAGTATTATATTGATTATATTTTCAATGAATAGAAGTTACATCCCTCCAAAGTTACCAATTTATGGACTTTTCATTTAGCTGCACTTAATCTCAAAGACCAACTTTTTCCACATGTAGAAGACAATTTGGGAAGAACCAATAAAACCTTTCTATTGATCACTGATATACAATATGATTCTATGTACACAAAAAATTTTATATCGTGGATTTAATGCTCAACTCAATTCTATATGGTTATAAATTTTCCTGCTATCTTTCTTGCACTTCTTCTAGACATAAATTTTGGTGAAAACAACCATCTCGCAAATGGAGAGAAATTGAAGAAAATTTCTATTGAACAAAGTTGTTCAGGATGTTAAGATGATAAAATGTCAACTCAGTAAAATTTTCTAATTTGCACATCACATGTCACTTTTTCCTCCTACCAATTTTCTAAAATCGCCAAAAAGTCTTCAAATAGTGGATTTTGGCCTATTTATGCATCTCAACTCTTAAAGCATTGGAATTAGGCCAAATGCTCCTTTAGGCATCTCCATTCATGGACACAATTTGAATTGTCCAAATTTGATCCTCAACAGTTCCCCTAGAAATGAGCTGATTTCAAGTCTTCAAAGGTCACTAATCCTCCTTTTCTGGAAATCTATAGTTGAACAAGACCACACCTCTCTCTAGATTTTTTGCAGTTCTCCTCATTGCAGAATTACCCCTAAAATTTCGTCAAATTATGAGTTAATATGATCATGTTATGACCATATATTGATGTGGCATGACACATGGTTGTTGATGTGGCAGTGTGGTCCTATGTTTCATCACTTGCATCCACCATGTCATCTTCCTTGGCCTCTAGCTTACACTAACCTATCATCATAGCCCCTTGGATTATCCACTTGGCACAATTCTTGAGTGATGTGAGGGTCCTATCTCTATCATATTATCCCTGGTGCACATGTTTCCTTTGTGTGATCCATACCAATGCTCCATATCAATTTCAGGAGTTGAAATTTGTTGTTGTAATTATAACTTCGGAAGATCTTCACTTGTATTTTATATTGTTATTATTATTGTATTTTATTTGTATCTTCGACGGAGATGTTTTTCTTTTGTTTAGGGATGTCATTATTATTATTAGTCATGCTAGGTCATTGAGGTAAAAGCCTCCATTGTAAGTCGGGGAAATAGTTCCCCAAAAGTTCAAATGTAAATGTATTATTGAGTCTCCTAGAGAAGTCGTCCCAACCAGTTTAGTTGAGGCCGACCTAATTAGGTAAAAGGTCACCCCAAAAGTAAAGTATAAATAGAGAGTTGGGATCTCTCATTTGGACACACACTCACTCACTCAAGTTCACATAAGTGAGAGAGAGAAGACAAGTTCACATAAGTGAGAGAGAGAAAACAAGTTCGTATAAGTGAGAGAGAGAAGACAAGTTCGCTAAGGAGAAAGAGAGAGAGCTGCAGAAAACTATCTTGTTTTGGGCTTTTCCATTTTGTGATATTGTATTGGTGACGAATCTATCTTTGATTAAGTTGCGGGGTTTTCTCTTTTATGGTTTCCCTGAGGAAAACTATTGTGTCTATTGTGTTTTGTTGTGCTTGTTATTCTTTCAGTTAAAGGTCCTATCTAACATTGAATTAAAGTACAAACATTAACTTGGTATCACAGCTAACTTGAAAAAAAAGACATTGTGCAACAACGGGAAACTAGGGATTTCTAGTTTGAGATCTTCTCTCCACAGATCATCAAGAAAATGAGGCTAGGATAACTCGCCCTAGGAAGCTGCATATTTTGGAGGCAACAGAATTAAATTTCAAGAATTTTCATTTTTTGGCCCGTCACTACTACTGGGAGGAAAACTAGGGCTTCCTGTTCCTGGCACTTTCCTCCACAGATCCACCTGAAAATAGGGTCAATTCAATTCACCCTAGGAGGATGCATCTTCCTATGAAATCAGAATTCAAAACAGAGAATTTTCATTTTTGGCCCTGTCACTAGTATCGGTGGGAACTAGGGCATCAACGATTTTGCAATTTTGTTCACATATTTGGAAAAAGGAGTACATTGGACAACAGGTCTTGAGGAGGTGAATCTTCTTGTCCAATCAGAAGTTCAAAATTCCAACTTTGGAAAATTAGGGTTTCTCTAACAAACCCAACTCTAGCTAGCTCCAGAACCAGGTTGGGCATCTCAAATTGGTAAGACCTAAAAATTTTCTATTTCCATTTGAGGTACTCATTCAAAATGTCTCACCACACAAAGCTTGAGTATAAGTTTGAGGGAGCTGATAACTTTCGGGCATGGAAGTATAGGATTGCTCTTGTCCTTGAAGAAATGAATTGGACAAATATGTAAATGAAGAGGTTCCAGCACCAGAGGGAGATGAGGCTAAGGCTATACACAAGAAGAACTCGGTTAAGGCCAAGAGAATTATTGCAGACTCCATTAAGGATCATCTCATCCTACATGTGTCATCCTTGAAGACACCCAAGAAGATGTTTGATGCATTGACAAGGCTTTTTGAAGGGAAGAACATCAATCGGAAGATGACATTAAGGAACCATCTCAAGAACATAAAGATCCTGAACTCAAATACCATGCAATCTTATTTCACAAGGGTCTCACAGCTCAAGGAGCAAATTGAAGCAGTTGAAGAAAAGGCAGAAGAAGGAGAGATCATTATGACCACCTTGAATGGTATCCTAGGGTCACGGGACTCATTTATTCAAGGGATATGTGCCAGGAAGAAGTTAATCACCTTCAGCAGACTATGGGAAGAATGTACACAAGAATAAGCTCGACTTGTAGCATGGGAAGAGAAGATGGGAGAAATGATGATCAAGCTCTCATAGTTCACACTAGAAGAAATCACAACAAGAGGGAGCACCACCATCAAAATAAGAGGGAGAACTACGATAGACAAAGGAGACCCAGAAGAGATCTATCCAATACTAGATGTTATACATGTGATGAGAAGGGACACTACTCCGGAGATTGTCCCAGAAATAGAGGTTCCTCCAAGAAGACAAACAATTAGAGACATCATGCTCACACCGTTGAAGATGATGAACCAGCAAGGAAAAGAACCAGAGAAGAAGAAAGAGATGATTCTTCAAGTGATGAAGAATATGTATTATGATGAATAAAGAGGAAAGGACACACATAGTCTACTCTAGTACAAAGAACTAATAGTCTACATTTCCAATAATAAGCAAGAAAGGCATGGGTACTCAAAATCAGACGATGAAGGGGAGCACACTGTCAAAGACTCCAGTGGTACCTGCAAGGAAGCAAAGATCAAGAGCGAGCACACTGTCAAAGACTCCAGTAGTTCCTGCAAGGAAGCAAAGATCAAGAAGGATTCCACCCAACAACCAAACAAATATAAGTATTTGAATTATCATTTCTTGTATATCTAATTATTTAAATGATATTGTTCAGACGTGTACATACTTATGTTCCTAGAGTTAGGATAGGATGTGTATTATGCATGTTAGAAAAGTTGCATTAATGAACATAATACTACTAATATACAAGTAACGGGTAAGTTGCATATGGTACTGTACAAAATTCCATTTATACTTATCTAGAATGAAACCTCTTTGCTGACATATTGGGAGTAGTGCACACTCTTAATAATGTTCTGGTAGAGATGGAAGGAATCTAGAAAGTTACCGTATGAATACGGGATATGGATGAATGTTGTGTTCAAGCATTGGCTAAGATAGTTGCATGACTGTGTGACCTATGCATAAGAATTTGTTTTGAAAATTATGAAATGTTTCTAATCACGCAACTAAATTTACTTGTAGGAAAAATCGTGAGAAACTTGTAACGATGATTCATCTATGACAATTCAAGAAGATCATGAAGACCACGACCTGGAAGAACCACAAGAACTTGTAGATCCACCTCGTGAGAAGAACTCCCACAAGAGAAAACCAACATGGGCACGTGAAGTAATACAATATGCAGAGAAGTATGGCGCTCCAGAGGGGATGCACAAAGAAAGAAAGAGACCTAGACCATACTCCATCTATGTGGCCCTACTATATGACATCATTGATAAAGAACCTTCCAACTATGAGGAAGCAACATAGAAGAAAGAATGGAAGGATGCCATGATCGAGGAGTACCCGTCGATTATGAAAAAGAATGATGTATGGGCAATAGTTTTGAGACCAGAAGGGAAGTCTGTTGTGACTTCGAAGTGGATCTACAAGATTGAACATGTTGCAGATGGTAGCATTGAAAAACACAAGGAAATATTTGTGGAACGTGGCTTCTCCCAGAATGAAGGCATAGACCACAAGGACATGTTTTCACATGTATCCAGATACACTTCTATCATATCTATACTTGCATTGGCTGCAGTGATGAAATGGAATGTACACTAGATGGACGTCAAGACAACATTCTTGAATGGTGTAGTAGAAGAGGAAGTGTGCTTGGAGCAGCCACTGGTATTTGAGACACCTGACAGACAAACTCATGTGTGCAAGTTGAAGAAAGCCTTGTACAGACTGAAACAGGCACCCAAGACATGGTACGAAAGAATTGGCAGCTTCCTGATGAGTTTAGGATTTACCAAGAGTAAAGAAGATTCCAACCTTTACTACAAGGTTGAAGTGGGAAATTCAGGGATACTTCTACTCTATCTAGAAGACCTGTTTGTAACAGGGGAGGATGAGCTCATTGCAGATACGAAGAGAGGCTTTCCGTAGAGTTCGAGATGGAAGGACCTAGGGATGATGCATTATTTATTAGGCATGGAGGTGTGGCAGAGTGCGGATGGAATATTCCTTGTACAAGTGAAGTGTGGAGTAGATATTCTGAAGAGGTTTAGAATGATAGATTGCAAGGCTATGGCCACACCCATGGCATCAAACTTGAATCTATTGTGTGATGCTTCATTAGAGTTAGTTGATGCCATGATGTACCGTCAGATGATTGGTTCATTGATGTACTTGACGAACACAAGACCAGACATATGCTTTTTTGTGAACAACCTGAGATAGTTCCTAATGGATCCGAGACATGTTCACCTGATTATTGCAAAGAATATATTGAGGTACCTGAAGGGTAAAGTTGATTATGGGCTCAAGTATGAGGTGAATCAAAAGATTAACCTGCAGGGTTATGTTGATTCGAATTGGGTAGGAAGTGCCATAGATAGGAAGATCACTTCGGGATGCTACTTCAGTATGGGATTTGGTATGATCTCCTGGTTTAGTAGGAAGAAATCATGTGTGGCACTAATTACACCCAAAGCAGAGTATGTTGCAGCTTGTTCGGCCAGTTGTGAGGCAGTATGGCTTCAGAAGCTACTGTCAGATTTGTTTGATCTCCAGTTAGAGGCGACTTGTATATTTTGTGACAACCAGATTTGTGTGAAGTTGTCTGACAACTGATTGTTTCATGACAAGTCGAAGCACATTGAGATCAAGTACCACTATATCAGGGATATGGTGCAGAGAGGAGCAGTGAAGCTCTAGTATGTAGCGACAAAAAATCAGATAACCGATGTGTTGACCAAGCCGTTAGCCAGAGTGAAGTTTGAGTACTTTAGAGAGAAGCTTGGTGTTCTCCAGATCGAGGTTCCTCCTAAGAGGGAGTGATGAGACCAGAAGACACAGATGCACTAGTTCTCGCATGGTGGAAGACACGGGTTTTCCATTGGGATGTAATGCACTTAGTGTGCCCCAGGATGTACTCCCATGTTGGAGAAGATATATAGTCGTTCTCACATGGTGGTAGGCATAGGTGGTCATAGGGATGTAATGCACTTGGGGTGCTCCCGATTGTCCTCCTATGTTGGTAGATGTAAGGGTTGGTTCTCGTATGGTCGTAGGTGTAGGTGGTCCTTGGGATGTAATGCATCTAGGATTCTCTTGATTGTCCTCCCATATTGGAGACGTTGAGAGGTCAACTGTTCATAAGACACTATGTGTGCACCTAGGCAGGATCTCGCATGGTGGAATGTGTAGGTGGTCCTTGGGACATAATGCACCCGGGGTGCTCCTAATTGTCCTCCCATGCTAGTAGACACAGGCTAACCGTTGAGGGACATGATATGTGCATCTGGGTTGTACTCTGTGTGATGATGAGATGATCTGGATACGACGAGGTGATAGTAGGAGATGCAGGTGATTGCTGTGGCAATGTAATGACTGGTCCTAGGATGTACCTACTTGATGGCTTGCTAGCAGAGATAATGAAGAGCTACATGAGGGATAGGCCTACATCCAGCATGAAAAAGGGTTGGCTCTGTAGAAATTCCTATGGCGTATATATTCAAGAGATGTCATCAATCAATGATCAACAAAATGATGATTGTGGCAACAGTGATGATGATCTAGTGTTGATGACGATGTTCCAGCATTGAAGATGTTCCAGCGATGATGGCGTTGTCCAGACTTGTTTCGAAGGGGTTGATGACTGTGGCAAGAGAATACCTTCCTAGTTAAGAGGGAGTGTTGTTGTAATTGTAACTTCAGAAGATATTCACTTGTATTTTATATTGTTATTATTATTGTATTTTATTTGTATCTTCGACGGAGATGTTTTTCCTCTGTTCAGGGATGTCATTATTATGTTTAGTCATGCTAGGTCATTGAGGTAAAAGCCTCCATTGTAAGTCGGGGCAATAGTTCCCCAAAAGGTAAAATGTAAATGTATTATTGAGTTTTCTATAGAATTCGGACCAGTCAATTTAGTTGAGGCCGACCTAGTTAGGTAAAAGGTCACCCCAAAAGTAAAGTATAAATAGAGAGTTGGGCTCTCTCATCTGGACACACACTCACTCACTCAAGTTCGCATAAGAGAGAGAGAGATAGAAGACAAGTTCGCTAAGGATAAAGAGAGGGAGCTGCAGAAGACTATCTTGTTTTGGGGTTTTCCATTTTGTGATATTGTATTGGTGACGAATCTATGTTTGAGGAAGTTACGGGGTTTTCTCCTTTATGGTTTCCCCGAGGAAAACTATTGTGTCTATTGTGTTTTGTTGTGCTTGTTTTTCTTTCAGTTAAAGATCCTAGCTAACATTGAATTAAAGTACACACACTAACAAAATTGTCAATCTTTAAAATGACCCTTATCCTCCGAAATTTGAAAAATCACCTTTACATGTGGCATGCTCTCAACATTTCGGAGCTTGGTTTCCAATACCATGGATTATGGCTATAAAAACCACTTACTACCATTCCTGAAAAGCACCCTTTTTATTTATCATATAGTGGGTTCCAATGAACATGTGACACTCATCTATCCACTTCAGTGGTTTAACATGTAGGTCTTTAACATAACCTTCACCCTTCATAATTCCAAACTAACTTTACATGTGGCATTTCCTTGTTAATTTCAAAGCTTGAATTGTGGTTTCCAAAACCACACTCTAGGGCTCAAAATAACCACATATTTCTAACTCCAAATCCACCTTCTTCTTTGATGTATCATGGGTTTCATAAAAAACTTGGCACACATATGTCCATTTCTGGGTTGAACATTACCGACCTTTAACACTCACCTTAGCCTCCAAAATTGGAATCCACTAGGACATGTAGTAGCCACAAAAATGTTTCATAATTTGATAAGTGATTTCTAATACCACTTCCTTAGCCTCCAAAAAATACTTACCACTCTTCCCAAACCACCTTTCCAACATAATTTCATATATATATATATATATATATATATATATATATATATATATATACACATATATCTATCTATATATATATATATATAATGCTACTCTATAGCTTGAAATTTGACATCATTACTAGTGAATCCAAACTTCTTCCATTGTCATAATTTGGGCCTTTTTTGGGGGCCGAATGTGACAATTTTAATCCATTTATCCACAGAGTTTAAATTTGTATTTCATACCATTTCGCCCAATTTATTCCTCAGAACCAAACCCAACCTCATATAGTGATAATCTCATCCTTGGCACCTGAATACCAACACATAAACTCTATCAAGGGCACCACCTAAGCATTGTAAAACTAGAATTCCCTCCATTACATACTTCATACATGTTTCCTCATTGGCATTTTATCAAACATGTGGCTTGTAAGTGAACTTTTCTCAAATTTTCCTCATTGAAGAATTTTGTTAAACATTTGATATGTAAAGTGTAGTTCTTTCAAATTCAAATTGAATTTTGACCCATACATCCCTAGTGTTGTAATATGGAGCTTTGATACCACTTTGTCATATACCCATTAACTTGTTTCCACTTTCAAGGCTATGGGGTACCTTAATTTCACCTTTGAATTTTTTCTCCAATGTTACCAACTGTTGAGTGTGTGAATTGTCCTTATTTTGTCCTTCATTTCCTTAGCTTCTCACTATTATTAATTATTTGTTTGCAACCTAATTACCTGTTTTTTAGAGTATTGGCACGAGATTTGGCATTTGTATCCTTTGATCTTGTATTTCATGTTTAAATGGGTTTTGGATATGAAAGGTGCACTTGTCACTGCCTATTGAGATCTTGATGCAGGTTCCAAGTGAAACACTACATTTTTTAAGATCGGGCTGCAGATCCTAGAATTGCATAATGAGGCTGCAGATCTTACTTTGAAAACACACCCAAAGATTTTTCTTCTCGCCTTGCACCAGCCGTCTACTGGTAGATAGATCCACAATATATGAAGAAGATTCAATGAACCCATGCTATCTATATACATCCTTGTGTCATCAAAGGATCTAATTTTGATGAATAAATATAAGATCGAAGACGATGCTATGTTTTTCTTATGTGAGTGAAGTTGTGGTCACGAGGATTGTGGAATCCATTTCGAGAAGTCGATTCGGGCTACTTTATTTTGGGGAATTGTTATGATTATGTTTGTATAGCTTCTTAAGTTGGAAGTAGTTCCAATTTTGTTGGATCAAGCAAGCTATTTATGGATTTGTGGTTATGCCTTTTATGAGCAGGTTGACTCTATCGAGTCTGTTAAAATAATGTAACTGCGGAAGATATTCTATTTATATTATTGTATTCCTCCTACGGGAGTTGATGGTCATGTAATTAATAATGTAAAGGTCATTGAAAGAATCAATGTAAACCCTAGGACATGTTTCATCCTAGAAAATCCCCAGAAAGATTATTATATTATGTAATTAACCATCCAGTTAGACAAGTCGGCCCTATTGGGGAATTAGTCATCTCAACGGAAGAATATAAATAGGCGTGCTCTCTCTCATTTGTATTATCTAATTCACTCAAGAAAGCTCACATTAGAGGAGAAGAGAGTGGTGCACAAGCAAGGGAGTAGCTGTTTTGTCTTGGGGTTATCTTGTACTTTGTGATTTCTATATTGAGGAAGGCTTTACTAGGTTTTCTACCCCAAGAGGGTTTCCCAGGATAAATTGTGTCTCTTATCTTTTATGTTGTGCTTGTTTATATTTCAGTAATTGTTTATATGCTATATGCTGCTCAAATAATAAGTAAAAACTAACATGGTATCAGAGCTAGCCTGAAAGATTACATTGTGCAGCCCCCGTAACTGCAAAAACTAGGGTTTCTTATTCCGAGAGCCACCTCCACACTTTTGTTGGAAAAGAGAGTGAATCTACCTCGCCTCCCTAAGGCACATTTTTATGTCGAAGCAAAATTTCATTTTGACCATTTTCATTTTTGGGTCCACCACTACAGCCCAGGAGAATTAGGGCATCAAGTGTTTGGATCATCTGCTCACTCATTTTGGAAAAGGAGTACATTTCTCAACTCCCCTTGAGAAGGAGCAGATCTCAGAAGGGCAAATTTTCTGGTAAGTCTCAAATCTATTTCTATTTCCATTTGAAGTACTCATTATAGCAAGATGACAAGCAATACCAAGCTTGATGAAAAGCTTGAAGGAGCTGAGAACTTCAGATCCTGGAAGTATACAGTCATGCTCATCCTTGAGGAGCATGAGCTAGAAGACTATGTGAAGGAAGGACTTACAGAACCAGAGGGAGATGAAGAGAAGGCTAGGAACAAGAAGAATCTCATCAAAGCAAAGAGGATTATTTTTTATTCCATCAAGGATCACCTGATCCCCCATGTGTCTTCTAAGAAGAAACCAAAGGAGATGTTTGATGCCTTGACTAGCCTATTTGAAGGAAAGAATATCAACAGGAAAATGACCTTGAGAAACCAACTCAAGGGTGTGAAGAGTATGAAGTCTGAGTCCATGCACTCATACTTCTCAAGGGTATCCCAGATTAAAGAACAACTAGAAGCCATTGGGGATATGATCGAGGATGCAGAATTTGTGATGACTACCCTGAATGGTCTCCCCCGAGATTGGGAACCATTTGTTCGTGGCATCTGTACCAAAAAGAAACTAATCAAGTTCAGAAGTCTATGGGAAGAATGCGTCCAAGAAGAAGAAAGAATAGTCGTAAGAGAAGAGAAATTAAATGACGATGAAGATCAAGATTTAGCTACCCATGCTAAAGGTGGGAAGAAGAGGAAGAACAACCCTTGTCCCCGAGAGGACTCTCCAAGGAGACCCCAAAAGAAGAGTGTTATAGGTCAAATCTGCACCTCTCCATCCGTGATCACCCTGAGCTGTTGATCACACAAAAGGACAACTTGGATAGAGGAGCATGTTGACCCTAGATGAGACTTTGACTTACTCCACCTCCTGAAAAGACTGGAAAAACCCTAAAAATGTCATTCTGAGATATGAGCGCTACTCTACTTCAATAGACTAGCGCATGTACCCTACTCCAGTGTGTAATAGTAGCGCTCAAGCCTTATGAGCGCTACTCCTCTTCAGCAGAGTAGTGCTCAACATTTAAAAAGTGATGAGCGCAAGTTTACAAGCACTATAGTAGCGCCCTAAACGCTACTTCACTGAACAATAGTAGTGTACATCTCAAAAGATGATTAAAAAATAATTAATTTCACGAAGAGGATTAGTTGCAGTTGGTTTCCCAACTTCCCCAACTTCCTCCATAACCATCTCTCGACCAGAACTGCTTCTCTTGTCCTATAAATACAGGGAAGAATAAAGATAGGGGTTAGAGACATGAATGTTATTAAGAGACTTTTAAAGAGAAGCTTGCATTGGAGGAATTTATGTTGGAAGATATCCAAGCCAAAGAAGAGCAAGACCCCAGGATCAAGTTGCAAGAGCATGTCACAAAGTCAGGTATATTTTGTAACATCAATTTGCATTTGACAATAAAAGGTTGAAGCGTCTTTCTTGTCCCAAATTAAGTGTTCATTGAAGTAATATACTTGTTTGGATCTGTTTTGGTTAATATTGAATGTTTAAATTGCTTTGTCTTTTTCCATCATTATATATTATCCAAGATACGCTGAGAAAGGTACTTGTATTGCAGGTTTGGTGAACGGGAAGTGGACTTGAGGATCGAGTGCAAGATCGAGTAAGAGCTAGGATCGAACGTCATTCGAAAGGTATGTTCTCAGGGCCCATAACTTATTTCTTTTCACGAACATTTCTGTAATGTAGTTAATACGCTTACCTGTCATCCCCTCTCAGTTGATAGTATCAGTTTCCTTACTATAGGGTAGTTTTTCCCGCCAACAGACTGGCGACTCCGCTGGGGATAGTTGTGTTTTTTCTCTAGGAAACCTTTTCTTGTTTGTCTTCCCATAATTATTTTAACTCCTTTTATGTGCTGAAAAACCTGTAGGTACCCCCCTGCTTGTTTTTCTCTGCTTCAGTCAGTCTTTTTGCATCTTTTCAAAGTCAGTTTTTAAGCTTTTAAGACCTGAGCGCTACTTTGTTGTACATACAGTAGCGCCCATACGCTACCGTGCTATACATACAGTAGCGCCCATCTCTTCAGGAGCGCTAGTTTCCCTACTACACAATAGGGTATATTTCCTGTAGCCTTCTGTTAGTGGTCTGTTTGAGTTTTTAGCCTTTTTGGTGGTCTTCTGACTTTGTTTTTAGATCTCCTTTACTGGTATTTGAGGTTTTAAACTTTTTTTTAAGTCGTAGAACCTTTCTTTGAGTCTTTTTACCATCTTTAGATTGCTTGCTTACCTGTGGAATGTTTGGACTATTTATAACTCTTTTGGAAGACTAGGTTTTGTTCTTTGGTGAACACTTCCGCTTGTTCTTGCCCTTACTGTATGTTGCTAGTTTACAAACCTGCATACTTTTGCATTCGCTGTTTGTAGCAACATTTGTTTGCTCTTCACCTATCCTATCCTTTGTTTTAGGGTTTGGTCTGTTTTGGAGCCTTTAGGGTGTCTTCCGAACTTGTTGATTTCCAACCTTTTGTGACTTGTTGTATTTTTTGGTTTCAAGTGTGTTTAAAGTGTTTTAGGCTGATTCATTTCTCAGTCCTTGCATTAGTAGGGTGGTTGGTAGCTTGCTTTCCTACCTTTTGCTTGGCATAGTGGTCTTGCTAGGGTTGGATGCTTTAGGTCAATCCTCTTGTATCTTTCTCCTTTGTTTTCTCCCCACTTTGTTTCTGAGTATAGTGGCTTTTTCTTTGCAAAAAACCTGTAGGACAAGTCTTTGTTAAGCTAGTGCCTTGACAGTTGTAAGCTTAAGAACCATTTTTAGCCATACTTACACTTTGCACGCAAGCCTTATTTGCTTTCCATGTTTATAGTTCTTTTTCATTTATAATAACAGAAAAAGCAAAAATTTGGTAGCTTAAGATTTAATAAGGCTTATATTTGTTACAAGATAGCATAGGTTATTTTGTGTACAATTTCAAAAGAAAACAAAAAAGGAATTTAAGTAGATTTGCTCAGTTTTTTCAGTTTGGAAAAGAATTTTAAATGAAAAAATAAAAAAATAAAAAGAGTTTTGTTGTCGAAAGTTAGAATTTATGCACTTTTGCTTTTCTGTTGCAACCACGCCACACAAATGCACTACCTTTTGAGTAATAACAGCCCTAAAAATCTTTAATAAACTCAAATAGAAACAATTTTTCTTTTTTAGGGATACACTGCACCAACTAGTCTTGGTTAGGATCTTGAGTTTAAATCACCTTAAACCACTCAAGATCACACATTACGCAAAAATCGTAGTTCGACTATCACAGGTAAATCCATTTCACTCAAAGCTTGCCTGGGATCTATGCAGTAGGTCTTGTGAGATCAGATTGTTGGGAATACTCCTCCTACTTTCTATTTCGAGCATATACCAGTATTGGATCGCGTTTGGGGACTCTTTCGATTTTCGGGCTCAGTTACCCTACCCACGCCTTCTGATTCGACCAGCGACTGTTCCCCCAGGAGTTTTCGGTGTTGTGGTATCCTTAGTATCTAACCATAGGTTCATACACAGGTGACAGCAAAGGGTATATCTGCTGTACCTAGGATAGACGTGGGAGGAAATCCCTTGTAGGTCTTTGGGAGGGCGGTTGGGTGATTCCAGCGCTTGCACCCTTAGTCATTGTATTGTGGACCCC
This sequence comes from Larix kaempferi, assembly GCA_027924585.1. NCBI lineage: Eukaryota > Viridiplantae > Streptophyta > Pinopsida > Pinales > Pinaceae > Larix > Larix kaempferi. The sequence continues at coordinate 1,122,448 of BSBM01000123.1, forward strand.
GGGTAACTGTTCTTCATCCTTCGTTGATCTGTTTTGGGCCCTCATCATCCCAGACTCTTCTCCGGAAGGCATCTCGTTTGCTTGGTTTGCATACTTAGGACTTTTTAGTTGGCATGTTGTTTGCCCCCTAGTCGTAGTGGCCACTAGGTTTTCTAGTTTTTATTTATATATATAATCATGGAGAACCAAGAACTTCGCAAGATCGAGTAAGAGCTAGGATCGAACGTCATTTGAAAGGTATGTTCTCAGGGCCCATAACTTATTTCTTTTCACAAACATTTTTGTAATGCAATTAATACGCTTACCTTTCATCCCCCTTCAGTTGATAGTATCAGTTTCCTTACTATAGGGTAATTTTTCCCGCCAACAAAGAGAAGGACCAGGAAGGATTTCTCTTTAATTGAGTGCTACTCATGCCACAAGACTAGACACATTGCAAGAAATTGTCCAAAAAAATCTGGACACCACAAGAAGTAGAAGAAGAGGTTTCATGCTCATGCAGTGCAAGATAGTGATGATGATAACAAGACCAATGAAGACTCCAGTGAAGAATATGTTCTTATCTCAGCACTCACTGGTTCAGTATCTCATGGAAGTGATACTTGGCTAGTGGATAGTGGAGCTTCAAAACACATGACGGGATACAAAGAATCCTTGTCTCATCTCATCCAGAAGGAATCTCCACAAGGTAAAACTCGAAGATGACTACCAATATCCCATCAAGGGTATGGGAGAAGCCTCTTACAAGTTGGACTCTGGGAAGTCCATGAATACAAAGGATGTACTTTATGTACCTAGGTTGAAGAAGAACCTTCTATCTATTTCAGCATTAGATAAGAAAGGTCTTCGAGTTGCATTTGTAGATGGTGAAGTTCTCATGTGGCCTAAAGGAAAGACTATTGATGATGCAATAGTCATTCGAGTAGAAGGAGGAGGACTTTACAAACTAAAGGGTCATGCAGATGCAGCACTCATGACTAGTACCATGAACCCCTATGAGCTATGGCATAGGAGACTAGCTCATGTACACTACAAATCCTTACCAATTGTAAGTAAGGTAGTGACTAGTTTACCAGAGATCTAGGTGGATCATGAAGGAGTATGCAAAGGGTGTGCTCAAGGGAAGAGTACGAAGAACCCATTTCCAAGTAGCGATAGCCAAGCGAAAGGTATTCTAGATATCATTCATTCAAACATCTGTGAACCAATGTCCACCACCTCTCTAAGCGGGTATGAGTATTATGCATCTTTTATTTATAATTATTCTCGCAAAACATGGATTTACTTTCTAAAGAATAAGAATGAAGTATTTGAAAAGTTTAAAGAATTATTTCTCAAGGCACTCGTAGAGAATCTTTCTAAAAAGAAGATTAAGATCATGAGGTCAGACAATGGAGGGGAATATACCTCAGGGGATTTCAAGATTTCTGTAAGCAAGCAGGGATTAAGAGGGAGCTCACTGTCCCCTATAATCCACAACATAATGGTGCAGCCGAAAGGAAGAATAGGATGATCATAGAAGCAGTAAAGGCTATGATCCATGATCAAGACTTACCCATGCATCTATGGGAAGAGGCTGCCAGAACCGCAGTCTATGTACAAAACAGGATCTCTCATAGTGCTCTTGGCAACAAGACCCCTGAAGAGATGTTCACCGGCAAGAAGCCTGAAGTCAGTCACTTGAAGATATTTGGATGTCTGGTGTTCATCCACATTCCGAAGGAGAAGAGATCGAAACTAGAACCTTCAAGAAAGAAGGGAATATTTGTTGGTTATAGTGAGCAGTCTAAGGCTTACTGCATATACATCCCAGGATTCCGCCAGATCGAGATTAGTCAGGATGTCACATTTGATGAAGACACAACCTTCAACAAGTCTAATAAGAATCATGAGGATGAATCGGAGCAAGAAGCTCCCAGAGTTACAGAGTCAACCAAAGAACCAATTCAAAATATTGAAGAGGATCCTATTCTAGAGGATCATGACATGGTAGAACCTCAGAGACCTAAGGAGATACCTCATAAGGAGGTCTCTCGAAAGAGAAGACTAGCCTGGGCATGTGAATTAATCCAAGATGCTGGAAAGTATGGTGCCCTAGAAGGATCCAGTAGAGAGATCAAGAGACCAAGGCCATACTCTAGCTATGTAGCCTTGATGTGCAATCTTGTTGAAGAAGAACCAACTTGTTTTGAAGAAGCAGTGAAGAAGAAGCAATGGATGGATGCCATGAATGAAGAGTATCAGTCCATCATCAAGAATGATGTTTGGGATGTGGTACCAAGACCAAAAGACAAATCGGTTGTCTCTTCAAAGTGGATCTTCAAAACAAAACATTCAGTAGACGAAAGCATTGAAAAGTACAATGCAAGATTTGTAGCCTGGGGATTCTCGCAAAAGGAAGGAATTGACTATGAGGAGACTTTTGCCTCAGTATCCAAATATACTTCGATTAGAACCATTCTTGCCTTGGCAGCCAAGATGAAATGGAAGCTACATGAGAAGGATGTGAAGACTGCTTTCTTAAATGGAAACATAGAAGAGGAAGTATATATCGAGCAACCAAAATGATTTGAAGTAGAAGACAATAAGTCACATGTATGCAAGTTGAAGAAAGCGTTGTATGGGTTGAAGCAAGCTCCTAGAGCATGGTATGGAAGAATTGGCAGCTTCCTGATGAACTTGGGCTTTACCAAAAGTAAAGCGGACTCTAATATTTACTACAAGATTATGAATGATGAACCCATGATACTATTATTGTATGTGGATGACTTATTTCTGACTGGAGAAGACAAGCCTATTGTTGAATGTAAGAAGAGGCTTGCAGCAGAATTTGAGATGAAAGACCTTGGCAAGATGCACTACTTTCAAGGTCTTGAAGTATGGCAGTTTCCAGATGAGATTTTCTTGAGTCAAGGAAAATACAAAGTTGAGATCCTAAAGAGATTTGGGATGCTGGAATGCAAGGCCGTGACTACTCCGATGGTGACAAATTTGAAGCTTCTGAGTGATGCTTCTTCAGAGAAAGTGGATGTCACCATGTATAGAAAGATTATTGGTTCATTGATGTATTTGACCAATACTCGTCCAGACATATGTTTTGCAGTAAACACTTTGAGTCAGTATATGGTGGAACCCAGGAATGTCCACCTAATTGCAGCAAAACATGTGATGAGATATCGGAAGGGTACATTGGATTATGGACTCAGATATGCCTAAGATAGTGAGTTCAGGTTGTATGGGTACACAAACTCAGACTGGGCTGGAAGTGTTGAAGACAGAAAGAGTACTTCAAGATGTTGCTTTAGTTTGGGATCAGGAATGATCTCATGGCTCAGTAGAAAGCGACCTTGTGTTGCACTCAGTATAGCAGAAGCTGAATATGTAGCAGCTTGTTCAGCTTGTGGTGAAGCAATGTGGCTTTGCAATATGTTGACAGGATTGTTCGTTGCAGATATTGATGCTACGGAGATACTCTGTGATAACCAGAGTTGCATCAAGATGACTGAGAATCATGTGTTTCATGATAGATCGAAGCACATCGAGATTAAGTTCCACTATATATGGGATATGGTGCAGAGGGGAGCTGTGAAGCTCAAGTATGTTCCTACAGAGGAACAAGTTGCTGATGTGCTGACTAAGCCTCTGGCTCGTGTGAAGTTTGAGTACTTTTGAGATAGGCTTGGTGTGGTCCAGAGGGACCTCTCTCGAAAGAGATATTGATTGATGATGCCTGTCCATAGGGATGGATGCCTCTCTAAGGGTGAGGGAAGATTAGTACTAGCTAATTGATGGTTCCAGCTCTCACGAGCTGATGCCTGTCCATAGGGATGGATGGCTCTCCAAGGGTGAGGGAAGATCAGTACTAGCTGACTGATGATTCCATCTCTCACGAGATGATGGCTATCCGTAGGGATGAATGCCTCTCCAAGGGTGAGGGAAGATCAGTACTAGATGACTGATGGTTCTAGCTCTCACAAGCTGATGCCTATCCATAGGGATGGATGCCTCTCTAAGGGTGAGGGAAGATCAGTACTAGCTGACTGATGGTTCCATCTCTCACGAGCTGATGCCTGTCCATAGGGATGGATGCCTCTCCAAGGGTGAGGGAATATCAGTACTGGCTGACTGATAGTTCCAGCTCTCACGAGCTGATGCCTCTCCAGGGGTGAGGGAAGATCAGTACTAGTTGACTGATAGTATCAGTATGTAGATATTGATGTTTGTTGCAGGTGTTCCAGCTAATGGTGCTACTGATGGTGTTGTTCCAGCTGATGATGATGTGGTTCCAGCTGATGGTGCTGCTGATGATGTTGTTCCAGCAGATAGTGTTCCAGCTGAAGATGATGTGGTTCCAGCTGATGGTGCTGCTGATGATGTTGTTCCAGCAGATGGTGTTCCAGCTGACGATGATGTGGTTCCAGCTGATGGTGCTGCTGATGATGTTGTTCTCGCATATGGTGTTCCAGCTAACGATGATGTTGTTCCAGCTGATGGTGTTGCTGATGTTGCTATCCTAGCAGATGATGTTCCAGTTGACGAGGTTTCTGACAGCAGAAGATGTTCCAACTGATGATGTTGTTGATAAGGATGTTCTAGTAGATGATGTTCCAGTTGACGATGTTGCTGTTCCAGCAGTTGATGATTGTTGATGATGATGCTGTTGATGATGATCATATTCGGCAGATGATGATTTTTCTACTCCACGGGTGATGCCCCAATACAGATGATGATCCAAATCCTTCCTATGACATATAGAAGTTCACAAGTCAGTTGTGCAGATGTTGTTACCCGCAGAATACCTTCCTAGTTAAGAGGGAGTGTTAAAATAATGTAACTGCGGAAGATATTCTATTTATATTATTGTATTCCTCCTATGGGAGTTGATGGTCATGTAATTAATAATGTAATGGTCATTGAAAGAATCAATGTAAACCCTAGGACATGTGTCGAGCTAGAAAATCCCCAAAAGGATTATTATATTATGTAATTGACCATCCAGTTAGACAAGTCGGCCCTATTGGGGAATTAGTCATCTCAATGGAAGAATATAAATAGGCGTGCTCTCTCTCATTTGTATTATCTCATTCACTCAATCAAGCTCACATTAGTGGAGAAGAGAGTGGCACACAAGCAAGGGACTAGTTGTTTTGTCTTGGGGTTATCTTGTACTTTGTGATTTCTATATTGAGGAAGGCTTTGCTGGGTTTTCTACCCCAAGAGGGTTTCCCAGGATAAATTGTCTCTTGTCTTTTATGCTGTGCTTGTTTATATTTCAGTAATTTTTTATATGCTATATGTTGCTCAAATAATAAGTAAAAACTAACAGAGTCGACCATGCTCTTTTTCCATTATGTATAAAAATGTCTCCAATGTAAGATTGGAGGACAAGCTTGATTATTGAAATAAAAGTGTGTTGTTGTTACTCTCTATTAAATTACGATTATGTTCAATAGTGATTGGGAGTGCATGAGTGATTAATCTGTTGTAAGCTTACTTGTGGATGGTGTTGTTCTTGATCAAAGCAAGGAGGACCCCCTCAATAGAGGTCAGGTACAATATTTTAGATTTATTAGTCTTGTTTCTTTGAAGCATTAGATTATTTTGGATTATTAAGTTATAAATGCATATATGTTTGCTTACGAACTTTAATCATTTCCTTCCTTTTTTTGAAGTGTGAATCCTGAAGTGTGGTTTTTTTTAATTTGAAATGAGAACAAGGAATCCTCTGTAGAACTGCAATACTAAGTTGGTATCTATCCTAGGGCTGATCCAAGTCAACCTCCCTTGTTGTATATTGGATGATATGTTCGAAGTTGCAATTCTTCTTTTATGCTTTTTATTATCACAACCAAACAAGAAACGTAGACTAAACTTGTTTGTCATTATAAGCATAAGGTCTGTGTGAATTTGAATATGGTTGATCACTACAATATTTGAACCCATATATTTATGTCTAATCTGATTCAGAAAGGTTAAGAAAGGTTTTGGATAGGTGTGGTTGAGTGCAAACATTATATTAAATTTACTGGAGTGAGTTTCCTTTGAATCATGTTATTCTTTGGAGAATCATAGTTAACCAATCTTTGACACCAACATAGACTTTATAGACAGCCTTTAAAAGACATACTTACCCTGTTTTATGATTAATGATTTAGTGAAATTGATGCTCTGAAAAGACATTGATACAACCCAACACCAATATCAATCATAATAGCTGGTTGTAAATATTATTAGCAAAAGAAATCCACAATAGCCTTAATTATTTAACTACAATGCAAAACATGAAGTCTACCATGCACACACTCATAACTATGATATTTTAATTGCATATATTTAATTAAACAATTTGGGAAATAACCACATGCATAACATAACATAAAATAAATGGCATTCCATTAACATAATTTAAACATGAAATTCAAGAACACATTCAAAAACTTATCTTTACTGAAATAGTTTTGCATTTTCCTATATATGAAGGACATTACTCATAGTCTTAGGAACTCTATCACACTTAATCTCTCTATGGAATATTCCACCCCCAAGTTGAGGGTATTGGTGTCTAAACCCCCTCTACAACTATCCCAATCAACCAACACTCTCCCCCCTCAACCTACACAACACCAGAAATGGGATCCCCTTCTCTATGAATAGTCCCTCAGTCTATCCCAATTCCTTTCCAGTACTCCAACACAGGTTGGACAGGGAATATCACTATTGGGACTCTAGGGATTCTCAGTTGTAGGAAAAGTTACCTCCCTCCAATCAACACAATAATATTAATAACAATTGACAATGACAATAATATATCCAACAACATATTGTTCTCCTCTCTTCTCTATCACAAAACCATACCAATCAGGATTATGAAAGAATGATTTGCATGTTCTCAACTTTCCATGTGGATCCTCATGAGGAGTCCACTTTTCACCCTTTAATCCCAATCTTAGGTTAATATAACAAGGTTAACTAAGTCATGTATCCTAATCACGGGTTTAAGAACTTTGGATAATTTCACTAATTAACATTTATAATCAATTCTAAGCACATAAGTTTGGAAACTCACTAAGGTCCTCTTCCCTTAGCCCCTTTTCACTTCCCCCACTTGTGGAATCACAACCCCCCATCTCTTGTTTGTCCTTCTTCATTTGTGGTACTCAATGATTTTTTATATTATTAGTCAATGTACATCATTATAATATCTTTGGTCATCCTATACCATATATGTATGGCTTCTAGCCATTTGATCATTACATACAAATTTACATTCTAGGGTCAAAAGCAGGGTATTACATAGGAGGCTACATCCCATCCCTAACACTACTCATTTAAATGCACCAACTCAATCCACATGGCACACACTTTTTCAAACCACCACAACTCATTCCTCTCTTGCTTCCATTTTACTATACTTTGAACCTTTTCCTTATCAACACTTATATGTGGGTTGTTTCGTATTTTATAGTCTTCCAATAACATCACCTAAACATTATTTTCTAGAGAGATTGTTTTCCATTCCAACACATACCACAATAATGATAAATAAATTTATATTACATATGGTAGTGGTGCAATATCAATATTGTTGTATCTATACTTTCTTGGTTATATCATGGTGAATGACCAAGTTTGTATTGGTACAACACATTCACCATCCTTCCTAGCCTAGTTTGATGCTCTTGTAGGGATATGCTTTCCATCACTTCTAGAAAACCATGTTGTTCTAAGTAGCCATCACATGATCAACCCTGGAGTTGATAGGAGTTTGTCTACTCATGGCCACCATACCACAAGCAAACAAGACATTAGGCTAATGACATATATTTTGAGAAATTTTCTATGCATAACCTATAACAACACGCACATGCCAAATACATCACCTGGGAATTTCATGCATACTTCCAATTAGTATTTTCACCATGATTCTAATAGATTGGCCCCACTTGTGTCCTCTCATTTTCTACAACATTCATATTTTTTTGGCACTGGATGTGGCATGGAATACATTTTGCTTATACTAAAACCTCTTGTTTTCTTTGTCTTCAACTACAAATATTGTTTACAAGGAATGTGGGAGTTCTTTGGGATGTTTCCATATACCACACCACCCATATTTCCTACATACTTTCTATTTTATGTAGCTTGTAATTGTATCAAGGGATATTGTGTGTTTCCTCTTAGTTATAGGCGATTTTCATATCGCATGCCCACTTCCAAACACAATAGCAAACATTACGCTCCCTTGACAAGTGTTGCATCCTTAATCTCTACTAGAGGATGCTTCACACTCCATCAATGGACTGGGCATTGGAGTTTGTAGATTATTTACAAAGGGACCATTGGGAATATACCCTCTCTTTGCACAAAGTATTCAAATGTATTACATTACCATTTTCTCACATTTCTCCACCATCTGTGGTGTTTCCCGACCAAGGAACACACAATTCCATTGTCTTAGTTAGTCATTGCAACACACTCTCCTTTAGTTACAATCTCTTGTTCTCTACGATTTTTTTAGATACATGTCCAACTAGTGGTTTAGATGCTAACCTGTCTTATTTTGAATATCACTCACCACTAGTACACTACCTATTAACTTTCGTGTTAGCTAGCTGGTTGTTTGGAGTTGCATATTTTACTTATTATCTTCAAACAATTCATACCATACCGTGACCACCTTAGATTATGTCACATTTCCTTACACCCTTGTGCCCTCTTATTCTCACTACTAGCCCTGCAAGGATCATCTCAGCTAAGCAACATGTTCTCTCCTTGGATATAATTGGCATCATACCAATGAGGGCATAGGAAGCACCCACACCACCACATATTGTTGACCTCTCTAGCCTCACACATTTCTTCATTTATCACACTTTGCCAATTCAAATTTATACGTTTCTCTACCATATCCACATTTTATCTTGCCTCCCTCACAATACATTGTTATTAGGATCCCTCTCACTCTAGCATTTGTAGACATGCATCAAGGGGTAGGTTTTCACCACACCAACAACTTCACACCGCGTCATTCAACATGCCATCTCATGGTTGGGATGATATTCATGATCTCTCTCTACACCAGTGCATTCTTATAGTATAGACTTTGGGAACTACAATTATCCTCTCTTTAGCATTGATAGATCCCAATCTAGTTGCAAGTTCACACTTGGAATTTTGGCATGCTCCTCTAGCATTTTTTCACATGCCATGGTGACTTTAAGTTGCATCAACTCTTCCGCTATATTTCTTTGGATATCAACTGAAACATATCTCCAATTCTTCTTTAGAGCACTTAGATGTAGTACAAGAATTTCATCACAACTTTATTACAACTCCCCATTAACTGCAACTCAGTCTCTCTATTCTAGTACATTCTCCTCTTGGTCATTCACCTCTTTCGGGAATTTATCCACATATTGGTAGGTTTTAGTATCTGGAGGAAATTTGGGATTCTTTTGACTTGAATCGGGAGGAACTAATAAGGAACAGTAGCATTTACCCCTAGCACAATGCCTCGGGAAGAGAAAACTTGTCGACTCAACCATCTAGCCTAGAGAGAAGTGTGCCTCCCTTGAGGGTGCACTATTCTAGACAAACCATTCTTTCAATATTATTTTGTTGGGAAATTAGTTGTAGGGATCCCTTTGTAGCCTTAAGTTGTGTGCATAAGCATAATTAATTATAATTAGTACCCAATTTTTAAGTTGTGTACAAATAAGGAGTTAGTTTCATTTTAATATAATATTATTTTTTAGATTGAGTGACATGCACTCTATATTAGGGATTTTGACTTGGAGAAGATATGTAAAACTATATAAACATTGATGCCTCATGAATAAAATTATGCTTCTTGTTCTGATCTATCCTATTTTATGAGATTCATAGATCATTTACAATTTCTTCTTATCTACCACATTTTCTAATTTCATCAAACAACTTCAATAATTTTTGTCTTGGATTATCTTCTTTTTGTTTGCAATCAAATGGGTTCTTATCAAGAAACAAATATTGTGCCTCGTAACATAAAAACATATAAGTGGATAGTGATTCTCGAACGCGAGCTTAGAGTTGACCTACCATCCTGCCATATGGTTAGACTACCATTTTGTGATCTCCCCACATGTAGCGCTTGTAAAACCTCCATGGCGCAACATAACGCATAAAGTATGGTCAAGTATCATCCCAACAACCCATACACTCACAAATGTCATTAGCTACCACTATAGAGATAAACATCACACAATCACATTGTGTTTAAAGACATTTATCATCTTCCTAAAACACTTTACATTATTTTTAATACATGTATAATGTAATTTAACATACTCAATTATGATAAACATTATAAACTAGACAATAGTAATTTAAATATAATATATACATCATTGATATATATATATATATAAGGTCAAATCCAAACAAGACATCAATTTGGTGTATGAGACCCCCTTGTTTGTGGGACAAGGGATCTCTCTGCGCAACGATTTAACTGTTAAAGTCTACAAAAGTGTATATATCCTAACCCCCTTCGGATTTGAACCTATAACTTACCTCTTACTGCCATTATAATTATTACACCACTAAATACTTATTACTAAATTGTCCATTATATTATTATCTACGAATATTTGTCCTAGTCTAACATGCCTTTTACTGTGAAAACACATGCCTTGTGATGCTTTGTTAACCATGTGAATATTATGTTGGAAATAAGTTATTGAATGGACAAATATATTTATTTATTCATATAAATTATAAATATATATATATATATATATATTAGTTTAAAAATAGAAATTTAAAAGAATGGTCATACATTCATGTGTAATTAATGGTTAAAAGTTGGTTTTGTTAGTTTCCTATGAAGCGACACAATACCTTTGGTGATAAAATTAAACGAGTATTGATACCTTGATGGTTACCAGTTGGTTGATGTACTTTCTTATGAAGTGACATGACACTCTAACATAAGAACATTTTTTCCTTAGAGATAATAAAAGAGACTAAAAATAAGGGTTAAATGTTGTATTTAAAAAAAATTAACAAATTAATTATACAAATGTTATATTTAAAAATAAATAACAAATTAATTATATATATGTTGGTGACAAGTTAGTTGATGTACTTTCTTATGAAGTGACACTCTAACGTTGAGAACTTTTTTAGTTAGAGATAATAAAAGATTCTAAAAATAAGGCTTAAATATTGTATTTTTAATAATAAATTATATATATATATATAATTTATTATTAAATATATATATATATATTTAATAATAAATTATATATATATATAATTTATTATTAAATATATATATATATTTATTTAATAATAAATTATATATATATATATAACATTTTATATTAAGTATAAGAAAGCATTTTTTAATGTAAATTATATTAGTTATATGAAAACATTTTTTAATATAAATTATAAAATACATTTTTGTAAATTTGATAATTTTTTTGTAAATTATAACAAAAATAATGATGTAAATAATTATATATTTAAATACAAATTTTAATAATTTTATATTTTTTCAAAGTTAGATGTTTCAATCTAGAGTAGTAAGGTATATATACACTTTCATATTCTAAGAAGTGATTATTACATGAAGGGGATTACTTGTGTCATAAACAATGGTATCTTATATGTCAATTTGATATTTGGCTAAGATGTGATTTTAAATAAAATTATTATTAATCAATATATTTAAATAATATTAAAAATTTAAAAGGTTTTTAAAATTCTTTATAATGACAATAACACTTTCATTTAAGGTCACAACCTAACTAAATGTCAAATTGATGTATGAAACTTGTGTTTTTAGAAATTAATTAATTAAATTATTAAATATTATTTTGCCTAAATCATCTTTATTTAAGTAATGAATATTTTAAATACTTGCATGGAGGGTCTATTATGTCTTCTTTGCATAGAAAATAAAAAATTATCTCACGGTTGTCTATAGTCCATATAGTCCATGGGGGGTAATTATTTCCTTACTTAAAAACAAATTTTAGAGGCATAAAATGTTAGATACCCCTTGTGTGATTAGCTTGCATTGGATGGGATGATCATTTCTATCCTTAGGGTTGTGGTGGAAGGTGGCCAAAGAAATAGGTGTTGCATGTCATTCCATCTCTCAATGGATCTAGTTTGAGTTAATTTGGTGTTTTTTAGTGGGTAGGAGGTGGTATCATAAACTACAGTGGCCTTGAATACCATTCAATAGCCATACTGTCACCATATTTGCATTCATTCACATTGGATTTATCTCAACCACTTTCAAAGAAATATACTCCTTAGAGAGTGGATTTATCACAAATGTGTATTCATTCACATTGGTTTTTTTTTATAATGATTTGTACAATGGCCTATCAAAGTTTCACTTAAATGTTTTTCTCTTATAGTGAAATGTCAAAATGGCCTATCATAGTTTCATTCTAGGTTCACCCCCATTCACCCCCATAATAGAGTTTTTCCTTCAATTTTACATTGTCCTTCATATCTTTTGGAAGATCTCTTGATCTTTTGTGTTCATTTTGAGAATAATCAACATACACAGTATTCTTGTTTGTAGAGAAACCAAACAACTAACCTTACCTATAGTCTCAAAGCATTTGTTGTTGGACACACCGAGCACACTGAGCGGGGGGTGAACAATGTGTATAGATTTTGTTACTTTTTCAATTTTAACAATCATCAGCAGCTTATTCAATATTATGCATAGTATGTTATTATCATTATATCAACAATTATAGCTCATCATCACATATCATCATAGCAAAACACAATACACAAGATTTTTACGTGGAAACCCAAGTCCTAGGGGAAAAGCCATGAAAGCCTTTATAATAATAGTTTTCCAACAACAACTAGAAGGAGTAAACAACCCCCTTGTTATAATGACTTCAATTCTCCAGCTACAACCCACTAGTTTGTAGGCTACAACCTAAAGGAATCCCTAGCTCCCTAGATTTCCTTGCCCCATCCTGCCACCCTGATATGAAGAAGGAACTGCTGAACCACAACCGCACTGATCTTGGAACCTGCTGACCAACACCTGTACCAAACTGCACAACAACTGTCACTGATGACCACTGCTCATCAACTGTCACTCTGACTATTGCTCATCAATTGTGTCACACTGCTAGTCAATATATACAATCAACCTGTCCAATCTGGTTGTATCAATCAAGCTATACCAATCAAGTTGCACACATCGTCTGACTCAGTCAATCTGAGATTCAGTCCACATGAGTCAAACCAACTACTCATACAACTCAGTGAATCTGAGTTAAGGAATCTGCTCATGTAACCTACTCGACTGAATCAATGTACTCGCTACTCATTACCACTGTTTATAATTGTCATCATTGCATCATTGTTTCTATATATCTGAGCATATATAATTCTGTGTATATAACATTGTGTATCATCATACACTACTGAGCATATCACTGTGTAAGTATTTCATTGTGTTTCAGCATGCATTACTGAGTATATATATCACTGTGTAAATATCATGCATCACTAAGTATATATCACTCTATAAATATCATGCATCATTGAGTATATATATGTGTAAATATCTCATTGTGCATCATCACTAGGTAAATATCTTACTGTACATTATCTATGTGTGAATATCTCGTTGTTCCTCCTATTTATCTTTATCATTGAGCATACATACTATCACATCACTGTGGACTATTGTGCAACTGTAACATGCATACATTACTGAGTATATATATCTCATTGTGATCTATCATCACTGAGAATATATGTTTTACTGTGCATATCACTGTCATTTTTCATCAATCAACCATCTACTCAAGTTGTCACTATCAAGTTGCTTTTGTTGTGGCTATCAGTCTTCTATCTTACACTTGTTGTCTATGCTTTCCATACAAATTTCATATCACAAATGTAGTCCTGCTCTTCTTTGGTTTACAATCATCTCATATGTCATTCAGTTTCAAACAAACACTTTGTAAACAAACTTTGCATACTCTATCATACCCAAACAGCTCTTCATATCATCAATAACAGTCCTTAGAAGCTTTTCCACAATTGCACATAATATATAGACTATTTCTTCAAATCCGCAAACCCAATATATCTACATTCACTTCAGTCAACCTTTTTGGTGAACACACAATGCAAAGCATCCTCATAATCGGGCACAAACCATTCTATTCTTAGCGATCTCAGTTAAAAGGATAATCCACTTCAAACAATTATCATGGGCTCAAGTTTCAGTCATCAACATTCGAATAGAGTTCATTTATTGTGGCTGCCTCAGAGGATGACATACCCGAATTTCAGAGTTGTATATCTCTTTCACTTTCTTCCTCCACTGTAGTTGCCTCAATATTCTTCCACTGTACCCAAAAATTTCCTCAGCGATGGTTGAATTTCAGAGGTAAAAACTTTTGCTTCAAACTTGCAATTTAAGATTGGAAAACTTGATGTATATATACACATTCATGTGGAGGAATTTAAGCTGGCCGACATGCTATATATAAATGTATGTATTATATATTTTTTATTTAATAATTAAAAAGTTATCTAATGCCTTTTCCTTTAGCCGGGCGACTTCATGTATTGGGTTATTTATTTTCACATTTTTAGGAGCAGACCTCATATATACTTGCCACTACAACTTTATTCTTTCACAACTAAATTATTTCATGCTTGGATGAAGTGCTATGTCCATGTCAAAGACCGGGTTGTCATGTTCACCATGTCAAGGAGTTTAAGCCATGTCAAGTTTTCAAGTATATTTAGTTAATCATCTTTGCCACATCATGTATATCCATAATTATCATAAGCTTCAATGACATGTACATCAAGCCACCAAATACATATGTAATCATCAAGTGCAAGAGGACTTGTTTATCAAGAGCATCTAAGTGGGTATGGGCTTCAACATGTTGTTCAAGGGCTTCAATGATCCAAGCTTGTGGGATTAAGTACCTCATAAGATTTCAAAACCCATAAAGTACAAGCCATGGACTCCAAGACCCAAGTTACATCATGCAAGGGCATATACATGGGTTCCAAGATCCAAGGGGTGCATATACAAGGATAGTGGACTCCATCAACTTCTTCAAGGATTCAAACTCCATCAAGGGTATAACATTTAAATATCCACAGAATGGGTCATTTCTGAGGACATCATTCAAGTGTATGATAGGATAGATTTCAAAGGGGACCTAGATACAACTTAGGGGTACTTAACAAAGTCAATGGGTAACTAGGGATTTTTCCATTGTCACAAGGCCTCCAAGAGCTTCAGACTTGGGCTTGGACAAGGTCAAAAAGACTCCTTTGACACAATCACACAAACAACCATGGACCACACTCTAACTCATAAGGGCTCCATAAGGGGCACCAAGACACAACAAACCCTAGCCCTGGCCAGGGCACTGTTGGAATCAATGACAACTTAATCAACATTTGTTCCATTTCCATTTGCACAAAAAAAACATATCTACACCATTTCAGCAGAGGGATCATTTGAATTCATCATTGTGACAAATATGACTAGAATCCGCATATGGAGTGGAAGCCTAAGTTCCAAGTGGGAGGCATTAACCTATTAAATTTTCAGAATTTACTTCAATCTGATCTAGGATCTTAACTGAGAGAACAACATGTACAGCAAATCTACAGCATATCAATCATGGACATAATAATGCAAGCACACAAGAGACACAGAGTTTACTTGGGGAAAACCATAAAGGTGAAAAACCCCAATAACTTCCTCAGATATAGATAGAGCAATGATACAACCAGAATACAAGAGATAGTCTTCTCCTAGCAGCAGAGCCTCCTCCTCCACAAGTGCGCCACTCTCCAAAGTGTGAGTGAGTGAATAGAATGTATAAAATGAGAGAGACACACTCTCTATTTATACACTAACTTGACTTGACCTTTACTCAACTAGGTTGGCCTCAACTTAACCACTTAACATAATGCTGACTGGGCCGACCCCCACTAGGGTGGTCTAATAACCCTTTGACCCACATGACTTATACAGGGCCGACCCCAACAAGGTGGTCTAATAACCCATCAAGTATAAGTTACGACACTTACAATATAAATGACGACACTTCCGTATAGAGGAATAATAACATATCTATAGGAATACAATATACATATATATGAAATACATTCCAAAGTTACATATACATCAACATAACCATGACAAACCATCCTTCCTTGACCAATGAAATGTTATTGTAAATCATGATGTTGGGTTGTCACCACTTGCCAGATTCTATGATAGATGTATCCCCATGGATGGAGAACTCATAGCAATAAACCTACCATTTTATCCCATAACACCCGATATAGGGAATAATAAAAACTATCTTTAATGCCTATAAAAAATATAATAACACAATAACTATATAATATTAATATCTTAACATTCTATTATATAATATAATAACGCCATAATATAATAATAATAATAATAATAATAACAATAAAATGTACAAATTATTATCAATACATAATAATAATAATAATAGAAGAAGAATAAATAAATGATAATGGATATCGTACTATAGATAATAAAAGTACTAATAATTTAAAATATTCCATAGTATGTCAAAGATAATTATCATATTTGGAGACAATCTCACTAAGATCTTAACCAAGGTGAGATGTGTATATGGTTAAATATTTCCAAATAGAAATGTGATACATAATCATCCATGACTTTGATATGTCCAGCTCAATAATTGCCATTGACAAATCTTTGAAATTCCATTGGTTATTGCATTTTCAACTCAATAACCATGGTTTTTTTATTTGGTGCATTTTAGCCCCAAAGTTCTCTAATGTAAAGTGTGCATGCCTAAGTAGATAGGAGGTTTTTGAATTGAAGATCCTCAGATTATGGGTAAACCTCTAGTAGGAAAAACCTAATGGAGATGGCTTAAAAACAAGAAGGAATTATGGGGAAAACTCTAGAGAGTTAAATATACCTAGGTCACTACAAAGGAGGATCTCATCAAAATGGAAGGCACTCATCCAAGATCACTAACATGGAATAATGTCTTGTAGAATAAAGGATTAGTGTATAACCCATTGTTTTGGGGAGGTTAGATCAAGCACAAAATCAATTTTGTAGGATGATTGTTGGAAACATAAAACTAAACTAGTGTCACATGACCCTCTGAAGGATTCCAAAGTTGATCTATGGAATGACATGACATTGAACTATGGATATGAACATACCATCTTCCATAAGTGGAAACCAATGTCTAATTTGATAATAGCATTGGAGTGAGAGCCATGCAAAAATATTAGAGGAGGAACTACAAGAGAGGAAAATAAAGATAAAGATAGGGATTGGATAGACTAATATGGGGTTGTTGAGGACATGGAGCTATGTAGTTATACAAGTCCATGCCCTAGATGCCAAGTTCCAAGACCGATGTATACAAAAAATATCTAGAAGCAAATATGGAACCTAGTGATTTGGCCAAAAGTCTCACATTTCTTTGGCTCTTAGCAAGATGAAAAATTCTCACGTGGGAAAAAACTAGTAAAGAGAGGATTTGAAATTTTGAAGGGCCCTTCGTCTATTAAATGTGATGGAAAGAAGAGGAAACATTTGAGCATATCCTCAAACAATATGAAAACATTGCAGTTCCATGGGACAAAAGTGTTGCAATTTTTCACCAATTGAATAGATAGAGGCACATTCTAGTGCAAACTCTAGAATAACATCATATATTCCCTTTTATAAATCTAGTCTTGAATGAAATATGAAAATATTTGTAATATTTATGCTATGGTTGGTCTAGAAAGATTGCAACCATTGTATCTTCAAAACTAAAAGAAATATCTAATGGAACTATGGAGATCTCTCAAAGAAAAATTGAAAAATTGATTCATGCAAGGTATTGTTCAAAAATAGACAAAAAAATGTAATGACAATGAAAGATAATCATGGAATCTTGGAGCATTGATCTTGGTCTGATTTCTGTGAATCCAAAACACCTCAATATCTAGCCACATCTCCATATAATTGGTTAATACTGCTCACAAACCACATAAAAATAATCTTTGATGGTGCCTCTAAAGGCAACCTAGGTCCATATGGCAATGGAGATGTATTATGAGATGAAAGGGGGAACATTATTTGCATCTTTGCAGGTTATATTGGAAATAAATTAATAACAAAGTTGAACTAGAATCCTTTGGGAAAGGACTCCAAATGGCCAACATCATTGGCTATGATAACTTGATAGTATACGAAGACTCATAAATATGTATTAATGCCACATCAAAACTATAAAATGGTTCTAATCCTAACGAGGTCACTAGCAATTGGCGTCTCATTGTAGGACTAGAGCATGCGATTGAGCTCATTAATTATCCCTTCCCTCTTCCCATGGAATTTATGCCACAAATAAAATTGATTGGTGGATAGGTTGGCCACTGAACTAGTGTCTATAGCCCAGTAAGACCTAATACGATATTGGTAAAACGTAGAGTTGAGCAACTTCAAGGAGTATTGCCTAAAGATAAACCATAGGGACAATGAATCTTTGTATTAGGTGTTAGGGAATAAATGGGAGGAGGGAATGTGTATCCCCCCATCACCTTAGCCAAACATATCCTCCCATGCACCATGCACTAAATGGAAGAGGGGTGGACAGAGGACAAGTTGGGAGCCATTTCGGCTTGGTTCCTTTATCTTGATATCAAGTCTATGCATCCTGAAATGAGCATGCAATTGAGCTCATTAATTATCCCTTCCCTCTTCCCATGGAATTTATGCCACAAAGAAAATTTATTGGTGGATCGGTTGGCCACTCAACTGGTGTCTATAGCCCAGTAGGACCTAATACGAGATTGGTAAAACGTAGAGTTGAGAAACTTCAAGGAGTATTGCCTCAAGATAAACCGCAGGGAAACTGAATCTTTGTATTAGGTGTTAGGGAAGAAATGGGAGGAGGGAATGTGTGTCCCCCCCTCACCTTAGCCAAACATATCCTCCCATGCACCATGCACTAAATGGAAGGAGGGGTGGACAGAGGAGAAGTTGGGAGCCATTGTGGCTTGGTTCCTTTATCTTGATATCAAGTCTATGCATCCTGAAATAATAAATCCACTCATGCTAAGAATCATGAATCGATCATGTCTCATGATTGATATAATATTATGGACCATGGTGAATTTTATAGAGAGTAGGCCACTCAACTTCAAGGGGAATTTGATTTTTCTTAGTCTATGGAGGCTACTCTTGGTTTAGTTGGGGAACATAACAAATATCGGTAGGAGTAGGATCTAACTACTAGTGTTTCTACAAGTATGGTTAGGAGCACATTGTTCTTCACTTTATATATATGGTGCTCCATCTATTTTAGGGGTTCTCCCTCTTTGGTTATGGTTCACCTCTCTTCTCCGGGGGATCTTATTGTGCTCTTTGATCCATTCCTCCTCTCAAGACCCTTTCTCCTTCTTAGGAGGATACAAAGGTGTCCAAGGTGGCATACATTACCACCTCAAACTCTGTTAGGATTCTCCCAGTTCTAGAACATGGAGACTAAGAAAGAGTTTGAGGTGAAACCAATCGAAAAGGACTTAAGCATGGAAGAAAAATGGTATGTTTTAATTAGAAAAGGATAAATCCAATGTCGAAAGTGACAAGGGCACATATTAAGCCATGGATGCAACCAATAGATACCATAGGTGATTTTCTAAACCTATCAAAGACAAGGTCAAATGGATTGAAGATTTGATTAGAGGAAAAAGAAGGCATACTCCTTCAAAACATGTTGATGAGAGATTTGTAAATTGGGTCCTAGACACATGATTCTCCAAAAGCCAGGGTACAAAATACCTGAAGTTAGTAGATTTGTACTAGCTCAACAAATCATTCATAGCTCGAGTTGTGGAATAACAAGGACAACAATAATAGCATGGAACTTTATTGAAGCTAAATCTGATGGATAAAAACTATGAATCCATCTTTCAAGCCGGCTAGGGCATTGAAAATATGGAGGATGAATCACATATTTTAGCATTAGAAACAAAAGAACGAGGATATAAAGTAGACGAAGGAACAACCTATTAATGAATATCCCTTTTTGAGGATTTCAAGATAGAGGAGAACATTAGTATCCCTACTAGATCTTTTTGTCAATATGTTTCTAAGACTATCCCTACCCTTTTCAACATTTACATTGATAAGTTGAAGGGTTGTTTAGAAGAAGCAGGATGTGTTGGCACGACATTGGCATGAATAGTCATCATGCTTCTTCTCTATGATGATGATATTGCTCTTATGGAAAGGTGCCCCTATGATTTTGAGAAGCAATTAAGAATCCTCAAGGATTTTTGCTCCAATATGGGCATGACCGTCAACGCCGACAAAACAAAAGTCATGATTATCAAATCCAATAAGGGCACTTACGATAATTTTTTTTATGACAACAAACACCTAGAGGAAGTGACTTTTATAAATATCTCGGAATTGAATTCCATCTGAAGCTCAACTGGAACTATAGCATCGAGAAGAGGATTAATGGAGGGTGGAAATCCTACTTCATTCTTGGAAACAACTATAAATCGATAAACCTTGTGATGTGAGATAGAAAGAAATTCCTCTTTAAAATGGTCATCACTCTCGTTATCCTATATGGCTGTGAAGCTTGGGGATGCAACATTTCCAAAGAATCTTGGAGAAGAATTTAGTAAATCTAGAAGTGGTTTATTACTTATAATATTAAAATTAAGAGAAATATGCCCTATCATATTCTCCTCTTAGAAGCGGGGCTCTCCCCTATTCAAAGCATGGCTATGATTAGGTATTTGATATACAAGCACAAGTTAAACAAGGTAGGAGACCACCGACTCCCTAAAATTTCTCTTAACTCCAGCCAAAATCACTTGTGCCTCAAGCAGGGCTGGCATAAAGATGCCACGACTTAGTTAAATTATTGGGGGATGATGAGACTACCACTTTGCAAAATATTATTACTTCTACATTTAAAGAGAAAATGTGGTGCAATGAAGATTTAGAGGTTAAAAGAAAATTATGATACTATAAAGAGATCATTAACATCTTGAGGATCAAATTATCTTTCTGTCTTAATGAGCTCAAAGAAAAAAATTAATATTGCCAATATTAGAACGAACTCTCATGATCTTCATAGTGAAACTAGGTGTTGGACAACCCTAAAACGTCAAGGGCCGAAAATATTTCTCATCTCTATGAGTCTATGAGCCTTGAGGATGAAAATCACTCTCTTATAATGCTCTGCCTACACCCACATTAGATCTTAGTTCCATAATCTTTGCTCCAACACTGACCTATCTAACCTTCTAACTCCTCAAAACTATGGTGAGTTAGGGACACTTCTTTCTAATCTTTTTGAGTATAAGAATAATATTTTAAAATAAATCAAATTATTTATTTCTCGTCTTTTATCTTAAGGTTCGATAGACCAATTTCGGTCTTAGTGGACGTTAAACGGCATCATCATCATCAAATGTTTCACTTATATTCTTAGACAATGTTGCAATCCTCTTTGACATATTTTGGACATATGTACTAGCAATTTTGATACCTTCTACCTAATTTCCTTGGGAACTGGTCATAGTGTGGGATGATTGAAATATTTTTGTATTTTATTAATAGAAGATTAATTAATTTTCTTTCAATTGGGTCTAGCCCAGGTGGTTCCGAGAAGGAGTGTTATCCTCCCCACCTATGTTTAATTACCACAAGTGACATGTTGAGCTCTTAATTAGTATATTGTTGTAATAGCCTTGAGCCCTGTATTGCAAAAGCCTCGAGCTTCTCCAAAATCTTATTTACCCTAAGTGCCATCCTCAAAATAAAGAGAAGTCCCCAATGAATCTCCCCTAATTGTATATTTCATAACAAAAAAATAGCTAATTTACACAACAATAAAAAAACTAGTTTTCTATGTAAATATTAGATTAACCATAGTTATAATAATTTCATAAATGAAACCTTCACATCCAAAAAGGGAATTTAGGGATCTTAATGGGTTTATTTTTTCTCTTGACACGTTTACCAATAAAATTAAACGGGCCCATTTCAATATTGTAGAAAGTAATCTACATCTCGATTTACAAGATAAATTCAATATTGGATCATCTTGGACCAACTTATAGTTACTATTCGAGAAATATTTAAAAGATGGACGAGCTACAAAGGTATCTTAATGATTTATTATTGTTGTGTTACCTTATATTGGTTGTGAAAATATATGAGTTATAAGATATTAATATCTTCATGTCAAAGAGATTGTTTATGGGATAATGGTCCTCCTACTGATATAACGATAAACACATTATATGACACATGTGGTATGAATTCATCTGTATCAGAATAATAAATAGTAATAAACATAATCAACACATGATATGATATATCTTGAAATAATTTTTATGACTTTATAATAATGTCTTCTTTCTTCAATTATATAATTCAAGCCCCAACCTTATTATCGGAGGTTCAAGTTGTTCAATATTATAGAAATATTGAGTGAAAGAGTGGGAATACATTTGTCAATTTGAATGAAGATAAATAATAAACATTTAGAATTTTGATGGACGAGAGCTATATTCAAAACCTATATTTATATGGTGTGTATGAAGAAAAAAAATATAACTTTATCTAATATTTTTGGTTCACGTGAGTACCAATCTAGTTCTAGTTGTCGATTCCCTTAGTAAAAATAAATAAATAAAATATTAACCAATCTAGGACCAAATAAACAATAATATTAGTAAGAGAGGAAACAAAAGAGAAAAGAGTACACCAAATTTACATGGTAAAAACCCAAATGGGGAAACATCAACGGGAATGCTTGATCTTCTTTATTTTTCAGGAAATTCCAACTCTTACAATCTTGAGCACTTAATCATCACATTCCATCTTCACTTCACGCCACAATGACACACAAGAATGTGCAATTGATGTTTCATCAACATACCTTAAAAGGGTCTCCTTAACCTCTATTATATAGCTAGAGGTACGAAAGATTTACATCCCATATCCATCTTAAACTCAGATCTATCAAGCACTGAAAGCCTCAAGAAATTTTATCCCTCTCGGTGCTTGATAGATATGAGTTTAAGATGGATCTATGTTGGTTTTAATTTTTATTTTATTTTTTGAGTCGACATAATTTTCTTAAATTTATTTTATTTTATTTTTGGTAACAGTACATAACGTTACGTTATATGACAACAACTCCCCCATATTGGGTTATAGAGCACCTTACTACCCTCGATGTAATAAAGAAGGATAATAAAAGAATTATCATCATGATGCATGTGGAATAACTCATTTTTATAATATAAAGAATTATGATAATTTTTTAATAGATAAGATCATTACACAACCAACAACACCATATGAATTATCATTACATATTCCAACAAATATGTTATTCAATAATACTTAAACTATAATAGAAATTATATTCACTACCCACTTTCATCAATGTGAGAAACTATATTAAATATAACATAATTATTATTATTATTATATTTAATTTATAATTTTTACTTACTTATTTTCGTGTTATTAATATTTATATGTTCTTACTTGGTGGCCACTAAAGGGATCATGATTTTGTAGGCTTTCCTTACTTTGTATATTATACATTAATGGTCAAAATGTTATAAATAAATTTAATATAAAAGATTATAAAATTTAACAAGGGAAAACTCACTTTGTAATTTATATAACATGATCACTCTTTTTGAAGTCACATTAGATTGAAAAATGAATTTGAAGGGTAGCTTGGTACAATTTGTTTTTTTAGAATTCATTGCTAAATTTGGATATAAATTAATGTTTGAAATTAGTGATTTTGAACATTGCTAAAGATCTTTAAAAAAATCTAGAATGGTCCTTTAATCAGTTTTGAATAATAAGATAATAAGATGTTGACTTGAAATCTATTGTAACTTAAAAATATGTAAGGTTCAAACATTTGTATGTTGTGCACAAATAATAGTAAAATAAATTATTATCTCTTAATACATTTCTCATATTCATAACTTAAAAATATGTAAGGTTCAAACATTTGTATGTTGTGTACAAATAATAGTAAAATACATTATTATCTTTTAATACATTCCTCATATTCATATTAGGTTAAAATTTTCATAAGAATTGAAAATGTGTGGTATGGGAACTTAATTGATGAGTACAAGCATAGCTCGGTGGGATAACTCAAGTGGTTGAGTGTTGTCAATTGTGAGTAGAAGGTTTTGGAGTCAAATCCTCGGGTGGATATACATTGCTATATAAGGCCCTCACCTGATGTCCCCATCGGGTTAGCTCCATAATCAGAGTGAACGGGGTGCATCCCCTTCGGGTGGGCCCCTTGTGATTTCTTACCGTGAATGTAGCAGCCCCATTGGGGGGTTTGTGAACCACATGTGAAAAAAAAGTGATGAGTACAAGCATGGTTTTAAAAAAGGAACCATTGAAGTTTAGAGTCATTCAATGTTTGGTCTTGTGGGGTATTTTATTGGATCGAAATTCATGTGTTTTTTAATATAAGTTCATTCCAGTATTGCAAGTATATTCACATATATATGTTTTAAGTCAATTTTGTATCACATACAACTTGGAAAAGGTGCCAAGATATATCTAAGTGGTAAAAAATAGGTTAATATTGTTGTTGGGGATTCTTTGAAGGGGATTTTCATTGTGATAGAAATTTCAATAGTGTTGGAGTTGTTTTGTATTTTGTAGATGATCATTATATCAAATTTGAAGCGAAACTTGTTATGGATATTTCCCCCTTGTGGACAACTGAGAACTCCCTTGGATCTCTTTCCTTTGATCCAAGATAGACAGTGATGGTAGACCAATACGATTTCCTCTCTAAACCCAAAATAATCACATACAAAACACGAGAAAAGAAGGAAGAAGGAATAACTCACCTTAACATAGATAGCCTCCCTTGATGATGGCTTCCCGTTGATGTAGATCTAGTTGATTTTGCTCTAGCTCCAATTGCTAATAAAACTGCACACATATAAAAAAGAGATAACCTTACTCAAACCTTTTGCATAAACATGTATAATATATGCATGTAATCAAAATAAAATCCTAGATCTATACTATCGTTAAGCTAGATCTAGTATGATCTATTCAAGGGGAGATTGGATCCACCATCATCATCACATATATCCAATAGATCTAAATCATACATCCATGAAAACACTATGATACCTCCCTATAGTGGCGTAAGGAATGATAAACTTAGATTATTACCTCTTAGTAATGTTAAAGGAGTGATGGGGCTCATTTTTACTAGGAAAACCAATTTCAAGTGTTAGAAAGGTAGTGTTTGTCCATTATAAATAAGATATGTCTCCTCTAATCTCTAAGGATGGAAAATAAGGATATAACAGATGCCCCCTAAAGTGTGAGTTCAAAAGAGAAATTGATGGATATAACACTTTACAAATAATAATATGGCAAGCTAAGGAATTGGAAGCACGAAACCAGAGAGTACATGCAATCAATCATCATCCAAGTATACATATATCATCCCCGAGGTAGGCATACCCATGCTCGAAAAAAAGGACTACAAAGCATGGCCACCAACAAAGTAAACTATGGATCCATGTAATAATATGAAATATCATGGCCACAAAAAAGTACACAGTGGATCCATGTCATAAAAAGGATCATAGCCACGAACAAATACAATGTGGATCTATGTCACAATATACAATCAAGAGGGCATATAACAACATCAATAGTGATTAGATGGTCCTCATACATAGTCATAACTGGTGATATAAACTCCAACATAGCTTGGGAGGGGAAACAAGGTTGAGTGATTGAACCCCTAAACCCAAGGTCTTAATCTCAACCCTGAATGGTGTGATTCTATGACATGAGAATAGAAGTGTTAGTGTCGTACATGGTATAAACCGTCTGATTACCAGTCAATGACGGTTACTGTTAACAGACACAAGGGAACCCACCAATGATGATAATGGACACCAAGAAACCTAGTACAATCTAGTGAGTGTGAATATATGAGTTGATGTAGGACACTCATAGAATCGCTCGATTAGGAGTCAATGATGTGAACTCCTTCTCGAACGCAAGGAATCTTGCCACTGATAACTGCAAGCTCCATGGTATGAATGTTTCTAGATTATCTTCCTAGATATAGAGTTTGTGTCAATAGGAAGGAATCTGTTGAAGGAGGGCCGTATTGTATCCCCCATTAATCGACACAAAAATGACATTGAGAGATGTGATAAAGATAGAAGGTCACCAAGTATAACAGACTAACACAGGGATGGATGACATACAAGTTCAATGAGACTAAACAATTGTTGACTCATGCTAACTTCCCTTGAATATATATCACGACATCTGAGTGAATCGAAAACAAAGACTCAAGAACACCATATAGACCATAGTGCAATGATGTAGGAGGCATCAAAGCACCCTCCATAGTAACTGGAAGAGTGATCAATCAGAGAAGTACTATGACTCAGGAAGATGGTACAATTATGAAGCAAGCTATAACCCCACTGTAAGACAACAGCATCACAACGTCGTAAACATGTGTTATGTTCAAGGGTGACGTATTGGACTGCTACCACTTCTTGAGATAGGCAATAAATTTCTCCCCCCCTTTTTCTCTTTTTAAGTACCTTCATTTTTTAACAAGCCCAAACAAGGGATAGAGGTATGCTCGATAGGATATTTTTCGTAGAAGTTTAATGATCCCGAAAAAATAAACTTGAAGTCTTCTTCATTTTTTAACGAGTTTGAAGAAAAGATAGAAGATTTCTCGATATAGTTTCTTTCTTGTTAAATTCTAATGAGTAAGCAAAATTAAACTCAAGTCCATATTCATTTTTTAATGAGCACAAAGAAGGGAGAGAAGATTGCTCGATATAGGTTTGTTTTCGTAGAATTTTAACGAGCCTGGAAAGTTAAGTTCGATACCTCCTTCTCTTTTTAACGAGCTCGAAGGAGAGAGGAAAGAATTGCTCATAAATGTACCTTTTTATGGAAGTTTAACGATCCCAGAAAATTCAACTTAGTTCCATATTTATTTTTTAAGGAGCTCAAAGAAAAGAGAGAAAATTGATCCATAATGTGCATTTTTCATTCAATTTTAATGAGCCCCAAAAAGGATAAAATGATACTCGAGATGAGAGAACAAGTGGTACTAGTGGGTGTCAATAGGTTCCTTTGTGTGCAGAACCAATTGGGTGATACATGGTGCAAGTGAGGAATAATGAGAAAAAGGAGACCAGTCATAGAAGTAGTTCTCTCCCTGGGCATGGTACTGCAATAAAAGTGAGGTATCAGGATAATAGTTGATTACGACTGTGATAGCGTAATCATAATGAGAAAAGCAAGCAACAAGCAACAAAACAAAAGTGACCAAGTGTGTGTGACCATGTAAGAAATAAAAAACTTGGGAACCCCAAGGGAAGGCTAGAATAATAACGATGAGAGAGAAAAACAAGGCTCAATATTCTTGGATGCATGGACTAAAGGGGTTCTCGGTCCTACCATAGTAGAAACATGGGCACCAAATAATAATACAGGTGCTACTCTAGAGTCCCATGTGGGGAAGGAACTAATGCAAGAGTTACGATGCATATGCAAATAAAGTGGAATCTGGATAATGCCACAACCAAGCATTATTGACCCTATGGCATAATAATGGGAATCGTATTGGTTAAAAATGCAATGAGCAAAAGGAGAAAAACCTATCCATATAAGACAATGATAGAAATTATGTACCATATGTGGATGTCGCCAAAAAATCCTATGTCCCATCCATCAAATCCTAAAAAATAGCCAAAACTATCTCCAAAAGAGATGTCAATAGCCCAAAACTAGAAAAATAGGAACAAATACACCTATATAATGTTTTTTTAATGTGTTATAATGTTTTTGGGATGGACTAAGACATGCCACACATAGGTAAAAGGAAAATGCACACCAAACCAAAATATGAGACATTTACAAAGCACCACATGGATTTGTGGCCTACGTGTAGCATTCTTTATTAGCAAATCCATTGCCATGATTGATAGTGTTCAGTTGTTTCTTCCCAACATGATTTGCATAGGTTTTTGTTTTGCAATCAGCACAACTGGCAAAGGCTAATGGCATTCTCCCTTCTCTTGGTTTTCTCCACTTATGCATCCTCATGTTCTTTAAGATATTTCCCAAGGTCTCTTATGAAATCACATGACGTGTCAGAATAGGAGACAAGGAGAAAACAACATCCAAACTTGCAACTGGGATTTGTAAATTTTTCTTCACCATTTCTGTATCAGGGAGGAGAGATACACATTGGTGCATTTCCTCCCAAGGATTCTCATCAAGATCCATGAATTCCATAATTGCCTCATTTGAAGGTAGGACAATGTGAAGAAGATCATGTGAAATAGGTGGATAAGCGACTTGAGAGGGAAATGAAGACAAATAACAATCGTCAACTAGGTGAGAGTCCAAAGGAGATTCAATAGTATATGATTGGATTTCCTAATAGACAATCTTGACTGTAGTGAGCGGAATTTTATCATCGTAAGATTCAACTTCCAAAGCTAAAGGTACCACCCAAGGATCCAACAATCCAAGAGAATCATCAATTTCATAAGTGATCATACAAATGGGATCAACAGTGGTAGAGGTGTTGGGTGTGGGAAAAGGGAATGAGCACATCAAAGACGAGTCCTTAAATAAATCGACACAAAAACTCTCATAGTTCCTCATGGAATCCCCCACAAATGAAACATTACTGTTAGTTTTGTGTCACAAATCAGGCATGCAGTAATCAAGTTGGTCTATAGTAACTATCTTTCCCTGATGAGGAAAAAAAATA
This sequence comes from Larix kaempferi, assembly GCA_027924585.1. Classification (NCBI taxonomy): domain Eukaryota; kingdom Viridiplantae; phylum Streptophyta; class Pinopsida; order Pinales; family Pinaceae; genus Larix; species Larix kaempferi. The sequence continues at coordinate 1,151,355 of BSBM01000123.1, forward strand.
ACATGAAAGACCAATGAAGCTATAGATTTCATTGCATAAAACCAATGATGCCCAAGTAGGAGGTTATAATATAATGGAGCATAAAACACTTCAAGTTCAAGTGAAGTGGTTTTGGCTCCTAACTCGATGGGAAATGCAGTGAGGATTCCCTTAGGTGTAAAAGTACGACCGTCAAAATATTTCATAGTAGTATCATACTGAGCTAATGTTGGAGATACAATAGCTTGCCAAAAGGAAATGGACATAACACATGTAAAGGCTCCTTCATCAATGACTGTGCGAAATATTTTTTCCCACGTATGACTACTTGAATCTAAAATACAATCTGGTAGGAGAGCCTAGGTTGGCTATGTTCGATATCAAATGTGACCAAACTCGATTATGAGGGATTAATCCCACCGATGGCCAACAACAGTGATTTATGTTGCAAAGGAAAACTTTGCAATACTTCGAGAGATGACATAGTGCATGGGGCCTGGGCCAAATCCTCCACAATATTGTAATTGTGGGAAGCTCGGGAATTGGGATTATGCATCACTCGCTGAAGTACACCCTTGGGTGAGCACAACACTATGCCAAAAATAGGATTCTTTATCTGAAGAGGGCCATTAGGTTGGGAAGAAGAAGTAAAATCCATTTTAGGATGATTTACATTTGGAATTATGTATTGACAAGTTTGTGTGGACAAATCTATAGTATTCTCACAAAGAAAGACATTCGAAGATCCATCCCCATTTGAAGGATGACCTTCCATTCCCCCTTGCGAGGGTGGGATTGTAGTACTTTCAACAACCATTTGTTGATGTTGTGGCTAGGGAGGGAAAGGGTTTTCCAAAATAGCAGGTTATGGGGTAGAGTATTCTTGAATTATGAACTCATTAACCTCTTTTAATCGCAGATAGAAATGTGTCATATGGTCATTGCCACAAATATTACAAGGGAATTTCAACTTCCTTTCTCTTTGATCCCACCCGGTGTTGTTTTTGGTGCATGTGCAATCTCTTGCTCAATCGAAGGGTTTTTATGTTTATTCTTCTTCTTATTTCCTAGAGATTGTTGAGGTTGCATGGATTGTACCAAATTCACCTCAGAGGTCTGAGCAAAGACTGGAGTTGATTTGGTAATGGGCCCAGTAATGGAGGGAGTATTGGAAATAGATAGCTTACGAAGCTTCCCACTTAACTGGCCCACAGAAGTAGTGGAAACAAAACCAACAATGCCTTCGGCATGTGGTCCTGGCATAGGTATTTATGGATTGGGAGATGGTTGAGGAGCATGCATAATAATATTGTATAATGTGCCTAATTGTGAATAAATAAAATCCAAGTGTTGAGCACGAAAAATAGCGTGTTCTTCAGTTACGGCCCCAACTATAGCAACATCACGAGCAATGGGATGTAACAGGGATTTCATAAACCAATATGCTAATAGATGATCTAGAATAGTGGCTTTAACAAGCCTTTGTCGTCTCCTCCATTCATGGATATGATCAAATATATGTGTAGCAATGTTCTGACATAATGACGTCAAAAGCTCATTTCCTATCTCATAACTAATAGGAAATTGAAAATGTGTCAAGAATTCCATTTCTAGTGCATTAAAGCTGCTATAGGAAGCACTAGGTAACTCATTGTACCAGTTTAAGGCACTCCTGGTAAGGGTGCGTGGGAAAAGTTGCAATTTCACATTATAGTTCATCATGGAGTTAGAAACAAACCATGGATGATATGTTGTTATATGTGTTGACGGGTCTTCTACTAGTTTACCATCGAATTTGGGGATGTCAACGAGGACTTTGAATGGTATTGCAGGCCATAGGGGATTATGTAGAATTGGATCATTGGTTAACTTGGACATATCCAGTGAATCTAAGGTTTCCAAAAATGGCAGTTGTGTATTTGAGAATGGATTTTGTGTCAAAGGTAACTGAGCATTAAACTTTATGGATCATAAGGTCCTCCTACATAGAATTTTCCATTAGAATAAGATGTTCCAAAGCATGACTGCCTATGGAAAAAGGGGTGCCCCCAGTATATTAGCTTCCCCCAGGGACATAGTTTCCTTTGACATATTGGTTTCCCCCAGGTACATAGTTTCTCTTTACATATGGGTTACCTCTAGTGTTTTGGTTTGTAGGGATATGGATTCCCCAAGGAAAGGGAACTCCCCCTAGATATGGAACACCTCCCAAAACATTGTTGCTTCCTGGTTGAGGAAAACCACCTAAGACATTACTTGGGCCTAGGGGATGGAAACCAATAGAGACATTATGACCCCCCGGAAAGGGGAAACTACCAGAAACATTAGGCCCACACATAGAAGGTATAGGACCTATCCCACTTGAAAAATTCCACCCAAAAGGAAATCCAGCGTTAGGAATAACTAAGCTACATGTAGGAATACTAGAGGTAGGTTGGGAACTACCTCCACCATTAGAAGAAGGGGTTTTCCCTCCACCAAAAATAAATGTAGATGTGGGTAGTTGCAATGAAGCAACGAGTTGGTTGACACTAGATTGACTTAAAAGTGGAAATGATGGCATTGATGGCACTCCCCAAAGGAAAAAAGTAGATTTTCTAGGTGAAGTGGATGGAGCACCTACCCCACTAATGGATGTTAAATAAGGATTCATTGAAGTGCCTCCTTTATTACCGAGGGAAGACGATGCGGGTTGTTCCATAGATGATGAAATAGTGGCACCTGGCCTCATATGGCTAAACATTGAAAAAGGATCACCAACATTTGATCTCACTTGTATGAGTATGGGGTCGAAAGGGTTGGTTAAAGGAGGATCAACAAGTGCTACAAAACCTTTGTGATCCACTTCAACATTTACTTTTTCAACTAGGACCAAGCCACTTTTGGAATTGATTGTTTCACTACCCTCTATGGAAGAGGTGACCTTTTGTCTATTGGATGTTGGTTCTTTTTCAACAAGAGAAAAGCCATGAATTCTTTGAGATTGGAAAGTCAGTAGATTGGCCATGGTGAATGATTAAATTTCAACAAAAGAAAAATAAAATCCTATAGCCAACTATACACAAAACCAATAACACACCACTGACCAAAATTAGGTTATCAATAGGAAAACTAATGGATCAAATGACTCTTCTAGAGGTAGGTCTCAATTTCCAACGAAGATGTGAGAGACAGTTACAGGAACCTCTTACACCCCTAATTCCCAAGGCGCAAGTACCCTAAAGAATATGGGTACCCTCCAAGAAGGAAGATGCAGATGATTATACGTCTATCTCGAGTACCCACTAAGCAAACCGAGAGGGGATATCTCTCAACTACACCTAGCTTGACCTCTTTCTTGACTCCTGTGTAAGAGGAGATTTTCTAGTAAGTACACTTTTCTACTAATGGATTTTCACTCTTCAATGACTCTAGTTGCGTTTTATAGCCTTCGAGAGTGTCCTCTCCAATCCTAATCCAAGGCCCTGCACCCTGAACTAGTGTTGGTTTGTTAGACAAAAGAAGATGTCTAATCAATATTTAATCAAGTGCTTCTTTTTAGGGTCATTGCTTATTCAAGAAAAGTACATGGAGTGAAAATTGGTGATGTTTGAGACTCTTCACTCTTCAAATAGAAAAGATGCAAAAATGAGAATGCATACTTGTTTCTCTTTCGATGAATACTTATCTATGATAGGGAAGATAAATTTTCCTTTTTCTTCAATGTTATATTCAACCAATGAAAACTCCCAATATATACTCAAGCAAGATGAAAACAATCCTTTTAATATGATCTTTCAAGAAAATTATCCAAAAAAACTTCTTTTAAACCAAAATTCACTCCCTAAAGATGATGAAAATGCATAAGCTTTCTTTTTCTTCTTTTCTTTTCACAATGGCATGAACAAATGAATATGAAAGAAAAAATATGAAAACGTGCACTTTCAATTTGATATAATAGGGTTGCAAATAGAAGTAGTGATCACTATTTACACACCACTATATTGCATGAAGACAGGAAACCCAAAAAATTCCAATGGAAAAAGATGACTAAAGGACACCAAAACTCTTAAGACATCACTTGAAAACAAGTAGTATAAGAAGTTCCAATAACATCAAAAGATCAGTAGAAGGATAACATACTCAAATCAGATCACTATTTGTTGATTTAAGGTAATGCAAACAAATGGAAAAAGAGAAAAAAAATTATATTTATTTTTTTCCTTTTTGCATATTTTGGAGGAGAAAAAAGGGGTTATTGACACTTAGATCAAATTTTGGGTGATTGTGTGCAGAATTTACTAAATCTAGTTTTAGATTTGGATTCCCCTTTCATAATCACCCAATTAAAAAAAACAAAAATCATTGCAATCCAAGTCCGGGAGAGGGAAATGTGGGCATTTTAAATATGTGTATTTTTCAGGATTTCAGGTCACGGTTGCAACAATTTTTAGAATGTCATAACTTTTGATTAGGAGACCCAATTATGGCAAGGTCAACATCGTTGGAAATATTTTTTTCCAAGATTTTCAATGGCATATTATATGATATACTTCAGCTGAATATTCAATGCTCAATCGAGACAAAAACAAGCAAGTATTTAAGCAAAAAAAACTAGGAAAGAATACAAACTCTTCCCCAATGGAGTCACTTATTCTGTTATGGAGATTTCCTTAATGTGGACAAGTGAGAACTCCCTTGGATCTCTTTCCTTTGATCCACAGCATACATGGATGGTATACCAATACGTTTTCCTCTCTAGATACAAAACAATCACATACAAAACATGAGAAAAGAAGGAAGAAGGGATAACTCACCTTAGCATAGATGACCTCCCTCGATGATGGCTTCCGATTGATGTAGATCTAGTTGAATTTGCTCCGGGTCCAATTACTAATCAACCTACACACATATAAACAAGAGATAACCTTCCTCAAACATTTTTCATAATCATGTGTAATATATACATGTAACTGAAATAAAATCCTAGATCTATACTAGATCTAAGTTAGATATAATCTAATATATTCAAGGGGAGATCAGATCCACCATCAACATAACATAAATCCAATATATCTAAATCATACATCCATGAAAACACTATGATGTGGGGGGGAAGAAAATCACACACACACACACAAGAAGTACATCACATTATACCTTGAATCATGATGCAGCCTCTTCCAAACTCCTTGCTCCAATCCTTCCTTGATCTCATAATGATATGGCTATTCATCTCACTATGGATTTCAATAGCATGACAATACTCTCCCAAAATGCCTTTCTCTCTTGAAATGCCTCCATTATATAGATGAATGGAGGAAGAGAATGAAATGAATCTAGAGGCTATCATTCCCCATAATGGAATAAGAAGTGACTTTATCCCTCCCTATAGTGGTGTAAGGTGTGATAAACTTAGATTATTACCTCTTATTAATGTTAAAGGAGTGATGAGGCTCATTTTTACTAGGAAAATCAATTTCAAGGGTTAGAAAGTAGTGTTTGACCATGATAAATAATGTATGTATCCTCTAAGCTCTAAGGATAGCAAATAAGGATATAAGAAGACTTGGGGATGGATCAAACAACTCTACAAAATGAATGACACTAAAATTCCTAATGAAATGTGCTTTGGACATGGATGTTCCAAAAATTTAGATACTTGGAGATTATATTTTGACAATTCACTGGATGGTTTGAACAACATATCTACATAATGTCATGCTCAAGCCTTTGGGAGAGAGTCTTAGAGAAATCAATGTCAAATTTAAATCCATTTCTTTCACTTATGTTTATAGAGAACTTAATATAGGTTACTTGCTCCTTTCCTGGTGGTGCTTTTGAATCTACTACTGGATCTAAAGTTGGATCAAACCCAAGATCAACTTCTAGATCAAGGGCTGCTAGCTTTGTTGGTGCTACTGGATATGCTGGTGGTGTTATTGGCCTTACTTGCTCTAATACTTAAAGCTATCAATATGGAAATGGAAGGGATGTTGTAGCTGGATTTGTTGTTGTTGTGGTTGACACACTTTCAAAGGAGGGACAACATATAGATGAAGGCTAGTTGATTCTAATGGAGTTATAGATGGTTGTTATCATTGTTTTGATTTTCATCTTTTATAATATGATTGATAGTATTTTGGTTCGGGATGTAAATGTTTTTATATACTACTGGGATCCTAGGTGAATGTTCTTAAGGTTTTTTATGTAAAGCTTTTCAAGGGACAATTATTTCTTTCAAAAGAGAGAGATGTCTTTCTCACAATCGATATGTTTTTTTTCAAAAGGATAAACATTTTAGTTTAGTATTTAGATAATTATTTTTAATGCACACTCATCCCCTTATCATGTAATACATATTTGTACACATTGTCTCTTAAATCAAAATCAATATTCAATTCCAAAAAATTGAAATTTATCAAATTGCACTTCTACATACTTTCTAAAACTAAAATTGTGCACATAAATATACGTTATCCATTCTCTACTTTAGATTTTGTGATTGGCCCATCTTTCTCTTTCTATGAAAAGGGAGGGGAGTGTAGCGCACATGACGATCCGGCACTAAAGTTGAAACTATAGAAAGTTAGCAATAATTGAAAAACATACAATTTTGTTTTAGGCACCTTAGAATGAAGTTTGATGTTGGATTTGTCGAGAAGCTTTATTGTTGTGTGGGGATCACATATTGATAAGTATATAATAGATGTGAAAGGTGTAGAATATATATCATGAATAGGTTATTGGTTAAAACATGCATTTTCTCTTTATATATTATATATTCAAATATATAGTGAAATTGTTAAAAAATGGTTTATAATACTATACAAAATTTACAAAGTCAAAAAGCTTAATTATAAAAAATACATACATATATATAAAAATATAAAATGACTTTTGTTTTTCAATGTCTCTCTTTAATTAAGAGGTCCTACAAAAGGATAAAATAGAATAAGTTCAGCAAAATCATAAAGGGTTCACAAGGGGTGTATGAGCATCTTCTAGAATCCCGTGAACGTAAATTTTTAATAATTAGTTACACCTCGTCAAGGATTGTACAGACATAATGCATAAAATATACCGACAAAGATGGGATTGAGAGCTTATGCAAAATTATTTAATAATAATAATAATAATAATAATAATAAATTTAAAATAGTTAGCTTTATAAATTTAATATTAATTGCATTAATTGTATTAAAAAGTGTAAAAGAAGGGTGAAAGGGAAAAATGGAAAAGAAAGTTGAAAGGAAAAAAGAGAAAGTAAAGTATATGTGGTGAAGTGAAAAAGACAATAGTATTTTTTTTGTGAATAATCACTAATAATACATGTTGGGACCAAGGCCACCATGTTTGTTGTGTCATGGACTCAATTATGTACATGTAGTGTTTTTGGGTATGGTTTAAACATATAGATGCTTTGGTAGATGCCTTGGATTCTCTTTGCTACTCCTTGTTGAAGAACTACATTGGATGTGTAAACTCCGGAATTTGGAGAGTGTATCATTTAACATTGTTTTTGCATTTGTTTGATATTTTTTGGACAACTAGATAACTAGGGAGATCCCTAGTCTTATTTGTTGGAATGGAGTTTTCTAATATTTGTAATAGTTTGGGTTCTTTATGAGCTTTCCTAGGGCTAGTATTCCCTCATTAAGCAAAACATGTTATTACTTTCTTCTTAGTGTTTAGAATAAGCTTTTATGTTAATATTGTTGTCTTTGGTTTGCAAACTAAATTTGGTGCCCATTTTTTTAATGGGCATATTGTCATAATTTCTAGGGGGGTTGTGCAACAACTAGTAGGTTGGATGGGTGCAATGGATGGAGGAATGAACAAAGGCATGATGAGTAAACATAATGAACTAGTAATGGACAAAGGCATGATGAGTAAACATAATACTGAGGCAGCAGTAGGTTGGATGGGTGCGATGGATGGAAAATTTTAGAGACTTCTTTGAAAGACTTGGTTGCAGAACCTGTAGAAGGAAGTAACAACAATGAACAATATTCTTAGACTTGGTGACACAAGAAATTTGGGGTTTCAAGTGGTATGGAGGCACAAAGGTTTCGCAATAAAAAGGAGACGAGATGCAACTCTAGGAGAAGACATGTTTGGAGGTAGAAGACTTGGTATCTTTTGGAGGTGTTGTCAGGGGCAGAAACAACTTTGAGTGGGGAGGATGTCGAGACCCCGCCATGAAAGCTAGACTCACTTCCCCTATCAGATGTCGAAGACTCATGCGGATGCGACAGAGGTTGTGTGTGGAGCTGGACACACTTGAATTATGCGAACATGGGTATGGCTTGCGATAGGGCATGGAGGAATGAAAGGAGCATGGTTCCCACACACTCCAAAAACACTAAGTGAAAATGGTCTTGTGGAGACATGATGGATAGGAACATGAGACTTGAGGTGCATTGAGCTAGGAACATGGACCTAAGACACCCACTTGTTGGATCATATTGCATAGCATGCAGTTACTTGGAGAGCACATTGTCCACTTGGAAACCTTTATGGTGTGGGCACACTTGTGGGATTTGGGTGCATGTCAACTTGGGAACATTTGTGGAGTGGTCACACTTGTGGGAGTTGGGCGCACGTCGACTTGGGCACACATGAGATTTGGGCGCATGTTGGCGTGGGAACACATGAGTTGGCATGATGGTTTTGGGATCCCAATGGAAACATCATACCATGCAAGAGAAGTCAATTGAAAAAAGTGATCCAAATTTTAGGGGGCATATGATCTAAATTTGGATGTATAAGCCATAAAAGCAATAAATGGAGAGACCACCCTCTCCCATTTATCATAAAAGCATTAAATGGAGAGGCCACCGTCTCATATCCATGGTATTTGGTAGCACATGGTTTTGGCCCATGGTATGGCCTCAAGACACATTGTAATAATTCTATATAAAGGCCTAACAAGCCTTCTCATGATAACAAGTTACTCATTTGGTTTCTATCCTACATTTCTCTTATTTTCTATTGTTCATTGTGAGATTAATTAGATCTGAGTGACTTATTGGTAATTAGTTTCAGAGGTGGGGCTCCCCTTTGAGCCTCACCTCTCATTCACTTCATATGTTTTTGCTCATGCTTATTCTCATGCAAGATTAGTGTTTTTCATGTGAATTTTATGACAGATTTGCATGCTTAATCTCCTCCTCTCTCGGCATTCAAGCCTTCTGGTTCTCAGCTCACAAGATTCGGATAAAAAAGGTAGCATGGCTTAAGTGTAATTCATTGAGACGTAGCAGCATGACTTGGGCTCAATTTGTTGAGATGAAATATCATGTCTTGGGTGCAATTCATTGGGACATAGTAACACGAATTGGGCACAATTCGTCAGGATGTAGTTATCTTTATTAATAATTTAAAAAATAATCCATATCAAACATATCTTCACCCAACAATAGATTTGAAAATATTTATTTCATCATTTCAAATTATGCAAGAGTAAAGTACTAAACTCATTAAGGAAAACGGGTTTACTTGATTGAATTTAGACATACCATCAGGCCAAACAATATTCAATCACTTATTTTTCACCAAAATTATAGTTCTTCTAGTGGGTATAAAAAAATATAGTGCCTCTGATGGGTACATAAACCACAATTCCTTCTCATCAAGTATAAATATATACTAAATAATGAGGTTACCTCATCAATCACTAATAGCCTCAATAGACAAAATAAAAGTAGGATTTATATTTTATGATGTTGAAGAATCAAAATGTTCCAAATAAATATATGTTCTCCCATATTATAGACTCCTAGCCACTTGCTATTGGTAGAGAAATTATGACACTTCACAAATTTTTTGGGGTTTTGTGCTTCTTATAGGCCATCCCAACGGTGATGATCCTACATAACTTCTCATAATATCATCCATGAGTATGAACATAATTCATTTCTCCTATACCAAAATTTAATGTTTATGATCCCATGCCATCACTAAAAGTGTCTATGCTCGCAATATAACTTCCACAATCAAGGATTTGTCATGCATATCGATCTCAAAAACAATGTTGCACATTGCATATTGATCTCAAAAACAATGTTGTGCATTGCAACTTTTTGAAAACCTAGAGAATCCACATAGAGACCTTTACACCAAGAAGCTAGACGTGAAATTTGACCAAAGAAACAAGGTCACAAACCCTCAAAATCAATTTCCTTCCAAAAACTGTAGCCAGAGAAACAAGGTCACAAACCCTCAAAAGAAAATTTCTTCCAAAAACCTAAGCCATAAAAATAACAAAAAAAAATCATTGCCTGTAGTGACAATGACAGTGGATTCCATATCTCCATAAAGTAACATAAACTTATAACATAAAACTTCATGCATGTAGTGACAATCGATTCCATATCTCCATAAAGTAACATACACTTAGATATGTTGAATTAGGAAGTAATAGTCAGTATATCCTCCATTGCAACTTGTATGGCATAATTTGGTAGGAGATTTCAAAATAAGCTTACATATGCCCAATTAGGAAGCAATAGCCATTATATCCTCCATTGCCACTTGTATCACATAATTTGGTAGGGGTATCAAGATATATGCAATATTAAAATTTGTTAAACCCTACTTCTTTGAAGCACAAATATCAATAAGGAAATACCACATACATACCATATACAACTATTGTTGAAATTACACATCTACTCTTTTGTGATTACAACCTTGGGGCTTGAACTCAAAAAGCAAAAAGAAAAAGAATGAATTACATTTTGAGAATAGATACCATATGTGTTTATTGTTGAAAATGTCAAGATACTCTTTCCAAAAAGTATTCAGAGGAACATATATTGTTGCAAACATTTAGAACAAGTGTTGAAAGCCGAAACCCTACAAGAATACAAAAAAATATGAAGCCGAAACTAAAGGCCAAACCCCACTAGACTAGTAACAATAATACAATGGAACCCTAACACCAACATTGCCCAAAATAATACTCCACATGCGACCACAACTGGCCATGCTGCATTAGTCAATGCTCAAAGTTAAATGTGCACATCCAATATCAAACTTATGCACTAGCTCAACCTGTGGAGACATCACCTCACTTAATACAATGTCGAACCCTAGCACCAACACTACTAAAAATCAATGTAAAGCCCTTGTGTGTGTGTGAGGAAATGTGTTTGTTCATTTAAAATTAGTTTCTTTTTATCAACAAAGAAACATAACACATCCAACAAACTAGGAAATGTGTTTTATAGTCTAAAATTAGTTTTCTTTGTCACCAAATAAACATAACACATCCAAGAAACCAAATTTCAATGGACATGAATACAATATTTTTTCCTCATACTAATGTTGAGGTTATGTTCAATTAAAATGTTTTTACCTATTTTGAACAATTTTTTACTTGTAGTCATGGAGAGGAAACACTCAACATTGATATGATGTAAAACTGCCAACATTTAAATTTTACACTTTAGAAAACTACCTACATCATTTTCTCTATATAAAATACCCTATAAACCAATATATAACTTTATTTATGGTTTTCTATTAAATCTAAAAACCAATATATATATATATAAATATAACATTTTTTTAATTTGAAAAATGAGAAATTAAAATTTTAAATATTAAAAATTAATTACTAAGTCAAAAAGAAATGGGTTTTATAAATATATAAAACATTTTCTAGAAATTTTAAATATTAAAAATTGGGTACTAAGTCAAAAAAATTGTTTATAATACTATAAAAATTTTACAAAGTCAAAAAGCTTAATTGTAAAAAATACATAAATATATATAAGTATATAAAATGACTTTTGTTTTTCAATGTCTCTCTCTTTAATTAAGAGGGCCTACAAAAGGATAAAATAGAATAAGTTCAGCAAAATCATAAAGGGTGTATGAGCATCTTCTAGAATCCCGTGAACGTAAATGTGTTAACGTAATTTTTTAATAATTCGTTACACCTCGTCGTGGATTGTACAGACATAATGCATAAAATATACCAACAAATATGGGATTGAGAATTTATGCAAAATTATTTAATAATAATAATAAATTTAAAATGGTTAAGTTATATATTTAATATTAATATTATTAATGGCAAAATGTAAAAAATGGTGAAAGGGAAAAATTGAAAAAGAAAATTGAAAGGAAAAAAGGGAAAGTAAAGTACATGTGGTGAAGTGAAAAAGGCAATAGTATTTTTTTTGTGAATAATCACCAGTACATGTTGGGATCCAACCTTATCATGATCTTCCATCCAATGTCACATAATTTGATGATTCTTTGTTTATGCGTGGGACCAAGGCCATCATGTTTGTTGTGTCATAGACTCAATTATGTACATGTAGTGTTTTTGGGTATGGTTTAAACATATGGATGCTTTGGTAGATGGCTCATATTCTCTTTGCTACTCTTTGTTGAAGAACTACATTGGATGTGTAAACTTCGGAATTTGGAGAGTGTATCATTTAACAATGCTTTTGCATTTGTTTGGGATTTTTCAGACAACAAGTTAACTAGGGAGATCCCTAGTCTTATCTATTGGAATGAAGTTTTCCAATGTTTGTAAGAGTTTGGGTTCTTTATGAGCTTTCCTAGGGCTATTATTCCCTCATTAAGAAAAACATGTTATTACTTTCTTGTTAGCGTTTAGATTTAACTTTTATGTTAATATTGTTGTCGTCTTTGGTTTGCAAACTAAATTTGGTGCCCATTTTTTTAATGGGCATATTGTCATAATTTCTAGGAGGGTTGTGCAACAACTACATAGTTGGAACTCTCTCCCTTGATACATGTCAATTGGCAAGATTGTGATTCTTGTAAGTCACAATACTTTTATTCAATGAAGTACATATGCATTTTTTTAACTTTTGTTTTTCAAATCAATGTTGCATATGAAACCTATCAAAATCCAATGCTCATAAAGCATTTATCTTTACATTGATGTCTCTTGATGCAACAATTTCATTGTATTAAGAGATTTTACCTAAAAGATTATTCATGATAGTTCAAACGTTTTTGATCAACTACTTTGATCTATGTTATGCAATAATGTGCAAAGCAACAACTTGATAGTGATCATTCTTGATAATATTGGTAATTATACAAGCTATGCAGTTGTGTATATTTTCTGATTTTCCTAATTGGATTTTAAATGGCTAAAATAAACTATAAAATGCATGGAATCATAAGCTCTTAGTTCCATTTTTTTTGCCTTAAATTAGAAAGAGAAAACTAAATTGATCTAGAAAGATTCAGCCAAACCATGCTGCACTATATGTCGTAATTTATAACTACAATGATGGATAAGATTACCATAAACATAACACCAAGTAGCAAGGAGATTTTGTAGAAGAAAAACAAATAACATACAATTTAATTATCAATGCAGGGGAAGTCAAGTGGGTACTCCAATAAAAACAAGGGGATTGCTACACATTGTGTCTAAGATACTTAAGATACTTAGACAAAGGATTTATGTCAGAGAGTTCAATTTCTCTATATGACAACACTCATATAGGAAATGGAATATTATTTATATAAATATGACAATGAATTAAACGTAGGTTAAACTTCCTTATCATATTTGTTTTACCACAACTACAACTTATTAAAATTTCCGCAAATAGATCATATAACAATTTCAAAGGAAGATCATTTGAAACGTCACATTAAGAGTTGGGATGATGGACATGTGAAAGTCATATCAAACGATTCCTGAGACTAAATTTGTATGTAAAAATTATATGGGAAATGGGTGAAACATTGGAAACACGATGTTGAAGAAATTATAATAAACACTAAAAAGTAACCTGCCATTTTTTAATTCCATTTGTAATAGTTATAATTTAAGATATATGGGTTGTAGCTTGGGTGGTTGGGAGGAATGATTGTTTCCCTCGTTAATCAGGTTCAATTCTTGTAAATGACATGATGCTCTTGTTGAGCCCCTATTGTAATGATTGTATTTATGGCCATACCTTGATTCTCTACCTAGAATAGTAGGTGTTGACATTCTCCGATGGACTAGCCCTCTAACAAACGGTGAACCACCATATATATATATAAGATTGAATGCACATTGTAAAGACAAGACTATTGTCTTAAAGAGTATCTGTCTTTGGAGGATAATGAGAAAATTGCTTTGTCAAATTGGTGGTTGGTGGATGTCTCAAGTGCTACTCATTGTGGCCACAATCTATAACAATTGATAGAAAAAGCAGCTTTCAAAGTAAGAGATAAAATTGCAAAAGCAGGAACATTGTTTTTATCTTAGTCTTCCTTGTATAAAATCAAACCAACTTATGTAACAAGCTCTGTCATGTACAAACTTAATAGATTTTGGAACTAAAAATGATTTATATGCATAATTTGTATAAAAACATGATAGATCTAGAAAGTGTAGTATGAAGAACACATAGTTATGAAGTGGACTAAAACTTTAGAACATGTTTACAAAGATTTTTGTAGCACCCTCTATAATGATTAAAAGCTTTCAAACACCGACACACAATTAATTTGTTGTGCCAAGAGGTGCTTCTACAACGCGGTATAGGGAAGATGTTATCATGTTCTACAATTAACTAATATCAAAAGTAGATGAACTTTGAAAAATAAATGATACAACTTTCAATAGAAATTATGAAATATATGCCTTGTGATGTGCAATAGAATGAATGGCTCTCGGGGAACAACAAACAATCATTCATCATATAAAATATTTATATTGATGTTGATCCATATCACATGATTGGGTACTTCCACATTGATAGCACATCACTCGATGATCATGAATATTTCCAACAACAACTTGAGGGAGGTAACTGGTAAATTTACAACTATGAGAAAACAAAAACATGTACAATTGACTAGATCACATCAGAGAGATGCCAAGTAGAACACTGCTCATATAAGAGTGAAGCCTAAAAGATAAAGGAATCTATGTAAGATTCATGTGTGTGACTTTATAGAACCTTTACTGTATGTTTTATTGTTGGCCCACTATCTTCCTCACCTTACAGATTTTATTCCCAAGCTTAGATTTTTTAGTAGACATTAATAGATTTAAGTCCACAAAATGTGTTAGGAATTCATAATTCCAAGTTTGGTCACATTTCTGAGTAGGAATTAATACATTTAAGTCCACAAAATGTGTTAGGAATCCATAAGGCTAAGTTTGGTCCGAAGCACTTCAACTCCTAATAAAAAATGCTACATGACATAATGAAGAGACATAATATAATATACTTTGTATCTTTACTTGAACAATCAACAAACCTAGATTTGTTAACATAACAATGAGTGTTGTAACTAGGATTTGAGATTTATCAAGTAAGTCTAGTTCACTGTTCTTGAAGATGAAGGTTGACATGTATGTAGAGCCCCTTCTAACAAAATCCTACAAATCAAAGAGCATGTGTAAGGGAATAGTTTAGAATTTGCAATATAGAAAATTGAAATTGAAAAGATAAATGAAAAATATGCTCTAATTATTCTAGAATATATACTATGTAGCACCAATTCAGTTGTCCTTTATCTAAGGCAATTAATACCTTAAGTGTCGCAGAATCAAAGAAGCCATCTTTGACTATAATGGGAAAATTCAAAGCATCCACTACCTCAAACTTCAGTTGCAGGTCTCTTAAAACCATTTCACCTGCAAGAGAATCATCAAGTATATTGTTAAACATAACTACCCCTGATATGAATGCCAATAATTGAAGACTAAAGGATTCCACTCATGGATAAATCCTAATTTAAAAGAAACCTAGATAGAAATCTAGGCAAGTAGCTATCATTTCCATTGATATATAAGTGTACCAACAATAAAATAATACACCTTCTTTAAGATAGTCTTAGAAGTATCTCAAAAGACATAGAATGAAACTCATAAATGAAACACTATAGGTTGTCAGGAGGGTACAATTTAATCATTACGCAGTAGGGGATAAAAATGTAATTCATTCAGCCAATCAGAAAAGGTGTCATGGGCTCTTAGATCCAAGGTGTCATGGGCTCTTAGATCCATTGTTTTGGCCTTGAATTGGAAGGAGAGAACTAAATCTGTCTTGAGATATTAAGCCAAACCATGCTGCAATATATGTCACAATTTAGAACTACAATGATGGTTAATAGGGCCAAAGATATAATGCCAAAAATAATAACCAAAAAACAAGGAGGTTTTGTAGAAGAGAGACAAATAACAGACAATTTAACCATTGTGCAACAAGCAAATCATTTGGTCAAAATTGTAAAATTTTTGGCTCTTCTTGTTAAAATCGAATATTCTAAGGCATTCAATAAAGTAAGTCGAAACCTCTTTTATTAATTCTAAAAAATTTTAGTTTCTTTGATAAATATGTGGATCATATAGAGGACCTATCTCGTCATCATCATTTTTAGTTGTGGTAAATGTATTCCATTGATTTCTTTATGCCTTATGTTGGTTTTAATATTGATTATAGTAGGATTGCAAATTGATTCATATAGTTAAACGAAATTAGACATAAAACAATGGCACACAACACATCAACACATTACACAAAAATTACCCTGGAAACCCCTCTCCTGGGGGAAAACCAGCAAATTAGTGATATTACCACTCATTTATTAATCAAACAATCATGATAGGTGTCTACAACTGTGATTTTCTAGAACACAAATCACACTTCATTACATTATCATCATACTCCACTCACTCGCTATTTTCATAGCCATTACATATTATTTATAGATGCAATACAACCAACTGCTCATTAATGGAAATACATAACTTCCTAACCAGTTTCATTTATTATGTTACAATAACCTTTGATGGGTCAAATTTGGTTGATTGCCCATTAATATTCTAGTCCTTCCATCGAATTCCCATCGACCAGTCGTTTTCCTTCGATCAAAAAACTATTTCGATTGACTAGCCAACTAGATCTCTACCACCTATCGAATCCTACTCCAATTGGCTATCAACTTTGCTAGTCAATTTACATGCAAAGAATATAGCATTCCCAACATTCTCCCTCTTGTTGTCTTCTTTGCATAAACATGAGACTCATAAATTCGGTTTACTCAAGTAGGGCTAACAATCCCATCGTTTACCTACAACAATAATTATTTGTGCTCACCAACTTTGTTAATGAGTCTGCAACATTATTAACCATGTATACCTTTCCAATAACACCTTCTGATTCTTCACAATTTCTCTCATAAAATGGTACTTATGCTTTGTCTTTTAATGATATGTTGGGTTCTTCGCTAGGAAGATCCCATGTTTCACTCTTTTCAAGGATTCCATTTCTTCTCCCATGGTATTTTTCCATAGTTTACCTAGGGGAGTTCACTCTATGAACCTATAAAATAGTGCGTGCATTCATAGGATGTTAAAGAATACCTCTAATTTCACTAGATATTAAGGAATTTCTCCAAAATTATTTTGGTCAAATCCCCCTCCCAACACTCCTTTACAATTTAGAAAACCCCTATTTTCACTAGATATCCTAGGTATCCATTTTTTCTATGACATTTTTAATACCCCTTTTTATTTTTACCTTGATTGTGGTGACACATAACAACTCTTATAACACCTAGAAATATGTAGAGTGAAATACAAAATCTAAGTGAAAGCAAATATTTCAAGATAGGGAACAATCCCTTGAAGACAATTGACTTCATACACAATAATTCCAATCAATTTCACACAACATTCACTCATAAGGCATACTTATTTAAACACCACTTTGACTCCAAACATAATTGAATTCATATCACCTTCACATAGATCATACTTATTCAAACACTAATATGACTTTACACACAATCATATTCACACCAACTTTAGGCAAGAAGCCAAATATTATCAAGCATCTTAGCAAGGAACCTCCAATTTTTGTGTGCGCTTCAGATCCTCTTCCATAGACTACAAACACGCATAAAGTACCTATTCAAACCCTGTAATACCCTATTCTACCCCGTAGATACATAATTATAAATCCCCCTAATATCTATATGTTTTTAATATATTAAAAATACACGTTGACCTTTATATACTAGGAAATATATTACTTCCATATTTTAGAGTACTAAATCCCCTAACATGAACTCATGTGCTATAATATTTCCTACTTAGTGAACCCCCCATGTAATTTACCCTATGTCAAGTCCATCACTTCCTTTATTGACCTAGGATCATATTCTATGGAATATAATGCAAAAGCAGAGTGAAAGTTAGGTGGACTATACCTTTCTTGTTGTTTCCTTGCTCGACTAGACCTCCTAACATCTGGAGTCTGTTGTTCCACCTCTTCGTCGGATTTAATCAACTCACCTAAATCCAGAATTTCATCATTCATCTCAAACTCTCTTTCTTTTTTGGTTCCTTTTCTCTTTTAAACTATTCATTCCTAGAAGTGACTCCAACTTCTCTAAATATCACATCTATATTATAAACTGCCTTCTTTGTAACCAGATTCCATAGCTTATACCCTTTCACTCCATCCTTGCACCTGATGAAGATGCATTTCTCTAACTTGTTGTCGAGTTTTCCTCTTTTCTCCTTTGGGATATGCACAAAGGCATCACACCCAAGCACTCTGAGATATGTAAGAGAGGTATTTTTACCATCCCATGCCTCATATGGAGTCTTGTCGACCAAAGTCATCGACAAAGACCTATTCACTAGGTAACATGTCATGTAAGCTACCTGTACCCATAATTATTATGCAATTCTCACACCACTAAGCATGCTCCTAAATTTATCCATCCACGTTCTGTTCATTCTTTCAACAACTCCATTCCATTGAGACATGTACGGAGTTGTGTTTTGTTGATCTATATCGATCTGTCTATAGAGTTGGTCGAGCGCATTCCCACAAAATTATTCTTTGTTATCAGTTTTCAATACCTTAATCCTTTTACCAGTTTGGATTTCCACAAGAGATTTGAACTCTTGAAACTTCTCAAAATCCTCAGATTTCTTCCTCATAAAATATAGGTCCAAACACATCACTATGTATTAACTCCAGTATTTCCTTATCCCTAAAAGCACCAGATGAGAACCTTACACAACTATGTTTACCATAAATACAATGTTCACAAAAGTTGACTTCTTCAAAATAGTTAGGGAGACCTTCAACCATACCATTATTGTGCATAGAATGAAGACCTTTCTCACCAATATGTCCCATCTGTCGATGCCACAACATGGTCAATTCGACTAGACAAGCAGATGTTCCATCGGACTTAGGACATATTACATTAGCACATTCGTCAGTGTTTTTCCTTACCTATAGCTTGTACAAGGTTCCAATCCGAACTCCTCTCATCGGTACCATTTATCCTCACACCATCTTGCACATATCTTTCTTAAATACAGACTTCACACCTACATTCCCCACCTTACTTACTGTGATAACGTTTCGAGCCAAACTTGGGGTATGCATTACTCCTAGAATTGTTCATATTCTTCCATCTTCCAGTTTCAATCAAACTTTACCTCGTCTGACTATCTTGCTCGGCGAATCATCTCCCAATAGGACATCAATTCCATTGAACTTCTCAAATCCATAGAACTGTTATTTGCAAGGTGTCATATGATGTGACACATCAGAGTCGATCAACCAAAATTCATGGTCCAACTATGTACTTCTGGAGTCCAAATACACATCTCCTTTCTCTTCTTTGCAAATACTTACTGTTAGTTAACTAACCTTCCTCAAACCCTTTTCCTTTCTCAACTTTTGTTGAATTACAATTTCATCTATAATGCTCGACTTTATTGAATTACCAACATGCTTTCTTTGTTGGACTAGGGGATCTGGTATTAGATCTACCCCTTGATTTCGATCTTCTTCCAAAGGTTTTTCTTTTTCCTCTATCTACCAGTTGACCTCTTACTGTTAAGGAACAATGGGTCTAACCTTCCATGTTCTTTCATCTCATCTCTTCTAATAATGGAGATGCAACCACATCATTGATTTTTAATGTGGCACCAAGCTATCTCAGGAATTTGGCAAAGAACACAATAGACTGATACATTTTTCCTCATTGATTTTAATATCCACATACAACAACTGACTGATCACAGTTTTGAATGCATTTAGGTGCTCTATAATTGATTCACTTTCACCCATCCTCAGAATATATAACTTATTCTGAAGAAACAACTTGTTAACCAGATATTTCGATTGGTACAAGTTCCCTAACTTTTCCCATAGATTTTTTGTAGTGTCTTCTTCTAAGACATTCAACAATACAAAATCTGCTAAACAAAGTCGGATTGTATGTAATGTACCAACACCCCAAGTCATACCACCAGGGTCGGATACACTGGGATTCTAACGGGAAAGGGAGGAATTGAGTGAATGAACAATAGAATAAGGTTTAATTAATGCTAGGCCAACATGCCAACACACTAAATAAAGGAAAAAAAATTATTCATTAAAGGAAGATGACGCTTCCGATGCAAACTTTCCCCCGAATGTACATGCGATGCAATGTAGTTGTAACATGAATGAAACCAGGTCTAAGTAACCCTTTCACATGTAAATTTAATATCATCATCACATCTATGGGTAGCCGCCCGTCGCCATTTAACCAATAATAAATTCAGATCTACATATGTTAATAAAATTTAGTCTTACGACAATAAGAAAATCAACATTATGATATTCAATAAAGCAAAATTATAACACCACAACACACCAAATTTACGACATTAATCCACAACCATTAAACCCATAATATATCATATCCATAAGTTGTCATCTATAACCATATAATTAACATAACCAGTAGATCTACTGGTTGTTGCAAAACATAAACCAAATAACATCCACTAGCTGCTATAACACATAAACAAATATGCTCTATGAATTGACAATTTAACACTATTAATTCAACCATATAACGTAATAATGTAATCAAATATGCCACATAAAATAACAGAGATAAATCCAGCCTCTATGGGCACATATGCAACATAAAAACACAATAGAATTTTTCCAAATAAATACTTATCTCTGAAAGGTGCAACTAGCTTCAACAGGACAATGTTCCACCGAGCCTTAGACACAGTCAAGTCAAATACTTGAACATGTCACCCCTGAGTTAATGCCATGGATCCACATGATAGGGAACTCTCAAAATCAGATCCTAATAGCAATATTCAGGCCACAACCTAAGGAAACCAACATAATCCCTCACCACTTACTTTCTCCTCCACCTCACTAATAGGTGCAACATAAATCCCTTCACCACCTATGTCCCTCGGGACATCACCATTCACCATCAGGATTTATATGCAATATCAGGACATAGACAAGTAATGGTGTTGAGGTATTTCTATGTTCAATAGAAAATCTCACCGGTCTCCTCAGTGGAATAGATCCTTGTTCAATCACCCTCGCCAATCTCCAAGTTTTCCTATAAACAAAAGGGTATGACAGCTATGTGCAAAAATGACAATTTGAATCCATCCACAAGCATTAGAATTCATGAGAGAGAAAATCTCCCAAGACCAAGAATGAATGAATGAAATCCAATTCGAATCCCTTCATAGAAATTCGAATTCACTGGTAGAGGATAGCATAGGCTCACTGGAAATCAACTCTAATTCACTAAGGGTTTTCCCCAAATCACTGGATGATCGTTCTAGTTCTAAAGAGAGAAATTCAAATCCACCTAAACTAACTCAAATTCACTAGAAAAACACTTCCCATGAACTGGATACAACTCGATTTCACTCAGACTGACTCAATTCCCTTAAATCACTCTCATGCATTGAAGAAAACTTTAATTTACCAAGACTGACTCAAATTACCCTAAAACCACTTTCATGCACTAAAGAAAACTTGAATTTACCTAGATTGACTCAAATTCCCCTAAAACCACTCCCATGCACTGAAGACAATTTGAATTGACCCAAAATTATTCTAATTAACTGAATATTGCTCAAATTTCAATAGAGGTAACTTGAATTCACCAAACTGACTCTAACTAACTGATATTCACTCTAGTTCATTGGATTTACTAGGGACTAACTTGAATTAACTGGGAAAATCACTCCAATTAGACTGGAAGTTACAAAATCAAGTGCATGGTTGAAAAAAATAGTCAAGTAGGGCACACAAGACATGAGTGATGAGAGAGTGGGTCCCACTAACACCAAGATAGGAATATTCTCTCAAGTGAAGGCACATTACTGCATGAAAACCATTAATTAGGTGTACTAGGACCTCCAAAGTCCAATAAAATAAAAAATAGGAAACATAGAGTATTGTTAGGGAGAGGAACAAATCCCAACCCAAACCCCCTCACATGTGGAATCCACATCCCCCCAGCCACATTAGTTGTCCATGTTGAGCTATTTATCCAATTAAAGCAAATAATAATAATAATGTCCATGCACTTGGTGCCACCATAATAAAAAATAACATCAACACACATGTCTGAGGCTTACCATTGGGACATTACATTGTACTCCTTGAATTCTTGTTGATATTTTTCCAATCTTCCTTTGACACACCATTCGGAGTTGTTCTTGGGTTGAATAAACCCATTGTTCTCGATCCATAAGGAGATCTTCCATTTTAAGCTTCCAAAGCTCAAAATTTTTCCCATTAAACTTTTCAATTTCTATCTTTGACCTGTTAGCCATTCTAATTATAAATCAATGTTTTTGGAAATCTCCCACTGAAATAAGTATTGACTAGATCCAAGACCAAGCCAAATCCTTAGAAACAAAGGCATCCCCTTGCAAGCAAATACAACTCTGATACCAATTGTTGGTTTTAATATTGATTACAATAGGATTGCAAATTGATTCATATAGTTAAACGCAATTATACATAAAACAATGGCACACAACACACCAACACATTACATATAAATTACCCTGGAAACCCCTCTCCTGGGGAAAAACCAACAAACCAGTGAGCTTACAAATCATATATTAATCAAACACTCATAACAGGTGCTTACAACCATGATTTTCTAGACCAAAAATCACACTTCATTAGATGATCAACATACTCTGCTCACTCATTGTTTGCATAGCCATTACATCTTATTTATAGATGCAATACAACCAACTACTCATAATGGCAATTCATAACTTCCTAATAACTTTCAGCTATTTTGTTATGGTCAACTTGACTAGGTTAACCTTGGTCTTCTGCTTCTGGTTATTCTGTCAACTTCCTGTTGACCAATCATTTTCCTTCGACCAAACAACTATTCTGTTTGGTTACTCGACTAGATCTCTACCACTTGTGGACTCCGACTCCAGTCAACTTATACTAATTGAATATCAACTTTTCCAGACAATTTACAAGAAAATAATATAACATTCCCAACACTCTCAAAGTTGGTAATTTATGACTGCCTTATCTTTACGATTGTACATTATTTGGGTAGAAATTTTACAAGACTAAAGGTTAAATCCAAATCAAAATTAGCTCTCCTTCAGTGCATTAATAATACTTTACTTATAGGGGAAGCAAGTATCGTTCAAACATGAGGAATATGTGTAACTTTGGAGAAATACCTCCTTACCTCCAATGTATATATAAATAATTCATTATCCAATGTTTTCCACTGAAGAGTTATGACAAATTTCACACCAAGATATGTGACAAATTTGGGTCATAAAAAATCCAACTGGGATTCTTACAATTTTTTTACTTGGAGATTCCTCTTTGGAATAATGCTTAATGGATTGTAACAAGTTGTCAAGAAAATTTAAAGGATGTAAATTTGGAGCCATATTAGTAGGAAGAATTTAGATAGTTAGATATATGTTGTCCAATTTACCGATTTTAAAGTATTTAGTTTTAGCAACTTATGTCATGGTTTTGAAAGAAATGAGGATTATTATATGGAGTGGGTGAAAAGGGGAAGAAAGGAAGTGGCCTCTTTTTAAATGGAAAACATACGTTTGAATTCAAGATGAAGGGGTTGCAAGAATCATATCCCTACATGTACTAAATAAAAGAGTGGGAGTCAAGTTATTCCAAGAGATGCAAAAGGTGGGGATTTCTAGTTGGAATACATATTATGATATCAAGTTAGTGACAAACAAAACATAACATGAAATTCAAGTAAAGGTGGACCTTATGGATCGTGGAACAAAGGCAGGGAGGAATATTAAACATGGCATGAGATTAGTCATTGATTATCTTACTTGGAAATTTAATCACGAGGATAGTGGATTTTTAGAAAGACTCCTGAAACGATTCTCTTCATGTATTTAGGAACCATTTAATTCATGGGATAACATGGTATCTTCAAAGTCAAGGGAATACTTGAATTTGTTTACTAAAGGCCAAGGATGAATCCATTCTTTGTAAACAAAGTGAATGGAAATCTAGTTGAATAATAAGGAAAAACATTACATTTATTCATCTCTCAAAATAAAAGAATATTATGGAGTGAGATAGTTGATACTCTTTATTGGGCCCCAAGAAAAGATGAGTACTCCATGGTAAAAAAAAGGTTATGATTTATCGCTATTCAGGGAAAGAATACAAGAGAGAAGAAGCATACTCTAGAGAAAGATATAGAAGTCAAAGATATGCCCAAGAATTGCAACATTTACATTTCTTATGTGCAATGATTACATTTCTATTTATAATAAAATTATGAGAAAAGGACTACAAATCCAGAATAGATGTTACCTATGCAAGGAAGCAAAGGAATCATTCAAACACATTTTCCACTAGTTTTAGTGGTGTGCAAATATGGACTCATTCATTATTGAATAAAGGAAATTTTATAGATCCTATAAGGAATGGTCTAGGTTAATCATATTTATACTAAATGGAGGTAGAGAAGGATAAAAAATATTAAAACATTGGAAGTAATTTTGTAATTCGTTATTTTCTGTGGAAATGTTAACATTTTCATAAACCAAATGAAGCTAGTTCTGCAAGTACAAAATTAAATCGAAATTTACTGAGGAGAGACCCTTATGGAGAAAACGCAAGAGGGTGGAGATAAACACTTCTTACTCTCAGAAGGATTAGGATATTATCATACACTAGAGAATTGGGAAAGCGATGTATAATTAATCAAATGGGAAGCATTACCATTGAAAGACTCCTGAAGGATGGTTCAATTTGAGCAGTGATAGGGAAGCTAAAGGAATCCCATGGAAGGATGGGGGTCGTGATTTGATTAAAGACAAAGAAAGGGACATATTTATACTATGGGAAATATGTGTTGGCCACGAAAAAATAAGGAGGAAAATCTTAGTTCATTGGTTAAAGAAAGCTTAGAGGGTTTCCAATTAGCATGCGTTTGGACTCTAAAAACTAACTGACTATTTGTCTTTGAATAATCCTTTTTGATAGTGACCTTCATATACTTGGACTGTGGGAACAATAACCTCCAAGGTCTCCCAGATTAAAGAGGGGAGTCAACTTCCATAATTGCAAGGACAAAAGTTATTATGTAGAAATGCTATAGGTATAGATTTGTATAGATTGGCCAATAAGATAGTAAGCATGGGTTATGTTAGGGACTAAAAAATTAAAAATTCATAGATATCAAGATGAACGAAAAGAGATACTTGTTGGATAACCTAAGGAAATGGATTAGATTTGTAATTTTAAAATTAGGGTACAATTATACATGTAAAAGTACCACTGTTGTTAAGATTATCACATCCAATCTAGACATATGTGAACTTTGTAGACATATTGGATAGATTGTCGCACAACCAACAGATTCAAGCTGTATTGTCTCCTGAAGATGATCCCTTAGTAGGGATTGAACAATCGAGTTCTAAATGCACAAAACACAATTCCAATTTTACGCAAACATAGTTTCTTCACTCGGATTGCATGGTTTTGAAAGACAATAGTTGTGTACATGCACATAACATTTACAACTCACTCATACACATGAACACAAAGTAATGTTGGGAATGTACTCAACACAATGTTCATATGTATTGTGCATTGGTGGTGATGATATAATTCTCTTTTAGAGTACCTCTTTATAGCCATGAAGAAACACTCTGTATTTGGAATGTGTTAGTTCACCATCATACAAAACACTATAGACAAGATCCTAGTTCTATAGTTAGAAATCAGAAACATCAATAGCAAAATCTCAATCTAAGACTAGATTTCTTGATATTAACAGGACAAAAAAACCGTTATAGGAACAATACAGCGTAAATACAAATCCATTCACAAGTTTTGACATGTTTCTTGAATGAATCACTATCTCTATTTTATATATATTCTTTTTTGTAAGATTTGAAAATTTAGAAAAAAAGAGAAGAAACTGTACATAGCAAAGCTTTGGCATCTTTCAGCAAAATGATATTGATTGTCCAAAAGATTCCAAACCAATAGAAACTGGGAATTTTTATGATACATGAATAAGCCTTCAAAAACTAACTAAGCTCCCCACGACGGGTGGACACGAAGATGGTCAGGAGGGAGAAGGGAGGCATGTGGCGGGATGTTTTTCCCCCCGTGCACCCACCTCATCGTCCCCCTTAAATCTTTCAACATCAGGATCATTCTCCCTCGTGGAGAGTAATTGGTCCCTGCATGCTTGTATAAGCTCACATCAGTCGAGGGTGTTTGGCAGTTATGCGACGAAGGGTTGGATCTGAGGCAAGCTGGATGTTCATTATGATGTAGTGTGAGGCCTTTATGGTTTGGTTAGAAGCATTATGGAGGAGGCATGGGCAGTCATCCACCACGCAAGTTAATTACTCGTTTTTGAAAGATTCAAGAGTCCATTTAGGTAAGCAGAGCAACTCCTTTGCTCTCATTCTGCTTGTCTCTTTGAATTTCATTGGCAGTCTCAGTTTGGACAGTCTGTGGAATCCTGGTATTGTTGTTTCCCGTGCCTCCGACCCCACAGTTTGGACTATTATCCTTGGTAAGTGGAATTTTAGCTCTGGCTCTGTTCTGTATTGTGTTTCTTTGGGTGACTTTTTGGGCGACCTGGAGTCACCCTGGAGTCTGTTCACCACCTTCACTGTTGCTTCAATTTTTGCCACCTTTCTGTCGTTTTTTCTAGCACTGGTTGTTGTGCTTCAATGGACGATTGTTTGTCTTTTATGGGAGACGATATTGGGTCCCCTCACCTCTCCCTTAGTCTGCAGTTGTTTTGTTCATTGGCTTTGGTCACTCTCCCTGTCTGCAACATGCCTCCTCGCAAGAACCCCCGTCGTGGTTCCACTCTGCCTGCATTCTGCTTTTCAGAACCTATGGCCCCTCCTATTCGTTTTCAAAAGCTCTTAGTGGAAAAATGAAAGCGTGTCAAGAAGGAGATCCCTGAGTCTGTCCAGGAAAAAATTTAGTTGGCTAAGGATGAAACTGATGTGGATAGAACCTACCTTGGTTCTGAGGAAATTAAAAAAGAGTTCATGGAGCTAGTCCCTAACCCGGGCTCCTCTCGTGGCAGGCTTACATTGTACTAGAAATCCATGGATATGTATTGGTTGCAAAAAATGGTCCTTGGAAGGACTCCGGTGGAGAAAGACGAGCAGCATGGTGAAATCCTTCTTCTACAAGACAAAATGCTGCTCCTTTTGCAGCGCATCCTCAACGATTAGCTTATTATAGCCAAGTGTCTGGGAATTCAGCTTGAGCCTGATTCCACCAGCGGCGCTAAGGAGTAATTCGTTGTTCTCTCTATGCTTGTTAATACTACTCCCTGTAGTAGTTTTTCTCAAAGTTTCTTTCTGAATTTTTCGGTTTTTACTTCTGTTTATAGCTCATGTTTATAGCATTCTGGTAGCTCTATTGGATAATTGTTGTTTAAAATTGGTTTGAATTCCCAAACTCCTAGTTTTGGTCTCGTTTCCCTTCGGGGGAGACTGTTATTTTGACTTTTGAGCCTGTTTTCTCTTTGTTGAGAGGGCTTGATGACTTCTGTAAGTATATGTTTTTAAGTAAATAGAAGGTTCTTCTTATTTACAAAAAAAAAAAAAACTAACTAAGCCTGAAAACTATATATAGGATTTCCAACAGTTTATCGATTTATCTTGGAATACCAATAGGCCCGGGGTTATGGCCAAAATTGCAGAGACCCTAATCGCATTCCAAGAGACTATTCTAACAAAAAAACTATAAAAAACTTTAATCATCATCATAGATAGTGATATAGGATAGACCAACCATGATTCTTCCTACTTGGTGTCCTTCATGATAGCGTTGGGGCACCATCGAAAAACCAACTGCGTTTCCTTAGGATGAGCAGGAGGAGGTAGAATGAAGCTTTTCCTTGTGATTTCTCTTACCAAGTCGTTGATTTTGGCATTCAAATGCTCTTCTACAACAACCTAGTTATGGGAAATTCAATGCACCCCTCCTCGAGACATGAGATCCTGCCGCACACTGACTATTCTGCCATATCCTCCTATACGCTGCTCTTCTGGTTTTCTTCCAGCACAAGACTGAAAAGAAATTTCATTGACCAAAATAAACCAAGAGTTATAGTGTGTCTGGTTTCCCAAGAGTGAGAGGACTCAGAGTCATCAATCAACCCGCCGTCTGCCTCCAAATTATGGGCACCAAGGCCCAGTTTATCTCTATGTAGCTTCCTTTCTAGTCTAACAATTTTTTCTTGTTCCTGTTTATTGAATTTGGTCATGAAATAACCCCTCGCATTCTACATCTCTTCGAGGTCTAGAGGCATGTGAGAGCGCTTCGAGCCATTGGAGGTATTTCGCTTGGCTACCTTCGTCCTAACCATGTTGCGATTTCCGGAGCCACAACCACAGAGCCAAACAAGATGCCACTTACCTTGAGCACAAAATAGAAATGCAAAATTTTCTATTTTATATATATTCACAAGGACCTCTCTCCCATATATATGAATGTCTGAAATGTCAAAATAATTTTCGTCTATTTCAAACATGACCAATTTTCTAAAACAAGTAGGCTTAAAAATACAAAGGAACACTTTTACATATGTTTCTCAAGTTAATCTGAAGAGAAAAAATAATTCTAGTGTTTAATCATAAATCACCACACATAATGTGCACACAGAATCATTTGTGATATATATACCTAAAAAACAAAAGAAAGACTCATCTATACAACATCACATATATCTCCCTTATGTCGAGTTGCCAAAAGCTTCCTTCACCTATCAAGCAATTTCTCTAGTTTCTCAAA
Organism: Larix kaempferi; assembly: GCA_027924585.1. Classification (NCBI taxonomy): domain Eukaryota; kingdom Viridiplantae; phylum Streptophyta; class Pinopsida; order Pinales; family Pinaceae; genus Larix; species Larix kaempferi. Next base: position 1,180,436 of record BSBM01000123.1, read on the forward strand.
TATGGATATTGGTGGTAAGGATGTATTCTCTCTTTATTCCACTAAAGGTTTCAACATAGGCTCATGTTTTGTGGGTAGTTCAACAACTGTCTATATAGGCTTTGTATTTCCCAATATTAGGGTCAAATCTTCAAAAAAGAGGTTCCATAAGAAATATCCACAACTTCTTGTTTAGTGTTGGGTTCATTAATATTTCCATCATTTGAATTCCCCATTGTTTTTTTTTCTTCAAAGGGTCAATAGGAATACCCTACAATATAAATGAAATCACATGATTCAACTCCCCCTGTTGTAGACCTAAGAAACATAGGTAGCTTGAGAATCCAAGCGATTTTTTGCTAGAGAACAAAAATCTAATAAGAGAGACATATTCCCTTCCATACAGATAAGAAGCCATGAAAACAACCATAGAAAGAGATAGATTCCATAGGTCTGTAAAGCAATTCAATAATGACAAAAAAGGAATTTGTGAACCTCAAAAGTAAACATAATCTTACTCACCAATAATCAACTACCCAAAGGATTTTTTAGAGAATTAGTTGGCCATATTGTTTTACAAGTGAATTTTTTGAGTTCCTACTTGACAACCCTAAAAATGATTCCAGGAAGTAAATATTTGGGATTAATATGAGGAACAGGAATTTTCTAGTAGTCATAAACATGGTTCTATGTGGCTAAAAAGTACAAGAACATAATACAAATAAATAGTAGATGGGAAAACATAGCGAAAAGCAAGTTATTCAACATGGCATATGATAGTTAAGGAAGTAACCTTGAATTTCATGTCACTGGAAGAAACACACACAACCAATGGATATGCAAGCAATCTACCAATTGATATTTATAGAACAATACGACCATCGGAGGAATAAAATTCCCAAACAAACAAAAAATTGGATCAATAGTAGGTCCAAAAGTGAGGAATATTGTGCTGGAAAGTTTATTTCTTAGAAGAAAGGGATTTATGAGTTCCCCGCCAAGATATTCCACAAAGAAATATGGCGTCCTCAACTGAAGAAAAAATAGTATGGGGCAAGGATAATTCCTATCCAGCAAATGAGATACTAACACAAAAGCTTATGAAAGACAACATAGCAATGAGGAAAAAATGAATATCCTAAGGGATCTTAGCTTACACCATCTAAGATGCAAGATAGGTAGATGGTACCCACATAATGAAAAGTATATAAAAATTCCCTAAAGAAGAGACCATGGTGATTGAAAGATCAATGCACCAATTGCAGTGCAGTAAAGTTGTAATTCACTGGTTATACCAGATGCTCGCCCAATATGGAAGAACCCAGAGGTTATTTGTATCCCTCGAAAACCTCCACCTACATATCCATTCAATATTTCTTGACCTACTATTGGCCAAACTACTTGAGCACTGGGTTTGATGTGAGTGGGATCAACCAACAATCTTCTTGCAATAATAATTTGGAGGAAACTTTAACAAGGCACATAAGTTCACAAAAGAATGGAACACATGGAGTTGGAATTTGATCCATAAATACATGCAAGCCTAGAGAATTGATTGCAAAGAAAGACAAGGAAATGACAAAAAAAATGGAGAACGAGTAATGATATAGGCTTAGCTTCTATTTTAAGTGTTTACATACTATTTAAAGAAGTACACTTAGACATGATATGGAGTTTAACAAATTTATTATTATTTCTTTGCAATATCAATTTGTTTGGTTATGTTTGTGACATTGTCTCTTCACATTCAAGAATTGTGCAATATACTAAAATATTGCATGGAATTAATCATAAAATATGATACTATTTCTTTTTAAAGTTTTCTCCAAAAATATGTGTATAGTAAATCATAACATTCTTACAATTTGTCACCATTAAAAATGTATTATTACAAGTATGATTATCTAAAATTTGAAGCTATGGTACATTCTTTGGTTGGTGAATTATAATATAGACATTATGAGTCTAGATGTAATGTGTGAGTTTGATTACATGTACATTTCAAACATTCACAGTTGCATTGTCGTAATACATTTCAAACATTCACAGTTACATTGTCGTAATGGTGATTGGAAAATTTTCTCTTAATAAAACGATATTATTGTCTCTTGTTAATAACACATATATTTACTTGCTTGAACTTGTTAGAATACTCTAAGAGTGATCATATTATGCAAGGTATTAAGAATTCTATCATTACTTTGAATATACATATATATATATATGAAAACAAAACTTAATACCTATTTACTAAACTAAACCTAATCATAAACTAATTTAGATAATAGTGAAAACCCTAAACTACTTTTTTATTCTACCCATTCACAAACATACACACCACACTCAACATATATTCAACTATGGTGTTTCAAAACTAAGCAATAAAATATTTGTTTTATAAATCGAACTCCATATATTATAAGAACTTCTAGAATTTTCAAAGGTTATATGTAAATAAACGTAGTGTGGACAGGTGTACTTAGAGTACAAAACCTGTCAATCCTTGAAATTTGATTCATTGAATAGTTTGGAATACACCCATTGTTTCTACTTAGGTTGGAATACTACTTCATACCCTGTATTGCATTGTTGAGTTTTCAATGTGGGAATTGGAGAAACTACTGGTTTTTGTTTGGCCCTTGTATGAATGACAGAAGTGAGGCTTTCAAACAGTAACCTTCTTATTTCTTGACTTATATATGGATTGTGTCTGAAACCAAGGTAAATATACTTATTCTGCTTACTGTAGGTTCTCCATTGTAGAGTACTGAAAATTTATTTGTTTGTTCGTATGTCTCATAATTATTTTAAATGGTTATATATTTAATACCTTCATTATAAGGAATAAGGCTGTCAAGTCTTTCCTCATACTAGAGTTTTTGAATTTTGAATCTCTTAGTTTTTCTTTTGATGAATTTTGAATCTCTTAGTTTTTCTTTGGATTTTTGTTTAATATTACTTATCTAGTTTATAAAAACTGAGATTTAACTATGACTAGACCTGATTGTAATTTTGGATGGAAAAAAAAAATATATCTTAGTTCACTTCCGACCTTAGAATAGTAAAGTATTTTTTCATTGAGTAAATCTGAGATGAACTTTCTTATAACCAGCATAGATCCATCTTAAAAGGGGATCTACCAAGCCCTAAGAGGGATCAAATCTCTCCAGATGCAAACATGTTGAGGAAGGGTTTTAATTTATCTAAATTGTGTAGTTTTATATATGCTATATAATGTTTTAAATCTAATTTGAGCCAACATGTTATTTTTTATAATATTTTATTATTTTTTAAAAATGGCAGATGTCATCTCAAGAATGAGCACAGAAAAAGTTACACATTCCACTTATTAAACTGTCGAATGCACCTCTTTGAAACAATAATAACATGTGGTTAAATTATTTGTTTTTGGTTATCTAATTCTCTCTATTTTCCATCCATGCGTATGTATGGTCAATTCATAATTTTGTCCATTCTCCTTCCACTAGGTAATCTGTTTTTAATATTTTAAATTTTATCTGTTTTTAATATTTTAAATTTTATCTTTCATTTACGAGTGTGATGATACTAATTATGGTTTTACCGTAATATACATGGTTTTACTATGTCTTGGACGAGAGAGAAACAATGAAGAATCAATTCTGGGCATTTTTCACTGGTTGGTTTTGAATTTAGAATACCAGGTCGACCTAGCAACTTTGACTTGGATGGAAAAGGGAGTAAGTTATACTTAGTCATTTTGTTGGTATAGGTTTAAATTTAGTGGCATTTTCTTTTTTTTTTTAAGTAAAAAGGATCAATATTCTTGGGTTAATTTTGAGAAATGATTTTCTAAATAGTAGGAATGTCTTACTCCAATTTTTGGATTAAAAATTTTGAAATGCATATGATTTCATTTATAATTTATATATATTTATTTTTAAAATGCACTATAACATTAATCTATTTTTTAGGTTTAGTCTAAATATTCTCAAATTTTTTTGAGTATATTTTCCGCCTAATTTTGTTTGTATTTCTATTGGAAATCTTTAAAAAATCTTAGAATCACATATATTAGCTATGGAAATTGCATGATGTGGGTGTCATAGGGTTAATTCTGATCAAAATCCACCGTAAAGTCAAAAACCTAGAATAAATAGACTACTTTTTTTATACCATTGATTCGGCCCATTTTGATATGATTTCAATATTTTTGGTTCTACAAAATTATAGTAGAATTATTTCAAGAAAATTAGACATTGTCTTACTATAGCCTGGTAGGTTATGTAGAATCTCAAAGTCTATTTCTTTCCTTTCCTATAATTATACAAAAATATTTCAAAAGGACATTCTATAAACAATTACCAGAATAAAAACTAGCTAATAAACAAAAGATTTGTTTACCGTACTATTAAAATATACTATATTTCTTCTATGTTCAACAAATCAAATAATCTATTACTCATACATAAAAAAACACAAAACTCTGAAAGTTTAAAATAACTTATCTGGAAAAAATAAAATATTACTTCAAACAATTAAACTAGGTAGGTCCACTAACCACCCAACCATAGGCCTTCCACAAGCAAACTTTAGTTGTTCTACCTTAGAAGCCACCCCAAGTTGATCCATGATATTATTAGGAAATTAAACTTAGGGTTTATAGGTATTTCAACAGTTACAATAGTGTATACAGTGTAAATATTCCAACCAATATTACTCACCTTACATGCCCACCTAACACCTCCTCGTGCTCTTCAAGGCATGCATAGAAAGCATTTTACATTGGTCTAAGCTTGTTAAGGTTATTTTATTAGTATTGAAAACTTCTTTCACTTCCAATACCTACCTCATAGAACACCTAATTGGTGCTCTTCAGTATGACCATAGAGAGTTTATTAATCCATTAGTTTTGATTGAACCGTTTACCAAGTAGCCACTTTTGTACTAGAATTATATGATGTATTTTTCAGGATGAAATGCTTCATTCTAAAACTTCTTTATTCTCAATATCTTCCTTCTATAGTTCCTCTGTACTCCTCTTGTTCCAACAACCCCCGAGCTCTTGATCGAATTCCTCTTTTATGCCCAAAAGAGGTCTTCTTGGTTTCTTTTTATCCAACCGACTAAGTGAAACATATCACTCCATTTGTGGAATCTTGGGCTATTTTTTTGGAGAAAAGGTTTCTACTATTTTAGTGATAAGGAAAATAACTGCTTGACATCCTAGATCTAAATATTTACTTTCCCTTTTGTAATATCATGGTCCTTTTTTAGTGGAAACCTTCCCATTTTGGAATTCTAATATATTTATTTACATTATAAAAAAATGGTTATTTACAATCATTAATACCAAAACTAATAATATCTAAGGTACTTCATAACCAAGTCATAAAATTAAATTAAAATTAGCATGCTAATACTTACTCAATAACTTCATATTTTAAGGGTAATACCTTGGGGTATTACATACAATTCCCTTTACAATAACATTTTCCTCGGTGTTCCTCTTTAAGCAAAATTATAAGTTTGGAACATAAATGGATATGCTTCCCTCATATCATGTTCCATCTCCCAAGTAGCTTCCTCAAGTGAAAAATGTTTCCATTTCACCTGTACTTGGATAATAAATCAATTCTGAAGCATTATTTCTTTCTCGTCCATAATGCACAGTGGATCTAGTTGGAGCTCTCCCTCCAGTTCCACCTATATCAGAACTCAATCAATTACATGGTCAAGGTCATGAACATATTTCTTTAGCAAGAAAACATTAAAAACATTGTGGACTCTGATATTAGATGGAAAAGCAAATCGATAGGCCACTAGTCCTATTTTAGCTAATGTCTCAAAGGGTCCACAAAATGTAGGAGCAAGTATAACACTCTTCCTTAGATTCAATGCACTCCTTTTTTTCACTTTTAAGCATACATTTTCCCCAACCTGAAACTATTTATGAACTCTTTTTAAATCTATTAAAAAATTCTATTTGTTTTGAGTTGTTTTCAAATTTTGTTTGGCTTTCTTTACTTCTTGTTCCATTTCTTTGAGCATATGAAGTCCAAGAATAACCCTATTTACAGGGTTGCTCCAACTAATAGGAGTGTTGCACTTTGTACCATAAATAATTTCAAAAGAAATCATCTTTAAAGATGTCTGATACAAATTATACAAGATGCAAGTACTCCTTGCACCTAATAGGCTTGTTCATAACATATATCCGAATCATATCCTCCAAAATCTAATAAGTTATTTCAATATGTCCACCTGTTTTAGGCTGATAAGCGATACTAAATTTCAATTTGGTGCCCAATCCTTCAAACAGTCATTTCCAAAAGTTGGAAGTGAATGTAACCTCTCTATCAGATATAATGGTAGTGGGTAGTCCATTAAGTATAAAAATATCCTTCATAAAAATTTATGTAATAATCATTGCTTTATAAGTGGATTTAACAGAAATAAAATGAGCAAATTTATATCCCATTTCCATTCTGGTAATGGCAGGGGTTGTAACAAACTAGATGGACGTTGGTGTTCTGCATTTACATGTTGACACTAAATTCATTTTGCAATGTACTTTGCTACATCCTTTTTCATTCCCGACCATAAATGATGTCTTTTATAGAAGTAATCATCCTTTTATATCTTGAATGACTTGAGTAAGATTGTTTATATATTTCTTGCATAACAAGAGTCCTTAAACTGCAAAAGTTAGGAATGTACAACCTATTCTTATAATCCGATAACCCTTCTTCATCTAGATTATAACCTGCAAATTTTCGTTCAACGACCTGTTGTTGTAATCCATTCCTTATTTGGAGGAAATATTCATCATTCTTTAGAGATCATTGATTTTGAGTTTTAAATCATATTTACAGGTGTTGATGGTTGTCATATGAGTTATCTGTATACTTCTACTGAGAGCATCTGCCACTCTATTCTCCTTTTCTTTAATATGTTTAATCTCAAATTCAAATTCACTCAAAAAGGGTCCCCATATAGCTTGTCTAGCATTTAATTAAGGATGATAAAATAAATCTTTGAATCCAAATTATATGGTATATCATAAGTATGAATATTCTTCCTATCAAATAATGACACCACATTTTCAATGCATGAACTATTGCAGCTATATCTAAATCATGAGTTGCATAATTTCTTTCATGTCTTTCAATCCCCGAGATTCATAACACACTAAATGAGTATCTTGTAAAAGTACCCCCCCTAATCCTTCTTTACATATATCAATACAAACTATAATATCTTTATAAGGATCTACTATTTTCAGTATAGGTGCGGTAGCAATTAGATGCTTAAGATGTTGAAAGCTCCTTTCACATTTTTTTTTTTTTTTTTTTATCTGTGACCAGTTAAATTTCACTCCTTTCTTTTGAAAAGAGGTTATAGGATAAGCTAACTTAGAAAATCCCTCAAAAAATATTCTTTATAATGGTCAACAAGCCCCATAAATGATCTTATGTCAGTTACATTTTTTAGAGTAGGCCAGTCCGTAACAACTCTTATCTTATCGGGATCCATTGTTATTCCTTCTTTTGAAATGTTATGCCCCAAGTATTGAATTTGTTTCTAATAAAATCCATGTTTACTAAAGTTAGCATAAAGTTGATTTTATTTTAATTTTTGTAGGACTATTCTTAGAATAGAAAAGTATATCATCAATAAAACCAATACAAACTTATCAAAATAATGTTGGAATATGTTGGGTGGAATTCTATCCTATGACTAGGGTTGAGGCCACCAACATACTGAGTTTATTGAGATAGACATCTAGGGATTTACAGAAAGCAGATTAGGGTTTATACACAAACAAAGCTAAACTAAGAGTTTGAAAGATAGAGAATGGTGTACCTTGCTTATGAAGTTTGATCCTATATTTCATTGCTCCTTAGCTTTGTGTGAGGAACCTACAACAATTACTTAATAAAATGCACGATATATTAGATCACAGAATATTTTTATTGATCGCGGGCCACTTCACGGTGCCTTCATTGGCCTCAACACAAACTTATATACTAGTCTATGTGGCAATACTATGGGTCAATACCATGGAACATATAATAATACGGGATGACTTACAAAGCATATGCGTCCAAAAACAATATACTAACAAAGTAAAGAGAAGGGTTGACATGGGTTCCTAACATCCCCTATCCCTTAGAAAAATCTTTGTCCTCAAAGATTTAGATGTGGAAATTGATGCTGAATCTGAAGGAGTGGTGCCCACGTAGCATCCTCTGGTTACATGCCATGCCACTGAATGAATACCACTATGATAGAGCGAGAGAGAAGTTGACGCCCTTTGAGTGTCAAGTAGGATTGCTTAGAAGGATGTAGACGAAGAAAAACCATATCAACTACTTGAAAAGTGCGCTCCGAACGGTGTTGATCAGCTTGTTGTTTCATTCGAATTCGTGCCATGTGAAGAGTGTCCTGCAAAATGCAAAGAATCTGATCGTGGTTTCGAAGAACCATGTCAATTTCCTGAACTAGTGTATTGCCGAGAGTGTATGGAAGAATAAACGGTGGTGCCTGACCATAGATTGCTTCATATGGAGTCATTTTAGATGCAGTATTGTACCACCATTCAGCGAGAGGGATCCACTTCGCCCACTGAGATTGTTGTTAGGATGTGAAGAAACGAAGATAAGTTTCCAAACATTTATTGGTAATTTCAGTCTTCCCTCTAGATTTAGGGATCCCTTCAATGAATTCCATAGTAATATCTGTCCAAATCCATGTAGGGGTGGGCCTGGGTTCGATAAATCCCGGAAGGAGCTGGAAAGTATCACTTTCAACCACCATCTATTGAATTGTCCTTTTCATTCCTTGCCAAAAGAAGTTATGATGTCCATCCCAAGAGTAATGCGGTATAGTAGAAGGGTTTTCGGCCAACCGTTTGATGAGTTGAGATAAGGAGGAGTCATTGACATAGCCATGTTGAATAGATTGCAACCAATTTGTAATATGCATAAAAGTAGCTAAAAGAGAAACTTGGTCATCAAATGTGCGAGAAAGAGCATCAGCCACCAGATTGTCCTTACCCTTCGTGTAAGTGATCTCATAGGAATAACCCAATATTTAGCGAACCCAATTCAGTTGTGCTGGGGAGGAGACCCGTTGTTCCAGGAAATATTTCATACTCTAGTGAGTAGCCTTAATGCAGAAAGAATTCCCTAATAGGTATGGCTGCCACTTATGTACTGTATGCAAAATAGCCATCATTTCCTTCTCAGATGTAGAGGTGGCTAAATTCTTACCTGAAATGTCTCTTGAAGGCAGCAATCCCACTGGTTCAGCAAAGCACCTGCATATCTATCCAAAATGTGGTGTAGATCCAAAGGAGTAGTGGAGACTGTTGATGGGTGCATCTGAATGGAATGGAGTTGAGCGATGACAGCATGTGCATTCTTCTTAAGGAGCGTTTCCAGGAGATGTGAACTGATGATGCAGAGAGACCTTGGTTGTAAGCCCGTAAATGTGTGTTTTTTCCCATTGACTTAAAACTACATCCAAAGTTCAGCAAAATCCCATAAGATGGGGCCAAGTATGCGTAACCATTGAGCACCAAAAACCACATTACATCTACCTAAGGCCAAGGAAAACATGTCAGAATGCAAGTTATAATCTTCCATATAGATATGCACATTGAGACACTTCCCTTGAAAGGTAAGGTTCCCCCATTGGAAATCATGACTTCAAAACAATCAGCCTATTTGGAGATTCGAGGGTCAATGAAGTTATGTGTGCTACCAAAATCAATGAGCATTGTAAGAGGGAGCTTCTTGAAGTAACCCCTGACCCGCATTGTTTGTGGGGTGGTGACTCCGGCTAAAGAATAGAGAGATATCTCTAGGTGGTCGTCCGGAGATGGAGGGTCAACAGAAAACTATTGAATGTCGACCTGATCATCCATGGTATCTGGAGCTTCTTCACCAAGTTCATAGGCAGGCAGAGAATCCACATCCAAGAGATAGAGCTGTTGCACAACACATCTATGTCCCCGAGTGAATTTCTCATTACAATTATAACAAATCCCTTTTTCTCTACGTGCCCAATCTCTGCTTCAGATAAATGCTTGATAAGAGTTGGTCGAGTAGCTGGCGTGATGGGAGGTCATTGGGAAATCATAGTTCTGAATGGAACAAAAGTGGATTTGGAGTGTTGTTGGGCTGTGATCTTGTCCTTTGTCAAGTTATCCAACCTTGGGACTTCCATCGTTGTGTTGGGAGAAAAAATTTTAACCTCTAAGCGGATTTCATCCTTGAGACCACTGATAAAACAACTTGTGTAGAATTCATCAGACAATCCTTCTATGTGATTGGAGTTTTTCAAATTCTGTTTGATACTCTCTCACAGTGCCAATTTGGCAAAGTTTAGTGAGTGCTCCTGTGAATTCATCAAAAGCACTAGGAACAAATCGTTGCAAAAGGAGTTGGAAAAAATCTGTCCAGTTTGGCTCATCATGAGCTTTGATGTACCAATGGTCCCATTGAAGGGCTTCCTGTTCTAAATGAAAGGATACAAGTGGAACTTTGTGGACATCAAAAGTATTATGTAGACTGAAATGTTGTTCTTCCTGGTATATCCATCCAGTTGGATCAGTACTATTGAAGCGAGGAAAATCAAGCTTTGGCCCACGAAAATTGCTATAAGAAGAGAACCCAGCGGCTGCAGAAGATTCCAGCTACAGTTTATTGTTCATGGCTGAATGCTGAAGATGGAGGTTGAGAAATTTTTCATCAAAATTTTGGAGTTTGATTTTGAGGGCTGCAAGTTATGCATCCATGATTTGTGCTCCTGCGTGGGTGACAACCATAACCAAGAGTTTTTGTTTTGTGAATGGGTAGAAAAACAAAAACAAAAGCTTCTTTAGTAAAGGAAAATTTGGATTTGGGAAAAAATCTGATGGGTAATTAGGGTTTAACTAGGTTTTGGACACTTTCTGATGGATAGGGAAGTAGAAAATGGGGATTTCAGAAACGGGGTGAAAGAATGAAAAAATTTGTTAGAGAGGGACAAAGAAGCAGAAATAGGAAAAGAAAACTGTGGCAAAATTTGAAGGCGATTGGGTGAAAATCTGTAATGTCCCTTATTAGGAATTTTATTAAAATTGCAATTTTCCACTTTTTTTCCCTAGTTCGACCTTTGACTAGTTTTGATCTCTAGGTCCCAAATTTGCCCCAAATGATCCCAAATATTATGAGAAGGAATATGAATGATATTAAAACATAAATATGTGTTTCAGGGATTCCTTTGTACCTTTAAAACACTTCTTCAAATACTCTTTCAATTCTGGTCAATGTAGGTAACTTTACTAGTGATTTCCCTTTGACTAGTATTGGTCTCTAGGTCTCAAATTGACTCCAAATGCCTTCAAATATTCAAGGAAGGTTTATGAATGATATTAGGAATTGAATATGATGTTTAGGGATAACATATGGCCACCAAAATACCTCTTCAAACTCTCTTAAGATTCTGGACCAAGTATGCAATTTTACTAGTAATTTGGGGTTCAAATCCCCCTAAGGTAAGTACTGAAAATGGCTTCCCAAATGCCTCCAAACCCACTCAAATTTATGAACAGAGGTATGTAATGTGTTAAGTATGTTATTAAGGTCTCATATGCACCATTAATGGTTTATTACAACTGTTCTCACCCTCTCCCATTCAACTGCAAAAATCCCCAATTCGACCCTTGGGGAAATGGCACTATTTCTTCTCCCAATGCAATTAAACTGAGTAAAAATGCTTCAAATGCTCAAGTACAGTACATGAAACTTGTATAAGACATGAATGGAAGTATATTTATCACAAATATATCAGATAATCATCCATTCATTCGAAATCATCATCAATACATTGGCTCACAACAAGGTAGTGGGGAAATGGCATTGTTCTTCCATTAAAAATGAGATTTATACATTTATACTTGGAATTTAGACCTGAAACTTTTTGGAGATGAAGAACAGAGTATTTAATTCATATTACAAAAGAAATGGGGTATTATAAGATCCCCCAAAGAGTACAATATCTCACCAAAAATGCCCTCCCTCAAGGATCAAGAATATGCCATCAAAACTGGAAATGGTTGAAGGAGCGAGCTGCAATAGAATAAACCATGAGCTGCCCTGTAGCTTACACATTCAAATAAAGACTCCATTAAAGCTCCAAATGAAATTTCTGAATGGCCTTTCCAATTGCCAACTTGGATGGGAATCTTTCACCCTCGAAATTGGCTAAGGCAAGAAAGTAGTCATCCACTAGCTCTCCCTCTTCACAATTGCAATTGCAAATTCTACAAATGATCAAAAGCCGGTTTCATTCTTTGTTATTGACATTTATAAACTTCTAATGTCCTCCATGGGTCGAATTCCTTCCAAGAGACTCATTCCAACTCATGTTGGGAAGAGATTCCAAAGAACGCCACTTGTACAACAATTCCTAGTCTCCCACTTCCACCAAATCACATGTGCAAGCATCTTAGCTGCCCTAAAACCCTTGAGAACCCTCTTGGAGTCTATTTTTAGCCCTGACATGTCATATATGTCATATTTCAGCCTTCAGGTCTGATTTGTGTCATAGGTGTCATAGCATCTTCATTATTGTTGTCATAGAGCTAGGTAATCTAGCCCAAGTGTCTCACTAGCTCCAAATTGCCTATTCCTCTTCCATGGGAGTTACTCTTCCTCTATATTTCGACCTTGGATGAGTCATGCAATGAATAATACCTTTTGGACTCCCCCAAGTATGTTACCATTCACCTTGAATTCGAATTGGTGAGAGAATGATGCCAAATGTAGTGGGGAAATCTAGCCATATGTGGGTCCCACTTCCTCCATGTGTCTTCATGATGAAATGCCACTTTGATTTTCACTTGTATATATTTATTTAGATCCTTTATTAAATATTTATTCCATTCTAATGTTCAAACATCATTTATTATCCCCATTATTCCAAATCCCAAAGCTTCCACCCCAAACCTAGGAAACTAGTAATTTTCCTCCTTGGCAATTATTTGAATGAATAGAGCCAATGTGATTAGGCCATTGTGACCCAATACCAAATTTGGGACATGAAAAAATCGAAGAAGTTATGGCAAAGCCTAAAAATAGACGAATGTGGAATTTCTGGTTTTCGGAAGTGGAATTTGGGATAGGGTCCTTAGGAATGAAATATGCAGAATGGTATTGTAGGGGTGTCCGTGAAGTTTCATGGGAAACAAAGTCAAAACAAAGGAGATATGGCGAAAAAACATAATATTTTATTTTATTTTTATTTTTATTTTTTTTCCAGAATGGATCTGAAATGACTTTCGGAATGGATCTAAAATGGTTGGATCTGAACCGACTCGAAATGGATCTAAAACGACTGGATCTGAAACGGCTCGGAATGGATCTAAAACGGCTGGATCTGAAACAACACGGGATTTATCTAGAATAGCTCTGGATAGATGTAATCTGCGAGTTATCAGATGGAAATAGATATGGACCCCAGGTATGTTCGGATTCCTAACGGTTCAGGAGATTCACTCGGCCACCAATGCTGTTTGACGGCTTGCATATTGGGGCAGTACCCCTAATTCCATGACTCAGGTAAAACTTATAAACGCTTTTCCACAAACAACATCTCTTGGTTTACCTCACGGGTGGGAACTAGTCAATCAGGTAGGGGTCGTTTCCCTTTTCACTGGCAGGTCCTCTCAATGGGCCAGCTACTTCGGGGTTCCTGTGGTACTCCTCACAATGAGTTTTAGGGCTTATGGCCAACATTAATACATTTGAGAAAGTTTGCCATGGATTTTCGTTGTTATTTCCACGTTTTTTCATCTCAAGTTCGACGATCATGGTCTCGTTTGTTCGTGGAACTTGTTTCATAGATATAACGGCGAATGTGAAAAGCTGTCGCAATAGAGACGAAAAATGTTGGCCACGTGTCTTCTACAAGGTGGCCTTGAAATTGATTTTTTTTATTCATTTTCTACAAATCGTCCGTAGATCGATGAAACCACATCCCTATAACGACGAAAAGTTGTTGCAAAGGAGTTGCACAAGAAATTGCTTGCACAAAACATCGTCCCTCTATCGACAGTTTGTCATCGAACAGAACAAATGAAGGTAGAATGTCCGACGGTTTTGCTAATTTGCTTCCACGAAAAACCATCTCTCTAGCGACAGTTTTTCGTCGAAACAAAGAGAGAGTTTTGCTATACTTGAGACAATATGTCGTCGCAAGTATCGACACACTTTCGAAGAACAAACCAAAAGAAGGCAGACCTTGCGACGGTTTTTCTATACTTGCGATGACGTTCCATCGCAAGTATCGACGAACGTGCGTCGAACAAACCAAACGAAGGTAGAACGTCCGATGATTTTGCTATACTTGCGACGCAAATTCGTCTCTATATCAACGATACCTGGAAGTTAAAAAAAAAAACCGTCAACAGTTATTTCCAGCAATCTGGAACCCGTTGCAAACATCTTAAAGGCCTCTTGTGGGAATACTTCAAGCACTGCTACGGGAATTTTTAAGTGATGTTGCGGGCATCAAAGTGGAGCCCACTGCCGGCATAAGTAATGGCCCATGTCGGCATTTAGTATTGCGGGAATTATTATGAAGCCATGCGGGCATTTTGGAGGACATGCCTGCGGGCAGTTAATGGCCCTAGCGAGCATAAATTGTGGGGTCCATGCGGGCATGACAATGACGCATTGCGTGCATACTGGAAGGTTAAGTAAGAAGGGTTAAAATATTGACAAACCCACTTTTCCAATGTGGAAAAAATATTATATATATATATTTGATGAGGACACTATGGAAATTAAATATTATTTGATAAAATAAAATAACCAAAGACAAGTCGACCTTCAAAAAATTCAAGGATATGAAAAGTATAAATATAGAAGACAAGTTTTATTTGAGTGTGGATTTTTGAGTGGAAGAATTCAGAGGGACAGTAGCTCTGATTTTGGGGTTTGGAGAAGATGAGGACAGTGAGGATAGTATGGGTGGAGCAGCAGCAGCAGTAAAACATTCTTTTTTATCTCTTATTTATGGGTTGGTTACATGATGTTTGGATGATGATAGAGCAACATCATAATGATTGAGGAAGATAAGTACGACACAATGAAATTATCTTTGTATCTTTGATTTCTAGGGCTTCACTGAGTGATTAACAACTTGGTGACATGAAGCTGATTGAGTATTTGTGACCTTCTGGGTCCCTTACATGTACATCCTTCGCATGAGAAAAGACCATGGGAAATGGGTGATAATTGTGGGCATTGTAGTTATATTCATACTTGATCATCTCATATTTGGATGAGTATGAGTTTACATTAAGACTAAAAATCATGAGGAGGATTCCCTTCCCATTAGGCCTCCCCCTACTACTTAGTACTTGAATGTCCTTCTGCAACATTGTTATGGGAAACAACCTTGGGTTTCCAAGGGATTCAGTTCATCTTATTCTCTGAGGGAGGGATCCACGATTCGAAGTATAGAGTCCTTGGTTGTGCTAGGCCATGAAATTGTTAAGACATTCTTGTTAATATAAGACCTTATTGAGTTGATTACTCCTTGCACTAGCAAAATATTGGTTCCTAGAGAAGCCTTTCTCCATAGTGGTACAACTAATTTTCACCATGTCATATTTCACTAAGAATTTTGTCTTGGTGTGTGATGACTATGGTCTTGACCTAAGAGTGGTATTTCAACACAATGGATTCCTATTATCCTTAAATAGTAAGCATCAATTAAAAAATAGAAACCAAAATTCAAAATGATGATTATGATCCCCAAATATAAAATAATTATATATTTCATGCATTTCAAGATGGATCTTCTAAACACTAAAATAACCGGAGAACTTGGGAAGCAGAAGGAGAAAACCATGTCAAAACCCACTTTAAAAAACACGTCAAAACGCTTACCTTATCATTGTCCTTTTTCCAGATCCATTCTCCCATACAACTTGATAAGTGTTGTCCACGAGATGCATGTCCATCACCAAGACCCACATAAATCATCAAAGACAAAATTTTTATATGAGTAAATAATATATAAGCAAATAAACAACCATTTAAATCCTACTATAAAGTCCTGTAGAAATCAATGAACAATGAAATGTTAAATTTATTAACAATATTTTAAGAAATAGACATGCATTAAAAAATTTACAACCATCTTTAATACATAGAAATAAAAGAGTATTTATACTTTATTGAGCTCCTCTTTGCTTCGAGAATAGTTTTATATTCTCCTCGTGAAATATCATCACTTTCTCTACTACATGTGAAGAGCTACTAGCCAGAATTCATCATACGACAAAAAACATAAGGTGCACTGAATTCGTCTTTATTAAAAAATAAATAAATAATAAATGAATAACTCAACCCCTAGGGAAAAATGGTAGTTGTTCACCTGGAAAATATGTGTAGGATCTTTGTAGTGCCAACTGATGGTAAGTTGTTTTGATGTTGCTCATTATTGAAAGAAGTTGTTAGACACAATGGCTCACTGAGAGGGGTCCTGTAGGTTCATCTTAATTCTGTCCATACACTTTACACTGTCTACATCCACATCAAATAATCATCATAATCAGTCTGTCCAAGCTTCATCATGCCCAACATCTTCTCATTCTTTCCATTTATATTATGCACATCAAACTTCCCTTACTGTTGCCCAGAAATCAGAGATAAAAAGTCTTCATCATGCTTCTCCTCTATCATCAACCAAGCATCATGTCTTCAGCAATCAACCAACCCAGAAATAAGAGATAAACAAAAAAAATGTTTTACTGTTGCTCCTGTTCCACCACCAAAACTGTTCTCATCTTGACCCCCGAAATTCAGAGCTCACTCACACTCATCCGAAATATTCCACACAATTTCATTCAAAACAACGATTTTATTTTTATTTATACTTGTCTTATCCATGATATTAGGAGGCCGACTTGTCATTTTTATTACATTTAATTCAAATATATTTTTTCATTCCATGTTATCTTCAAAAAATATATATAAATATATATTTGGTCTTTTATCCACATCATCGGTCTTCATGCCCACATGGTTTCCATTTTTATGCCCGCATGGACCCCACTTATGCCTCCAAGGGTCATTACAAAATGCCCGTAGTCTCCTCTCAAAATGCCTGCACTCCTCTTCATGGTCACTCTGAAAATGCCCGCAATGGGCTATTTAAAAATTCCTGCAATGGGCTATTTAAAAATGCCCGCAATGGGCTATTTAAAAATTCCCACAATGGGCTATTTAAAAATGCCCACAGGCCTTGAATAAAATTCCCACACACCCTCATGGAGATGCCCACAATGGGAAATAAGACCTTCCAACCAATGCCCGCACACCCTCATGGAGATGCCCGCAATGGGCAATAAGACCTTCCAACCAATGCTCGTAATGGGGCCATCCAAGATGCTCGCATTGCTCTTCAAAAATGCCCGCAGCTGCCTTTTTAAATATGCCTGCAAGGCTATGATTTATGCTCGCATCTACTTATCAACATGCCCGCACGTGCTTCAAAAGTGACCGCAACAAGGTCTTTCAAATGCCCGCAATGGCATTTTCTTAGATGCCCATAATAGCACTAAGATGCCCGTAGCTCTCCAAAATGCCTTGTCATCAAATGCTCCATGTCATCTATCATGTCATCAAGGTCCTTGTCATCATCTCATGGTTTCCATGTCATTTAGTATTTGTCATTAATTTATTGTCATCAATGACAACCATATTCATCATAATATGAAAAGTTGATCCTTCTTATGCAACCTTCTCAAGCATGGCCAAAATTGGTCAAGTTAGTATCAAATATGCCGATAAGATAAAAACAATCCCTTGAGCACATGATGGGAAAGAGACATCTTAATTAAAAAACAATTGACAACTTATTTCTATTCTATTACTAGGAATGATCACATGTAGCAAAAAATTCATCATAAATTACCTTTTGGCACTGAGAAGTAGGTTGCACAGTCGAGCATACAATTTGTAGTTTAGAAACCATATCATAATTTCCTTGGAGACGCTCCTCATGTAATAACATCACTTTATCTGCTACCTTTGAAGATCTAGACATATCAATTTATGGTCCACATATGTTCTATGCAACAACTGAAGGTTTATCATCAATGTATAGGAAGGGTTCAACTTGGAAGATGTGATCCTCTAATCCTCATTTAGGTTTTTCTCCATCAACTACTCCATCAACTCTTTCAACTCTCATAATGTTCATCTCTTTCAACTACTCCATCAATACATAATGTTCATCTCTTTCAACCTTAATACTCCCAAGGGCCAAGAGGTCCTTGTGTTAAAGTTGAAAGAGATGAAAAATGTGTTGAAATGGAGCACCCATGAATGAAGTGTTGTACATTGATGAAGAGTGTGGGAACCTTAGTATTTATATATACAAATTCCTTAGCACCTGGAAAAAACCAATAACAAGGAATCATACTACCACCTACCAAGACATACCATGCTGCAAGACTACCATTAAATATTGTATGTGTCATTAAACAACAAACAACACAGCAAAACCGTAGAACAAACATGTCAAAATCATATCCGATGACTTACCTGATGGGAAGGACCTTCCTTGTACTGACATTTTAACTTTCGCATCAAATGTTTCCTATCAGATACAAATGATTGAGATAAAAATCAGTAGGATTAAAGTGGGAAGGATGGAGAAAATAAGGGTTGGAAGGAAATCAAGGACATCCTTGACATGATGCTAAAGTTACACAGATACCAGGTTGCCATGGATGATTTTATGGTGAATAAGAGAGGCAATTGTAGATGAGATGAATCAACTAGCCCAAAGTAGCAAGCTACCAATGCAATGGAAAATCACCAAGACTTCGATCCTAATTGGGGGTATTTGAAGGGTAGACATTCTCAGATAAAGGTATCAACCAACTAGAAGACCAAAAAACCAGATAATGAGTTATGATCTCTTGGATTCTGACTTGCAGTTCTCATATCTTTCTTATTTTGTTTTTAATTTCCTAAGGCATGTACTAAGCTTCAGGAGAGAAATAGAAACACCAGACTTGATGATAATCTCCCAGTATTCCCTTTTTTTATAATTTTTGAAGTAGGTTGATTTGATGGCTTCTTGTGGTGTTGAACTTAAGCTAACTATAATACTTTTCTAGTTTAAATCAAAGTTAAAGGAAGAAGAGAAACCATATAATGCAAGCAATTTCCTTTGGATAAGATGTTATATATGTATGTATCTTAATAGAATGAAATAGAATTTATGGAAAGACAAACAACTTAAGGATAAAGAACACGTCAAAACCCTTACCTTATCATTGTTCTTTTGCCAGATCCATTTTCCCATACAACTTGATAAGAGTTGTCCACAAGATGCATTTCCATCACCAAGACCCGCATAAATCATAAAAGACGGAATTTTTATATCAGTAAATAATATATAAGAAAATAAACAACATTTAAATCCTACTACAAAGTCCTGTAGAAAACAATGAACCGTGAAATGTTAAATTTATTAACAATATTTTAAGAAATAGACATGCATTTAAAAATTTACAACCATCTTTAATACAT